>OX336395.1:131255778-132455778 GCA_946902985.2 Meconema thalassinum
ACTTTTACCCGACTATCGAATTGAGTGAAAAACCCTATGGTTTGGGACTTGTTTCTCTTGAAACGTACAATCGAATATACAACATACGTGAAAATGTGAACAACAAGTTTTACTATGATGATTCTGTGCTCACCCTGAACTCTGGTGGATACACAATAGATGACATTTATGAACACATTTATGTGGTGTTGATCAATGAATATGGTTTAAAGTCATTTCTCGATGGAACGTGCAAGTTTGAACTTGTAGGAAATACCAACACACATCGCTGCAGTATTTTCTCTACATTCAACATTGACTTTAAAACACGCCCCGATTCCTTTGGTCCATTACTAGGATTTAAACCACGCGTGTTGGAGCCCAACAATAAACATGAATCAGACCATGAAGTGAAATTCATTGAGGACCATCATGTGTCGGAGACGTGTAATATTATTAGCCAAGTGTACACCAATCAAGAACCATCGCATTCGATTTATGACTTTATTGTGACATCGCCCAATGGCTATATTATTCGTGAAAACCCTCCAGTGGTGCTTTTTCATTCTGTGGCTGTCGGTAGTATTAGTAATATAACGTTAAGACTGATCAATTGGGAGCAACAACACATTGATCTAGATTCTACCACACCAGTGACTTACAAGTTGGTGCTAAAGCCACTATGAAGTTTGTATATAAAGCAACAACACCGTCTAGGAATGGTGTTAGTTGTTTGCCACGTGAATACACGTTAACATCACAAGACAAGCAGATTTTACAACATTTGGATTACCACGTCAACCCCTATGATGAATTCTATCCTAGAGGTAGTGATCCACATCGAGGAGCAACCACGGGTGGTAAGAATTGATCTCCATTCCTATCACGCTCAAACACCTGGACACAATAACAATGATGAAATTCAATTTGTTATCAACAACCAAGATATTTACACTCTACCGCATGAAAGTGTCATTCAGATTGAAGGTCGCCTCACCAAAGCCGATGGCTCTACAGCCACCACATCCAAGTTGGCCAACCATGGTTCGGCCTTTCTGTTTTCTGAGGTGCGGTATGTCATTAACGATATCGTGGTGGATAGCACTCGAAATGAGGGTATTTCCAATGTCATGAAACTATACCCCTCTTATAGTGAGGAAAGGGAAAACACTTTGCATGGCGGGTTGGTGCCCTGACTCAACCAATGACTGGATGGTACACACCGACGGGACCTTTACTGGATATTTACCTCTTAAACTGATTTTAGGCTTTGCCGAAGATCACCAGCGCATTGTGGTCAACGCAAGGCAAGTGCTTTATCTGGTGAGAGACAGGAGTGATAATAATGCACTCAAGGGAGCTGACAATGCCCCCATAGATTCAAAAATTCAACTACAACGCTTGCTATGGAAAGTGCCCCATGTGACCCTTGACGATAGCAAAAAACTGGACATACTCAAAATGGTAAAGAGAGATATGCCTCTACCCATGGAATTTAGAAGCTGGGCACTTCATGAGTATCCGCTATTGCCCACCACCAACACACACAGTTGGTCTGTAAAAACAGCTCGCTATACGGAGAGACCACTCTACCTGATCGTGGGTTTTCAAACGAATCGCAAGTATCAACAAACCCATGATGCCACGCAATTTGATCACCAGCAATTGAGAAATGCACGTCTTTTCCTCAACGGAGCTGTGTTTCCCTATGTGGGACTGGATTTGGATTTTTCAAGAAATAAGTTTGGCCCCCTGTTCGACTTGTTTTCTAAGTTTATCGTATTATCAAAAAGAGAACGGTCCCATGCTGCTACCCCAAGCGTTTAAGGCAAGGGCTCCACCGATTGTCTTTGACTGTTCCTACCTGGATGAGTCTGTCAAGCCATCCAATATTGACATTTGACTAGATTTTGAAACGCATGACAATGTACCAGCCAATGCGACGGCCTACTGTTTGATTATTCATCACAAACAAGTCAACTATTATCCACTCTCCAACCAAGTGACGAGTGTATAAATAACATGTCAACCCACGTCAAGCCGCTCAGTCATGTCTTGCTTTAAAGCCTCAAGAGAAGTCACATCCATGAATTTAAACTCTGAGGAACAACGTTTCAAGACTTTTGCAACATGGCCAGTGCCTTTCATAACCCCTCAAGCCTTGGCGGCCGCTGGATTCTACTATTTAAAAACAAGAGATGAAGTAAAATGTGCCTTCTGTCCCATCATCATAGACCAATGGAAAGAGAGCGATGAACCCATGCAGGAACATCAGCGCTGGTCACCTGCCTGCCCCTACCTGTGCAGAATGGAGGTGGGAAATATGCGCTGTCATTCAAGCGATCCCTCACTCGTGCCTCTGAGTGATAAAAAAAAACAAGTTACGATATGTGTGGACCGTATGGTGTCCATGGTGATTCGGTGAGCAGCTCACCATCAAAAACGCCTAGTTTAGAGACATTGGGACATCATCGGTGTTATGGACGTTACAAACACAAGAGACTATATTGTTGTATCAGTTGGTATCGTCCCTATCCCAAAATGACAAAAGCCTGTAAGACGTGTTATGATAATAAAATTATGTAATTCCTAAATTCTTATTTTTTCATGTCCCCCTGTCCTACCCTAACCTCAATTTTTTTTTCAAACTAGCATGGTTGGTAAGTCCATGTCATGGTCACATCTTAGTGGCCAATGGTTAGTCAGTCGTCAGTTGAACTCGGTCCAGGCAAGTGGCAACATGTTGCGCACACTCATTGAGGATTGCCAAGGGTTTAAAATTGGTGACAACAAATTTATATTTAAACAAGTGGCCATGATCGATTGTACCACGTTTTGGATATCGCAAGCTACGCATTTGGTATTTAAACCGCCCCATGCTTTTGATTTGTTGTGTGAAAAAGACCGTAAACACACCCAGTGGATTGAAAATCATAGGCATTTAGACTGGAATCAAGGAACCATTCCCAATAAATATTTGGACGTGGTCATGAAAGCACACCTGTCCTCGGCCAATGTGGTATTTGTGAAAGGTAATGAAAAACGTCAATGATTGCAACCATTTTTGGCGTCTTACTGTCCATGTATCGACCTCATGGAGTTGGGCTGCCCTTCATTGCAAACGCTCATGGATACTTGTGACTATGGCAACATTACCAATACAGCCCTAGCCCATGTGTGGCATCTCTTTCATTGGTTAACCACCCATGCCTGTTGGGAGTTGTTAAACAAAATTTATTACAACTCAATATTTACCTGTGAATGACGCCAGGGATATTTCTACAAGCGAAGTGTAAACATCTACAGCACGATATACCATGGAGAAAGGCAATGCTACGGACAAAGCCATTGGCAAGTTCTTTGTGTCCAAAAAGAAACTAGACAGTTTTACCAAAGAGGAACTCTTGGCGCTCCCCAAGTCGTTCATTTATTATGTGGCCGCCAACGCGGTGAAAGAAATCTGGCAACATGTACCAAAATCATGGACTCAAGACCCTGTGTTGAGTGAATTGCAACCCTGTACGGATTACGATCACCATAAGCAAGTGGCCATGGCAACAATACCCTCTATGCGTCAGTGCGCGACTTGTCAGCTAGTGAAACTGTATCACGGTCATAAAAGTCCATGTAAAGACTATGTTGAATCATTCCACGGATTTCATGGCGAGAAAAAGCAACAACAACAACAAACACAAACATCGTCCACAGAAGAGGAGGAGGACCAAACCTTTTCACCATCAATGGAAAAGGATATGCCAGACCTGTACTGGCAATGGCGTCATTGACAAAGTGATTCAATACTTACCTTTCGAAATCCATCTTCCAGGTTATCGTTTTTGTGGCCCTGGAACTCATCTTGAAAAACGTTTGCAGCGTGGTGATGTACCCATTAATCTTTTGGATCAAGCATGTAAAGAACATGACCTATCTTATCGCCATAGTCATCCTGGTTTAAGACATGTGGCAGATAAATTGTTATTGAAAAAAGCTAAACAACGTTTCACATCCTGTGATGCCTCAGTGGGTGAAAGGATGGCAGCCCTGATTGTGATGAGTGCTATGAAAGGAAAGTTGATGATGCATAGACATGAACATTAAGGAATTAAAGAGTGAGGAATTGGAATGTGTTTGTATTCTATTTTATTTTGTCAATTCTCTATGGTTATTAAATAAAAACAAAGGTTTACCAGAGCACGATGTGTTTTTTATTAAGAAAAATCATAATGTTGATGGGCTGATTTTTCATTTTCACACAAGATGAATTCACACATTGCCATTAGCCAATTTGCAATTTACAGCTTTTAAAAATGTTCGTTTCAAGTTTTACGTTTTTTGATGATATGGATTTTCTATTTTGTTGATGACACTTTTTAAACAATGTTCGTTTGAAGTTTTTCTGAATTTTCATATTTCACACATGGCCATTTCCAGTCTTTAAAATAACAGTTTTACGTTTATTTTTTATTTTTGTCGATATCGAAACATGGATTTTCCATTTTGCTGTTTTGACATTTGTCCATTTGGTGTATGTTGGAAGTTGAGATTTGTCAATGATGTTGATGCGAGTGCTTGACCATGATGATGCTGCAATGTGTTTATGGGATTGTGGAAACGTCGAGGTCTACGACTACTGCAGGTAAGACTGTTTTAAAAAAAATAATGTCTATGGATCGCTACATTTCAATGAAAAAACAAAACTATTGACAAAACAAAATGAGTATAAAAGTGACAATTTCCCACCCACCCACTCACCCTACCTCACCGTGTTTGCTCTGGTCATACATACACACCAGCTTTCACTCTACTCATAAATTCACACCTGTCTTAGGGAACAAACACAACCACTTTATTTATTCCCAAAAGCACATCCTTGACATGCACACTTATCCCAAAATAACTTTTTCTTAGTTTAACATTTACATTAAAAAAATAAAAAAATACTATTCATTAAAGTTACTAAAAATATTACTTATTTCATATTTACAAAAAAAAACTCAACTTTGTACAGCTTAAAAAAATCAAACTATTTACCAATCAAAATTTTTAAAAAAGGTTGCATAGAACTTCTTTAAAGAGCAAAAGGTCCAAGTGGGTTGCCACAATTTACAATGGTAAAATACCAATATTTACAAAATACTAAATCTGCAAGTTACAAAAAAGGCATGTCCCTAAACGAACAAACAGAAAAATCACACCTCCTCCTCCTTGCGATCATAACCCCAGGGCAGGCTGGTGAGCAGGTCATCAACCCTCACACGTTTGTTATCCATGGACGCGAGGGTGCGTTTTCTCTGTTCCACAATATACAAATGATGGTTGCTGGATTGTATCCTGTACTGAGTATGGGACATAGCTTTGCCAGTGCATAAAACCGCCAAGTAATCGTCTACACGTAGCGATTTTACCACTGCCCTACCTACACCTTTTGCTCTTTTGGCTTCCTTACAGTCTAGAGTACGATAAGCATACATTTTCGAAGCCAAACCTACGACTTCCGTCATGATGGAATCACCGCATTCATCTTTTAAAACGCCCATTTCCTTCTTGTTTTTTTATAGGCAGCTGAAACACGTTGTCAGCACTATACGAAGAGGTGTCGAACCAGTCACTATGCTGCCTCATTACGTCATAGGGGTTGCAGTGGCGAATTTGGTAAATGAATGAGTCCGTATCCATATACAAAAGAGAGACGTCCTCAAAATGGCGTTTGGCAAACTCATAGTGAAATCGATACATGACCGATTTAGGATAGTCTAAAATGACTTGGCCCAAGTAAATGGGTTTATCCATGGTCACGCTGGTCTTACTCATTTCAATAGTAGCCAAATCCTCATCGATAATGTTAATCGATTTAAAATTTGGCTTGGCAATGTACCTCCGGGCACCCCACCGCCCGTCCCAGACATTGACCAATTTAATGTCACGGTATTTGCGGACATTCTCCATGGACTTGCCATAGATTCAGTTGTTCATTAATTTAAAAAAATATTTCTAACTGCTGTGTTGCCATTTGTCGGTGCTCTGTGTTGAGTCGCATGTATGGCTCGAGCCATGCTTTTTGAGCAAAAGAAATACCCCTATGGATTTTCTTCAACACCAAGCCTTGGGCGAGGCATTGCACCAACATTGGATATGTAGCACATGCCGATTTTTGTTGTTAAGTGCGCCCATGAGTTTTTCAATTTTCAATTTACTGTCAGGGGGGACCATTTGCTCAAGACAGAATGGGAAATCGGCATGTTCATCATACAAGGATGAGGGATATTCAATATCCACTTGTAGCACATATCCACGGCCTGTTTCTTGGCTAGCATTGATCACATCAAATGGTGACACTTGTTTCTCTGTCAGCCAAGCAAACTTTCCATAGGGCAAAGGCTGACTCTTGGCGTATTCATACAAATTATTCACGTCATAGTACATTAAGTATGATTCTGGTTTGTCTGGTGAATAATCAGGCATGTAGACATTGTTCGCTTCGGCATGGCGTTGGTTAAGCGACACAAAGCCGCCACGAATGCCATTTTCAAAAAATAGAACCATGTCTACATCAGTGAGTAAATCCAATTCCACTTGAGTGTATTTCAAAGCGGCATCAAACGAGAGCCCAGGACTCGTATAATAGTGAGCCGGGTCAAGACCATAAATGTGCTGACACAACTCACGAAATTTTTCAAACACATCGGTGAGCAGCAATACATCCAGTTTTAGGTAATGCAAAGCATATTCACCTAGCGTCTTGGTATCAAACACTCGCCAAACTTGACATGCATGTGCATAGTCTTCATCGGAAACGGTACTGCGTGTTAGTTTTGAGTAAAATTTATCTTGTGGTGGGAGTTTTCTTTGCTTTAACACGTCCCAGCTGTTGCAGAAATCATACGGGAATATACCTTTCCGAATGCACAATTGGAATTGCTCAGGATCATTAAAATGGATTCTAGTATTTTTTAATTCCTCCTCATTCATGCCATCCACAAGACTGTCTGGCGAGGATGCCATAAACTTAAAGGAATCCAAAAATCGAAATGCTAAAGGCTGTAAAACGCTCATGGTTCTGGGGAATAATGGTAAACGAGCCCTTGTTGACATGACCCAATTCACGAATCAAAAACTGAATGTCATAATTTGCCTGATTGTGGAAAAAGACACTGATGAAACGAGGATCTGGAAAGTTCAAATTGCATTTACTATGCGCAGCTCCACGAAACTCCCCCGTAAAGTGCGAGTGGTCTCTGACTTTTTCCTCTCCACTTAAAATAGGCTTTTCGCAAATATGGCATGTCGTGGCATGCTCATACTGCTGCTGCTGTTCTTGAGTTAGGCTCATGGGTACTGGGTGGTCCAGTAATTCCTGTACATCATGAGCCAACTTGACAAGTTCAGCCAAGAACCATCCGGCACAATCTGGTCCCTCACGGTATTTGTAAACGGATTGTGTGGGGTCATAGGCACACACCACATTAAATCCTATGGCAAAGGGCTCATGTTTTTGAATGGGTGTGGTTGAGCTGATGGTGGGATCTGGTTCACATCCCGCCATGGGTGTGGTGGGAGCTTCAAAATATGCATACACCACATAGGGACAGTGTCACGCTTGTGATTGTCGTTAAACTTTAACACAGCCTTGTCCCCTTGTGGTAATATCAGTCTCACCGCTTCCTGAGAAACGCAATATACCGTATGACGTTCTAAAAGCGTAGGGGTTGTAAAATATTGCAAGCAACGATCACAAATATGTTTTGCACGCACATGTTTGGACATTTGACTGCTTAGCAATCTACTCAGACTTTTAATGAGGCAATAGTGATTCACCTCTCCCTCAGACAGATATAAAAGGTGAATGTGGTGTCGTTTCGGTTCTTTTGTAGCATAAAGTGGACCCACAATCTCATCACCATCAAGGCCATACACCACGAACGAAAAGTCATGGTTATCTAGTTCAAACCTATGGATCTCATGTAAGTCCATAGGGAACGATACTCAAGTTAAATTTAAAGTTTGTTTCAATTCAACAAACTTGGCCTTGTACTTTGCTGGTCTGTTAACATGACGGTCTTGCGCTGGCAGCAAATACGCAGCCACAGCCCACAGGAAGCAATCATTGACAATATTCTTAATATTCACCACAGCCTTTTTCGAAGCTATGGCAGGCGGTGATTTATTATGGTAGACCCAGCATTCAACGGATTGAAATGACAAAGGTTGATTTCTAGATTATGAATTTTGTCTAACGCTAAACCACTGGGTCCTTGTTGCAGTTTTATCAAATTTTGAATTCAAGGCATTGACCACATGGCATTGATGCCACGCGTTCAGATTATCGGCTATCAAAAGCTCTTGCATTTTACTGCAAATATAAAATGTCTCTTTATGCTCTACGTCCTTCTTTTTATATATGAAATGGCACACCAGTTCTGTATTCACCTTTAAAACCATATGCAACTGTTGCGCTATACAAATTTCAATTTTAAAAATTTCAAAACAAGATTCTAAAAATTCTTTGGGAATCAAACTTTTTCCAACATTGACCACACGACCAGAGCACACACACGATTTGAAACAACTGTTTAGGTGTTCCCAAGTTAACGTATCCGCAGCAGTAAAAGACATTATTTTGAAAGAACATTCTCACCTGAGTATTCAGCTGTAGACTGCTTGACAATGGTTCCACTCTAAAGCCACTTGGTTTTCAGCTGTTGTGGCTAAAGCAGTAGAGTTTTTTCTCCAAATATCTAAAATGAAAAAAATAAACTACCATAAGTATATCAATTCCATATAGTTTATGCATTTCATAAACGAAACAAAATCAAACAGGTTATATATTTAAAAAAATCTCACCTTGACTTGTAATGCTTTGCGTTATTCCCGTCTCGTGGACTAGGGCTAGTCTGGTAATGGTTTCCGTCTCTAGCTGTCCGTTTTTCTCTTTCTTTAATATCCTTCCCACTGACACTCAACAGGTAGGCTATACACGTTATCTGCAAACAAATAAATAAACATTTATTTATAACTTCAACAATCAATATATATAATTGCTTGTAAATATATATATAAATCAATAAAGATATAAATGAATAAATAAATACCTACCCCACAACAAGGTTAAGTATTTTCCACCAACACCAAAACTGTTAAACAAGACCAAGTGTCACATAAGTGAGAGTGGAAATGATAACGACATGTCTTTATATATGCTACGTAGCATGTATAATCATTTTTTCACACGCTTTGAACATTCTGTTATCGGACACGTAGACAGCTAACGTCCAAGGTGAACACCTGTGCCAGGTCAAATTTCACTAGAACTTGCATTTTGTCACGTACGAAGCAAAACAGGACGTAACTTGTTTAGCGTACATGTCATCTCACACGTGTTCACATGCATTTCGCTCTTCCCTGCCACCACGATTGTCAGATTATGTCACCTTCAAGCGTCCTCTGCGTCTTTGTCATTTTCCATTGCACCTGTTGTCAAGTCAGATCAGCGCATTCCAATAAGCTCAAATGACATTCACCTCCTGCTAGTCTGTCCCCCTCTCCAGCAAGTTTGTTTTCTGTACTCGCTTCAACCAACATAGAACCAAGTTCTCATCACCGTTTACACGTTAAAGGCTCTCTTGGGGGGTAAAAAATCTTAGCATGCTTCACACATTTTCAAATATTAGCCTCCATCCATCTGCCATAGGAAAGATCAGAAAAACGAACCCTCGCTCTGTCATAAACCGACCCGACAAAATATCGATTTTTCTATTGAGCACAGCCACTGTGGTCAGCGACAGGTTCATTGAAACACACACACCCAGCAGTATCGTCTCTCTCAACAACCACGCTTCATGAACATTTTAAACAGGTAAAGAAAAAAAGTTTTTTCAACATGTATGGCGTTAGGCCGTTTGTAAAAATTTCAAACATAGTTTCAAAAAGGGGGCGTTAGCCCGAGTCCTAGGACACCGCGTACACGTCTCTAGCGTTATTGGTTTGCGAGATAGAGCAAAACGTCTAAAATCACGGTTTTACCTCAAAATGGTTTTTCATTCCTGCTCAAGACGAACATCCTCGGCAAGAGGGCAACGCGACGAAAAAAATGACACCTCGTACAAGTCTCTAGGCTTCTTGGTTCGTGAGATATCAGCAAAAATCACAAAAAACACTTGTTTACCCCAAAATCGAATTTCCAATTTTTCTAAATTATAACGAGTGGTCCATAACAAAGAAGACGTCACTACGAGTCCTTGGACCCCTCGTACACGCCTCTGGCATAATTGGTTCGCGAGATATGGCAAAAAGTCTAAAATCACGGTTTTACCCCCCCCAAAAAAGATGTTTCCAGCATTTCACCTTTTCGACATCTACATTCCCGTAAAGAGCGCAACGAGACGAAAAAAGACGAATCCAAGCACGCCCTCCTAGCATGACTCCTTCCATTCCAAGGTCGCAGGGGCTCACAACTTCCTAAGTGGAGCAGCTTCCCCATTCTAGCACTACTGTCAAGTTTTTATATTAGAGTCTTGAAATTTATTTTGGGGGTAGAGGCCATTGATTTACGTCAAATAAACTTTTTTTTGTAAAATTTCTAGTTTCCAAAATATAGGAATTTCAAAATTCGAGTGTTTTCAAAAAACATAAAAAATAAAAAGTTTTATTGTAGAAAATAAAGGGCATAGAGACCGTTCGTTTTAACTATAGCACAACGTTCTATCATGTTTGGTTTTCAAGCTATCGCCTACTTTGAAAAACAAAACAAAATTGAATTTTAAAAATATATATATATAACGAGTGGTTCATAGCAAAGGGGGCGTCACCTCAAGTCCTACGACACCTCATTCGTGAAACTCCGACCATGAGTTCGAGGAAAAAGTCTATTTTAATATTTCAACTTCGCGCGGCGGCCATGTTGGTTTGTTGGGCACAGCCACATCAAGTGGCGCAGAACCATCACTACTCCTGATCAATTGTCAAGTCAGTCCACAGACCTGACCAAAATTTGACGGATCTGCGGATGGTGGAGCCTCCTTTCGTGAACTTGATATTCGGTTGGGTCCATCCGGTCTTGCAGTGCTCATATCTTGAAAATATAAACGAGCAATTTTTGCATAGAAGAAGTGTCCAGACGAGTGAAAGAATGGGAGCATTTGTATGGTTATTTGCAGGTGAAGGTTCCAATCTCCCATCCTATCAGCTTGAATGAATTGCTTCATGTATAAGGTCATTCGATAGTAGAGTACCCAAAGTTTTACGGTCGGCCCGAGTTCAAGTTTTTCAAGGGCGCTTTTGAATTTGGCAGTTACACTTTGTACATTTTCGTTGTCTTCTGCAAACAGTATTTGTGACCTTTCAGTGCCAAGCAAGAGCGTTTCTGTCTCACGGGAGGTCATAGCTGCACTGAAAAAAGGAATATGAATTATAAATTAGTTTGAAAAGTATAATTAATTAATTAATTTAAAAAAATCCATGGCGAGGGCCCTCCCCCCAGACTACTGGGCCTGGATGGTCGCCCTCCTCCCTCTGCCCCTATGTTCATAACACGTTTTGCATGTTTAAATCTCACTTCATGCAACAAATGTGGTTAGGTACATTTCTGGAAAAATGCTTTTCTTTCCTTGTATGGGTATTTTGAGATAACTACGAAGCATACAGACCCCACTCTGCGCTTAATTTAAAGCTAATTAAATTGCCTACAAATTATATTCTAAAAGTTCTACTCGTAGGATCAACGGTTTTGGCGCAGATTCGGTCCAAAAAAGGTCTAAAACTACGTAAAATGTTCAATTTTTGGAAAACCTGGCCTATTTTCAAAGTGCCGTAATTCAGTAACCAATTGACCTACAGAGCTCCGGTTGGGCTTAATTTGTCAAACATTTTATGCTATTAACAAACGTATAGAATAGCTTTCGCCGAAGAATGCATGGATTAGGAGATATAGAGCAGAACCTGAAACAAGTCAAAAAATGTCGAAGTTTTAGGTGTGTAAACATTTTCCCACAACGTTTTGAGAGTTGCAAACTTGGGTATACATAGCCCTAATGAGTCCAAACAACATACTAAAAAATCAGACATACATCATGTTTTGCGAATTTAGCCATTTTTTGTGTCACTTTTGACTGGCCTACTATTGAAATACACCATTTTAAAGTATTGGTGAGGCGCAAATGTCGGCAATTCCCGTATAAGTCTGCATGCTGAAATCTGCGTTTAGATGCAAACTCCGACATTTCCATATGACGTTGAGGAGCAATCGCCGATATGTCCACACAGCCAATAAAAATAGCCATGATCAAGTCACGTAACTCAACAGCTGATCCTTGGCGCGCTAGGATAGTAATTATTCAGCTTTCAATAGTGAGTCCTTATTGTGTGTCTGAATATCATAATAATGGAATGTAATGTTACTCCTCCAATCGCTGGAAGAGGAAGGAAGAGAACAAGAAACTGTGCCAACTGGAAGCGGGAGAAAGCAAAGTTAAGAAGCTAAGTTACAATGCGCATGTTAATGATTCTCTTGACGTGTGAGGTAACCACTACTCCACAGCGGCGCACAGTACTATTATCATTATATTACAATATCAATCTATATTCTTATATCCCCCGCATGACATTTTAATAATTTTCATGCTTCCACCAGTTATTAATAAAATAAATGTAATTTTCTCACAGTTATGCACCAGCGGCGCTTCCAAAATACCCGCCCTGCAAACGAAGTGGTCTTCATTCCAATGCAGATTGCTGACAATTAAGGACAATAAAGTGTTCCATCACAGGTTGTATGAACACAAGAATAAGATACTTCAACACCAGTTTATATTAAAACACTGTGAGGGTGCAACACCTAAATGACACAAATATGATCCGACAACAGAACCACGTTCGGTTTCTATCAAATACAAGGTACAATCGCATCTAGGAAAATCCATTTGTGTGTGTAGAAATACATTTCTTGGCATTCTTGGTGTGGCAAAGGATCGTGAAACACGCATTGTTAAAGAATATACAATGTCTGGAAAACTTCCCGGCGAAAAGAGGGGTGGAGATAGAGTATCGACCAAAAACGACATAAAGCGTGCCGGAGTCAAAGCTTTCATTGAGTCTTTGAAATGTAATGTTGGTCATTATTGCAGATCAAGATATGGTGTGCGCCTTTATTTGTCATCTGATCTGAACATTAAGGAACTATGGCACGTGTACAACGAGAGAGCTGGTCCAACAATAAAAGTACGACAATGTTTCTTCCGGCATATTTACAATACACATTATAACATAGGATTTTTGAGCCCTGCTAAAGATGTGTGTTCGGTTTGTCTTCAGCTAGATGAGAAGATCAAAAGAGAAAATGATGCTGAAGCAAAAAAAAAAAAAGGTCAAGAAACGTGTCCACACCTTGCGAGCTAACTCATTTTATTATATATTAAGGGATGATGACCCTTTAGTAAAAAAATTTAGCTACGATTGTCAGAAGAAGCTGCCTCTGCCGAAAATTCCTGACAAAGCATGTTATTACTCGAGACAGTTGTATATTTACAATTTCATCGTAGTAGAGGGATCTTATAAAAGTAAACTTTATCCCAATAACGTGTTTATATATGCTTGGACAGAAAATGAACGTCCCAAGTCATCAAATGAGATTGCATCTGCTGTATACCATCGGCTGCAAAATACTGATTTTCCTTCTAACATGTACACTGTCAAGCTAGTCTCAGATGGATGTGGGGGACGATAAAAATTGTTCTATGGTTGTGATGTGTTTCAAGTGGCGTAGTACTGCATCACATTCCATCAAGACCCTTGAATTGATATTTACTGTAGCAGGACACAGTTATTTAACTGCTGATAAGAGATTTCGGCCAAATAGAGAAAACGCCGAAAAAAGAGCAACTATTCTAAACAAAGAAGATTATTTTGATACATTTAAACAATATGGGACTGTAACAGAACATGGCAGAGACAAGACTATCTACGATTGGAAAAAGAAACACAGGACAGTGGCATTACGAATTCAATGAGGTGAAGAGAATGATTATCAGACGCTCTCAGGGAACTGTAAAAGTTAGAGGGGAAACATTTTACAGGACTGATTTAGGGTTTTCAAAGCCAGTCTTTAAGAAAGGGAAGACTGCTGCCATGGTAAGGCCAGCTGTTCTGAACTGTGGAGTACCTGTAAAATAAAAGGAGAAAACTTATGATGTTGATTCATTGCTGAAGCGTCATTTTGGTGAAGATTGGAGACAGCTTGAAAATCTTCGGTTCTACAAAGATGTTATAGATCCAGTAGAAGGAGGATGAGGAGGTGGACAACTTTATTTGCCAACCACAAATTGAGGTAGCAGATTTCAGAATCTAAAACTTTGAACTGTGGAATGGATATTGATGCAAGAGTCCTTTAAAATTATACTGTCATTTTGTATGGTTAGACTTTGTTATTGATTAGGTTATGTTATATTATTATGCATTTGTGAAACATAATTATACCTGAGACAATATCAAACTTTTATACTTAGTATTCCCGTAAGAAACACCAAAACTAAAATAAACAGGTAGACATCAGTCTCAACTAACGTTGGTTTAGAAGCAAACACAGACATTTCCTTCATTCAGTCCATATTTTGGATGAAATACACAATAATTCTTGGAAAAGAAAGGTATTATACGACTTAGAAATGTATTTTTAATGTTCTTGTTATAGTAAAATGAGCTTTATCACAGGGTATAATTAATTGTTCGTTTCTTGAACAACAACAACAAAAAAAGGAAATTGGAAATGTCTGGGTGTGCATCTATACGCCTCATATGGTACATGTTTCGGGGTCTAACTCTGCCCCTCCATCAGCCCAGAATATTGTATTGTAACATTACATTTAACATCGATACATTAAAAAACACTTAAAAATACACATATTTATGATAAACACTTAAAACAATTTGCATGCAACACTCCTATATGTGCCATTAACATTTTATGACACTTTATCATATGAATGAAGTTGAACATAAAAAACTGAGACTAATTCAAAATAATTGTAGTATAGTTCCAACATAATCTTTCAATTATCTCCTCTGTTTGTATAAGAGCGGCCTCCTTTGAAAGACTTTTTTGTCTTAGTTTAAAGTTGGAATAAAGCATTTGATACTGTAGTTGCAAGGGACTACCGATCCACGGATACAGCTTCTCGCCGCTATGGACCAACATTTGTGTATTCAATTTATCTCTACAAAGAAATTGAATCCTACATATGCTACACGAGTAAGGCTTCCCACTGGAATGGATTAACATTTGTACTTTCAAAGAGTCACTGCGACAGAACTTCGCTTATCCTACATGCGAACGGCGCCATGGATTAACAGGTGTCGCTTCAAATCACATTTACGGTAGAACTTCGCTTCGCATATGCTACATGAGTACGGCTCCTTACCGCTATGGATTATCATGTGTTTCATTAAATATGCTCTGCGGGTAAATTTCGTGTCGCATGAGCTACACGAGTGTAACTTGCCATCGTGATGGATTAACACGTGTCTCTTTAAATATACTCTGCAGGTAAATGTCATATTGCATATGCTACATGAATATGGTTTCTCACTTGTATGGTCGATCATGTGTGTCTTTAATTGTCCTCTGCGGGTGAATTTCGTTTTGCATAAGCTACATGAATACGGCTTTTCACCGCTATGCCTTAACATATGTCTCTTCAAATCGTTTCTACGGGAAAAGTTTGCTTTACATGTGGTACATGAGTACGGCTTTTTACCGCTATGGCCGGCTATGTGCCCTTTCAAACTCCCTTTCGATGAGAACTTTGCTCTACATATGCTACACTCATACGTTTTCTCACCGCTATGGATGACCATGTGTCTATTTAAGTGTCCTTTTTGGGCAAATTTTGTTTCGCATATATTACATGAATAAGGCTTTTCTCCGCTATGAACTAACATGTGCTTCTTTAAATCAAATCTTCGCGAAAACTTTGCTTGGCATATACTACATAAATATGACTTCTCACCACTGTGGATATTCATGTGATCTTTCAAACTCCCCTTTCTCGAGAACTGAACATCACAAAAGGTACATGAGTATGGCTTCTTGCCACTATGGGTTATCATGTGTATCTTCAAATAATCCTTCCGTGCGAACTTGGCTTCGCAGCTTCTACACGAGTACGGTTTCTCACTGCTATGGATAACCAAATGATTCTTCATGTATGCTTTTTGTGCAAATTTGGCTTCGCAAATGCTACAGGAATATGGTTTCTCAATGTTATGGTGAAACATGTGTGCCTTTAACTGTCGTGCCGTAGCAAACTTCGTTTCGCATATGCAACATGAATAACGCTCCTCACCACAGTGCATTTGAGGGTTAGCCTTCAAATTTTGTTTGACTGGAAGTTTACTTCCAGATACAGGGCTAGTAAAATGTCTTCCAGTGTTATTTAATGGGTGAATCTTCCTTACAACAGGATCCGAAGTATCAATATTTATCAGCCTGCAATCATTAGTAACAATACATTGCAGTGTGCTCATGAATTATTTGAATTATCTGGGAAAAGAGAATAATATTTTCGCGAAACAGATATCTAAGTTATAAAATAATAATGGCGGCATCTTTCACTATTACTGCCAAGAACAATGTCCTTATTTAGTAACATAAACTTACCTTGTTTCTACATTTAAATGGTATGTATTTCATGCAATGTGAATATTTTAAAACGGCATATACAGGGTGTAACTAAATACGTGGGAAAGCTCCGAAGATTCGATCGAGGACCGACAACAAGCAAAAAAATGTCCTGTACACAGATAGTGTATTCGCTTTCGTTTCCGGGTTACAATCATTGTTTTTGGTGTACATAACACAGATCGCTTCATTATGCAGGTGTTGATAAAGTGTACATTACTACGTACAGTTCACTAAATAAGGTGCTCAAAATGGCTATCACGAGCTGTAATGCAAGCGTCTATGCGCCGCATCATTGACTGTCTCACACGCTCCAATATTCCCGGCGTCTGTCGTTTTTGCTGACATCCTTCCTCTATTCCCTGATGCAGCATGCCACTTTATGAAAAAGTGTGGCATACACAATGTCCATTATATGACCCCATAAGTAGAAATCTTAATGGGTTGAGGTTGGGAGAACGAGCTGTCCTTGGTGTTGGTCCCTGACGCACTATTCATTTCTTTGGCAATGGCTGATGTAAAATTGCTCTAGCATCAAGAGCAAAATGAGGCGGTGCTCCATCATACATGAACCACAAGCGCTGAATCGAATGGAACGTCTTCCAAAAAACAAGCTAAATATTTTGTTAAAAAGGCGCATCAATGTTCCTGGTAAAATTAAAGGATCATTAATAATGTGACACCGATTTTTCCATCCCACACATTAATACTGAACTGTTGTTGATGTCTAGTTTGCACTACGTCTCTGGGATTTGCATCAGCCCAGACATGCGTATTGTGAAAGTTTTGCACTCCATCTCGGGTAAACTTCGCTTCATCGGTAAACAGAATAGAAGCGAAGAACTGTGGTTCTTGAACACAAACTGTCGTAACCAGGTACAAAATGCTGCTCTGGGTGACAAGTCAGCTTCACTAACACCTTGTACTCTTTAAAGGTGATATGGATAAAGGAGCTGTCCTCGTAGAATTCTCCACACTGTCATATGACTCACATCTACAATTGCCGCTATTTCCCTGGTGCTACTCCCGTTATTTTCCTCAATATGGTTGAGAACTCGTTCCTCTGTGTGAGGTATTTTTGTGCTCCTAGGTAGTCCATTATCTGTCACGTCTGCTAAACAAGCCTGTTTCGCAAATACGTCCATGTAGTCTTTGGAACGTCTTGATGTTGGGTAAACGTCTATTAGGTAAGTGTTCCGCCTACAAACACCGTGCTTCAATTGCGTTACATTGCGCCAGTCCATACTGAAGATATATGTCTGCCATTTCCGGAATGAAGTATCCCATTGTATCACGACGTGTACTGTTCGTCCACTCAATAACAACTGACAACACGTATCACTCCACTCCACTCTAGTGTAGCTTATGACCTGTGTGGACGTGTTTACGTGTTTTCCAATCACCTGACATCACGTGGCTTTGTATTCAAAATAAATGCACACAGACTTGAATAGCGACGAATCGTACAAATGGCCTGTGTGCTCTCCACAAATGACCAACTAGCACCGGGCCACCGTCTGTGTTATGCACACCACAAACAATGCTTGTAACACGGCAGCGAACGCACATACACCATATGTTTACCGGGCATGTTTTGCTTGTTTTCAGGTCCTCTATCGAATCCCCGGAGCTTTTCCACATATTTAGTTACACCCTGTATATTATACAGACTATGGTGCACCATCGGAGTATTTAGAGTAAATGCTTTCCTTGATGAATATGTTATCCAACTTAACGCGGTAAAAAGTGAGCCGATTGGAAATCGACTCAATTATTTAGGCCCCTGCGGTCCCAGCCCCAAAACCCCTTCGTCACCCCGGAGTCATGACCCGTGCCCCGTGGACACCCTGAAGTCTCGGCACAAAACGATGTAATGGACAAAATAAAAAAGAACTTTATTGCATTGACCATTAGGGAACCCAGTCCTGAATCCCCTGGTCAACTCAAATTTGTGTTGACTCGTGAATGTGAGATTTTCAAAAGACGAACTATGGTGTTCAAAGGTTGGTAGTGCATTGAGACAGTGTACTGTTTATTAATTCAATATCTCTCCACTGCTCGTCTCACGCACCACAAAGTGACCAGCGCGCATGTGCAAGACTTGTATCTGACCTGGCAAAGCTAATTCTCGCGTCATAACACTTAACTCCAAGATGTGTACTTGAACAGTAAGGACGTGTTGGCGGGGCTTAGCCTCGGTGCTCTGGCCGTACAGGGTTGAGAACTGCAAGGTATGTTACGAGGATCTGTAAATATCCGGAGGACTCAAATTATTTCAAAAATTATTGACCTCTGAATATTTCTTTATATTTAGCTGGCTCTGATGACTCCTGGTGTCATCAGGAAGTCAGCGTCTTAAAAGACTGATCTTAGCTTTGCTGATAATATCTCAGCTGCTTAGGCAATTATACATTTTGTTTGTGTGTGGTTCTTTCTGATTTTATTTAATTTAAATACCATTTGGTATGGGTACAAGATCGTAGCTATCTGACCCCAGTTTGCTTCTGTTATGTAATCTCATTTTATAAGATGTTACTTTCACGAAAGAAGGCCCCTTAGTAACGTAGTCAGGTTATTTTTATTAATTTCAATTAACATGTTTTCTCTTTTTCAGTTCCAAATATTTTAATAAATATATACTATGTCTTCTATTTTGAATTGGGGAAAAGATTAAGTAATAACTGCCGACAGTCCCTTGTTTTTCGTCAGTCAGTTATTTAATAGCTTCGCCATGATGCTCTTGTCGAGTACGGACGCGTTTAAGTACAACGCTAGTGATTCTTGTTTGAATTTTAATGTTCGAAGTTGGAAATACTTCTTGGAAGTATGTCGTTTGTGGTTTAAATGTGATTTTGTCAATCGGGAGTTATTATTCTAAGTGTTAAACGAGATTTTTCTTTGAAATTAATGACACACATCTTCATTTCCGTTTTAACTAGATCGCTATGCGAGCATATAACGATTAATTTACGGAATCCGGGCATCTGAACACCAGGTGACTAATGAAGTTCGCACTCCTATAGGTGACACAATCCAAATTACATTCCAAAGAGAATAGCTACCCTTATTTTGTGGATTATAGAGGGTGTTTTGGTTATGCAAGATATGAGATTTCGAAACCACATGGATTGTCATGCTTCACTGTTCAATACAACGTGGATAAATAGTTGCCACTCTTAAGGGTTACATAAATTATGGAGAAAAGAGTGATAAGCGTTAAGTTCCAAAGGAATATCAAATACAAATTATATACAGGATGAACAAAAAATGACGCACTAGGAGGTCGGCATGCGATTCCTCATCCAATTGCAAGACAAAAGTTTCAATAGCAAAATCGGATCGGATGCTGTTTGAAAACATAAGTATGCAAACGAGAAGCTGGCAACACTGTCACATCCTGCAGAGCATCGGAATGTACAGAGAAAGCTCCGGCAGAGCGCCGAGTTCCTGCAACCTGCTTTTAGCCACGCTGCATGCAGTTACAACGTTGCCAGAGCCTCGTTTCATAACACGCATTTCTGTAACCTATTGGCGGGACTAGGTTTTGCAACATAAACTTTTGTCGTGAATTTCGACGAGGAACCGCATGCCGACCTCCAAGTGCGGCATTTTTTATTCACCCTGTATACTGTACGTGGGTTGTCATAAAGTACAAAATATGGCAAGTTTTCAGGATTATCCACACTCTAAGGCGCACATTTAGCCAACACTAGGCTCACCACTACATGACTCCCGTCTAACCTCGTAGTGCAGCTGGGTACATTATACGCAAACAATTCTCTCCCCAAAGATTTTATCCCACTCCTTCGAATAAGTACCATAACAGCTTGACCTGTACATAGACTCCAATAAACACACAGTTTGTATCTTCAAATTATTCCAAATAAATTACCTATATGTAACACGTAGTATCTCAGATGTTTGTAATCCTGGCCCTATGTTATAAAAGCTGTAAACTGAGTAACAAATTTTATCATGGAGTGTACAGTTGAGTCAGTGAAACAACGATCTCCAATCACAAATTAGCGTATAAATGCATGTGAGATTTCAATTACAAATAATACTGACAACCCACTGTATGTTCAGTTGATGATTTCAAACTGTTTGCACACTATGAGAAAGGGTAGTGCGCCACCGCGTAGCAGATCACGTTGTGCAAACTGTGAGGAGGAAGTAAGCCCGAAGCCCAACTAAATCCACAGCTACGCATGTTCGGAACTGTCCATTCCACAACCAGTTGTATGGAGAATAATTTGATGTTCATTGTGGTGTGAAAGGTGATATTGTATCTGGTTCAAACGTAAAACACTGGTGATAAACAGAAAGGGTGTAAATTATTTGTGAGTATGTGGAACAAGATGGAAAATGTAGTGAGAGCACAGTGAAATTGACTGACAGTCTCGAACCTACATGAGTCTTAACAACAAATTAACGGCATTAGTGCATTGAATTCCAAGGCCTTGTTGCGATCACCAGAAAAGAACAATGCTTCGCAGATTAACAAAAGAATCACCACGATCTAAATGGGAAGAGAGTGTCTTGTGACTGCCATAACATAACTCGATATGCTGCAAAGCATACAGCTGCGTGGGAATCTAGTTGATAACAGGTGTTGGCGCAAGGTGGGTCAACCCTGCAGTTTTAAGACTGGTTAAGTAGTGGCCCTTATGTCATCCATTCTTGAGGTTATCTTTTCATCCCGAGATAACTACCACACCCTACATACGACGCAATTCATCTTCCATATCCTCACCATAATTAACCACTGAGTTCTCGTCCTTGACCTGTCCTTCCATGACTATTGTATGTTTGCTATTGATGGTGCCTTAGTATGTAGCCTAGCTATCAAACTCTTTTAATCATTACCACTCGCCAGAATAATTTACCTAGCGCCACGCTCCAAACCAACGTTTCAAAAATTACTTCCTAATACTTAGATCTATATTTCATGTCAACAGATGTCAACCTAATCTTTATATCGTATTTGATTTGTCCGTTTTGTGCCTAAGGAGAAGTCTAGCAGCTTCTTTTAACGTATCAATGGCCAATCGATGTCAATATGTTTTTATGTCTACCTGCTGCATTCCCTTATTTCTGTTTTAAATACAATTGATTTTATCATGAACTCTTCCTTCATAACTTAGTCCACAACGTTTAGAAACCCATTCAAATCCTCTTGTGAATAGGACAAGACGTCAATGCTGTTAGTAAATCTCTTGAGTCAATATTACTTTACCTTTATCCTTTAATTCTACTTCAAATTTCTTTCACGTTTCTTAGGTTACTTTTTAAAGGCATACATTAAAAAGTTGATGATAATTGTTGTTTTACGGGGCCTAACATCTAGGTTATCGGCCCCAAACTGAAAAGAACTGAGCCCGCATTTTGCTATTTCATAATGCAATAATTAGTAATATGCAGAATGAAGGAGATGCCAATGCTTTATTGGGAGGCGAAAGACTCGGTAAAGGTAGTTTGACAAGCAGGAAGAAGGAGAGGTAACGCCCACAATTTTACCGACTGCTAAGTTATTATTGTATTTTATTAAATAAGAACCAGAGACGGGTTATTGACTTGTCAATGTCAGTGTCACGAGCGCAGCCGAAACGGAGACGAAACTGGTTATACGAGGGATACCGCACCACGGACAAGCAAAACTATGTTTAAGAAGATAAGACCGCTGCGCGACAATAAGAAAAGAAGTGTCCCATGCAAGCCAGACAGTGTCAAACTCGCGTTACGGAGAGAGAAGGAAGGGATGAACTAAATCACGTGGACCAATGTGACCAATGGGAGACATGAAAATCCAGTAATTGCTTAATTAGCATTTATTAATTGTTACAGAAGTTACAGAAGACATTTGAGATCACGGAGAGATGCATAAAATAGTAAAGAAAATTACCATGTTTTCAGAAAACACTTAAGTAATGCAGTATTCCAGGCAAATTTGAGCGCGAAGGATTCCCGCAAATTTTGACGAGGACGCTATTAGAATTGACAAGGAGGGACAAGAGACGATTTAGGTCTAGGCTTTTTCGTTTCAACATCTGAGGCCGAAGGACGTGTCTCTACTCGAACGCTGAGCACGGTCCAGGTATGATAATTGTTGTCGGCAATCACGACCGCGTCGACGGCCAAATAAAAGTGTGAACGAACGTACTTACAGTATATCACAAAGTGCGGACTTAATGAAATTTCCAACTTTAGTAAAGATAGCACAGTTAAGTCTTGAGGACTTAAACATTTTACGAGAGAGAACATTCTACATAACAGTGTGCGATATTATTCGAAGTTACGAAGTGAAACTTGTATGGTGAACTATAAAGAATATTTGAGAGAGTCTGCGAAAAAAAAAAAAAATCTACGATGGAATTTCAGTAAAAGATTCCTAATATTAAAGCAACGATATTACTATTTTCTACGTGTTCCTATATTTATTCTACAAGCTTGCATACAACATCGTGAAGCTAAACCATCATCGAACGAACATTACAAGAGAGTAAAATTCAAGAAGTTATTCCAAAATGTGTTCAATATTTGAAAGTTGAGAGGAATGTTATCTACATTTGAGAAAGCAGTGGAAATGGCGGAGTAAAATATGACGAGGGGAATACTACTTTGAGAACCATGAGAATTCAAGAGTAAGTCAGACCCACACTACACATTTCGGCATTATGAGAAGGAAGAAGCGATATTCTAGATTCTTCTGTAATGAAGAAAGAAGAGTGAAATGAACTTCTAGATTCCTCGCTTAGAAGAAATGAAGCAGATGGCTAATTCAGTTCGAGAGGAAGTCCAGTACGAGATCCAAACGAGAATGGAATTCGTCTTCCAGAGACGCAGATCGAAGGAGAGGAAGGAGTTCGAATTTGCAGATACAACATGGAGCAGAGTGGTGTATATTTTGATATATTCATCCACAGTTACTTTACCATGCACAAGGTAGAGGGGAATTTTATTTTGAGAAGTTGTATGCAGAATGTTTGAATTATATGAGAACCATTTTCGACGAGTTTTTGATATTTTTGAACAGTAGGAATTTTGAGTAATAATAGGATCTTGTTAGATCAACGCTTTTAGATGATTCAGGATTAGGATTTTATTGTTGTGAGATTAGGATTTTTCGGAAGTTATGTTAATGTTTCTGGATTTGAGAGTTAGGATTTGTTTTGATATTTCAGTTTACGTTATTATTTTATATGATGGAGTGTTTATAATTATACTAGGATAGAAATGGGAATGTTTCGATTGAGATAGAGGTGATAGATCTTATCAGTTATAGATCTCTAAAGGAGACTATTTTTTTCAGATTTTGAAAATGACGTTGATTATTAGTAATGAAGTTAAACCAGGAATAGAATATTGGAAAGCAACGGCTGATTAGAAATTTAGTACAATATAGATTCTATCCAAATTTTGACAGAGTAGAGACAGTGATATCTAAATGTATTATGGAAATTTCAGAAGAATATGTCATTAGTGAGGACATAATGCTTGTTTTAAAGAACAATGAGCATAGGTAAGGATAAAGACAGTAATTGTATAATTATTTACTAGTAACGAAGAGATATTGATGAGATAGGAACTATAAGAGTATGGCATGATTGTGAAACATGTATTAAACGAAGATTTATATAGTCAGCATTATTAAGAGTAGAAAAGCACGAAGGAACTGCATAAAAAAAGAATTGTTTAATGGTTAAGGCAGTTGTTGAAGTATAGGAATTGCAGTTATGTTATGGAAGTTACTTTTCAAGTGATCACGACGACAATGATAAGCCAGTAACTAAATGTGTGTTAATATGTGAAGGGATGAGATCTCTTTAAGAAGTATTGGGCGATCGTGCAATATCATAAAGGTTATATTAGAACTGAAATATGTGGAATTCAGTTAAGAAAGTTGCAGATTGTGCTTATAAGAGAAGGTATGTCATAAATACGGTTTGTAAAAGCAAGATTGATATAGCAAGGGAATAAACGTGTATGATAACAGCTGATAATGACTATAGGAAAATCATGTTAAGATGAATTGCAGGAAATGATAGAAATATTGATACAATATCGTTTTATTATATTTCTTGAAGTATTAAACCAGAACTGACAGTAAAGAATGAGCATTACTTTATTGTACGGCTATAGCAAACTCTGAAATGACTAGTAAACAAGTATTTTGAGAATTGGTACATTACTATTCTGTTAGTAACAGGATAAACTGTTCACGTCATCTATGAGTTGGATTCAAATTTGTGTGAGAGCAACTTACTCTCTAAACCTGAAGTTGTACGGGTATGCTATCTAGTGAGTCGATATCGTACTACCTGGACTGAAATGTCACGGCGCGCTGATAGGTAGCGTGCAGTGAACCAGTTGACACTGGACACGGCCGACTGAATGCGAGATGCGCTCTATACCGGCCTTGACAATCCCAGTTAGAGCCCATGCATAACGTGTAATTGGAAAATTTCTACTCGGCGCCGATAGAGCGCACTCCCTTCCCATTGTAGGCGCGATTAATAAACAGCTGTACAGTACGTTTATTAAATGTGTAATCTCAAGAACCACAGGATGGATTTTGATGCGGCTTTCACCATTCTGTAAAGGTAATCTCGAGGAAGATTTGTGTAGAAAATAATTTATTTATGGCCAAAGGGAGCCAAACAGTAACTATTTCAGTGAAAAGGTCGAAAAAAAAAGCCTGGCGTCAGTGCGCTTTTAAGCTTACGCTGGGCAAACCGTTAAAAAAATCAATATACTATGAGTGTAAGAATTGTTCAGCGTGAGAAATTCTACAAAAAAGTCCGCGAGAGCATATCTCTATCTACGATACATCGCCCACTATAAGTGTTTTAAGTTTGGACGGAAGGGGGATTTGTGTATCATGCACCTCGTCATTCTTAAATCACGCCTGACAGGAATTCCTTGCATATTCATAACTGTTCCTGGGCGAAGCCGGGGCGGGTTGTTAGTGACACTATATAATTATTATCATTATAATTTCCACGCGAAGCCTTCGTGGCTTAGGCGGCAGCACGCTGGCCTCTCACCGCTGGGTCCGAGGTTCAAATCCCGGTCACTCCATGTGAGATCTGTGCTGGACAAAACGGAGGCTGACAGGTTTTTCTCCGGGTACTCCGGTTTTCCCTGTCAAAACTTTCATTCCAGCAACACTCTCCACTATCATTTCATTTCATCTGTCATTCATTTAATCATTGCCCCGAGGAGTGCGTCAGGCCTCGGCAGCCGGCACAGTCCCTATCCTCGCCGCTAGATGGGGGTTTCATTCATTCCATCCCTGACCCGGTTGGAGACTGGAAGCAGGCTATGGATTTTCATTCATAATTTCCGCATTATCAAAATTAAAATTATATCACAAAATAAAATAGCGTGCTAATAAATCTAAGAGAAATTAGACATACCTTGCACCTTCTTCCGGTACAAGGACACAATTCCAGCACCGTCTCATCAAAAGGAAAGAGAGGATGAAAATTACAGCCGGGAACAAGCAGCAGCCAATCATGTGTTGTGTTTTGTGCTGAGATCTTTCGACAAATTATCATATACCGTGTGCCTTATATTTCACGAAGCAGCTGTCAGGACGGGACTTACATAAACTCCTGCTGGACGTTATTCTCGAGGTTGAAAAATGCGGTTTCATAATTATAAGAATTGTCTCTGATAATCACAAAACTAACACTACAATGATGAGGCATTTAGGGGGAGGGAATTTGCAACCAATGGTCGATCAAACATACGACGAGTCTAGGAATTTATTCCCTAGTGTTGATCATTGTCACATTCTAAAAAAAAACAAAAAAAAAACAACACATTAGAATGCAGTTTCTGTAACGAGAGATGACTGATGGTACTGGAATAATTTCAGGGAAATACTTGTCATTACTATACACAATGCAAAAGAATGAGATCGTCAAACCGGTCAGACACCTCACTAAAAAAACACATCGAACCCACTAAATTTGAAAAAAAAGAAATGAATGTTCGGCGTGCCAAGGAAGTGTTCTTGGCGCAGTCAGCTGGCATTTGAGGGTGCGCAAATGCGAGGGAGCCGTGTCAGTACATTTACTGGCACGTTAAAGATCCCCTTCGGGGCAAAATTCCGGCACCCCGCGTCTCTAAAAGCCAGTGTAGTTAAAAGGGACGTAAAACCAATAACATTATTATTATTATTAGGAAGTGTTCTTGTCAGAAGTTATTGGTGCCATTAGTACACTGAAAGAAAATACAGGCATGCACACGGAAGTGTACACATTCATGGACGCAGAAGCAACCATAATAAATGGTTCGCTATGCATGACGTAAGCATCACATATCATATTCAGTCTATCCAGATAAAGGGCATTTTTTCTCATTAAATGACAGTCGCCTAAACTGGCTAGAGGAATATTTTATTTCTTACCTTGAAACTTTGAAACCTGCTAGCAACGCTGCTAGAAAGGACTTCCTGAGTTCTGAGACTTACGAAGCTACCTATACAATTAATCACGGATTCAACTGTCCAGTGCATAAGGTATCTTCTAAAAATGGGTAGAGGAAAGTCGCCAAATATGGGGAGTTTTTTTATAGGGCTCACATTAGACATAAGAAGGAACGGAATAATTTTGGTTTTCTCACCAATGTAAACCTCAGGCGATATACTATGTATATTACAAATATGGGCAGGTTTGATGTTGTAATACCCTCTGATGTTATTGTTAACTTTAAAAGTACACTTTCCCCGTATTAGGCAACCGGGTTTCGTAATATGGGGAGGTGAGAAACCTTACGGTTTTTATTTATAATAGGTACACTGAATAGTATACCCTACTAATTGAAGCATTAATTCTGACAATGTAATGAAATCATGAACACAAATAGTACAAAAATGAATATTTTAAGTTAATAACAGTCCTAGTTTCCTGTTGCCGAACTTCCATACCGTTCAGCAACAGGCGCGGATCTAGAGTTTGGTTTTGGGGGGGGGGGGGGTCAGAGAATCGATCTAGAGTTTGGCCTTGCGGGGGGGGGGGGGGGTCAGAGAATCGAAATTGTTAAGAAAAATGGTATCACTAAAAACGCAATCACAAAATAACCAAACGTACAAAACCAGACCAATTTTTTTGCAAGCTACATGGATAGAAATTTGATGCGTTTAGCGCACCAAAAATATTCGTACAAATTGCAACGGCGTGTTTTGCGACTTCTACATCGAGCTTCGAGAAAAGGATCAAGGTACGTTACAGTTTCGGCAAGTCGAGTTGGTACCGACAAAGGGAGAAAGTCGCAGCTTATATTGCCAACCAAGCTTGCGGTTAGGAAGTCGGCAAAAATTTTTGGTGCGAAAAAAGCCCCAGTTTCCTATCCGTGCATTGCTGCACATTCATCGTGGCATCACTATAAACATCGATTCGGTAATCACAAGGTTTGCTAAACAAAATAGACGAGTTGATTTTGTTGTATAACTAATAGTTTTTATACAAGAGGTTTGAAGTTGTAAATATGTACAGTTGTAACAGAACATAATAATTCCAATAAAGATAATTCAGTATTGAATAAAATGGAAAAAAAACTGTTTTTCAGTTAAAATTCGTTAAGTTTTATTTGTCTGGTATTTGTGTTTTCGTTTTCTGAGTTTGCAAAAAAATTTGGTCTCCGTTTGGGGGGGGGTCATGACCCCCGTGACCCCCCCCCTTGAATCCGCGCCTGTTCAGCAAGAAAATATATAAACTTTAATGAAAACCGAGTGATTCTGATCGAATTCAACTGTAACGTGGTGCAAGGTATGTCTAATTTCTCTTAGATTTATTAGCACGCTATTTTATTTTGTAATATAATTTTCATTTTGATATTGCGGGAATTATAATGATAATATATGGTGTCACTAGCAACCCGCCCCGGCTTCGCCAGGGAACAGTTATGAATGTGCAAGGAATTCCTGTCAGACGTAATTTAAGAATGGCGAGGTGCATGCCAAATTCCCCTCACGTCCAAACTAAAAACATTTATAGTGGGCGATGTATCGAAGATAGAGATATGCTCACGCGGACTTTTTTTTTACAATTTTTCATGCTGAACAATTCTTACACTCATAGTATATTGATATTTTTAACGGTTTGTCCAGCGTAAGCTTGAAAAGCGCACGGACGTCAAGTTCTTTCTTCGACCTATTCACTGAAATCTACAATCGATACTGCTTGGCTCCCTTTGATCATAAATACATTATTTTCTACAGAAATCTTCCTCGATATTACCTGTACAGAATGGTGAAAGCCGCATCAAAATCCATCCAGTGGTTCTCGAGATTACGCGCGATATCCAAGAATCGGGGACTTAGTTTTACACTAAGCAGAGATAAGTCTTAGTCTTGTAATGCTTGGTGAACAGCGCTGTGTGAGCAGTTGAGTAACTAACAAGGTTTCATGTAAAAGGTCTCATTGTCTAGGCCGGTATGAGCGCAGCTCGCATTCAGTCGGCCGTGCACTGGAGAAAAATCGTATGTTGAATCCGACCCTTATCGACCCAGATCGAGGAGTCGAAACAGTTATACTACTAGTGACGACGTTTGTTGTTGTAAATAATCAGTTTGGATTTTTTTTGACAGAAGATGTGATTTAGGGCCGGTTTCACCAGTTCTGATTAACGAACTAAGGGTGGTTTATACTATCCTCAAGGAAATGACCCATTGCACCAGACCATAAGCGATGCCTTAAAGTACGCTTAGATTGATCGACCGTGCTCGGTGGCTTAATACATAAGGATGGTTTAAGCCGTTCACACATACGCCAAAATGGCGGCCGGACCCATTGTGTCTGGCCCATATCTCAGTACGTTGAGGATGTTGTAATATTATGTAGCGAAAGAAATAATAAAAAAATATTATTAATTCTATATACTGTATATAAAGCTCAATGTTTGTCTGTCTGTTTGTTATTTATACAAACCTACACAAAACACCGATCTGAACCAAAATTTGTATACTTACCCTTTGGAACCCGACGAGTAACCCTGTCCACTTAAAATTTCGTACAGACAGTGGTCTGCATTTAGGCCCTTTGGCACAGATCTTCGCCGTTTAACCGATCTGAACCAAATTTTACATACTTACCCTTTGGAACCCGACGAATAACACTATCAGCTTGAAATTTCGGAGAGACCACTCCATTCCCCGCATTTAGGCCTTTTGGCACTGTGACCGATCCAGTCAGGGTCAATTACCGGCCCCGGATGACAGAAGATCGAGAGGAGACCGGAGAGTCAGTATGACGTCATGGCATGACGCGGCGAGGCAACCGCGAGAGTAGGGGAATGCTCCAGAAGGTTCCAACCCCTTCCATTTTTTTTTCTCGAAGGAGGACGCAGTTCCGGAATGTTGAGTGAGTCAATAGTGCGTGGACGAGTATGTTATCCAGCGGAGCACGGACGAGTAGCCCATGTCACGTAGACAGTAATTTGCATCGGGAACTTGAACGGTTTTCGTGAGTGGTCAGTGCTCGTGGCCATTTGATACGAGGAGTGATCAGCAGGCCATGAAGCTAGCGTGCATGTAGTGCCAGTGAGTTGTTTACAGTGAAGTATGTCAGTTTGTTTGTCGAACAGTGTGAATTTCAAGACGATATCGGACTCGCTAGTATGTGAGGAAATAGTCAGAACTGATAAAGGAAGGTCCGTTCATGCCGACAATTTATGTTAATTAAAGATGAATACCAGGAGGTGTTTAACATTACGAGTATCAGGGAAGGAACAATAATAACGATAGTCGAGGCGAAGCATTATCGCGAGGCCCTATATTGTAACAGACATCCATTCGAAAATAGCATAGCAGTGCGGCATTTTAAGAGACGCAGTGAGAATGCAACAGGGAAGGCTACATCTACTTTAAGCTTGTGTTGGAAGACTGCAGGCCGCAGGCAACTTGATATGTCGGTCAAGGCCAGGTCGAAATAGCTCCTCGTGGAAGGAAGTGTGTCACTGGTTGAGGAAAGTGAATACATATAATTCAAGTGAACCAGGAACTAGACGCTATAGTGCGTGGGCGTGAAAGTGCTCTGATATAGTGAAATGTAATATTGCCACACGGCGGCATGAACTTAATAACCATGGACTCAAATATTCTGGGAAACAACATGCATATTAATACGCAAATTATGCTGCACTGAACCTCTAAAGGAGCCATAATGGGGTGAACGGTCGCAACGAGATAGACGAGTGGACCATGGTTGGGACGTCAGGAGACGCCGCTGCTGAAGGTGACCGGGGGCAACCAGTGGGCGGACATGGGCGTCGCCAGGAGATCGAGAGGTGCCAGGGGCGTATACCTCTACCAGTACGCTGGGAGACCACATCGCGGAGACGCTGGAGGAACAACGCCGCCCTAATGCCGCAGACGACACCGACGCCGATGCCGACGCCAGGGGTTTCCGAGGACACCGGATATAAAGTAAGACGTTTCATTTCCATCCTTGTTCATCAGGAAGAAGAGAACTTCTACCTCGGATAGCCGTGCCATGAGATAACCTGAGATCGTATAACTTAACGCCATTTATAATCATTTATTCCAGATTGAAAAAGAGCATCATTTTCTCATAGGGTTGTACAGATTTTTTGTCCTTTCTTTTCGGGTCGTTTTGACTTACATAAATTAACAGTATCAATGGTAGGAGTAAGACTTACATTTATTCTCTGAGACATAATAATAATAATAATAATAATAATAATAATAAGTTGAAATTGGGTAACGATAATATGAGATGCCCATTTTGCTGGGAAATTCTAGCATTTCGATTTCCGAGGTCATTATACGAATTTATTCTGAAAGGTTTGTCACGGATTGCATAGATTTTAATAGCAAAATGAATATGGTTGGAGATTGTCGAATAAGGTTCCTTGGATAGGATGCCATATTATCATACGACCTCGTGGTCCCGATAAAGTTGATACGCTCTGTTAGTGTGGGTTCTTGAGACATGCTAATAATGCATGATTTTTTGTAATGATGTTGTGTAAAGTTAATGCGATAATTAAATATGGTATTATTCCGTCATATATGACGAGGTTATTCACGGGGCGACGTATGTCCGTTGAATTGAATTTGTGAGGACAGGGTCCTCTTGACGACCGTGTTACGTTCATCGATGAGTTGTATATTGAATAGCGCAGGGGTGTAATTGATAGTGCGCTCGACAGTCAGATTGTTCGGATCCTCACACAGAGTGTTCGACGGAAGGGTTGCGATTAAATGTTCGTTGTGAGAATGAAATACGCTAGGGTGCCTTATTACGAGATTCTTAACCTTTTATAAACATTAGACAATGCTATAATTTAATTACAATAACAAATATGACAGTGTGGATCAAGGTTGTTGGAAAGGCGAATATAAATCAGTAATAATAATAAGAATTAGTAGTGTAAATATGTAAGCACAATCTGGGTGTGTAAATAATTTATGATAAGTTATAATTAATTGTTGAAATGCCATATTGTGTGAAGCTGAGTTGATGTTTGAGCGCCATTTGATGTAATATGATGCTCTTTAGTTATTAATTTGCAGTTCGATAGAGGAGATCCGTCCATTGCTGTATAAGGGTAGACAGTTGTAATATACATAGATATTCAATATTTTCTTAGAGTTTTTGCCGCAGGTGAACTTTGTGATAAGTGGCTAGTGATGTTTACATGCGTGTGCACCGATAAATTAAGGGTTAATTTAGCTTTTTGAAAGGCGATCTCCTTGTCGGAACTTTAAGTGAGGACACCCACGAGTTTGAATAAGTATATTTTTTTGTTTGTTTGTTTAGGGACTATGAACTTTTTTTTTTCGGACTTTGTCCCACCCTAACTCTATACTCGTGCGTGGTAGGCAGGTTGCATATTTATTTATCCTTTGGCCAATAAAGGAGCAGATGTGATTTTACGAGGGCTTTTCCTTTCTTCTCTGTTTGTTAATTCAAGTTAGGGAGTTTGCTTTTGAATCCTGGTTCAGTCAATTTGCCATCCCAACCCGTAAACGGCCCGAGACTCTTTGTCTCTGGCTCGCTGGAGCATTTCTTTTAGTCTTGTCTGTATGAACCAAGATTCACGCCCTAATTTTTTTTTTACCCACTCCCTTGGCTGTTTCTTCTGATGGGGCCGGGATATTGGCCGGGTGATCGCCTGTCCCATTGGAGAAACGGGCACAGGGGGGGGGGGGGAGTGGCGCCGCTAACGTGTTGGCTCGACGACGATGGTGCGTTTCGTCTTCGTCATGGGCATGCTTTTTACTCAATCATTCGTTGTGGTGATGGGAGTATACTGAGTGGTCAGATTCGTGCCTTTGATGGGGGCGCGATGCTTGCCATGTGTAATTCTTTTGTGTTAAATTAACCTCGTATCACACTGAGCCTTTAGTGAACCATTTGACAGGGTTGGTACACGATCTCAGGTCATGGCTATACTCGACGACCTACATTCCCCTGTAGGCCCCTATATTTAAGTTGTATTGTAAGATGTCACAAGTAGTAACCGCAGAAAATATAGCTGATATATTAATACAAATCCAAGATGGATTAAATGGTCTAACCACTGAAATGAATAATGTTAAGGATAGTATTGGGTCAATTAAGACAAACATGAAGAGCGATATGGATCGCTTACAGATGACACAAGAGGGTGTTGGTACTCAAATAGCAGAGGTACAGAGGGCACAAAAGGGTGTCGGCACTCAAATAGCAGGAATAAAAAAAGATGTTAGTGATAAAGTTGATGATCTCAGAACCGACTTATTAGAAGTCATGGGATCTAATCTTAAGAGTTTAGAATCGCATTTGCAGAAAAACATTGATGCTGTAGAACGTAATCTTAAGCTATCAGGAAAGGCTATAGATAATAAGATTAATCTACTCGATAAAAAGGTAGAAACTACATTCCAAGTGCTCACCGCGGAGCTCAAAGATTCTATGGCACGGCAAATCAGGGATACTCAGAGTTCGCTTCGGGAGAATATTGAAGGACTTGAGGAGAAGTTGAACAGTAATATTAAAGGCATGGGACAAGATTTGACGGCAAAAATTGAGCAAATTGGTCAGTCTAACGAGGAAACCCTGGATAAGTTGAAACAGGACGTGTCAGGTTGGAAAGAAGAGGTTGCGAAGGACGTGAAAAACATGCAGATACAGGTTGAATCATTCCAGGACACGTATGACAGGAAAATCACTCATTCACAAACGACATTATTCGAACATGTGAGAGAATCTATCCACACTTCCATTGTTGAGTTGGAGGAGAAGATCATTATTCAACAGGGAAGGCAACTCACTCGATTAGGCAACTTAGAGGCGGAAATGACGCAGATAAAAGACAAATCGGAGTCAGAAAGGGTTAGATGGTCCGAAATTGAAAACACGCCACCTCTTAACGGGACGGAAAGTGAAAACGCCCCATCTTCTAGAAAGGCGGGAGAGGTAGTTGCAACGCCGAGAATACAGAGTACAAACCCCGCGGGACACCTGACTATCATTAGAAGTATAGACCACCAGCCGAGGAAATTCTCGGGGAACAATGGGACTAATAACGTCACACCCATCGACTTTATGAGGGAGGTCCGTGAATACATGGCGGAAAATAAGATACCACGTGAGAGGGAACTAAGAGTTATTGAGAGGTCCCTGGAATCGACAGCATTAACTTGGTTTCGCGCATTTCGATGCACGTTCACGAGCACGGACGAGTTCGAACGATTATTAATCAAACGCTTTTGGAGCCCTGAAGAACAATTGAACATACGGGCGGAACTATACGCTAAACGGTATGCGACGTCCAATCCGACTAGGTACGCGGGGTACTTCGCATCGCAACTCGCCAGGCTGCAGTATTTGACTCCACCAGTGCCGGAGGACGAATTGGTCCAAGCCATTATACGACAGTTACCTGTGGAGGTCCAGAAGAGTGTAATAGCGTCAGGAGCCGAGACTTTAGAGGGATGTGAAGAGATTCTTCGAAAACTTGACCACACTAGCGCACAGTTACAGGCGAGGTCCGGACGACAGGAAAATAGAGATGTAAACACGGTCGTGATTGACAAAATTGCGCAGACGGAAGAGCGAACGCCGCGGGAGACGGACAGGCCAAGAGACACAGGGTACTATCGGAGCCGAGATAGGAGCTACGGTGGAACAGACGAGCGACCCAGATGGAGGAATAAACCGTACGAAGAGCGTAGGAGATCCCGATTCAACAATACGAAGGGACGATATGGTGAATATCAGCGAAGGCAGTCAAATCAATATTATCAGAGACAGAATGCCTATAGGGATTCTCGTTCGCAGGGGTCGCGGCCGAGCTATACGGAAAGACATCGAGAGAGCCAGGAATATTTACAACAATTACGGAGTAATCCATCCGCACCACTGGGGGAAGCTGACCGACCACCTGACACAAGTCGGTCAGATCAACAAAAAAAAACTTCAAATTAAGAAATTCCTCAAACCTTGGTCCTCCCGAACTGATTGAAATTCAAGAGATATTTCAGGCTACCGACGAAGACTTGATTCATGAGGAAGACGTTATCCGCCGCGGGAAAGTGTATCCTTTGCCAATCATAACAGTAGAGGAGCACCTGAAACACTTGAGATTGTTGTTTGAGAACTTGCTTACGACCGGATTTAAGGCAAACCTGGAGAAATGCAATTTCTTTCACCGAGAAATTCGGTTTTTGGGACATCTCATTGACGAACATGGATATCGGCCGAACCCGGAGAAAATTGGGGCGATAGCTGAGTTTCCCAGACCAGAAAAGGTGAAACAAGTGAGGCAGTTCCTGGGAATGACTTTATTCTTTTCTAGTCATTGCCCCCGTTACACGGATGTAGTTGCCCCTCTGCAGAGCATGCTCAGGAAAAACAATCGGTGGAAGTGGGATCAGGCGTGTGAAGAGGCCTTCACGCAAGCTAAACACATGCTCCTTAACAACGTTAAAGTGGAGTACCCAGGCTCCTCCAAAACATTTTATATTGACACCGATGCTTCAAAGGTAGGAGTGAGCGCTGTGTTGTACCAGTTGGATGACGAGAAGAAACAACATTATCTGGCATTTACCAGTAGGAAATTGCGACAGCCTGAGCTTAATTACTTTGCCACGGAATTGGAGGCGCTGGCTATAATTGATGCTCTAAAGATGTGGAAGAAGATTCTTTTAGGGCATAAGGTCGTGATTGTGACGGACCATCGCGCGTTACAGTTTATGTTAAAGTCTGACATTTCAAGCGAAAGAGTCACGCGCTGGACCCTTTTCCTGCAGCAATTCGATGCAGAAGTTATTCATAGGCCCGGAAAGCAAAACTTTCTAGCGGATGTTTTGAGCAGAAACCCACGTGAGGAGGCTGTTTTGCACCAGGTACAGCTAATACCGGATGATCAGGAAACGGTGGAACGTTTGAAACGCCTGAGCCAGGCGCAACGGCGATATACTCCGTTAAGACGGATATACCGGTATTTGAAGAATCGCATGGGTGCAGATGACCCCGATTATGCTGGAACGGCGAAGATTGCTCACTTTTATCACATCGTTGGTAACGTGATTCACAAGTTTGTCGATAAAGACCACACAAGGCTACGTATTGTAATACCGCCGAAGTTGATTTCAGCAGTGGTTTGGTTGGCTCACCGATCTATTGGGCATGGATGATGTGATAAAACCTTACATGCCATAAGAGAAACATTTACCTGGGAGTATATGGGAAAACCCATAAGAGCGGTAATCAGGACATGCGACATCTGTCAGAGGTGCAAGTTCCCATCGGACGTATCTAAGGAGAAGCCTAGGGCTATTATACCGACCCGTCCGAATGAATTAATGGCTACGGACCTGTATGGCCCCCTTCCGAGGTCCACCAGGGGTAACCAATACATCTTGGTGACGATGGATGTGTTTACCAAATTAGTCATGTTGCATCCTATACAGAAGGCAACATCCCGGTACGTAATTCGCAGGATTGAAACCGGCGTGATTCCAACTGCAGGGAAGCCAGAGTTCCTTCTGAGCGATCACGGAACGCAGTTCACGAGCGCCGAATTTCAAGAAGCTATGGCACGACACGGCATAAGGCATATCTTGAGCTCCATAAGATACCCAGAAGGAAATCCAGTTGAAAGGGTAAATGCAGAGATTGGAAAATACTGCCGGATTTACTGTCATGAACAGCATCATAGATGGATGGAAGTGGTACCCACAATTGAACGTTGCTTGAACTCTACAACACATGAGAGTACCAGACAAATTCCTTGTCTTCTGCACCATGGACGAAAACCAAGTAGACCTTGGCATGCTGTTATACAGGCACCCCCAGAGATTGAGCCGTCGGTGCAAAGGAGAAACGAACTGGCTCGGGAGAGGATGCAACTACAGACGCAGAAACGGGAGAGAAGGAAGGCTGGCCACCGTTTTCGCGAACCACTTCGAGTCAATGACCTGGTGCTGATTCGGAAACCTACGTCATCAAACTTACCACTCAGAGTGTATGGGAAATTTGCGCGCCCATTTTCGGGACCCCATAGGATTGCCAGAGTGATGGACAACAATTGCTATAGGGTGGTTGACAACGTCACGAATGCACTTGTTGGGAATTTCAATGCCGCGAATCTGCGGAAGTATCACAGGCAAGCCAGTTAGTCAGCATTGAGGAGATGACTGAAAGGATCGTTCACATGCATCATTTGAGGAAAAATATAAGCTATGTTCCCACCGCTTATATTATTGAAGGCCGCGGGAGAGATGTGACCGATCCAGTCAGGGTCAATTACCGGCCCCGGATGACAGAAGATCGAGAGGAGACCGGAGGGTCAGTATGACGTCATGGCATGACGCGGCGAAGCAACCGCGAGAGTAGGGGAATGCTCCAGAAGGTTCCAACCCCCTCCATTTTTTTCTCGAAGGAGGACGCAGTTCCGGAATGTTCAGTGAGTCAATAGTGCGTGGACGAGTATGTTATCCAGCGGAGCACGGACGAGTAGCCCATGTCACGTAGACAGTAATTTGCATCGGGAACTTGAACGGTTTTCGTGAGTGGTCAGTGCTCGTGGCCATTTGATACGAGGAGTGATCAGCAGGCCATGAAGCTATCGTGCATGTAGTGCCAGTGAGTTGTTTACAGTGAAGTATGTCAGTTTGTTTGTCGAACAGTGTGAATTTCAAGACGATATCGGACTCGCTAGTATGTGAGGAAATAGTCAGAACTGATAAAGGAAGGTCCGTTCATGCCGACAATTTATGTTAATTAAAGATGAATACCAGGAGGTGTTTAACATTACGAGTATCAGGGAAGGAACAATAATAACGATAGTCGAGGCGAAGCATTATCGCGAGGCCCTATATTGTAACAGACATCCATTCGAAAATAGCATAGCAGTGCGGCATTTTAAGAGACGCAGTGAGAATGCAACAGGGAAGGCTACATCTACTTTAAGCTTGTGTTGGAAGACTGCAGGCCGCAGGCAACTTGATATGTCGGTCAAGGCCAGGTCGAAATAGCTCCTCGTGGAAGGAAGTGTGTCACTGGTTGAGGAAAGTGAATACATATAATTCAAGTGAACCAGGAACTAGACGCTATAGTGCGTGGGCGTGAAAGTGCTCTGATATAGTGAAATGTAATATTGCCACACGGCGGCATGAACTTAATAACCATGGACTCAAATATTCTGGGAAACAATATGCATATTAATACGCAAATTATGCTGCACTGAACCTCTAAAGGGGCCACAATGGGGTGAACGGTCGCAACGAGATGGACGAGTGGACCATGGTTGGGACGTCAGGAGACGCCGCTGCTGAAGGTGACCGGAGGCAACCAGTGGGCGGACATGGGCGTCGCCAGGAGATCGAGAGGTGCCGGGGGCGTATACCTCTACCAGTACGCTGGGAGACCACATCGCGGAGACGCTGGAGGAACGACGCCGCCCTAATGCCGCAGACGACACCGACGCCGATGCCGACGCCAGGGGTTTCCGAGGACACCGGATATAAAGTAAGACGTTTCATTTCCATCCTTGTTCATCAGGAAGAAGAGAACTTCTACCTCGGATAGCCGTGCCATGAGATAACCTGAGATCGTGTAACTTAACGCCATTTATAATCATTTATTCCAGATTGAAAAAGAGCATCATTTTCTCATAGGGTTGTACAGATTTTTTGTCCTTTCTTTTCGGGTCGTTTTGACTTACATAAATTAACAGTATCAATGGTAGGAGTAAGACTTACATTTATTCTCTGAGACATAATAATAATAATAATAATAATAATAAGTTGAAATTGGGTAACGATAATATGAGATGCCCATTTTGCTGGGAGATTCTAGCATTTCGATTTCCGAGGTCATTATACGAATTTATTCTGAAAGGTTTGTCACGGATTGCATAGATTTTAATAGCAACATGAATATGGTTGGAGATTGTCGAATAAGGTTCCTTGGATAGGATGCCATATTATCATACGACCTCGTGGTCCCGATAAAGTTGATACGCTCTGTTAGTGTGGGTTCTTGAGACATGCTAATAATGCATGATTTTTTGTAATGATGTTGTGTAAAGTTAATGTGATAATTAAATATGGTATTATTCCGTCATATATGACGAGGTTATTCACGGGGCGACCTATGTCCGTTGAATTGAATTTGTGAGGACAGGGTCCTCTTGACGAACGTGTTACGTTTATCGATGAGTTGTATATTGAATAGCGCAGGGGTGTAATTGATAGTGCGCTCGACAGTCAGATTGTTCGGATCCTCACACAGAGTGTTCGACGGAAGGGTTGCGATTAAATGTTCGTTGTGAGAATGAAATACGCTAGGGTGCCTTATTACGAGATTCTTAACCTTTTATAAACATTAGACAATGCTATAATTTAGTTACAATAACAAATATGACAGTGTGGATCAAGGTTGTTGGAAAGGCGAATATAAATCAGTAATAATAATAAGAATTAGTAGTGTAAATATGTAAGCTCAATCTGGGTGTGTAAATAATTTATGATAAGTTATAATTAATTGTTGAAATGCCATATTATGTGAAGCTGAGTTGATGTTTGAGTGCTATTTGATGTAATATGATGCTCTTTAGTTATTAATTTGCAGTTCGATAGAGGAGATCCGTCCATTGCTGTATAAGGGTAGACAGTTGTAATATACATAGATATTCAATATTTTCTTAGAGTTTTTGCCGCAGGTGAACTTTGTGATAAGTGGCTAGTGATGTTTACATGCGTGTGCACCGATAAATTAAGGGTTAATTTAGCTTTTTGAAAGGAGATCTCCTTGTCGGAACTTTAAGAGAGGACACCCACGAGTTTGAATAAGTATATTTTTTTGTTTGTTTGTTTAGGGACTATGAACTATTTTTCGGACTTTGTCCCACCCTAACTCTATACTCGTGCGTGGTAGGCAGGTTGCATATTTATTTATCCTTTGGCCAATAAAGGAGCAGATGTGATTTTACGAGGGCTTTTCCTTTCTTCTCTGTTTGTTAATTCAAGTTAGGGAGTTTGCTTTTGAATCCTGGTTCAGTCAATTTGCCATCCCAACCCGTAAGCGACCCGAGACCCTTTGTCTCTGGCTCGCTGGAGCATTTCTTTTAGTCTTGTCTGTATGAACCAAGATTCACGCCCTAATTTTTTTTACCCACTCCCTTGGCTGTTTCTTCTGATGGGGCCGGGATGTTGGCCGGGTGATCGCCTGTCCCATTGGAGAAACGGGCACAGCACAAATCTACACCGTTTCACCTATCTGAACCAAATGTTACATACTTACACTTTGGAACCCGACGAGTAACACTGTCTGCTTGAAATTTCGGACAGACCACTTCATTCCCTGCATTTAGGCCCTTTGGCACAATTCTACACCGTTTCACCGATCTGAACTAAATTGTATACTTACCCTTCGAAACCCTGCGAGTAACACTGTTCACTTGAAATTGCGGACACCCCAATCCATTCCTTGCATTTAGGCCATTTGGCACAAATCTACATCGTTTCACCCATCCAAACCAAACTTTATGTACTTAAACACTGACCCCTTGAAATTTCGGGCAAATCACTCCATTTCCTGCATTTAAGCCCTTTGACACAAATCTACACCGTTTGACCGATCAGAACCAAATTTTACATACTTACACATTGGGACCGGACGAGTAACAATGTCTGCTTGAAATTTCGGACAGAACACTCCATTCCCTGCATTTAGGCCCTTTGGCACAAATCTACATCATTTCACCGATCTAAACCAAACTTTATGTACTTAAACACTGTCTACTTGAAATTTCGGACAGACCACTCCATTCCCTGTATTTAGGCTCTTTGCCACAAATCTACACCGTTTCACCAATCTGAACCAAATTTTACATACTGAACCCTTTATACTCTGATAGTATAAATGATTCTATGTTTTATTTCTGCAATATTTAATATTTCTACCAGTATCATGAAAACCAGACAAAAATGGTGAAACTATAAGCATTGGTTGGAAACAGTAAGAATATACCTGGGTGCAGAGAGACAAAGCTTAATCGCTAGTGGAATTTGTGAAAGGAACCCAGCATAGCAATGAATCAGAACGCAGGTGCAGGCTGGCTCAAAATAGGAAGATGACACATGCGTTTGGTATTTTTCTTGTTTTTTTCGCGCCTAGCCAAAAGAAATGCAATAATATGAGAGGCTGATTGATCAACTAGACACTCTACAGGGCGGGGTGCTGTAAGAAAATTCACGAGGTCTACGTGAGTGCCAACCAATAGGAGAAGAATGCTCTTTAACGCGGGACACCTGGCGTCACGCTCAAGAGCTCGGATTACGGCGGGAAAATGGACATAGATTATCCCTACGATCGATTCTCGATTAAATTAGCATAACTTTTACCTGCGCATTTCTACGAGTTTAATGATGTTTATTACAAGCCTGTAAGACAATTATTATGGAAATAATATTTACCTTTCCCTCTCCATAGGCTCTCAGTGAACGATTCATATACAGGGTGGGGCGTGGGAACTTCCTTATTTAAACATGTTACAGTGACTGCTGTAGGGAGGGCAGGGGTGTGGGGGTGGGTTCAGTGGAAGGGGCCTAGTGGGACATTTGTGTTCCCGCCCTTCTTAGTCGTAAACCTGCTTTGGTCGAGGCAGCAGCGTGATTTTGCCGTGGAGGCGTATTTCTCTAACGCTCGGTCAGTGATTGCAGTGCAACGTGCCTTTCGCCGCCACTTCGATATTCATCCACGAGGTCGTGTTCCTGATAGGAAAAGTGTTTTAATGTGGCTGGATGCTTTCAGAGGAACGAGGAATGTCACCAAAGAAAGGAAAGGACCTCAGAAGACCGTTCAAACACCTGAAAATGTGGAAAGAGCTCGTGCATCCATTGAGCGTTCACCCAAGCGTTCTGCGCGTAAACATCCAGTTGCCCTTGGGATGTCGTCCCGTTCTCTTCGTCGCATTCTTCACTTTGAGCTCCATTTCCACCCGTACAAACTTTGTGTGGTCCAACAACTTTCGGAGCAGGATTATGTAAACCGACAAACATCCTGTGAGCAGCTGCTTGATACCGTCCCGAATGACGCAGTTGTGTTCTTCTCTGATGAGGCACATTCTCACCTCAGTGGCTGTGTGATTAAACAGAACATGCGGTATTGGAGTTCAACACATCCCAAAGAGCTTCATGAGAGGTCACGGTATGGTGTGCTGTAGCAAGTATAGGGATCATTGGGCCATACTTTTTGAAGAAAATGGTTGTACGGTTTCCGTGAATTCCGACCATTATGTAACAATGATCCAACAATTCTTCTTGCCTGCGCTCCAAGAAATGGATCGGGATAACGTGTGATTTCAACAAGATGGGGCCACAGTCCACGCCTCCAGGATTTCCATGGGTGTTTTGAGAGCAACCTTCCCCAAACGACTGATCTCCATGCGAGGGGACGTAAACTGGCCAGCCCGCTCGCCTGATTTAGCCCCTCCCGATTACTTCCTGTGGGGTTACCTCAAGTCACTGGTTTACAAAGATCGTCCCCACACCCTGGACGTCATACGGAACGTCACCCGAGCCGAAATTGTGAATATCCCGGTCGATATGCTCGAAAAGGTGATGCAAAACTTTCGCCGTCGACTGAATCAGTGTACTGACAATGGAGGGCGACATTTAACAGACATTGCGTTTAAAACTGTGTAAATGTCAAGTTCCAATGTTGTGTGTTAGGCGGAAAATAACAATAAAGTTGAATGAAACATGTACTGTGTTTTATTGCATGTTTGAATCAGGAAGTTTCCACGCCCCACCCTGTATAAGTGGCGTGAGAAGCCACGAAGACTACCTTTTATTTGTGCGTCTGAGGACGTAACTTTGATTTTATGTTGTGTGTCGGAAGACACAGGCTGACTTTATTTTGTGTGTCATGAGGACACAGATTTTATTTAGCGAAATGTATTAAATTCAGTGTTTGATAGCTAGTCACTGTACTATTTTGTAGGGCCAGTATCTTCGACAATTCGCCAATAGACTGTTTTGGGGAACCGAGTACTCAAAAGGTGAATTTAGTAGACAGAAATCGAGTATGTATTAATTTGACAAACATTTTTGTATCAGCACGAGAGATGGCAGCGTCGATCATGGAAGCTGTATGGAATCATCATCACTTCGTTGAAATGTTTGCTATGAGCTAAAAGCATTTAAGTGGGGAGATGGCTGCCGATGTCCGATGACGCTGAGTTTGCTGAAGGCTGAGTACTAAAAATATATTTTATTATTGACTAGTCAATTTATGGTATATGGGACCAATTTGTGTAAATATTTGCTTGTGTGTTATTAACGTAGTGTTTATTTTTATTTGTTTGACACACTGTAGTTGCTTGGAAAACAGCTAGCACTAATTTGTAGATATTTTTATATTTTATTGTTGTAATGTACGTAACTATGTGTACTGCCGAGTACGCATATGTTAACGTAACGCCGCTAAGTAGCGTTGATCGGGGTTTGTAGTGCGGCACAAGTAGAACTGAATTAACATAATATAAAATAGACTGGGGGTGATTTTGATCTTTGTGTAGAGTTTACGATTGATCAGATTCATTGTTGTCAATTGCCATTATTGCAATATAGTTTTGTTGCGAGTAGCAATCAGCTAACTCGAGGTTTTAAGCTTGAAAATAAAGTTTTGAGCGTCTTGTACGCGAATGTAGGAAGATCTGGATCAAACCGACCTCCTAGATGTGAAATTTTAGTCAGTCCAAGTAGTGTCATGTGTCATTTATACTGGTATTGTCTGCGGGAAAGTCAGCATGGCGTTTGATTTCCGTCTTGCCGCAATAAGCCAGATTCATTCATTGTTTGTGACCTCGCGAGGCGCAAATATGGATATGATGTTTTCTTGCCATTTATTAGTAAATGGGTGAGATTTGTTGCTGTTGAATCTACGAGGTTAACGAGGCAAATGGGTCAAATCGTTATTTTTAGATACGCTTGGGAACTGACAGGTGATAGTAATGTGGAGTGTGTGAGTAAACACATCTTGAGGCGACTTGATCAGATAAGACGGCCGTTGGTCATTAGCAGGAGCAGTGCTTGCTGGCCTGTTCATTTTAACATTTTGTATTCAGAGAGGATATGATCAATTGTAAATAACATTTATGAGTAAATGGGGTGTTGTCTACATCGTACTATAATTTCCGAAGCGTTAGCTTGTCGTGCACTTTTTGTTCATGTAAGGTAATCTCAGCCGGCGAGGCTTTTGTTGTTGTTGGTTTTTATTTCATGTTTATGATTCGTATCAGTGACACATGCAGTCACGTGCGATGCTGTCTTTTCCTTGTTTGTTGTGTTGAGCAGTGGCCTTGCAGGCAGCTCATTTGTCAGATGCGTCATCGCACTGAGGGGGAGAATCTGGGAGATTCTTGTAAATATTAGACATTAATTTTTGTGTGTGTCAGAATTAATGTAGTTGTTTTTCTTATAGTGTAGTGTCCCATACCCATTAATGTTGACTTGCGAGATGGAGGTTCGTGAGCACCGTGGATGTTACCCGCTGTAAACGAACACTCATCAAAGTACTCATTCCTTTAGTTAATCAGAACGCACACATACAATTTCTGGTACGAGCCGGTGGATCAGGTATCCACAGTTTTCATTATGAGGAGTGGGTCTGAGTAACCCCTCGTTTTATTATGTTATTTTTGTTATGTCAGGGAGGAGTTTTTTGTGTTATATTTTCTTTGTTTATGCTTAAATTCAGTCATTAAATTTGTTTACTTTACATCTTCTTCATTCTTACTTAGTTTAGTGTTTTTATCATATGACCCTTCATTCAGTAGAGCTGCTGTTTTGGCGAACATAATATAGCACCCGATGAACTGAGCACGACCCCGAAGAACAGATTCTTGCAGATAAACACGGCGATACTGAAGGGCTCAACACTTACTCTTTGGAACCCGAAGAGTAACACTGTATACTTGATATTTGGGACAGACCTATCCATTCCCTGCATTTAGGCCCTTTGGCACAAATCTACGAGGACTGTTTTTTAAGTAAGGGCCGTTTTTTTTTAAATTATCCGAACATTTTATTTTGAATCCACATTTATTTTTAGGTTTTACAAATCTTCCTCTATTTTTCTACACAGTTGCCGTGTTTATTTAGGCACTTGCCATACCTTAAAACTAAGTTCTGAAATCCATCTGCATAAAAGTTTGCCGCCTGCTCTGACAACCAAGAATTCACGGCTGTTTTCACTTCTTCACCGTCGGCGAAGCGCTTCCCACCAAGATGACGATTCAGCTGTGAAAAGATGTGGAAATCGCTCGGAGCAAGGTCAGAGTTATACGGTGGGTAATCCAAAACTTCCCACCCAAAAGAGTCAATCAGTTCCCGAGTCCGGGCAGCAGTGTGAGGTCTTGCGTTTTCGTGAAGGAGCAAAATTCCCATCGTCAGCATGCCGCGTGTTGGATAAGGAGGCAGTGGTTTTGACAGCTTCAATTACCTTTGCGTAGTTTCCAGCAGTCTGTGGGAAACTACCAATCAAATCCTGAGCTCTTGATCCTATCTCCATTGATTGAACCAAGTAATGGAATTTGTCACTGTCGTGAAGTGAAGTATCTTCGTGAATCTTCGAAAAGGAAGCCCAGAATCCTAGCCACTCCTTGAAGTCCCCATTAAACTTCCGCAGTTCGATTTTGGGTAGTCTGTACGTTCTCGTGTCCTCTCCAGACGAACTCAACGCAGTGCTTGTCTCCGTTACACCGTTTGTTTCGTTGATTTTCAATGCTTTTAACCTAACCTGAAAACTGTTGTTTTCCTTTCATACTCATCGATGGTATTTTGTTCTTCATCAAGAGTTTCTTCGTCACAATCGTCATACAGCGCGTCTAACACCTTACTATCGAGTTATTTAAGTTCTACCATCTTATTATTAATTAACTCGATTAATGCACTGATGACTTCTTGATCTCTTTGGGACTTCTCGAACTCCCGTGTAACTTCATTGCACTGCTTTGTTACCGATCGCCGAATCACGGAACGAACTTTCTTTGTCCTTTCAATGTTATCCATTTTCGTATCACGTCGGGGTCACCAGAAATTATGTTAGATGTGAACTAACTTGGAATAACATTGACTCAGACCAAATACCGTCACTCGCCTACTATCTTTATTTTCTTTGAATACATCAATCAGCATCTGTCTCAGCAACTGCGGTCGAGCCTTGGTTCGCCGCCCGGGCAGATGCACGATGTGACCTGGTCCTGGGTTCGATCTGAGTTGCGTGATTTTAGATGGTGATGACTGTTGCTATACACACCATAGCTGTCAAAACCACTGCATCCTTATCCAACACCGTGTCTTTTGATCTCAACTGCACGTCGGAGTTTGGTCAAAGTTGAGCCGTAGGCTTCAGCGTTGATCGTCGTTTCTCGTGGCATTAAGTCCACCAGCAAAACATCACGCCTGTCCCAGAACACAGTTGCCATGATCTTGCGCTGTGACGGCGTTTGTTTGGGTTTGACCTTGACAGGAGAGGTTGAGCGTCGCCATTCCATTGACTGTTGCTTGGTTTCAGGGGTGGAATGGGATACCCATGTGTCATCTCCTGTGATGATTCAACTCAACATGTCATCCCCTTCTTGGGCATAACGAGTCAAAAAAGTGAGGGAACTGGCCAATCTCTTTCGTTTGCGGTCTTCTGTGACGAGTCTGGGTACCCACGAAAGCACAATTTCCTGAACTTTAGGTTTTCAGACACAATTTTATACAGTACAGACCTAGACACGTGAGGAAAATCCATTGATAGAGTGGTTATCGTGAATCTTCGGTCCTCGTGAATTTTCGTGTCAATTGCAGTCACCAAGTCATCTGTGATCACAGATGGTCGACCTGAGCGTTCATCGTCATGAACATTTTCAAGGCCACTTTTGAACTCGCGTAGCCATTTTCGCACTTTACCTTCCGCCATTACTTTATCACCATACACCTCACAAAGCTGACGATGAATGTCTGCAGCCGACATGTTTCTTGCACTTAAAAAACGTATCACAGATCGTACCTCACACGCGGCGGACGAATCAATAATCTTGAATATTGTAAAGATGCACAGTTCAGCGTACAGGTTAGCTACACAGCTGCAACTGACGCCTGCTTGTTCGCAAAGGATGCCGGGAGGTAGCACGCACGTTTGTTGCGGCGTGCGCACTAACTATGGGCTTAAGAAACGGCCCTTGGTTAAAACACCGATCTAAACCAAGCTTTATGTACGGTACTTAACCACTGACCACTTGAAATTTTAGACACATGCAGGGAACGGCATTTAGGCCCTTTGGCACATATCTACACCGCTTTACCGATCAGAACTAAATTTTGTATATTTAACATTTGGAACCCTGCGGGTAACACTGTCTACTTGATATTTTGGACAACCCTATCCATTCCCTACATTTAGAATAACAGACAAAAGGAACTTGAAAACCACGTTTTAAGGCCCTAGAACCATTCAGGTCCTTAGTAGTGTAACTCTAAGAATATTTTAATACGTCTATTGTTGGCTGGCAATGCGGGCTACATCACGCCGCCCCTACCAGTGTTCTGGTACAGAATTGCGAAAATATTTACATCTGGCGCTGCTTATAAATTGCAGTCACGGGGAGTAATTAATGCAAAAAGATTTCTTAGGCCCCTTGACAGTCATCATCATGAAAATAGTATGCGTCTGTATAAGGGCGATGGTGTTGGTACAGTACCTTGAGCTTATCAGCTGCAATAAGCGTTGGTGCTTTCAAATTCACTTTCATGTATTCCCTTCCTTATCCATGAGCGCTATGTGGCGATAAATGACACTATTGCTACCTCTGGACAGCCGAAGTTTTCCTACGGTGTTATGCGACAAAAGACGACACTATTGGTCTCTACTTTTGTAACAGCCAATGAGATATAGGCCCCAGGCAGCATCTTTAATTTCACTTACTCCTGTTTCCAATCATATTTTTCAATTCGTTTGTAAATTACATGTGTCATTACTGTAGTTAGTAAATAGCCGTTTCCCCATTCATTATTATCAATATAATTAGAAGAAAGTAACCTGAATATTACGTCCATTATACTGTACTACTTATCACCCGCACTACCACCACCACCACCACCACAAAAAGTAATATTTGTAATCCCCCCCCCCCTAGTTTAAGTATCATGTGCCAGTTCAGTAGTAGTATTCATTATTATCCATAAAACAAATAAATCCACCGCACACTGAAGATATATTTTCTTCCGTGTGATCATTTGCTAAGCACTAGTATGTATACATGTTGATAAAGCACAATCATGTACTGAACCCTTTATAAGCTACGTATATAAATGATTCTAATTATTTCTTTCTTTATACTCTGATGTTACTGCCAGAAACACTCATAAGGCCAGACAGGATTGCGAAATCAGGAGCTTTTACTGGAGACAGTTCGAGTGGACGTGCCCAGCTATGAAACAAAGGGTGGCGACTGATCGGAATGTATTGACAGGTGCAGTTGTGAGACAAAGGTGGCTTGGGAATTGACTCATTTCAACCGTACTTTCTTTGTAACCCTAGCGTCCGGAGAAAGATAGTTACAGAGAGAAAGAGATGAGATGAACTTTTAACCACTCATATGGCAGAGGCTACTGTTTAAACCTGCAACTTTGACATTGTGAACAACCAATCAGCAGAGGGACGCCACTTGTAGCGCCAAAGATGCATCAGACGCCGACCAGTTGATAAAAATCGGGAATCAAGGATTGAAGAACCCCATGATCGATTTTTGTGCACGACGGCTCAATTGTGACCTGTGATTAATTACGAGTTGATTGATATCTGTCGCATGCCAATAGTCGCCAAATTACAGAAGTTAGTGCTAAGATTTCCCCTTCCTTCGACTATTCGCCAGAACCATATAAATACTGTCATTTGAGTTGATGGCAAGGCTTTCTGTTGATACCACGATTCTTTTCTTTACGTTTCACGACATTCACTCTGTCATTATTATTGAGATTGTCATTCGTCACTATTATACTGTTGGAGGTGTCTGAGGACACAGTTGTTATACCGGTACTAACTGTTTGAAAGTGTCAGTGGGCACTTGTATGCCAAATCATTAAAATAAAGTTGTATGCGGGCAGCTTAGTGTGAAAAGTTGTAGAGTCTGTGAAATTTAGGTAGTTTCCCATGACTACAAATAGTAGGGGCAGTTCCTTCGAATAATTTTGCATAGGGCAATAGGTGAAAGCAGTAGCCTTTGGCAAAATTTAGCTAGAAATATTAACGTGTGACTATAACAAACATTTCTCTTCAGCATCAAGATGGAACTCCAGATCCAGAAGAAAACTTCGAAACTGCGATTCTTCGGCATCATGAGGGCTAATATGAGCTAAAAGCTTTGAAGGGAGGATGTCTGGCAATGTGAACTGAGGCTGTTGCAGAAAGGAATAAGTACAAAATGACGCATATTTTTTGTCAAATCGGTTGTGGTTTTTATGGGTCTAATTTTGTGTAAATATTTTGTTCTTGCGTTTAAATGTAGAGCCTTCGTTTTGTTACTGGCACACTTATTTAATGCGTGTAGGAGCGTGACGATTTGTATTTTTATAATTGTGAATATTTTTGTGATGTTCAAGTACACGGAGCCACACGTACGATCGAGTGCGTGTTCGTTACCGTAAATTTGCGGCTAAGTGGCACGATTGGGAATCAATATTATAGCAGTAGCGAAAATGAATTAATTAGAAAATATAATAGAATTGGTGGGAAGTCTTTGTTGAGCCTAGATTTTATTGTTACTCAGGCAAGTGTTGTTAATTGCCGTTTGTTTCAATTATTAAGTGAGGGGCCGTCTGCTCACTCAAATTTCTGATTTAGAATGAAATTCTTGGAGTGTCCCAGGGCACGAATTTAGGGATATCTGGATCAAGTGCCGGCCTGTGTTAGATCAGTGTTTGTTCAGCCCAAAGCTTTGTTGTCTCTGCAATGTTGTGTTTTAAGGGATATTAGCTTGCGGGAAAGTCCACATTCTGTCTGCCATTTTCCCTGGTTCCACATTTTAACCTTACGAGGCAAACGTTGGGAACCCTGTGTGATGTTCTTGCAATTCAAACGAATTGGCGAGATCTTGTGTGAATTTATGTACCGCGATTTCAGGTTGGAGTTAACGGGGCCGTGGAGGTCACCTGTTATTAATACCATGACACAATGCTTGTAAGAGGGGCTGGCTGAACCCATATGTTGTTGAATGACAGGGAGGAATTTCTACCAGGCGGACTTCGAACAGATAAGAGCAAGCAGTGCACATTAGTAAAGACGGGATTGGTTTCCTTTCTTCGTAAATGTTCGTTTCAATTTTAAAAGAAAGCCTGAATAATGATAAAGGTATTTTAATCGGTAAATGGGAGCTGTTCGCGCTGTGATTGATTGATTCCCAGTGTGTTAACTTATCCCTGCTTTTATTTCATGTAAATATCACCCTGTTTAGGCGTGTTGTTTTTCTTGGTCTATTTACGTTCGTGTTCATTGACCTCGGATGATCTTGATGTTCCGTCACGTTGTTGTCATGTTTGTGTTTGAGCATTTGAGCCTGAGGGCGCGCTCTTGTATTGTTTGGAGTGTTCTGACTCACTTGCGATGTCATTGGAGATCTTTTAATTATGTAATTTTTAAATGGTTGCGTGTGTCAGTAGAGTTATATTCTTGTACAGCCATTCTAAGTGCATGTCCCATAAAGCCATGATAATGGTTTGCAGCATAAGGATTTGCGAGCAACTTGGCTGCTCCAATTGTGAGCAAATCTTCATCAAAGTACTTTTCTCTTTCTAGCATAAATATACGCGCGCATACACATTAACCAGATAGATGTGTCTAAATCCATTTTTTTTTCAGGAGACGACTTTTCCAAGCCACTCATTTATTTGTAATTTTATATTCAGTGGGAGTCAAGTTCAGGGAGGACGTTGTTTATTTTGTTGTTATGTTAATTCTTGTTGATTCAGTTATTAAATGATGTTCATTTTACCTGTTTTTCACTCATTTCTTAGTTTATAGTTTTGCTTATGATCCTTGTAACTAGCAAAGCAGTCGTTTGGTATTTCAGCTCTAGTAAAAACCTACCAGAACTGAACGCACCCCGAAGAAAGAATCTAGTTAAAAACACTGTTTTACGCAAGGGCACAGTACCTACATCTTTGGTTGAGTGGATAACGTTACTGACTCCTACCCGAAGAGCCTCGTGGTGAAACCGGCCCTAAAAGGTGAATCCAACAGAGGAAGTTTATTGTTTCCACATTTGAGATGTTTTTCAAATCTTGGGGTAGGCTTTTAGACTAGCCTAGAAAGGCTAGCTAAACCCCAAATTACCGGAGCTGTTCGTCATCTGACAGAGATTAGCTACCACCAAGGAAGGGGAAGATGGAAGCATTTCTCGGGAGCTGAGTGGTATTTTATAAATTTAAATGACTTGAAGGCACCCTGTGTTAAATAACCCACCCTGGGTCGATTCTAAGGACGCGTTTTCTACCTTGGCATGTTGCCGTTTTATATTTCTTGACTTCAATGTAAATGTTCCATCTGATATGCTCAGCTCCGAGAATGGATGATCTGTATCGTCTGATACAGCTATTTGATCGGCAAGAATCCAACAGATAAGTTTAATAAAAGATTCTTCCTCCGTAGATCCTGTTTCTTCTGCTTTTCAAGTCTTAATATACCTTCACCATTTTCCGTTGCTGATTGCATGTGCTCGTTAGATTGAAGCTTCCCTTGTTCGTTGTGGTGGCCATATCAAGAGGTCTTGTCTTTTAAAAATTAAGGAGCGATCGCACTTAACGTGAATGTAAATTCAGTTATGATAATGTTCAAATTCTGATTGTTTTATGTTATAACAGGGACCTGCCATTTTAAATATACACGCGGTAGGGGAGTCCGTCTCGTTATTTATTAAGGGGTTCCAGCGTTCTTGGGTTATGTTGGTTGGTTGGTTCCTCAGTTTAGGGGCTGCGACAACGCAATCATGTAGCTCCGTGTACTTTGGGTGTGTGTAGAATCTGTCTGATAACCGATGTTAATTGTGATGACTGTATTATGTGTGTTACCGGTATCTGTTTTTAATTCAAGTAAGGACTGCAGACATTCAATTTTCCAGTAGTTACTACTTTTGCTACCAAACTCCACCGTCAGCAACAACTAGTTCTGAACTTGGTTACTAGATGCCTCCGCAGTCGGCTCCTGGCGACAAACGTTGGAACCTAAGAGCGTTAGTCAAATATAACCTGTAATTCAGCTTCACACAAGTGTAATTAGTGGAAGGTTCTTTTACATGCCACAAAATAAATAAATAAATAAATAAATAAATAAATAAATAAATAAATAAATAAATAAATATATATGACATGGGACCACCAGCTTTACTTCACCTCCGAAGCAAGGCATAGGCCTACAGAGGATTTTAAAGCTCTTAAAAATCCGACGACTTCGGCCGGGTTTGAACCCGCGACCTTGGGTTATGTGTAATTGTATTTCAATTTGTTAGTTGAACGCACTGTGCTATTTTTATTTTCTGCAGGTATTTAACGTTTTGAGTCAAGAATTTGTATTCAATGAAGGATCCGTGCTTCTTATATTTGTTCATGTTATGATACGGTACGGTAGTTGTTTCGAGGTTAGACCATGTCGCATAGGCTGAGTGAGTCAGTTGATTGTTTTGTGTGCTGGGTTAATTTTGGGATTTATTGACCAGCATTTTGTTTTAGGCTTAAGGGTGATTTAAGGAATAGGTGTCCTGCTTTGCATACACATTCTAAGCTTATGTTTATATTTTTGCGGGATGGTAAATTTTATTATTAAGGGAATCAGCTGATGAGTAGGGATGTAGATTTATATTCTTTAGTAGTTGTCGCGTTTGTTTTGTTGCTCATCAGCTGAGAGCGATTAAGGAATTCTCTAACGTCATTAAGTGAGGTATATCGTGCTTTCTTTCATGGTTGGTAACATGTCATCGATTTCAGGGTTTCCGGCGACTTATCTCGGTGGGCATGTACCATCAATGTTAGTGGTTCGAACCATGTACTTTCTGCTGAATAGACTGCATTTAATAATAATTGATGTTCAGTTTTCTCAGGTTAGGTTTGTATTATGTAATTTATATTTCTTTTGGTGTGTCGTAATTCTGTTGAACTAGTCACTAGTAAAGCGTTTGTTTTAGGGAATATTATGTCATGTGTAGTCCTGCGATGGAGTAACGTCAGGTTGGATTTGATTGCCAATTGAATGTGTGTTGGATTTTACGTATTACTCTTTTGTTGAGTTTGTGAAGTGACATACTATTATTGTGTAAGGGTGGGTATTGGTTTGGTGACTGTTCCAACGTTGAAGTTCAAGGGTTGTATAAGGAAAAATTTCTAACTGTGATCATCGCAGTAGCCAATTGGTGGGGAGAAACGTACTATGATGATATTATCTTTAATGGCATTGTACGGGCAGATAGCCTGTTGAGTTAAAGTTGCGTAGCGATCGTTCCATTTAAAACAAGAAAAGATAGGGCACTTTCTGTTTAATAGAGTTAAATCAAAATTATAGTTCCTCGTTTTGGTGTATTGAAAATGTAATTCACTTCTAGCTGTTAACTAGTGTAAGGTGGAATGAGTTCCACAAGTTTGATTGATTTAAGGTGGAATGAGTTCCACAAGTTTGATTGATAAAGTCGTTACCCCTTCAGTGTAAGTCATTTACATTCGCCAAAACGATTTGTTTGTAAAATAATTTAAAAGTTTGTATCTTGGTTAACTTCGACGTTTTTAAAATATATGAAACGTGTTGTCATTGCATAGTTAATTTTCATTTAGTCCATAATTTAAACAACATTAATTCGTTAATTGCATTCGATCCTCGTCCCTCTGATTGTGCCCGTTGGACTCTAGTCTTGGGAACAGCTCCGATCTATGAATGACGTTATCCGGCCGTCTAGTCTCTCTTTCGGATTTCTTATCCGATTGCGTAAGTGGACTGACCGACCGGCTCTGACGATCCGAGGTCGTGGTTCCTGTTCCCGACGTACGTAGTTCCAAGGGGGTCGACTGCCGTTCTGAGTCCTCCCTATTGGATCTGCGTATCCTACCATCTTGTGCAAGGGTCTGATGTCGAATAACTCTGGCACAGCAGTCGACGAAAAACCTTCGGTTCTGGAGAAGCGCAGCGATGAGTCTAGTTAAACCATTATCGTTCGACAGGTAGTAGACTTTGTCTAGAAGGATTTGATGGTTGACAGTATAATATGCTGCTGATAGTTAAACGAAGACTACCAGTTCCAAAATTGTCCGATACAGGTCTTGCCAGGACGAAGCCCACACTGTTGTGGTATTAATAGTGTGTCAATGGCAGGTAAAATACGATTTAAAATCAATCTTTCGAACAATTTGTAGAGGTGACACAGAAGCGCTATAGGTCTGATATATTTTGGTCCGAACAACATTTATGTCAAAACATTGACAATATCTTCAGATTTTGTCTCAAATTTACTGTTTCAATTACTGACAAACAAGCATCCTCTCGATTACTGGCATAATTACTGTAGTGGGGATTCACCATTCCCACTTACCGAACTTCTATCGTAGCAAGTGTCTTTATCACAGATTACATTTCAAATTACTTATTGACAGGATTGGGCAGAATATGGAAAGAGAATAATTAAAGAAATTTACCATTCTGCATATCTTTAACTTAACATGTAACAGAACTATTTGTAAAAAATCTCCATAAAAATGGAGCTACTGTAAAATTAAAAATGGAGAATATATTCATTCGAGTTAGCTATCGCTGAACAAAAAGACAATATCCTGTTGTATATTAGATATCCCTGATGGCTGAACATTTTCAATTGACGGCTAAAAAAATCGAGGAGCATTGCTTGAAGAAAGTATTATTTTAAATAATTTGAAATTCCATACCAAAACAATAAATGGTTTGGAAGTTACTATCAGTTAAGGAACAAACTTTAACTCGATAATTATTAATCTCCTCTTCAGCATTATGTATGATCTAATTAAAACCCCACAAAACCATAAAATCACTTAAAACCTGTCTAAGGCAATTATTAGATGTAATATTGACCTATGATAAGGTTGCTACATGTAGCACCATCGGATAACAAGGAAACCGTTTACATAGCCTACACAGTTTTGGGTTAATCAACAGAAAAGGACACGAACAATCAGTGGCTAAAATTGCCTTGTGCCTCAACCCGGATGGCAAACGTCCTCGTGGGCGACCTAAGAAGAGGTGGCTTGATCGCCTTAGAGAAGACATGCGACAAGTTAATCTGTGTCGGCATGATGCCCTTGACCGACAGAAATGGAGATTGGCGTGTAAAGTAGCGGACCCTGCTCCAAAGCGGGACAAACGCTAGGAAGATGATGATGATGAACAGCAAAGGACATCTATGAAGAGAAAACCCTGGAGACAGGATCACAAGGGGGAGGATCTTCCTTTAAAAACTAATATCACAAATACTATTGACCTGTGCTACAAGTAAGAAGGTATTCCGCACATTAGAAACAATTCCCATAGGCTTAAAATTACAGATGTAGTTTTCTCATTAATATTCTTACTGGATACCATGAAGAAAGTAACACACTTTTCTGATATACTGATATACGTGAGAACTCTGAATGAGAATGCATAGTATTAGGGCTGCTAAATAAAAAGTAAATATCATTATCAACTTAAGACAGGCAATAAGAAATCAAATAGGGCAATGAGAGATATGATACGAGGATATCTGATTTTGCTAAGAAACCTTACTAACTTCGAACATTATTAATATGCATGCATAAAACAGTAACAAAGATCATCATTTTTATGTTGTCCACTTACTCATTTAGACGACTTCTAGATGCATCACGCGCTTCAACCAGGGTTTCTTCTTTTATATCCTAATGAAAAAATGAATCATTGGTTTCAAGCTTCTACACATTAAATAACAAATAGTATAAATCTACAGCACATCTCAACCGAAAGTAAGGATATATCCACAGTACAAATGACTGAGATTACTCTCCTATTCTCCATCCTATCTTCTGGATTGTACAAGCCTTCCCCATTGAACTCGAGGTAATAATGGAATGCCGACTGTGTGGGAGTAAAGTGCAGTCTTCGGTGCGACTAGTTACGCCTGGTAGTGTACGTCAAGGAGGCAAGTTTGACGTCTACGTACGCAAAGATGATGTAGGTACATACGATGAGATACAAGTAAAAAGTTACTTTTGAACATTTAGGTGAACGGTAAACTAAACGGAACCTGCGCAGAAATACATACTTCAAAGCATCATAGCAATTTGATAACATGGCTAGGAATATGCACCAACATAATATACTGTATATTGCAGCCTGATTGTTCATTTTTCTCCTTAGACCAAAGGCAAAATGCACAATAACTATACTGTCCAAACCATACAAGCCGCACTGTACCCTTTCTTGAGGATGGGCTCGGTTGTATTTCCGCAGAAGCCAGATGCGTGATTTGAAGAGCGCGCCTGAGTGTGTTTGAAACATGCGCTTGCCTGAGTATAGCGGCCACTGTATAGAGTGCAGTCGGGAGAAGACATGTGGCGTTAACTACTGGACGCAGTATTTCGATTGTGTACTAAAAGTGAAGAGATGGAAATATCTAAACATCGTGGGTATATAGTCATTAAATTTCTACAATTTATGGAAAGAGTTTCGTCACGATATGATATGATATGATTTTGTATTCGAATGCGCAGATGGAAGGCGCAGTGGTCAGAGCCGGCTGAGCGAGCAGCAGGATATAAACCCTGGTTTTTTTATTTATTTATTTATTTATTTATCGTATGGTTTTTAGTGCCGGGAGTGTCCGAGAACATGTTCGGCTCGCCTGAGTCTGCAGCTGCTTCCAGCGGACACCTTAGGATGAACTACAAGTTCCGTTCAATTTCAAGTAGTTCCAACTTTCGCTACCAGATATCAATGATACCTAGTGGTGAACGTTGGAACTTTAATAGAGCGTTCCGACGAAATCTAACCTAACAATTTAGCTTCACACAAGTTTAGTCTGTGGAAGGATCTTTTACATGCCATAAATCTATGAGATGGGACCACCGGCTTTACTTCCGCTCCGAAGGAAGGCATACTGAAGGATTTTTAACGCTCTTACAAAATCCGACGACTTCGGCTGGGTTTGAACCCACTATCTAGGGCATCGGTTCAGCATGCTACCAACTACGCCACCGAAGCCACTAACCCTGGGTTGGGAAGGTCAGTGCAGTGTGTTTCTTGTCTCGCCTGAGTAGCGGACAAGGTCGTCGAGTAAACTGCGAAGGTTGGGGCATGCTGATCCTTCAGCATAGCGGAAGAATATTCCTTACCTAACGATAGGAGTTACTTAGATGGGGCCAACTACGCTTGTCGTGTTGTGTTGGGGAATGCACATTGCCCATAGCTAGTGAACGATAACCGGAGCCAATCTGTTTTACAGCTTCAGGCAGGAGAATGTCCTAAGTCCAGAGCTATTTAGTCGTCGTGAGTGGGACCAATTACGCTTGTCATGTTGTGTTGGGGATACCCATTACCCACAGTGTGCGTGGATCTGATGAGTTTAATAGGATAGTGATTAGCAGACATGAGGAAATAAGCTCACGAAGGATTATAAGTGTATCGCTACAGTCAAAGACAGTCACTTGCATTGCAATTTACAGCTCTATTCAGCTTACAAAACTAGACTCTTTAAATAAAGTGAAATTGCGGAGTGAATGTGGTAAAACAACGGAACAGTTCGTTTTCACGATTGCGGTGGCACAAGCCACAGAAACGAAGTGTACTAGACGCTACAACATGTCACAAATAATTAGTCGTCATCGCACATATGGCTCGTGGAATAACAAAGACATAGTGATGGTTCACTAAACTATTAGCGGGCAGGATTGAAGCCGACGTTTGGGAGTGGAGATGACTGATTTGATGGCGTGGAACTGGGCACGGGAGTGCTCATGAGCCAGCGCTACCATGGCGCAATCAACATGTAGTCCTACAGTCAACCGCATGAAGATGGACTCATCGCCTCATCATCTCAACGTCAAAATGTAAGCTAAGATCCTTTACTTTAAGTAGCCAGTGTTATGACTTAGCAAAACCAACATTCAACCCTTTCTCAACAGGGTTGAGAACAATCAGTTAACCCTTTCTCTGCACATTGGAATCTTCGGATTATATCAACGTATTTTGGTTACACATCGGAATAGAATTTGAGTTCTACAATCAAGTTTGAGATTACGATATTGCATTCTAGATTGGAATTAAGGATACAAGAAGCTCGAGGAAGCTGTTTATTTCAACCGCTAGTGCATCGGTTTAATATGTTCGCCACATTTAATTTCTTGTTTTGGACAGCTGATCCATCTAACGCCAGCTATAGTCTTTCAGAATTGAGTAGTTGATGGGATTTAATCATTTGAAGCTTAGATTACTGTAATAATAATTATAATATTAATAATTATGATAATGTTTTTCAGGAATTCGCTTTCCCTATGATTAATAATAACAACGATGATTTCTCTGTGATTTATATGATGATAATTAATAATAATGATTTACAATAATTAATGGTGATTAATAATGATTAACAATGACTAAGAGTGAATAATAATGATGATTAATGTCAATTTACGATTATTAATGTTGGTTATGAGTATGATAATGAGATTCTGACAATTTGATTGTGAAATATAAGGAAGAATCCAAAGTTTGGATCTTGGAAAGCTGATTTTAGATTAGAATGTCAGTGATAATAATAATAATAATAATAATAATAATAATAATAATAATAATATGATTTTCTGACAATAATATGAAGTAATACAAGCTGTTGCAGAAGTATGTAGAAATTGGATCAACGAAACATATCGGAGGATGATAAAGTAGGGGAGTGAGGGGGGTTCTAACGCACTCCAGAACCCTCCTTGCCCCACTACTAAGCCTCAGCCATGTTAAATATCTCTCGAACGCGTGGTCCGATTTTGACAAATGAGGTATCGTTGGACTCGGGCTGACGTCCTCTTTGCTATGGACCACTCGTTATATTTTTCAATTTTTTTTTTGAAAATTTTTGTTTTCGAAACTAGGTGATAGTTTGAAAACTAAACATGATAGAACGTTGTGCCATGGCTCAAACGAATGGTCTTTATGCCCTTTATTTTCTATAATGAAACTTTTTTACTTTTATGTTTTTTTGAAAACACTCGAATTTTGAAAATCCTATATTTTGGAAACTAGGAACTCTACAAAAACGTTTATTTGACATAAATGAAAGGTCCCTATGCCCTCTACCCCCAAAATAAATTTCAAGTCGCTAGAGAAAAAATTTGTGTTTTGTAAGTGTAGTAGTGGGATGAGGGGAAAGCTGTCTACTAACTTATTGAACCCTCCTCGTATTTGCCCCGAACCTGATATCTCGCTAACCAATGGTCGTATTTGAACATACAGGGTGTCCTAGCACTCGTAGTGATGCCCCCTACTTTCCTATAGGCTCTTTATTTAATTAAAAGACCAAAACTAAAAGGTCATCCGCTTTTAATATCTCGCGAACCAATCATGCTAGAGGCATGAACGAGGGGTCCAAGGACTCGGGCTGACGTCCTCTTTGCTATGGACCACTCGTTATATTAAAAAAATTGAAAACTTGATTTTGGGGTAAACACTTGTTTTTTGTGATTTTGCCGATATCTCGCGAACCAATCATGCTAGAGGCGTGTACGACGGGTCCAAGGACTCGGGGTGACGTCCTCTTTGCTATGGACCACTCGTTATATTTCTTAAAAAATTTGGGAAACGCGATTTTGGGGGTAAACATGTGTTTTTCGTGATTTTTGTCGATATCTCACGAACCAATAACGCTAGAGACGTGTACGAGGTGTCCTAGGACTCGGGCTAACGCCCCCTTTCAAATGTGGTAGATTTTTTTTCCAAACAATAATTCACAAAGGGCCTAACGTCATACATGTTGAGAAAAAAATTCTTTACCATTTACCTGTTTATAATGTATATGAAGCGTGGTGGTTGAGAGAGACGATACGGCTGGGTGTGTGTGTTTCAACGAACCTGTCGCTGACCACGGTGGCTGTGTTCAATAGATCAATCGCTATTTCGACGAGTCGGTGTATGACAGAGCGAGCGTGCGTTTTCTGATATTTTACCTTTAACGTGTAAACGGTGATGAGAACTTGGTTCTATGTTGATCGAAGCGAGTACAGAAAACACACTTGCAAACGAGCAGGAGGTGAATGTCATTTGAGCTTATTGAAAGGCTCCGATCTGACTTGACAACAAGTGCAATGGAAAAAAATGACCAAGACGCTTGAAGGTGAAATAATCTGACCATTGTGCTGGCAGGGAAGTGCGAAAGGCGTGCACACATGTGTGAAACCACAGGCACGCTAAACCAGTGACATCCTGTCTTGCTTCGTACGTGACAAAATGCAAGTCCATGTGAAATTTGATCTACCGCAGGTGTTCACCTTGGACGTTATCTGTCCACGTGCATGATAACTGTTAACAAGTCACATCCTGTTTTGCTTCGTACGTGACAAAATGCAAGTTCATGTGAAATTTGATCCGGCACAGGTGTTCGCCTGGGACGTTAGCTGCCCACGTGCACGATAAGAGAATGTTCAAAGCGTGGGGAAAAAAAAGAGTATACATGCAATGTGATATATAAAGACACGTCGCTGACATTTCCACTCGCACTTATGTGACTACTTTTGAACACGCTACAGCGTTGTGTGAAACACTTGGCCTTGTTTAACAGTTTTGGTGTTGGTGGAAAATACTTATTCTTGTTGTGAGGTAGGTATATATTTATTCATTTATACATTTATTGATTTATATATAAATACATGCAATTATTTATTGATTAGGTAATTAATGATTTTATTTATTTATTTGTTTGCAGATAACCGGTATAGCCTACTTGTCGTGTGTGTGTGTGTGAACGATATTAAAGAAAGAGAGAAAGACAGACAGCTAGAGAAGGAAACCATTTCCACACTAGTCCGTGAGACGGGAATATAGCAAAGCATTATACGTCAAGGTGAGATTTGTTTATATATATATATAACCTGTTTGATTTTGTTTTGTTTATGAAAGGCATAAATTATGGAATGGATATACTTATGGTGGTTTATTTTATTTCTTTTTAGAGTGTTGGAAAACGCTTGACCTCTGTGAATAACCAGGAACGTGTGTGTTTGGGATAATTGTCAGACAGTATACATTTCTAAACTCAGGTGAGTGTGTTCTTTCAAAATAATGTCTTTTGCCACTGCTACCGATACGTTAATTTGGGAACCCCAAAATAGTTGTTTTAAATCGCGTGTGTGCTCTGGTCGTGTGGTCAATATTAGAAAAAGTTTGATTCCCAAAGAATTTTTACAATCTTGTTTTGAAATTTTTAAAATTGAAATTTGTACAGCGCAAAGGTTGCATACGGCTTTAAAGGTGAATACAGAACTGGTGTGCGATTTCGTATATAAAAATAAGGACGTAGAGCATAAAGAGACATTTTATATTTGCAGTAAAATGCAAGAGCTATTCATAGCCCATAATTTGGAACAGTGGTATGAAACCCACGTGGTGAATGCCTTGCTATCAAAATTTGATAAACTGCAACAAGGACCGAGTGGTCTAGCCTTAGACAAAATTCATCATTTGCAAATCAACATTTGTCAATTCAACCCGTTGAATGCTGGGTCTAGCTATATTAAAACACCACCAGCAATAGCTTTGAAAAAGGCTGTGGTCAATATAAAGAATCGTGACAATGATTGCTTTCTGTGGTCTGTGGCTGCGTTTTTGCAACCAGCACAACGTGACAGTTGTCGACCAGGAAAGTACAAGGCCAAGTTTGTTGAATTGAAACATACTTTAAATCTAACTCGAGTATCGTTCCCTATGGACTTAACCGAGATCCATAGGTTTGAACAAGACAACCAGGACTTTTCGTTCATGGTGTATGGCCTTAATGGTGATGAGATTGTGGGTCCTCTTTATGCCACAAAAGAACCGAAACGACACCACATTCATCTTTTATATTTATCTGTAGGAGAGGTGAATCACTATTGCCTGATTAAAAGCTTGAGTAGATTGCTAAGCAGACAAGTGTCTATGAAAAAGTGTGCAAAACATATTTGTGATCGTTGCTTGCAATATTTTACAACCCCCATGCTCTTAGAACGTCATAGGGTAGATTGTGTTTCTCAGGAAGCGGTGAGACTGATATTGCCACAAGGGGACAAGGCTGTGTTAAAGTATAAGGACATTCATAAGCGTGACACTGTTCCCTATGTGGTATATGCAGATTTTGAAGCTCTCACTACACCCATGGCGGGATGTGAACCAGATCCCTCCATGAGCTCAACCACAGCCATTCAAAAACATGAACCCTTTGCCATAGGATTTAATGTGGTGTGTGCCTATGACCCCACGCAATCCGTTTACAAATACCGTGAGGGGCCAGATTGTGCCAAATGGTTCTTGGATGAACTTGTCAAGTTGGCCGACCATGTACAGGAATTACTAGACCACCCAGTACCCATGAGCCTATCTCCAGAACAACAGCAGCAGTATGAGCATGCCATGACATGCCATATTTGCGAAAAGCCTATTTTAAGTGGAGAGGAAAAAGTCAGAGACCACTCGCATTTTACAGGGGAGTTTCGTGGAGCTGCGCATAGTAAATGCAACTTGAACTTTCCAGCTCCTCGTTTCATCAGTGTCTTTTTCCACAATCTGGCGAATTATGACATTCAGTTTTTGATTCGTGAATTGGGCCATGTCAACAAGGGCTTGTTTACCATTATCCCCCAAAACCATGAGCGTTTTACAGCCCTGACATGGAGGTTGAGCAACTTTAGCATTCGATTTTTGGATTCCTTTAAGTTTATGGCATCCTCGCTAGACAGCCTTGTGAATGGCTTGAATGAGGAGGAATTAAAAAATACTAGAATGCATTTTAATGATCCTGAGCAATATCAATTGTGCATTCGGAAAGGTATATTCCCGTATGATTTCTGCAACAGCTGGGACGTGTTAAAGCAAAGAAAACTCCCACCACAAGAGAAATTTTACTCCAAACTAACACGCAGTACCGTTTCCGATGAAGACTATGCACATGCATGTCAAGTTTGGCGAGTGTTTGGCATGAACACGCTAAGTGAATATGCCTTGCATTACCTAAAACTGGATGTATTGCTGCTCACTGATGTGTTTGAAAAATTCCGTAACTTGTGTCAACACATTTACGGTCTTGACCCGGCTCACTATTATACGAGTCCTGGACTCTCGTTTGATGCCGCTTTGAAATACACTCAAGTGGAATTGGATTTACTCACTGACGTAGACATGGTTCTATTTTTTGAAAAGGGCATTCGTGGCGGCTTTGTGTCACTTAACCAGCGCCATGCCGAAGCGAACAATGTCTACATGCCTGATTATTCACCGGAAAAACAAGAATCGTACTTAATGTACTATGACGTGAATAATTTGTACGGTTACGCCATGAGTCAGCCTTTGCCCTATGGGAAGTTTGCTTGGCTGACAGACAAACAAGTGTCAGAATTTGATGTGAACATGGCTAGCCAAGAAACAGGCCGTGGATATGTGCTAGAAGTGGATATTGAATATCCCTCATCCTTGTATGATGAACATGCCGATTTCCCATTCTGCCTTGAGCAAATGGTTCCCCCTGACAGTAAAGTGAAAACTGAAAAACTCATGGGCACACTTTACAACAAAAATCGGTATGTGCTACATATCCAAATGTTGGTGCAATGCCTCGCCCAAGGCTTGGTGTTGAAGAAAGTCCACAGGGGTATTTCTTTTGCTCAAAAAGCATGGCTTGAGCCATACATGCGACTCAACACAGAGCACCGACAAATGGCAACACAGCAGTTTGAAATTAATTTTTTTAAATTAATGAACAACTGCATCTATGGCAAGTCTATGGAGAATGTCCGCAAATACCGTGACATTAAATTGGTGAATGTCTGGGAGGGGCAGTGGGGTGCCCGGCGGTACATTGCCAAGCCAAATTTCAAATCGATCAAAATTATCGATGAGGATTTGGCTACTATTGAAATGAGTAAGACCAGCTTGACCATGGATAAACCCATTTACTTGGGTCAAGTCATTTTAGACTTTTCTAAATCGGTCATGTATCGATTCCACTATGAGTTTGCCAAACGCCATTTTGAGGACGTCTCTCTTTTGTATATGGACACGGACTCATTCATTTACCACATTCGCCACTGCAACCCCTATGACGTCATGAGGCAACATAGTGACTGGTTCGACACCTCTTGCTATAGCGCTGACAACGTGTTTAAGCTGCCCATAAAAAAACAAAAAGAAAATGGGCGTTTTAAAAGATGAATGCGGTGATTCCATTATGACGGAATTCGTAGGTTTGGCTTCGAAAATGTATGCTTATCGCACACTCGACTGTAAGGAATCCAAAAGAGCAAAAGGTGTAGGTAGAGCAGTGGTAAAATCGCTATGTGTAGACGATTACTTAGCGGTTTTACGTACTGGCAAAGCTATGTCTCATACACAGTGCAGGATACAATCAAGCAACCATCATTTGTATCTTGTGGAACAGAGAAAACGCACCCTAGCTTCCATGGATAACAAACGTGTGTGGGCTGATGACCTGCTCACCAGCCTACCCTGGGGTTATGATCTCAAGGAGGAGGAGGTGTGATTTCACTGTTTAATCGTTTATGGGACATAGCTTTATGTAACTTGTAGATTTAGTATTTTGTAAATATTGGTTTCTGTCATTGTAAATAGTAGATTTTGTAAATAGTGACAACCCACTTGGACCTTTTGCTCTTTAAAAAGTTCTATGCAACCTTATTTTTTTAAAAATTTTTGATTGGTAAATAGTCTGATTCTTTTAACGCTGTACAAAGTTGAGTTTTTTTTTTGTAAATATGAAATAAGTAAGATTTTTAGTAACTTTAATAACTAGTATTTAATTATTTTTCGTAATGTAAATGATAAACTAAAAAGTTCTTTTGGGATGAGTGAGCATGTCGAGAATGTGCTTTTGGGAATAAATAAAGTGGTTGTGTTTGTTCCCAAAGACAGGTGTGAATGTATGAGTGGAGAGAGAAAGCTGATGTATATGGTTGACCAGAGCAAACACGGTGAGGTAGGGTGGGTGGGTGGGGAGGGGGTAAATGGTCACTTATATACTCATTTTGTTTTAAATAGTTTCGTTTTTTCATTGAAATGTGGCAGTCAAAAGACATTATTTTTGTAAAAACAGTCTTACCTGCAGTAGTTGTAGACCTCGACGTTTCTCCAAAGACACATCAACACATTGCAGTATTATCAAGGTCAAGCACTCGCATCAACATCATTGTCAAATCTCAACTTTCGACATACACCAAATGGAAAAAATATGAAAACAGCAAAATGGAAATTCCATGTTTCCATATCACCAAAACAGCAAAACTTAAAACGGACATTTTTAAAAACTGGAAATGGCCATGTGTGAAATTTGAAAATTCAAAAACTTCAAACGGACATTGTTTAAAATGTGTCATCAGCAAAATGGAAAAATTCATATCATCAAAAACGTTAAACTTGAAACGAACGTTTTCAAAAACTGTAAATTGCAAAATGATAAATGACAGTGTGTGGAATTCATCATGTGTGAAATGTGTAAAATGAAAAAATCAGCCATCAACATCACGATTTCTTAAAATTAAAAATAACAAAACATCGTGCTCTGGAAAACTTTTTTTTTCATAGTCATAGTGAATTGACAAAAGAAAAATAGAATACAAACAAATCCCAATTCCTCACTCCTCAATGTTTATGTCCATGCATCATCAACTTTCCTTTCATAGCACTCATGACAATCAGGGCTGCCATTCTTTCACCCACTGAGGCATCATTGGATGTGAAACGTTGTTTAGCTTTCTTCAATAACAATTTATCTGCCACATGTCTTAAACCAGGATGACTATAGCGATAAGAAAGGTCATGTTCCTTGCATGCTTGATCCAAAAGATTAATGGGTACATCACCACGTTGTAAACGTTTTTCGAGACGAGTTCCAGGGCCACAAAAACGATAACCTGGAAGATGGATTTCGAAAGGTAAGTATTGAATCACTTTGTCAATGACGCCATTGCCAGTACAGGTCTGGCATATCCTTTCCCATCGATGGTAAAAAGGTTTGGTCTTCCTCCTCCTCTGTGGACGATGTTTGTGTTTGTTGTTGTTGTTGCTTTTTCTCGCCATGACACCCGTGGAATGATTCAACAAAGTCTTTACATGGACTTTAATGACCGTGATACAGTTTCACTAGCTGGCAAGTCGCACACTGACGCATAGACGGTATTTTTGCCATGGCCACTTGCTTATGGTGATCGTAATCCGTACAGGGTTGCAATTCACTCAACACAGGATCTTGAGTCCATGATTTTGGTACATGTTGCCAGATTTCTTTGACCGCGTTGGCGGCCACATAATAAATAAATGAACGACTTGGGCAGCGCCAAGAGTTCCTCTTTGGTAAAACTGTCTAGTTTCTTTTTGCACACAAAGAACTTGCCGATGGCTTTGTCCGTAGCATTGCCTTTCTCCATGGTATCACGTGCTGTAGATGTTTACACGTCGCTTGTAGAAATCTCACTGACGTCATTCACAGGTAAATCTTGAGTTATAATTTTGTTCAACAACTCCCAGCAGGCATGGGTGGTTAACCAATGAAAGAGATGCCACGCATGTGATAGGGCTGTATGGGTAATGTTGCCACAGGAACAAGTATCCATGAGCGTTTGCAGGGAGGGGCAGCCCAACTCCATGAGGTCGATACATTGGCAGTAAGACGCCAAAAATGGTTGCAACCATTGACGTTTTTCATTACCTTTCACAAATACCACATTGGCCGAGGACAAGTGTGCTTTCATGACCACGTCCAAATATTTATAGGAAATGGTTCCCTGATTCCAGTCTAGTTGCCTATGATTTTCAATCCACTGGGTTTGTTTACGGTCTTTTTCACACAACAAATCAAAAGCATGGGGTGGTTTAAATAGCAAATGCGTAGCTTGTGATATCCAAAACGTGGTACAATCGATCATGGCCACTTGTTTAAATATAAATTTGTTGTCACCAATTTTAAACCCTTGGCAATCCACAATGAGTGTGCGCAACATGTTGACGCTTGCCTGGACCAAGTTCAACTGACGACTGACGGACGATCAGGTGTGATCATGGCATGGACTTACCTGCCATGCTAGTTTCAAAAAAGAAGGTTAGGGTAGGACAGGGGGACATGCAAAAATTAGAATTTAAGAATTACATCATTTTATTATCATAACACGTCTTACAGGCTTTTCTCATTTTAGGATAAGGACGATAGCAACTGATACAACAATATAGTCTCTTGTGTTTGTAACGTCCATAACACCGATGATGTCCCAATGTCTCTAAACTAGGCGTTTTTGATGGTGAGCTGCTCACCGAAGCACCATGGATACCATACGGCCCACATGTATCGTAACTTGTTTTATTTTCATCACCCAGAGACACAAGTGAGGGATAGCTTGAATGACAGGGTATATTTCCCACTTTCATTCTGCACAGGTAGGGGCAGGTGGGTGACCAGCGCTGATGTTCCTGCATGGGTTCATCGCCCTCCTGCCATTGGTCTATGATGATGGGACAAAAGGCACATTTCACTTCATCTCTTGTTTTTAAATAGTAGAATCCAGCAGCCGCCAAGGCTTGAGGGTTTATGAAAGGCACTGGCCACGTGGCAAAAGTCTTGAAACGTTGTTCCTCAGAGTTTACATTCATGGATGTGACGTCTCTTGAGGCCTTAAAGCAAGACATGACTGAGTGGCTTGACGTGGGATGACCTGTTATTTATACACTCGTCACTTGGTTGGATAGTGGATAATAGTTGACTTGTTTGTGATGAATAATCAAACAGTAGGCCGTGGTATTGGCTGGTACATTGTCATGCGTTTCAAAATCTAGTCGAATGTCGATATTGGATGGCTTGACAGACTCTTCCAGGTAAGAACAGTCAAAAACAATCAGTGGTGCTCTTGCCTTAAACGCTTGGGGTAGTAGCATGGGGCCGTTCTCTTTTTGATAATACGACCATCGAAATTTAGAAAACAAGTCGTACAGGGGGCCAAACTTATTTTTTGAAAAATCCAAATCCAGTCCTTCATAGGGAAACACAGCTCCGTTGAGGAAAAGACGTGCATTTCTCAATTGCAGATGATCAAATTGCGTGGCATCTTTGGTTTGTTGATACTTGCGATTCGTTTGAAAACCCACGATCAGGTAGAGAGGTCTCTCTGTATAGCGAGCTGTTTTTACAGACCAACTGTGTGTGTTGGTGGTGGGCAATAGCGGATACTCATGGAGTGCCCAGCTTCTAAATTCCATGGGTAGAGGCATATCTCTCTTTACCACTTTGAGTATGTCCAGTTTTTTGCTATCTTCAAGGGTCACATGGGGAACTTTCCATAGCAAGCGTTGTAGTTGAATTTTTGAATCGATGGGGGCATTGTCGGCTCCCTTGAGTGCATTATTATCACTCCTGTCTCTCACTAGGTAAAGCACTTGCCTTGCGTTGACCACAATGCGTTGGTGATCTTCAGCAAAGCCTAGAATCAGTTTAAGAGGTAAATATCCAGTAAAGGTCCCATCGGTGTGTACCATCCAGTCATTGGTCGAGTCAGGACACCAACCTGCCATGCAAAGTGTTTTACCTTCTTCCTCACTATAAGAGGGGATAGTTTCATGACACTGGAAATGCCCACATTTCGAGTGCTATCCACCACGATATCGTTAATGACATACCGCACTTCAGAAAACAGAAAGGCCAAACCATGGTTGGCCAACTTGGATGTGGTAGGTGTAGAGCCATCGGCTTTGGTGAGCCGACCTTCAAACTGAATGACACTTTCACGAGGTAGGGTGTAAATATCTTGGTTGTTAATGATGAATTGAATCTCGTCATTGTTATTGAGTCCAGGTGTTTGAGCTTGATAGGAATGGAGATCAATTCTTACCACTCCTGGTTGCTCCTCGATGTGGTTCGCTATCTCTAGGATAGAATTCATTATGAGGGTTGACGTGGTAACCCAAATGCTGTAAAATCTGCTTGCCTTGAGATGTTAACGTGTATTCACGTGGCAAACAACTAACACCATTCCTAGACGGTGTTGTTGCTTTATACACAAACTTCATAGTGGCTTTAGCACCAACTTGTAAGTCACTGGTGTGGTAGAATCTAGATCAATGAGTTGTTGATCTCTATTGATCAGTCTTAATGTTATATTACTAATACTATCAACAGCCACAGAATGAAAAAGCACCACTGGAGGGTTTTCACGAATAATATACCCATTGGGCGATGTCACAATAAAGTCATATAGCGAATGCGATGGTTCTTGATTGGTGTACACTTGGCTAATAATATTACACGTCACCGACACATGATGGTTCTCAATGAATTTCACTTCATCGTCTGATTCATGTTTTTTGTTGGGCTCCAACACACGTGGTTTAAATCCTAGTAATGGACCAATGGAATCGGGGTGTGTTTTAAAGTCAATGTTGAAGGTAGAGAAAATACTGCAGCGATGAGTGTTGGTATTTCCTACAAGTTCAAACTTGTGCGTTCCGTCGAGAAATGACTTTAAACCATATTGATTGATCAACACCACATAAATGTGTTCATAAATATCATCGATCGTGTATCCACCAGAGTTCAAGGTGAGCACAGAATCATCATAGTAAAACTTGTTGTTCACATTTTCACGTATGTTGTATATTCGATTGTACGTTTCAAGAGAAACAAGTCCTAAACCATAGGGTTTTTCACTCAATTCGATAGGTGGGTAGAAGTCTAGGCTGACTTCAGGTCCACGTCCATGCAGTGTAAACGTTTTACTTTCTGCCGACATACTGGTGGCGTTTTTGCTTATGCTGCGTCTTATATAAAAAAATAAACACAAACGTCCACACTGTTGGCTGTTAAACGTTTGCTCACGTTTCACATTATAATATATCTTGATCCTGTTTCCAAAATAGGTCACTAGTTCCATGGGCGGAGGCAAATTCCCAAAACTGTCAAAGTACCATACCATGGATCCCTCTTTGACATAAGCTACATAATGCGTTCCTGGTCCTCGGTGATCATCCAAATTGACAACAGCACATTCCTGTTTCCAGGGTCGTGGGGGTAATTGGTTTCGCATAAACACACCTCGAAAATGAGAAAGCTTTAGTTGTTTAGCATAGCTTTCCACTTGTTGATGCGTCAGGGCATGTCTTGCTATGGCTGAGGTTAATTTTTTTTTTTTAATATTTCGAAATGGTGAAATCCCAAATCCTTGTTGATAAAAGGCTGGCTTTAGATTGGCATTTCTAGCCCCCATGGCAATCGCTTCCATCGTTTCATTGTGTCGCTGACTTTCTTTGAGTTGTTGCTTGCCCTGCTGCGCGGCTTTAATGGTTTTCGCCACTGCACTGGCACCGCCCAAAAGTGAACCCAGAACAGCCAAACTGGCAAATAATGCAGGTAAAAATCCCGCTCGTTTGGGGACGGGAATCACTCGCCCTTGGTTTGAAACCTGTCGCCGACGTTTTGGAATAACATGTCTCTGTGCTGCTCGAAGGGCTTTCCTTATGGTCAATACATTATTTTTTCTTTTTTTCTTTCGCAAGGGCTTGGCCACGAATGTTGAAAACCCTGGCTTTGCCAAGGACAAAGTCCTTTTTTTAGTCTTTCTCACTGCATACCTTTGTTTCACCATGATGATAATGACCAACAACCTTTCACAAGAAAGTTTAAATCACAACTAACGTCAGATGGTTATTTCATGGCTGTATATTCCAATTCCACATAAAGTGGGAAATCGTTTATGGTTTTTCCCGCTTGCTTTTCATCCCATGTCAACATGAGGTGAAAGGATAATTCGTCACCAGCATTGACCATTTCATGGTTATGGACCAACATCCTATGACCATTTATCTTTATTTGTAAACGGTTCTCATCAGGTATGGCATATTTGATGTGAATGGTTCCATCATAGTGTAATCGATAGTGGCTTAAACCCGAAGCAAGCACATAGGTCAAGTGCTGATCATGGACTAGCGGTAAATGGTTTCTGTCATTCACAGGTTTTTCATTTGTCAGATACACTAAAAACACAGATGGGATAAATTTATAAAGCCTTTTCATTTCATGGGTCACGTAACGCTTGGTACAAACATCGTCTTCGTCTTGTGGGTCTTCCACGTGAATAATCCGATGGTGATTAGCGCTATAGCCATTCACCATAAGCTGGGGCACTTTGTCATAAAACTCATACACTTTGTTATCCACATACTTTTTCGTAGTAACGTCTGTAGACACTTGAGGATGTTTTACATGGGTTAACCGCTTTCCCTTAAAGTCATAATCTCCCTGTTTTGTGCGTGGCACTACTGACCTATCCACATAGTGTTTATTAGCAGGATCTGTTTCCTGTTTAGGATCATGTATGAGGACAGGCCTATCTTTGGCCATCAACGCACGTCCAAAGACATCCATCGTCAACCTGTAGTAGCAGTCTACTGTTTCTATGACAAGGTTCGATGTCCTGTATATAGACAGCCGGCTAGCCTGTCTAAGCCTTAGTTGACATGAAGATTATTAAGCAGCAAGAGTCATTTCCCATCTCTGTCCCACATCACGTGAACAACGCCATGGTTCACTGTTTCCATCTTCCATTCGCTGCATCATTGTGGGGCCTTCCGGCTGTGGAAAGACTAATCTTTTGCTAACGCTCATTACAGCGCCCAATGGTCTGCGTTTTCAAAATATTTATATTTTTGCAAAATCTCTCTACCAACCCCTCTACGTGTTTCTGGATCAAGTCATGTCTGGATTACAAAAAGAGAATATGGGTTATTTTACATTTTCCATGCAAGAAAATGTGATTTCACCGGATGAGGTAAAGCCTGATTCACTCATGATTTTCGATGATGTATCCACTGAACGTCAAGGCATCATTCAAAGCTATTTCAGCATGGGTCGACACAAACATATCGATTGCTTCTATCTTGGGCAAACGTATTCTAAAATGTCCAAACAGTTGATTCGTGACAATGCCAATGTCATTGTTTTATTTCGTCAGGACGAGAGGAACAGTCGTCACATTTATAATGAACATGTGAATCCGGATATGACCTTTCAAATGTTTACAGAATTGTGTGCCAAGTGCTGGAACACTCAACGTCATGCCTGTTTAGTGATTGACAAACAAAGTGAACTCAACCAAGGACGGTATCGCTTAGGGTTTGATCATTTTATTGCTATTTAAGGCCTTGTCTCATTCCCCGGCAAGTCATTTGCCAAGACACCATGGCGTTAGCAGAGAGTCAATTAAAAAAGCATATTATTAGAGCAAAAAATACTATTCGCCAAAAGTTTCGTCAATTGAAACAATCACGTGCCAATCATGCTTTGTTTATTCAACAACATTTAGCACCTCCGCTAAAAGCCATGTTGAAACCCTCTTTCAAGCCATCTGAAACTCCACCCACCGTTTCACAAGCCACGCAGACGTTGCACGAGGACCCTGAGGAAGAGGAAGAGGAACAGGAAGATTTGACTAGTGTTAGTGAAGTTGAGGATGAGGAGGAACAAGTGTTTACGCCTCAAAAAAAAGGCCGCACCCCTTGCAGAGTTTTTGAGAAAAAAGAAATCCTTGGCCATGGTCGAAACACCTTGCCCTTCCAGAGCGTCTCCGTTTTCACAACTCTTGGCCACCCCTCAACATAAAGCTCAACTGAAAACCATTTTAATAAAATATTATGGATCAACATTGGAACCCTATTTCACCGATCTATTTATTGGAAACACAGATACCACGTATGGTGTTCGCTATGAGGATGATAGTTTTAAAATTGGCGATTCATCCATTAAATTTGCTCGTACTAAAGCTGTCATTAAAAACATCAACTATAAATTAACGCCAGGACTGTTAAAGCTGCTCTTTTCTCGGACCCCCTCTTCACATGATTATACGTCAGAGGACCTTGACAAATATAAATCCATTTTATTGGATACCCATGCTCACAAAAGACAGTATGATCCCACGCAACAAGTGAATGCCAATATATCTCAAAAATATAAAACCATCATTGCAAAAATGTTTCCCACTAGTCAAAGTACTCGTCGTAAAGTGTCCGCTTCGGGAGTGACTTTTAAACCATTAAAACCCCTTGTGGATGTTACCTACTGGCACAATCCCAATAAGCTCGTCCAGCGGCTACAGTTGTTGCATGCTTCACGTCAAGCTGGCCATACCGGTCACGATTGGGAAATTCACGAAATTGAACAAGAACTTCGAAATGCCAAAATTATTGTTTAAGCCCTCACCCATTAAAATGGGTATTGCTCACGAGTTGCATCGCCCAGCTAGGCGACACTATCCGCGACTCAAGGTGATTTCACGAGGTGTGGATGAACTTTGGCAGGCTGACTTGGTTGAAATGATACCCTATGCTGGCGTTAACAACGGTGTACGCTATATGTTGACCGTCATTGATGTCTATTCCAAAATGGCCTTTGTTGAACCTGTGCGTCGCAAGTCTGGTCCACTAGTTACCAAGGCCTTTCAACATATTATTCAACACTCCAAACGTAAACCTCAGCTGCTACAAACCGACCAGGGGAAAGAATTTTTCAACAAGGACTTCTCCAGTTTTCTCAAATCTAAGGATATTCACCATTACACCACGTACAGCAATCTCAAAGCCAGTGTGGTCGAGCGGTTCAACCGAACATTGAAAACCCATATGTGGAAAGCGTTTACCGCTCAGGGCAGTTATCGCTGGTTGGACATGTTACCTGAGCTAGTGTCACGTTACAATGACACCAAACATAGAACGATTGGGACCAAGCCACGCCTCGTGACTAAAAATATTCAGCGATTGGATAAACTGTTTAACCCCATAAAAACAGTCGATCCTAAACGTCACCGACTGAACATTGGGGATTTTGTTCGTGTGAGCAAATTTAAGTCTGCCTTCAATAAGGGTTACACGCCTCAGTGGGGGACTGAACTATTTCGAATTCGTCGAGTCAACTTGGACACTCCAGTCACCTATTTACTCGAGGACCTCAACCATCAACCTATAAAAGGTAGATTTTATCTCCATGAACTTCAGAAAACAGCATTTCCTCAGCATTATCTTGTGGAAAATGTGTTGAAACAAAAAGGAAATAAACTCTACGTCAAATGGTTAGGGTTTAACTCTACGTTTAATTCTTGGATCAATAAATTACATGTTGTGTGAACCTGTGCAATTTTTAATTTATTTTTTCACACATGTTGTACACCACCTATAGCTCTATGTGTACACTCCTCAGCTCCACAAATTTTTTCTTTCTCTTTCCACCTGTGTTCTCTCATACATTACCCCTCCCCCTTTCCCTCCCTTCACCTCCCACCCCTGCTGTTCGCAGCTCTTGCCTATCTATTGGTTGTGACATCATTCCGACAAGTTGCATCATACTTTTTACTGATTCAGCGATTCCCACGCTTTGAACAATCTCTTATCGTGCACGTGGACAGCTAACGTCCAAGGTGAACACCTGTGACAGATCAAATTTCACGTCAACTTGCATTTTGTCACGTACAAAGCAAAACAGGATGTGACTTGTTAACAGTTATCGCGCACGTGGACAGATAACACCCAAGCGAACACCTGTGGAAGATCAAATTTCACATGAACTTGCATTTTGTCACGTACGAAGCAAAACAGGATGTGACTTGTTAACAGTTATCATGCACGTGGACAGATAACGTCCAAGGTGAACACCTGCGGTAGATCAAATTTCACATGGACTTGCATTTTGTCACGTACGAAGCAAGACAGGATGTCACTGGTTTAGCGTGCCTGTGGTTTCACACATGTGTGCACGCCTTTCGCACTTCCCTGCCAGCACAATGGTCAGATTATTTCACCTTCAAGCGTCTTGGTCATTTTTTTCCATTGCACTTGTTGTCAAGTCAGATCGGAGCCTTTCAATAAGCTCAAATGACATTCACCTCCTGCTCGTTTGCAAGTGTGTTTTCTGTACTCGCTTCGATCAACATAGAACCAAGTTCTCATCACCGTTTACACGTTAAAGGTAAAATATCAGAAAACGCACGCTCGCTCTGTCATACACCGACTCGTGGAAATAGCGATTGATCTATTGAACACAGCCACCGTGGTCAGCGACAGGTTCGTTGAAACACACACACCCAGCCGTATCGTCTCTCTCAACCACCACGCTTCATAAACATTATAAACAGGTAACGGTAAAGAATTTTTTTCTCAACATGTATGACGTTAGGCCCTTTGTGAATTATTGTTTGGAAAAAAAATCTACCACATTTGAAAGGGGGCGTTAGCCCGAGTCCTAGGACACCTCGTACACGTCTCTAGCGTTATTGGTTCGTGAGATATCGACAAAAATCACGAAAAACACATGTTTACCCCCAAAATCGCGTTTCCCAAATTTTTTAAGAAATATAACGAGTGGTCCATAGCAAAGAGGACGTCACCCCGAGTCCTTGGACCCGTCGTACACGCCTCTAGCATGATTGGTTCGCGAGATATCGGCAAAATCACAAAAAACAAGTGTTTACCCCAAAATCAAGTTTTCAATTTTTTTTTAATATAACGAGTGGTCCATAGCAAAGAGGACGTCAGCCCGAGTCCTTGGACCCCTCGTTCATGCCTCTAGCATGATTGGTTCGCGAGATATTAAAAGCGGATGACCTTTTAGTTTTGGTCTTTTAATTAAATAAAGAGCCTATAGGAAAGTAGGGGGCATCACTACGAGTGCTAGGACACCCTGTATGTTCAAATACGACCATTGGTTAGCGAGATATCAGGTTCGGGGCAAATACGAGGAGGGTTCAATAAGTTAGTAGACAGCTTTCCCCTCATCCCACTACTACACTTACAAAACACAAATTTTTTCTCTAGCGACTTGAAATTTATTTTGGGGGTAGAGGGCATAGGGACCTTTCATTTATGTCAAATAAACGTTTTTGTAGAGTTCCTAGTTTCCAAAATATAGGATTTTCAAAATTCGAGTGTTTTCAAAAAAAAACATAAAAGTAAAAAAGTTTCATTATAGAAAATAAAGGGCATAAAGACCATTCGTTTGAGCCATGGCACAACGTTCTATCATGTTTAGTTTTCAAACTATCACCTAGTTTCGAAAACAAAAATTTTCAAAAAAAAATTGAAAAATATAACGAGTGGTCCATAGCAAAGAGGACGTCAGCCCGAGTCCAACGATACCTCATTTGTCAAAATCGGACCACGCGTTCGAGAGATATTTAACATGGCTGAGGCTTAGTAGTGGGGCAAGGAGGGTTCTGGAGTGCGTTAGAACCCCCCTCACTCCCCTACTTAATAACAATAATAATCGGTCGAACAATTTATAATTTTTGTGTGACGTCATGATGGAAAAATATTTTTAAGGAACGGAAGGCTACCTCCAATCGGAAATATTTATGTATAAATTAGGGGAGGATTTATGACGTGAGGAAATAGTTGAAAGCATCAATATAACGGGAAGAAATTAATGGAGTTTCATAACTACGGGACGGATAGTTGGTTTGTATTTGAGTTGCATGTAGGTGGCATGGCTCAATAATATGAAGATAATTGATGTGGTAGCTTATGGAGCTACATGGTACTATTTTGATAATATGATAATAATATGTGTCAGCGTTGAGGTCCCTATGACGAGTAATGAAAAAATGAAATAATGAATTAAAAGAAGGGTTAGACACAGTGGTCACCCCATGTAATGTGAAGGAATGTTATTAACCAAAAGAAGGGTAGGATATTATTTTATCGCCCCATTATAAACCAGCTAATGCCGTCGCCAGCAAAATTCACATATTTGATTGCTATTTTTCACTCGCCGTTATTGAGGTTTGCTTGTAGAGCAAGCTAATATTTGTAAACTCCTATTAAACTAGAAGAAGCCTCCCGAATACCATGACAGTAAAGGAAATATAAATGTCATGATTGGTGCATGACTGTTTATGAATTTTGTGATTATCTGATGTAGGCCTACTCTATTATCAGTTGAGAAATAATTGAGGTCAGTTAATTAATATCAGATATTATCTCAATTATTGTTAAAGAAGACAGAAAGTAAGTGGTATTAATTAAATTGTAATTTTCTAAAATAAATTAAGCTAATCAACACTTGCAGAATATCAGAAATTGTTATATCAAAAAATGATAAATTGAAAGTCGACGATGTCAAAAATCTGGAGATGGTTTTTAAAATCAAGTGAAAGTTTTTGTAAATAATAATTGATAGAAAACCACTTAAAATGTGAAAAATCTGAATTTTAATAATTTGACATGAAAATAAAATTCTCGGACTTGATAAACAAAGTTTGGATAATTTTACGAAAAATATGAAAATGAAAGGGTGGTCAGGGCAGTGAAAACTGAGTGGAACAAAATTAGGGATGACAGACTGGACTGATAATGAGTCTGTTCATCTTGAAAACAGAGTGTAAATATTGAAATAAATGTGAGTAACAGAACGGACTATTAATTTCTGATTATCTCACACACCAGTTAAGTGCAAATATTTTCAATTTTGAAATTGGTTTTTGATTGATCGATTAGTCAAATTTTACAGACATATTAGCTAGGGACCCAAGGGGATTAGGATGTTCTTTATTTCAGGAGAGTGTTTAGTTTTCTTTTATTCCCTGGGGAACATACATTTTTAATTTAGGATGCTATGAGAAAGAAAAATAAATTTGAAATGTCATATTTTAAAACTATGGTATTTGTGTTTCTCCATAATCCTTCCTCCTCCTACTCATCATCATCATCATCTTGTACAGTTTCCAGCCCCAGGCTGGGTCTGTTTGGAACATAAGCCTCGCCACTTAGTCCTTTCTTCCCACCACCTCCCGGCTGTCACTCTGGTCCAGTCCTCGCCTCTCTTCTTGACACATTCCTCCACTCCTTTCAGCCATCTATCTCTTGGTCTTCCCCTTGGTCGTTTCTTCTGCATCTGCATCTCATGTATCCTCTTGGGAATCTTCTTCTCATCCATTCTCTTTAAGGGACACTGGGACTGAAATTTTAGTGAAATTTGTGGAAAATGTCGATTTTCGGTTTTTTCCATATTAATACACCCCTATCCCCTGCGGATCATATAGCAGTGTTTTATCCGAATTCCACCATTTTTAAAGCCCTGGCGTAGCTTTAAAATGCACGGTGTGTCCTTTAAACGCCCCAGCACAGTAAGTGTCCTGAAGGTTCTGAGTCTTGGTGTTTCTACAATCGAAGTATCGCAGCTGGTAAAACACCACAGAGTCATGACAAAATGGCTGTAGAACTATAAGAACCCTTAGTTGTCAAGATTATGCTGTTTATCAAAGGCTGGCATCAGATGAGCTACTATCCAGATGCATCCGTGGTGCTACTGAAAATCAGAATGAGTCTCTGCATTCTGTTATCTGGAGGAAGTGCCGAAAAGAGATTTTTATTTCACGGAAGATACTTGAAATTGCTGTTTGGAATTCTGTAACAGAATTCAACATGGGGTGTAGTGCAACAACAGAGTTGAAATCAGGAATAAGACTAACTTCAGTATCTCATGTCACAGCACAAACACTTGAAAGATGTGACAGTCGCAGGAAGTATGTAAGTCCGCGGTCATAATTGGAGAAGCGAAAGCATGTCGACGGAAGGTGAAACTGACAGAAATGAAGGAGGAGGCTGCAAAACAGAAGAAGGAGGGTGTCACCTATGCTGTAGGACAGTCCTAATGTCATTGGTAAGCTGAAACCTTGTAAATTCTGCATCATTTTAGAAAATTGCTGTTTTCTCGGATTCACTTTTTCAGGCATTCAAAATGTTACTCGCGTCATAAATCTTATGATATTGCTTTCAAAATGGGAATTTATTATCTTCATTGCAATGACTATAAACCTGCGGATCGTTTTTTAGATTGCACTTTTGGTTTGGCTGCAAAAAAAATTCAAACTGGAAAAAATACGATTTTTTTGTAGAAAAAAACTTGGAGATGGAAAAAAATTAATTTCTTGACACTCATTAATGCAATTCAAAATCGGATCCGTAGGTTTCTTCCAATTGTTATAGTGCAATAGAATATTACCTAAAAGTTACACTATCTTGTTTTTTTTAACGCGGCTGACCTTTATAAAACTTGAATAATTAGCACAATAAATGTACAAAATAATTAATATCTAAAGAACTAATCAACTTACAATGCTCACATTTCCCAAAGTGGTTTATAATATGACTATTCATAACCATATAAAATTTCAAAGCTGTACCTCAGTTTATATAGAATTTGAAAATTTCAGTCCCAGTGTCCCTTAAGTGTCCATACCACCTCAGTCTTGATGTCTCAATCCTACCTTGCAAGGGCTCCTCTTTCACCATTTCCCTGACCTTTTCATTCCTCACCCTGTCTCTTCTTGTTACTCCGATCCTACTTCGCAAGAACTTCATTTCACCTGCCTGTATTCTGCTTATGTCTCTTTTCTTCATTGTCCACGTTTCTGATGCATAGGTCAGTATCGGGATATAGTAGCTTCTGTATAACACTTCCTTGCTTTTATGTGGGACATCTTTATTCCACACTAAGCTCCTAATGCTTCTCAGAAATGCTTCTGCCTGTCTGCCACGTTCCGTAATCTCTTTGTCATTTCTCCCATTTTCCTCCAATATACTTCCCAAGTACTTGAGACTTTCCACCTTCTTCAGCTGTCCACCTCCAAGTGTTATCCCACTCATTGGTCTGTCCTTTTTCCTGGTTGTTAACAGGATCTCACATTTACTGATGTTGAACTTCCATCCGCACTCTCCCACTGTTTCTTCCCAAGCCTTCAGTTGCTCCTGAATTTCCTCCTCCTTGTTTCCCCAGACCATGAGATCATCTGCAAACACCATTGCTTTCATCTTATCTTCTCCTATATTTCCTGCTATCCGTGTCATTACCCCGTCCATAACCACAATAAAGAGAAGGGGTGACAGCGCACTACCCTGTTTCAGGCCACTCATTTGTCTGAACCAGTCTGTTCTTTCCCCTCCAACTTTCACACAACTCACACTTCCACAATACATCTCCTTCACTCTGCCTACAGTCCCTTTTTCCACTCCCATGTTTTCCATTGCTTTCAAACCTTCTCCCTACACACACTATCATAGGCCTTTTCGATGTCCAGGAAGGCCATCAACAGATCCTCTCCAAATTCGTAGTGGTGTTCCTGGAGCTGTCTCACTGAAAATATGAGATCCACTGTTGATCTCCCAGGTCTGAATCCATACCGCTCCTCTCTCAATTTTCTCTCCACTTTGGCTCGTATTCTACTTTCTAATATATATTCATATATCTTGGCACAGTGAGGTATGAGTGTGACTCCCCTGTAATTTCTGCACTCCTTTCTTAAATATTGGGACAATTAATCCTTTCTTCCAATCTTCTGGGGTCTTTTTCTCCTTCCATATCACCCTCATCACACGGTACAGCCACTGTTTCCCAACCTCCCCTGCTGCCTTCACTATTTCAACACTCACTTTATCCACACCCGGTGCCCTTCCTCCTTTCATCTTGTCTATAGCCATCTCCAGTTCTCTCCAATTCAGGTCCTTTTCCATTCCTGTGTTGTCTTCTCCATCTTCCAATACATTGCCTTCCTCCCTATGACCATTTGGATTCAGCAAATCCTCAAAGTACTCTTTCCACACTGTCTTGAGTGTTTCTTTGTTGTGTACCTCATTTCCGTTTTTGTCCATTATTACCACATCCTCTCGCAGACCTCTTCTCTTACTTTTGACCATCCCATAAAGTACTTTCTTATTTCCTCTGCTGTCTTCCTCCATCATCTCTGTCCACTTTACCATCCACTTCTTCCTCTCCTCTGCGACAATCTTGTTTGCTTCTTTCTTCTTTATCTTATAATCTTCCCTTGCCAGATCAGTTCTTTCCTGGAACCACACTCTGAAAGCCTTGTTCTTCCTTCCCACAGCTTCTTTTACTCTCTCATTCCACCATGGTGTCTCTTTACACCGCTTTCTGTTGCTTGTTCTTCCACATACTGCCACTGCAGCTTCCACCATTGTGTTCTTGAATTGCTTCCATTCCTCTTCCCCTGTTTTAGGATTGTCTGTTGGCATCCTTTCCCTTATTATCTTCTGGAATTCTTCCTTGACTTCCTTTTCCTTGAGTGTCCATACTTTGATTCTCCTTTCCTGGTACTCTGTCCTCTTGCTATCCTTTATAACTCCCAGGTTCATTACAAGTATTCTGTGGTCGCTATCTAAGGCCTCTGATGGTATTACCTTTATATCTCTGACACTTCTCTTCATTCCCAGTCGTACAGCATGTAATCTACCAAAGATTTCTTTGTTAAATCACTGCTGTACCACGTTACCTTGTGGGTTTCTTTCTTCCGGAACCAGGAGTTGCCTAACACTAAACCGTTTCTCTTGCAAAAAATCCAGCAACTTTCTCCCTTCTTCATTCCTGCTACCCCATCCTTCTGCTCCCAATACATTTTCATATCCTTGCCTTTCACTTCCTACATGTGCATTCAAATCTCCCATGACAATGATGCTCTGACCATTCAACTGCTGTTGTAGCTCCTCCTCAAAGTCTTCCTTCTCTTGAGCTGTACATCCAACTTGAGGGGCATATACCTGGGCTATCTCCAGGCTTCTTCCTTTACAGTTACTCTGATCTTCATGATCCTGTCACTTATTCCCTTTACCTCTTCCTTCATTCCATCTCTCACAACTACTCCTACTCCACTGCTCCTTCCTTCACTGTTCCCACTCCAGTACAACCGGTACCCTTTCCTCAGTTCCCTGCGAGCTTCTCCTTTCCATCTTGTTTCTGCCAAGCCCAGTATATCCAGTTTTCTTCACTCCATCACATCTACAATCTCCTCCACCTTTCCTTTCCTCCTCCTACTGATGTTTGAATTTTGAAATCGGCCAAGCTAGCTTTGGTTTGTGTGCCCAGATAGACCCTGAGACGTTTTTGATCTCGTGCTCAGCTGATTTTGAGATCCAAATATATATGGTCCTTCGACTTCGGTCAAACGGGCGCATAAAGGACATTAAATAACATTTTAAAAAAGGTTAGACGGGAAATGGCTAAGAATAAAGATCAACAAATATGGTAATTGGTATTCAACGCTTTTATTATCAACTGAAAGGCAGCATTCATATATGTGTGAATATACATAAGCCTACAAATAAACAATTAAATAGATGCGTAGGTAGTAAACAAAAAAACGTAGTTCATTTACAAAACAACCACATGTTCAATATTCTTCAAAGCAGGTCGAGACTTAGACCTCACAAAGTTAAAATTATATAAGAGAGGGGTATATGTGCGACCAGGTGGAATCGGGTTAGGCCTACGGTATTCATATCTCTACTTAGGCCTAGTATAAAACGAAGTCCCCGATTTTTCGATATCACGAGTAATCTCGAGAACCACTGGATGGATTTTGATGCGGGTTTCATCATTCTGTAAAGGATATCTGAAGGAAAGTTTCTGTAAAAATAATTTATTTATGATCAAAGGAAGCCAAGCAGTAACGATTTCAGTGAAAACGTCGAAAAAAACATGGCGTCCGTGCGATTTTTAAGCTTACGCTGGGCAAACCGTTAAAAATATCAATATACTATGAGTGTAAGAATTGTTCAGCATGAAAAGTTCTACAAACAAGTCCGTGAGAGCATATCTCTATCTCCAATACATCACCCACTATACGTATTTTTACGTTTTCATTTCTTCCAAGAATCTGCATTCAATTACTGAGGCGACAGTTTACGAGCTAGCTAGAGGCGAGCCTATTACCCCAGTTACAGCCTAGCTAGCGGGCGAGCCTATTACCCCAGTTACAGCCTAGCTAGCGGGCGAGCCTATTACCCCAGTTACAGCCTAGCTTGCGGGCGAGCCTATTGCCCCAGATACAGCCAGCAGCAAACTGTCGAGTCGTGTTGAGTTAAGACTTCATATAAGAGTGGTTGTGTTTGGAGTTTCCCTGGAAGTGCAACTCCGCTTTTCTTCATTTCGCCTGTGAACTTTTCGTTCCGTAAAATACACAGTCAAGTTAAGATTGGACGGAAGGGAGATTTGTGTTTCATGCACATCGTCGTTCTTAAATTGCGTCTGACAAGAATTCGTTGCACATGCATCTCCATGATAATATAATTAATAGTCCAGTCAGTGATTTTAATCCATCATGCCGAGACGTAAAACGGATATTGGTCGTAGTTCATTGACATCGAAGAAAAAGCGCTTATCACGTAATACATTCATAACTGTTCCCGGGTGAAGGCAGCAGCGTAATAAAGTGTAATAAAGAAAACAAAATCTTAATTGCCAAAACAACCACATATTCAACATCTACCTGAGCGGATTAAAATTCAAATTCAGCCAAAAAACTATCAAAGTTAAAAAACAATATGCATGCATACCTATTTGGGACCTGTGCGGGGATGGGTGGTATGTGTATGAGCAGGGTGAAGCAGAATAATTATTTATGTGTACAGCATTGCAATCACCAGAATGTAGGTAAGCCATGTTGTGCAGGGCAAGAAAATCATATTCACACACATTCTTGAGAGAGAGCGAGAGTTGACTTGCAACCTGTGTAACAGGTCACGAGTGACGTACAATACCAGACATTACTGGGCGATGACCAAGGAAGCAGTTTTCAGCGAGAGTTACTATGCGAGGAGCTGTTCCGGTAATACCTACAGTTCAATGGTCTTCCCTAGTAATGAAACTTATCAAGGCCATCAAATTCTTTATAGGTCAGGAAAATCAAGTAGCCAATGTGAAGTACAGAGCTTTAAAGGAAGTAATAGGCTTAAGGACTGAAGAAAAAATATTTTGAAAGTTGTAGCAGTCAGTATATGAGGGGATGCTACCTCATCAGTGTAACTTTTAGTTACACTTCAGTCAAAGCACCTAATACCTGAACATAACAAGTGACTTGGCACTCAATAGTTGCATCAGCAGAGCTTTTAAGAAGGGAGGTATAAATCTCTCACATATGCCAATTAATATTCTACACGAACCTTTTCACAGAACACGGCACGATTTTTGATTAAACCTTTCACATTATCAAATAAGTTAGAATAGTCACAGTGAGTTAGTGTGGAGAGTGTGTATTGTAGACTATGCAATATACGCATTGCCACCACATAATGCTATTAACTGCAAGCAGTAGGCCTAGTGTATATGCATTATACATTATCAACAGTTACTGAAGTGATTGGGGTAGAAGAAAATATAATTTATGTTCCAAAAATTATTACTTTCTCATTTCTTTGGGCTGCCAACAAAGGTGAAATGCAATATACAAGCGTTCTCTTCTTAAGGATAGCCTAGGTCGAGTTTTAACCTGCTGGTTGAATTAATTAGAAAGCCTTTCTTGTTATTGTAGGGAATCGTGGCCAGTCCCCTGGAACTGCCATACATGATATGCAGCCGCCATATCATACACGTTAATACCCTTACTCAAACAACAGAGTAAGAGCCGAACTCGTGTTTAATATTACAAAACCTAAAGCTCCATATCATGTGATCAGGATACTTCCCCCCTCTGGTAACAAGTGGGCTTGAACCCCATCGTCAGCAACCTTTGAAATAGATTACCATGGTTTCTGATTTAAAATTCTGCCAAACGCTGGGATGGTACTTGTTAATAGACCTTGGACTCTTCCTTCCACTTTCTCACCACATTTCTCACACACTTCGCTTATCAGTCGCACCTGAGTCACACTGAGTGCTAAGTCCGAGCTCTCACTTCACCTCGTACTTCATGGAGTGAGTAATTATAGTGCTAACGGCTTGCTAGCCATTTTCTCCTGCTCGAACCTATTCTGACATGGCTCTTATCTTCTACAAGAACATCATGAAAAGTTAAGTAATACATTGCTTGTGTACATATCTGCAATCTTCTAAATGGGGCACATTTTGTTTGATTCGAACGAAGACTTTTAAGTGGCGTATTTGAGTGCCAATTTTCTCCTGCAGGACAGGAATACACCCACATGTTTTTTTAAACTAGTAGCCCCCATCGTGGGACATTTTGGTTGGTTAAACTCTAACCCTAGGTGGGAGAACTTTCCAGACCCATTATACCTCCTAATTGCTCGTGTTTTACAGTTCAAAATACTTCAATCTCTTGAGCTATCGGACATTTTAATTAAACTATTTGCGTGCTCTGAAGAAAATGTGTTCCACTGTTTAAAATACTTCACTTTCTTGAGCTATCGGACATTTTAATGAAGCTACGTGCCTGCTCTAAAGAAAATGTGTTCTACTGTTCAAAATTCTTCACTAGCTTGAGCTATCGGACATTTTAAAGAAGCAATTTGCGTGCTCGAAAGAAAATGTGTTCTACTATTCAAAATACTTCACTCTCTTGAGCTATCGGACATTTTAATGAAGCTATTTGCTTGCTCTAAAGAAAATTATTTGCTGCATGTCATTCGCCACTATTCGTGGCAAAAGAAACAAAAAACGTCGAGGGAAATTACATGTCTTGCTAGCTTAGATACCTTTAAGGCTTTTCATAAAAAGCCCAACGAGGGACGTGTTGTTTTTCTTAAAGAAGCTGTTATCTTGAACTAACAAGTGGGTTGAATCCGAAGATAGACTTTTCCAAGCTCACAGTGCAAAAGTTTTAATGAAAAGAACAGACTCTAACGGCGAAACACAATTCCTCTTTCTCACTTTCTCCATCACACTTTGTCCTTCCGCAATTAGATCAACATTTGGCAAAAGTTATCTAACTGTACCTTTCCAGTTTTTTCCACATTACCTCCACCAACATTTCTTACCGTGTCTCTTGAAGAATATTAATTATCCTGCTTCATTTTCCTTTTGTAATCTTGAAACTCCCAAATATAGAGTTTCTCCGCTTTTGCCATATACAACTTGACGTAACCCTGCTTAACCCCCTTGCTAGTTGTATATATTGCAACAATCTAATACAGCTCAATTTCAAAGATTCTGATTCTGTTATTTCAATCATCTTTTCACAATCATTCACTTTATATTTGTATTCAAGTTTATATTCGTGTAGTCCAGTTTGGTATCTGGCCATGATGGTTTTCTACCAATCAAACATTAGAAACTTCTTTCATATTTAGCCTAGCCATTGCGTGCACTATAGTAAGGCCATCATTACTTCCGACTTGACGTTTCAGTGCTAGGCTAGAGTTTAATTCGTTAAACGCGACATCGTGAACGAAACTCGATTTGTCGTGATATATCGATTTGAATGGCTGCCTGTGATTGGATAGTTAAAGTGATTTTCCTTCTGACCGCTAGATAACTCTGGGGTAACACTGAAACGTCAAGTCGGAAGTAATGATGGCTTTACTATAATCGAGCTACTTATGTCAAGCTCCTTAATTATGTTAGCCTTCTTATGGTAAAGGTCTCGCCTATAAATAAACCTGGGACCTAGCCCCATGTACTAGCATTTCACTCTTTTATAGCTACATTACAAGGCATTTTCTTCTATTGAAGTATACCTTTGGTACAACTTTATCACTGGCCCGGGTGTTAGCTTACTTTTCAAAAATTTGTTAGCTAATGTTATTCTGCCATTTAGCTAATACGATTGCTACCTTCGGTAGACATATGCCTATCACTAATATCCATCCTTTCTCTTAATTGTAACTTAGTTATTGTTAGTCACGTCTATAGTCATAACTGAGATCTGCTGGTGTTGTTCTCGTGTGAGCTAACCTCTGAAAATTGATGCCACTTAAGTGTTCCATTTCAAATTTTGTTAACTCACTTAGTGGTGCACTTTGTTCAATGACCACAGCAGCCTCCTTCCTTTTAAGTCATAAGTATTCTTAACCACAATTATTATTATTAATTTTGGTTGGTTTGAAAACCCCTCTCTTAGGTTGAAAATTTATTAGAGCCAGAGTACTCTCAGTAATATATATCTAGTCAAATTCACTTTTAATTACAACTGAAACTATTAATATTAAATTGTTGAATGCTTAAAGCAAAATTGTTCAAAAAATTACCTTGTATTTGTGCTTTTTGAATGCATACCGAGTCTATCCCATTCAACCTTAAGGTATATTTGTTCTCCCACAACCTCCTCCATTTTCTCACTCTTCATCTTCCTTTTTCGGAAGAGGTTGGGCCTTCCCTACTGCTCCAAAGTGACAAGCCAAGAAAGACAACTTAATGTGATTAAGGAAGTAGTTAGTTCCATCTCCTCTATAATTCCATCATGACGTTATCGCGTACAAGTCCTCGGTTTAGAAATATCATTTGGTCGATCGTGGATCATTGGTATATCTAGACCATTAAAATACTCAAGTTTCAAAGTACAGTGTAGGCATCTATACAACGTAAATGTGCTAAGGATATGCTAGCTTCAGATAATGTACCTTTCACCTATTAGAATTAAGATCTATCCTCCATTATCTCAGTGAGTAGAGCAAGGGCATACATAGAGGCAGAACATGCGTTGAGTCCAGTATAGGTCACACATTATAATGCTTCACCTTTCACGTACACGGCTTTTACATTTTGTACAATACATGACCTACTAGTTGGCAGCTTCCATTTGTCCAGTACGGTCCGAATACACAATTCTGGTACCCCTAAATAACTTTGATGACAGGAAGATGACGATCAGATCATTCCTTTCATACGATGCAACAAGTAACACCTCAATAAGGTACTTACCTCTTTCAAATCTCCACCACTCACTGAAGATGTTGTATCTATTTCGATGCATGGATCAATCTCCGGTAATGAGAAATCTTCAATCTTAATATCCCCAGTGAAATCAGTACCATCCTGCTGACAAATTACTTGTTACACAAACATGTTTCTTGGAATATGGGGAATTATACCTTACACCATTAATGGGGATGCCATCTCTCAGCCCATGGACAGGCTGTAAGGGAAAGTGCAAGACCGTAACGGGACATTTGGCCCAATACTTGGAAGGAAGATGATGATCATGATGATACCTTACACATAAATTCTAAACTTGGGCTGCGGTATTAAGAGAATAAAATGGCATTTTATAAGATTTCCATTACCTTGAATTTCTTCCAAAAGCAATCTGATATACAAGACCTAGATCTAAAACTTCGTCACATATAGTTCTAATTTCAGACTTCAAATTCTAGAATTGGATGTTTTATATTGTAATCTCATCAGCTAGTCCATATATATATAAATAATTAATTCCCCTTATAAGAAACAACCCTGAAGGCTGAATGAAAATGGATATGATTTTAAAGTCAATTGGGATGTATTAGATCAGTTCATTGAGTGAAGAAGAAAAAGACAGCCAATGTCTTGATGCAGTTCATCTGCTCAGAGAAATGAGAGCAAGGTTTGTAGATGAGGAAAATATCATGTGAAAATGAGAATCACCTTTTCTTAAAATTACTAAATAGGGAATTAGCACAACCATTCAGTTCTATCAGGTGAATAAGGGATAGTATAAAAACAGGAGAAACATTACCAAGATGGTTAGACACACGATATGATGAGCAGCAAAGTCTTAAAGCAAGATATATGTAGGGACCACCTTATTGGTTTAGATTAGTTTCCCGACTCCTTTCATAGGCACTGAAGGGAGGCATTATCCATCATTAAAAAAATTTCTTTCATCCAGCTAGGCTCTAGATTTGCCGAACGTACAAAAGACAACCAGCGTCTCTTTTCAGCTGACTAATTCCTTTTGACTGGAGATGGTTTGGTTGGTTGGTTCCTTAGTTTAGGGGCTGCGACAACGCGGTCATGTAGCCCCGTGTACTTTGGGTGAGTGTAGAATCTGTCTGATAACCGGTGTTAATTGTGATGACTGTATTAGTATGTGTATCTGTTTTTTTAATTCAAGTAGGGACTGCAACTTTGAATTTTCAAATAGTTCCTACTTTTGCCGCCAAACGCCACCGTCAACGACTACTAGGCCTAGTTCAGAACTAGCTACTAGACGCCACCGCAGTCGGCTCTTGGCAACGAACGTAGCAACCAAAGAGCGTTGTTTACATTCTTAGCCTATCCAATTTAGTTTCACACAGGTGTAATTAGTGGAAAGATCTTTAACATGCCATAAATCTATGACATGGGACCGCCGGCTTTACTTCCCCTCCGAAGGAAGGCATACTGAGGGATTTTTAACGCTCTTAAAAACTCCGACGGCTTCGGCCGGGTTTGATGGAGATGGTTTCAAGCTAGCATACTCAACTCCTTCAACTAGAGCAGAATAACTCCATTTCACATCCATCAAAAGACAGATATCTCCCACAGGGTCTGGATATGACAGTCTAGATGCCAGGCTGATTTCCAACTTGATGCTATCAACGGTCCTGGTGAAGGTGATCGGAAAGTGAGGCTGCTCCTCCCGAGGTTGAGGAATATAAATAACACAACTGAATAAAATCAACCTTTAACTTTCCCAAGTTATTCAAGACATTCTCATAATTCCACTTCATCCCGTCAAAACTTTCAGTACCGTATATCTGATTTAGTACTTTTGGTATTACTTAAGAGCCTGGAATACTCTTGTGATCATCTTAAGAAACAATTAAATCATGGCAATCGGCTTGTTATCCTGATTCATATAGTTTCCTAGCTCAAGGTTTGAAGATACTGGCAAAAATTAGCGAAAAGGGCAATACATACATCAGCACGATATCTAACAAAAATTGTCTGCACTGGTTTTCAAATTAAAGAATGTATCTAATACTGCGACAGATTTAGTGAGAGAAAGAACATAATGAGGCTGAATTTGCTAAGGTTCATTTAGGCTCATTTACGATTTGACAGACTGAAAACCAATTATTTTAGTACATTACGAAGGCAACACTGAAAGAAGGCTTCTAATTCTCTACAAAAAAAACATAAGTTCAAAAAATGCCCTTAAACCTTGAAGAACAAGGAAGAAGAAGGAAGGAGGGATGTTCTAAAATGAAGATCGGATCGGGAAAGAGGAGTTAATTTTTATGAAACGTACAGGATATCATGAAGAAAAAGAAGAAGTCTGACCCCTTAAAAAAGTATTCTTAGTTATCAGGTAGTAAAGAAAACAGACAATTAAGGTCAATTATGGATGATTATCTAATACTATAGGGAACGGAATAGAGGGAGAATAAGGTATGTGAAATGAATAGGTGGAAATGAGGGCCCAGCTCCAGTCATTAGAAGCAATGCTGGGCTCTACTCAGGTCCTGGGAGTTGCAAACAACTTCATAAGACTGTAGTTGTGGCAAGTTAATATTTAGATTGTATGTATTCAATTGAGCAAGGGTTTATACAAATTATTCTACAGAGCATGGTACTCCACAAACTTATTCATTGCATCAAGAATTGACAACCAAGCTATCTCAGGCAAAGACCTTTTAGCATAACTGACTGGAAATAACGTAGTTTGTGTCGAGTTCCGTTGGCGGTCTCCTTTTCAAGAAGAGAAAAGAACTGGTGATTATTATTTGAAGTAAGATTGTTGACATCCCAGTTAGAATCTACACATTGCTTTTAGCAGGTTCTGAGCATGCTTTGCCATGGAGGTCATACCATCTCCCCTCTAGCATATAAGTAGTAGTATAAACAAACAGCAGTGCATTCACTTAAGGCCAATCATATCTCAAATGCTGCATATATTTAAGTTTTAACATAGTATGTGGTGCAAACTTCACATACAATTAGGGTTGCCAGATTTCAAGAATAGAAAAACGGAACACATGTCCTAAAACATTGTTTTTCTTTATCAAGGTTGTTAAATATTGTAATGAATAATACACACATGTATTAAATAAGCATTACATAATCAAATACACAAAATTAAAACTAGATATTGCTGACATAGGCCTATGACACCAGTAACTATAAAATGCTTTTCATTTGAACGACCCTTTAATTTTTTTATTTTATTTGTAAGTACCTTCAGACAAAATTCACTACAATTTTCGTCAATTGTAATATGTCTTTTTTTTATCAAACTAATGGAGCTTCTGTTTCTTCACTACAATTTTCGTCAATTGTAATATGTCTTTTTTTATCAAACTAATGGAGCTTCTGTTTCTATCATCTCTTCATTTGATATTCATGACAGAAAATACTCTCTCCGTAAAAGCATTGGCGGGGAAAATGCTGAGTATAAATTCACAAGGACTAAGATATTCCTTAATTCTGTTGCCCCTAATAAATCTATAAAACGTACCCATCTATCTGACACAGACATAGAAATCATTTTCTCCTTCAAACTTGCCCCTGTACCAACAGAAATCAAGCTAGATATTACAATCAATTCTGAAGCGGGACATTTTAAAATTGGTGCGAAATTGAATTTATTATCAAATTAACCACAAAAAAATAGGAATATTTGGCGTTCCGTTAAAGATTAAAACAGAACGCGGAACAAAACAAGGAAAAACGGAATTGTTCCGGGTAAAACGGAACATCTGGCTACTCTACTTACCATAGGACCCAGGGTGCCAGCACAGTGGTACTGCAGTTTCAAACCCATTACATCAGCTACTGTTAAGTGTTCTTATAGAAAAACAAGAGTAATACGAACTGCAAAATTTATTCTGAAAATCCTTCGCATTTTTATAAGAAAGGAGAAACTATAATCACCTGTATTTGATATTCCTGTTTTACAGCCATATTTTTATCTTCATATATATCACCAACATCATCCTGCTGGTTATGGGAGAACACCTGCTCCTTTGAGTCCTGGGAAGTAATAAACAAGTGCGAGTCAATGTAAAATATATAGACACAGCATGAGTACTGAGTTACGTGTAACATATAGAATACAAGTTTACAGATCCTGGTTAGCCTGCCATTTACTATTGAGTATTACGTCACGAAGCCCTGCTAGTCTTGCACATCATTAAGATTACAATGTTACACCATATACGAAGTAAAATGCAACTTACAATGTTAGGGTATTCATTTGTATGAGATAACCATACCGGCTCACTCTTGATAAATGGCATTTCCTCCATTATGTTCAAGGAACTAGAACAGAGAATGTGCATTAGAGTATTAATTATACCAGTACCCAGTGGCGAACGCAGGATTTCCTTCTGGGGGGTTCATTCATAGTAATGTCCTATAATAAAAATGATAATTTGAATATAATTCATAAAAAGCAACAACTCAGTTAATTAAACACTACCGGACCCAAGCGAGAAATCTCGCATGTTCATAAACCACCCTTCCCCGATAGGTTTATAACGAGAGAATTAATTGCAGCATGTTAGAGCTCTGGGTAGTTTATTGACTGAGGAATAACCCACCCACCAAGGGAAGATGATTAAGAGAAGGAAGTAGATTTTGAATTGGAGAAAAAGGATAGAAAAATAGGAGGAGAGTCCCACAAAAGTTATGAATTTGACTTTCAATACATTTAGAAGCGGTTGCCACCGCAAATCCGTGCTCGGATACCTAAAGTGGGTACGAGCTTGGTCGAAGCTGACGGGAACCGCAGCTAAGACTTGGGCAGTTTGCCAGAGAAAGGCTTTAGTGTATTTCCTCCCAAGCACGAATAAAAGTACTATAGGGAAGGGTGATGGTCTGGCCAGACTGAGAGGAACAAATTTACTGTATGTTTTCTCAAAGAAATTAGGTTTTACAAAGTAATTCGAAGAATGCCAATGATTTAACTCAGGTTTGGTATTTTCAATTTCCAAAATTATGGAGTTCCTGTAAGGGCGACCAAGTGTCTCTAAAAAGGAAAATGATAAAAGATTATGCCTTATTGGGTAATCTTGGTAAATGAACCAATGGTTGCATTGGAAAATGGCTAAGCTTTTACTCAGCGAGGAGCCGGCTAAAAGTTTAGACAAAAAGAAACACTTATCTTTTAGAAAACTGACCATAAGTTTTCGGAGAGGGTCTCCACAAGCAGGTAGCTGGCTTAGCGAGCTTTACTTGCCTTACTGGCCAATTAGAATTAGCTATTAACGCTAAGAAGAACTTTAGTGAGGTGAAAATTAAGAGTTCTTGCTCAAATGCAACAAATGGTGAAAGCTCTATTAATGATTTTAATATCATTGAGTGAGGAGAGTCAAGGAAGACAGGATTTTGCCTAAACTCTGTATTCGCAAATGAAAAAGCGAAGGGAAACGATTCATTTATTTTACAATTAGAAGAAGTTTGAGGAAATTAACAATCATGCAATATAATTTTGACAAACATAGTTCATTTGAACTTTTTAACAAATAGGGTCGCAGACCTCTCAACATTAAACGGTTGCTCCAGGCAATTGACAATTTACAAGGTTTCAAACCTTACATGTTTCTAAAATCTTTATAAGATTTAAACAAATGAACAATGAAATAATTAAAGCTTGAACGTGAATTGGAGTACAAAGAGTGCACCTTAAGAAATTCTGGAGAGAATGTTCTAGAGAAAGTGACAACTTTGAAAATAACAATAATAACAACATGAAAAATAAGATAGAAGTTCCTACAACTTCTTGTATTTATACAGAATTAATATATGAGAATTATACAAGGAGGGCAGGTCACTTACTGTGAAACCTGAAGAAAGTGAAAGGGAAAGTTCTAGACTTCCCAAGTTTGAGCAGGAATCACTCGACAAATGGGACAGTTCCCATTTCGTGAAACCTGAACATGACTCGCTCAAGAGTTTAAAGAATTGTTTTCCCTGATTATGGGAAAGGAACAACGTGAATTTAAAACTTGTATCACACAAGCAATTATACAGAATTTAATTAATGTTAAACTAGCAAAGTTGGAAGGGCACTTCGTGAGTGACACCTTATAGAAAAGTTACAATTTTATTAATAATGGTGGTTAGTAGAAGGTTGAGGAAAGATCATTGGGATATAGGATCAATGTTCATGGCCGTATTTAATATAACCGGACGATCGCGACGCGGTAGAAACGTGGAGAAAGCACTGGCTATCACTGTAGTCTATGAAGATGGATGCAAAGTTCACTGTAGAAACACTAAAGTTTATGAAAAAGAAAGTTATTGCAATTATGGAAATAACTGATTGCACTATATAGGTGAGAGTCTATTTCTTGAAAAAGTTGTGATTTACAATTAAATGCGCCATAGAATGTTCCAGAGGTTCCAGCGGTGGAAGAAAGTTAGCTATTGCAAAAATTTGTAAGGAAGATTCCTCATTTTAAATATCATTGTCCCAAGTGAGCGAAAAACACTTGACGGCAAGACTCGCAGATAGAGTACAAGATCTAGAAGGTTCCAGAACGACCTTAGCAAAAAAATGGGGTTGAGAAAATCCAACGGAGGAACTAGCTTTATAATTATAGACAGCGGGTATTAGATAATATCCCACGTAGCGAGAAGATTTCTCATTTGAATAGCTTAAGAAAAGCTCTTTTTTAGTAAGGTTGGCTTATACAAGCAAAAGCTCAACATGGCAAATCCCACGAAGAATGATTTTTGCCCCAAAGTAAATAATTTCACACTGTCTATAAATTATAATTAAAAGCACGTGGAAGTTAAAACCATGAAGATGAGGTTAAAACTTTTAAAATGGTACTTATCTTGATTTCATGTTGAAGTCGAAGTTTCCGTTGATGACTACTTAGACAACATGGCGTAGAAGAGGGTGAGCCTCTTGGTTTGAGGAGGCAAGCTCGAGCGGAGCTTTGACTGACCGAGTCAACTGCAGACTGAGAAGTGAGAGCTGCTCAACGGAGCACGGAGAGACCAAGGAAGGGGAGAAAAGTGGGGGGTAGGAGACAAAAGGAGAACATATAAGCATTGCCAACTTTAAAACAAAAAATTGATCTCTTGCTGAGCTGGTCTTCAAAGAGTTGACAACAGATGATACTAGCGCAGCATGGTGAGTAAAGAGGTAGACGTAGTTCTCTTGCTCAAGGAGAAAATAGCTGGCGATGGTAACAGGATCTGGTACCAAATGGATATGGAATTCCTCTTGCGCGAGGAAGAATTGAGGAGCTTCAGAGATTCGCTGTTATATGACGCTAGGTGGGTCACAGAATATATATCTGGAACAGACTCATACAAAATATAAGCGACCTGAACCCCTAAGAGAGAACAGAAGATCACTGTTGGTGTCTGACAAAGAGGAAGGAAAGAACATGCAAAAGCATTGAAAATTATAATCTCAGGTACCGTGTATTCCAAGAATGCACCATACTGGGAGGGAAAAAAACCAACAGGGAACAAGAAAAACAAGTAAACATTTGAAGGTAATGGAGAGATCAAAGACAGAGGTCTTGTGATCGGACCATTAATAGTTAAGACTCTGACTACCCTGATTCTCCTATCTCTTCCAGGGTAACACTCGGTCACTCTTCCAAAAGGCCAGACTAGGGGGGGGGGGGTGAAACATCCCTAACTAAGACCAAGTCCCCCACTTTAATGTCGGGACTGGAAAGAAACCACTTCTGCCTCCGTTGCAAGGAAGTTAAATATTCCAAGTTCCATCTCTTCCAAAAAGAACTACGGAGGGCTTCAAGTTTACGCCAAACAACAGGTAGATTAAAATCCCTGAAAGAATTAGGAAGGGGAGGATGGGCAGAGAGAGAAGTGCGTGTAAGACAGTGACCAGGTGTGAGTGGAAGGAGGTCATCAGGGTCATTAGAAAGCGGAGTTAATGAGAGAGAGTTAACGACATCTTCCATCACAAAATAACTAGAAGCTGAGGGATATAAAGCACTAGTAAAGATTGCGATACAATGCAAAAGGATAATTAACAAGTTTAAACAAAGCGTATAGAAACAAGTACATCTATTCAGGACAAGAATATACCAAATAAACAAAGAAACTATGCGAGTAGAAAGCAAGAACGCCATAGGTAACAAACGAGTAGCCATAAACAATGACCTCAAGTTATAATGAGTATCAAAGCGGTTACTCAGAAAAATACTTAAGTCAGCGAGAAACGTGACATGACAAGTATAAATGCAAAAACACATCGAATGTGACGACGAGAAAAAACAAGTTTGTTCATCAATGAACAATAAGATCGCAAAATATGTAAGCAAAGTGAAATACATGAGCGCGTGAGAAATACGCAACGAAGTTTTGAAACAAGGAACGAAGCAGTTATAGAATACGAGCATGAGTAAGTGAAAGACGCAGGCAAGCGCGGCCTTGACACACATAGTAAAGGGAGATAAGGCATATAAATAGCTGAAAGAGTCCTTAACTGGAACAAGTTTATTTTGGGAAGTAGGTGAACGGCTTCTGTACTTGCAGGAGCGGCTCACTAGACAATGGTTGGCAATCAGCCAAAGTTGAGATAAGAGAAACTTGCTTTGAACTGTGTCAAGCGTACAGGAAATAAACAGTGACTTGACCTTCCTCAGGCTTGTATACAAACAAGTCTGACAAACAAGCAGTTCAAAGTACACAAACAACATTTGTTGAATCAGCTGTAACTTAAAGCAGATATTCAGGTTGACCGGCATGCAGTCAATCGTAACTTGGACGTGAAAAAGCAATTTAAAGCTATATGAAATAGAGTAGGAAATCAATTTCGCATAATTGAGAGGATCACGAAATCGGACAATTTTCAACAGAAAGAAGCTTAATTCTTCCGAACAGAGAAGAAAAGCTGGGACATTGAGAAGAAGGTTATGCATAAGAATAGTTATTCTTGATGTTATAGAATTCAGATTTTCAAGCGGTTTCAAAAGCGGCTTCCAATTGTGAGGAAGGAGGGAGGAGCCGACCGTGGCCATCCTTCTAAATAGCGAAAGAAGTGAAACATGGCTTACAGCAAAGTGATGGTGACTGATAGCCATGGTTTTACACAAGGGGAAGATAGTTTTCGAGAAAGAGTTTAAGCAATTAACTGCTATAAAAAATGACATGAGAAGGTAAACGAAATAACACAAAGCAAGGCGAACTTGAATTGCCATTTTGTGCGGGAAGAAAGAAAAACCATTTAAACAACTTACAGAGGTAGTGTAGTTGTTCACGATAAGACATCGTTTCGGCAAGTGTTTTTCAAAAATATTGAGATCTGAAACATGAGCGTTCTCTTTTTCAGAAATGGGATTTATGTCAGCTGTAACGAAATGACATTGCGCTTTGGTTTGAACGCTGGTATGTTTGATTTCACCAGTAATAACCCAACCAAAATCGGTGTCTCTGGCGACCACGGTTGAAGATAACTTGCGTGTTTGTTTGCGAAGGCACTTCCAAAAAACATTGGCACTGAAAAGTACATCAATGGGACCTTGAGCATTAAACTGAGGATCAGCTAACCTTAAGTGCGAGGGAATGTTTAAATCGGAAGTATTAATAGAGTGACTTGGAGTGTCCTTGCCAATACTGGTAAGAATGAGAAAGTTTAAATTAAGATTGGTGTTTCTTTGGCAAACGTCTCTGATTTTCAATTTTGAAGACTGCAAGACTTGAGTTTTCAAATTGTCAATGCCGGTCACATTGATAGAAGTCGGCGATGACAAAAGACCTAGTTTTTTAATCAACGATTGCGAAACAAAGTTATGAGTTGAAGCGGAATCGAGAAGACCACGGGTTCTAAACCAATTTCCAAATTTATCTTGGATTTCGAATTGTACAGTGGTCAAAAGGGTTTGCGCACTATGAAAAGTTTCGGCGTTGGAAATGCAGGAAGAAGCATTAGTTTGTTCGGAGCTGCTCTGCATGGAGCTTGAAGAGGCAGGTACTGATGACCTCGATTTATCGTGAACGTGCAATAAAGAATGATGCGGTTTTTTACAATGGAAACAGAGATTTGATGACGTACAGTTCGAAGAAGAATGCTTAGGTGACAAGCAATTGAAACAATGTTTGCTATTCAAGACAAACTTCCTTCGATCTTCGACAGACAATTCTTTAAAGGATTTGCACGAATACAATGTGTGAAGCTTTTTACAGAGCGTGCATTTTAACGATTTGTTGAGCGGCCTGATATCTTCTCTTACATGATTGAAAGAAGAACGGGTTTGCTTGTTCTCGACAGATGGGGGCTGATGTCCCTTTGAAGAAGCAAGTTTTTTTTTCAAAAATTTGACACTGAGGATTCGTTTCAACCTTTTCGCACTGAAATGCGAGTGCTGTAAGGACTTGGCATCGGCTGTTAAGAAACGAGATTAAGTGTTCGAAGGAAAATTCTTCCTTGCGAGCGAGTTCAATTTCCCAAGCCTTTAAAGTTGAAAAATCGAATCTTGATGTAGCCAGATGAATGAGTATGGTGTCCCATGTTTGGACAGGCTGCTTGAGTTGGTATAATGCTCTGACATTCAACTGTATAGAATCTATGAGGTCTCTTAAAGAGGTGACGTCATTAGGTTTGACGGCTGGCAAGTTGAAAAGACAACGTATGTGGCGAGCTACACTCAAACGTAAATTGCCATATCTCTCTTTAAGGAGATTAAAGGCGATGTGGTAGTTGTCTGCGCTTAAAGGCAGTGACTCCACTAAGGCTAAGGCCTCACATTCCAAAGAAGTACGGAGGAAGTAAAATTTATGTATGTCTGGGATCTCGATATTTTCATGAATTAGGGAGCAGTAAAGTTCGTAAAAAGAATACCATTCACCTTCCTTGCCTGAGAAGTGCGGTAGGCTTATCTTAGGAAGTAACGGTTTCGGTTTGTTCTTGTGAACTGAAGCGGGTGCGAACTGGGCCGGATTGATGACCTTAGTGTCCGGTTCTGAGATATTGTGGATCAATTGGTGGGCCTTGGCAATCCCTTCAAAGTACAAGGGTTCGACCTCGTCCCGATCCGATTGAAGTTCTGGGCAAGCGGATTCAATCTCGGTTTGAATTTGATCATAATAATCATAAGACCGTTCGTACAACTTAAGGCGATGTGTCAAGATGTCTAAATCACACTCGGCGGGATTTAACTTGTTGATAAAATTTCTGAATCTAGTGAGTTGCCCTTTATAGGAAGAACGTCTGGCAATGAGAGTTTCATCTTTTTCAGTAGGGGCCATGACAAAGAGAATAAATTGAAATACAACTCACGAAACTGTAGAACCTTGAAGATGCTGTCAAGTTTGCAGCAGCGAATGGGTAGAAAGAACAGGACACCCCAAAGGAGACAGGAGCGGCCTCTTTCCCGTTCACAGGCTTTGCATGATGTAGTTATAGCTGAAAAATCCAAAACAGATATTAATAATTTGCCAAGTATTGTCAAATGACACTTGACAAACAATAGAAATGAAAAATGGACTCTCCCGGGTTTCTGGTACCAATTTATTGGGTAGTTTATTGACTGAGGAATAACCCACCCACCAAGGGAAGATGATTAAGAGAAGGAAGTAGATTTTGAATTGGAGAAAAAGGATAGAAAAATAGGTGGAGAGTCCCACAAAAGTTATGAATTTGACTTTCAATACATTTAGAAGCGGTTGCCACCGCAAATCCGTGCTCGGATACCTAAAGTGGGTACGAGCTTGGTCGAAGCTGACGGGAACCGCAGCTAAGACTTGGGCAGTTTGCCAGAGAAAGGCTTTAGTGTATTTCCTCCCAAGCACGAATAAAAGTACTATAGGGAAGGGTGATGGTCTGGCCAGACTGAGAGGAACAAATTTACTGTATGTTTTCTCAAAGAAATTAGGTTTTACAAAGTAATTCGAAGAATGCCAATGATTTAACTCAGGTTTGGTATTTTCAATTTCCAAAATTATGGAGTTCCTGTAAGGGCGACCAAGTGTCTCTAAAAAGGAAAATGATAAAAGATTATGCCTTATTGGGTAATCTTGGTAAATGAACCAATGGTTGCATTGGAAAATGGCTAAGCTTTTACTCAGCGAGGAGCCGGCTAAAAGTTTAGACAAAAAGAAACACTTATCTTTTAGAAAACTGACCATAAGTTTTCGGAGAGGGTCTCCACAAGCAGGTAGCTGGCTTAGCGAGCTTTACTTGCCTTACTGGCCAATTAGAATTAGCTATTAACGCTAAGAAGAACTTTAGTGAGGTGAAAATTAAGAGTTCTTGCTCAAATGCAACAAATGGTGAAAGCTCTATTAATGATTTTAATATCATTGAGTGAGGAGAGTCAAGGAAGACAGGATTTTGCCTAAACTCTGTATTCGCAAATGAAAAAGCGAAGGGAAACGATTCATTTATTTTACAATTAGAAGAAGTTTGAGGAAATTAACAATCATGCAATATAATTTTGACAAACATAGTTCATTTGAACTTTTTAACAAATAGGGTCGCAGACCTCTCAACATTAAACGGTTGCTCCAGGCAATTGACAATTTACAAGGTTTCAAACCTTACATGTTTCTAAAATCTTTATAAGATTTAAACAAATGAACAATGAAATAATTAAAGCTTGAACGTGAATTGGAGTACAAAGAGTGCACCTTAAGAAATTCTGGAGAGAATGTTCTAGAGAAAGTGACAACTTTGAAAATAACAATAATAACAACATGAAAAATAAGATAGAAGTTCCTACAACTTCTTGTATTTATACAGAATTAATATATGAGAATTATACAAAGAGGGCAGGTCACTTACTGTGAAACCTGAAGAAAGTGAAAGGGAAATTCTAGACTTCCCAAGTTTGAGCAGGAATCACTCGACAAATGGGACAGTTTCCATTTCGTGAAACCTGAACATGACTCGCTCAAGAGTTTAAAGAATTGTTTTCCCTGATTATGGGAAAGGAACAACGTGAATTTAAAACTTGTATCACACAAGCAATTATACAGAATTTAATTAATGTTAAACTAGCAAAGTTGGAAGGGCACTTCGTGAGTGACACCTTATAGAAAAGTTACAATTTTATTAATAATGGTGGTTAGTAGAAGGTTGAGGAAAGATCATTGGGATATAGGATCAATGTTCATGGCCGTATTTAATATAACCGGACGATCGCGACGCGGTAGAAACGTGGAGAAAGCACTGGTTATCACTGTAGTCTATGAAGATGGATGCAACGTTCACTGTAGAAACACTAAAGTTTATGAAAAAGAAAGTTATTGCAATTATGGAAATAACTGATTGCACTATAGAACCCATGTGCCATCAGGTCCATGGATGGTCGAATCCATGCATTTGAGGAAGAAATCAAAGAAACGTACAGTTTCTAATGTAACTTAAAGAAAGATCAAGCTAGGAGGCCAGTATAAGGTTGTGCAACTAGCGAGGACCAGGTGTTCGAGAGGATGATATCATCCCTCTTGACATTCTGAAGGGAGCGAGTCACAAGTATTAATAACCGAGTGGAAATTTCCCAGGATTAGACAAGGAGGCCTGAATCGGAATTCGAGCTGACGTTGCTGGAAAATGACAACACCGCTTATGCGCCAGAAGAGGAATAATTAAATTTAACCCATTTACAAGTATAATAATGAGTAAACAAGTACAGTACAGTGAATCATTTTGAATGAGAGATTTTTCAGTAAAGAGAAACCATTTAATAATTGCGCAGGAAAAAACTGCCAACGCAAGACGACGTCATTGGGGAATTACCGAAGCCTGTGTGGAGGGGAGAAAGCAAAAGAAATGCAACACCCACACATCTGAGGATGAGAAAGTAATTAATATCTCCAAATTGCACGATCGATTCTTAGGTGCAATGAGAGTATTTGACATTGAGAAGACGAGCTTTCGGAAGGTATAATTTTTATATTTGTGGCACCATTATTTTAGAAGTTGGCCACAGAAAAGTCTAGAGTCTTATTTTTTTGTAGTAAAATAGTATAAAGCTTCGGGCTTCACCAAGCCAATCATGGAGTTATTCTGACAACCCGTGAGGGTGTTACTACGCACGCAGTTCCGACAGCCCGTGAGGGGCGTAAGACTACATCACAGCACATCAGTATTCAGACAGCCGTGTGGGGCGTAACTCTGCGTCACATCGAGGAAAGTTACTAGTACTCCTTGAGGGGAGAAACGCTGTGTTACACCGCAGAAGTAATATCCGATAGCCACAGGCGTCGCAGTATTAACGACTTGCTTGCCTCCATAAGGAGTGGTCAAGAAGAAATTTAAAGTATCGCCGTATTAAAAGATTAGGAAAATCCTAGTTACAGGATTTAGGCCCGACTGTATACAAGTTATAGTGAAAGTTCGTAAGATATAGTCAGAGCAGGCTGCGAACGTCGGACATAAAGGCGATAGGTCGTTAAATAGACGAACGAATAGATCGTAACGTACGGAAGTACCTTACCAGAAAGATAAACTGTTATTTAAATTAAAGAACCCAAAAAGGGAAGAACAGAATAAGGTTCGGAACGTACATCAGAAACGTAGGAGTGCTAGAACCGATCAAATAAAGAAGATAGGAGACTATAAACATTATCTCCAGAAAGCAGGCGAACTATTCTAAAAGTACTAGACTCGAGAAGTACTAGCTGCTATAAACTAAATCTATAGGTCATTGAGGAGACCTCGATCCGAATAGACTTTCGCTAGGATCGATAAACAGATCTACAAAGAAGCCGTTCAAGCTAGATAAATAGCCGGTCATCCAGGATAGGAGTAGAAGAATTTGGATTCCAGGGAACAGTAGATGTTTCGAGACTTTCGTATTCTGCAGGATAGGAAGCCGACATCGAATAAATTTCACCCTTGGAAACGGGAAATTAAGAAGGTCACGTGTGATAGGCTCAGAAACACGGCCTAGTGATCAAGAATTGTGAAGTGTAAATTTATCAAGATTGTGTGTTAAATTAATAATTTTAGTGTTTATTATGTGTTCAAAAGGGACACATCAGTGTATAAAAATGTCGTCAATGTTAAGTGTTTTAAATATATGTCAAGAAGTGTTTATACATAAGATGAATTCCTTTAATATGGAGTAAAAAGTTCAAAGTGGGCCCAAAAAGAAGCACCGCACAAGAATAAAGATCATGGGACGATCTTAAAAACATGTGAGTACTGAATTTCATTCTATTTTGGTGTCAGGAATTGACTGTGTATAAATCCACCGGAGTTTTTGAGTAAAAGGGATGTGTTTTAAGAAATAAATACTGAATAAGCAAGAACGCGGTCTGAACAATAATAGAAATTTGAGAAATTATCAATAATTATGTAAATAATAAATCCCGTAGAGGAAATAAGTGAATAAAATGTTAATGTATTTAACAAATGTCATAAGAGCAAGCGAAATATCAGTAATTATCATGAAAGATATTCGAATAAAGTAAAGTTGAGACATGAAAGAAATAGCTTTTGAGCTTGTGTAAAGAATAAAGATAGTAATAATAACTAAATATGGAAATATTAAATAACGATCAAATAAATTGATGTGAACATAAGAGCGTTAAAGCCTTAACATATGTGTAAGATATGATGTTCAAGGGAATGTATTAAAAGGGAGCGATTTATCGGCAACGGAAAGACTAATATGAGAATTAAAATAATATGAATTGTTACTAATGAAATTTATCAGTTCTTGGGAAGACATTTCGGCTTAAAATAATGTATAGCGCAAAAGAGCGCCAATAATATTAAAATGTCACGCTAGGAACGCGTAGAGGTTAAAATACTTGGTAAATTACTTATGGAGGGTAGTTGATTGCAGTGAATTGATAATTGTATAAGTCCTCTATTTGTGACGTAGTATCACGAGGCATTGTGTATGTATTTGAAAGGGAGCTAATATATGGTATTATTGAGCGTATGTCATATGGGCCACGGCCGACTTTAAATCGCATTTTGTATAAGTCCTCTGTAAGGGAATGGTTCCCGAGGCACGTGAAGAGATTCGAACGCAGAATCTTCTTATGATAAAAGCCCCTTAATTCTTCGTCGTCGGATGTGTATTAATCTTCCCAATCAATGAGGACCCTCTCATAATTAATAAATGCCAAGGTTACGAAAGTGGTCTTTGAACCAAAGAATAGTTGTTTGAATGAATACGGTACAGTAAAAGCCCGGTCTCTCCCCAGAACTGAATATAATGTGAAGGTTTGTTTTGAAAGCCTTGGAAATAAGCTACTAACGTGGGTTAGACAGGGAGTCGCCGTCACCCTCCGTGTCATAAATCGCGCCCGAGTAGAAGGGTCTAGCTCTCTTAGAGCGAGAGGGGCCAGAAACCGTCTCGTAAGATGTTGTAAAGAGAAATGAATACACCAGGAGTGTTTAAAGTTGTTAACGACCCGGGCGTTGAACCGAGGTCCTTGTAGATTGATATTTTCGTTTGCCTGTTCAGATCGTAGTTTCTTATATGATAATGGTCTTATAAGACATAAGAGATGAATAACAATCCCTATTGTAATGATGTATGGACGTAGGATTCCACGAGTTAATTGAAGGCAACTAAGTTTCGGGAGTAACTATAGTTTTTTTGACTGTGTCAAGTATCTTCATGCTCTGGAGTACACAGTTGATTTCCTGATTACCTTAATATATTTGTGAAAATAAAGAGAGATGATAACAACTGAATGTGTGGACATGCCCAAAAATATTGAGTTAGATAATTAACATAAATTTTAAATGTTATTATAAATTTGTTTTTGAGAAATAAGAAAATATAAAGGATAGTGTTTGAGGTGTACAAGAATGACACCATTATTATGTAAAGCATGGAGCCAAAAGAGCTCGGAGTTATATAAAACTTACAGTGATGCTTTATGGAAGTAAGACTAAGTAGGAATTGTTGGTTTATGTGGAAACCATATGTTTAAATACAATATTTGTTTTATTATATTTGTGATTCCTTGTTCATTTGGAACAAGTAGATGATTATGGGTCAGTAATTAAATTGTTAAAGTGTTTGTAGCGCCATTAATTTTATTAATTAAATGTGTTTAAATAGGAGTTGATTTTGTTGTTATTTTTGCAAGTGTATCCTCTAATTAATCCAAAATATGTGAGTCACAGAGTGGGGGAACTTACCGCTGCCCCGAAAATTCCGAATTGAGCTACGCTGGTATACTGTGATTGGCATATTTCTTGCTAAAAGGGCACATGGGGGTCGTATAAGTAATGTGCTGGATTAATAACTAGAGGAACACTTAAGAAGGTCATTTCATGTAAAGTAAAGTAAGGATAGGTGTAGCTACAACGTAAAATATTAACTGACCGCATGGGTCCCTAGAAACTCATACCGAGCAGCCCTGTATTATATTATCAACCCCCTAGCAAACATTTCATGGTGGCTTCAACGTGGGGCTACTAGCAAACATTTCATGGCGCCCAGTACGCAGGGCTGAGTTTTCCTAGGGAAAACCCGAGTTTTCTCGAAAAATCAAAATTTTCATTTTTGAAAAAAAAAATGGTTTTTCGAAATTTTGAATTTTAAATACTTCCATAAAGGTTTATGAAATTGAATAAAAGGATCAAAAGGGTACGTTGTAAGTGAATACCCGTACCAAAGTAAAATTTTTAAAGAAATTGGGACACACGGATTCAGAGTATCATCTCTCAAGCATGTACTAGTGTGGTGGCATTAGTGGCCCACTGTATTCTAATAAGATGGTATTGAGTGAGGAATTGCAGGGGCTTTTGGAGGCGATAAAAGCCGATAGTAGTGAAAAATTGGAGGCGATAAAAGCCGATAGCAATGAGAAGTTGGAGGCTATAAACAATACATTGGGTCTCCAAAAGGATGAAAATAACAAAGTGTTCGAATCCATAAATGAAAGTTTGGAGTCAATAAAAACTGATAGTGCTAATATGGGAACCAAATTAGTAGATATCGAAGTTAAAACTGATACCATGGGAATCAAATTAGTAGATATCGAAGTTAAAACTGATACCATGGGAACCAGATTAGAAGCTATCGAAACTAATTGTGTAACAATGAACAATGAAGTGAAGGCTGAGATAGATAAAATAAATAACAAGTTCCAAGGTTTTGACACTACGTTTGGGGACAAGTTAACTGAGTTAAAAGGGGAAATCGCAAGTGAGATTAAAGAGGAAAATAAAGGATTCCATTCCGGATTGCAAGCCCAATTAGATACTATGAACACAAATATGATAGATTCCCAAAATAAATGTCAAAATCATTTTAAAAGTATTGAGGGTAAAATTGGTACCATGGAAAATAAGTTTGGTTCTATAGAAACTAAATTAGTTAACATAGAAACAAAGGGTGATGATTGTGAAAAGAAACTTGTAACCCAGATCCAAGGTGTGCAGGAAAAATTAGAAGCTCAGATAAAATCTAACAGCGATATTTGTGAGGCTTCCCGGGATGAAATAAAACAAAGCGTGAATAAGCTAGGAGATAGATTTGAAGGGGTTGAGAAAAAAATGGGAGAACTTGAGGGAAAAGTCAATAAAGTTCAAACCGAAGTAACTGAGTTGAAAAATCAAAATCAAAAGGATGTTAAGGAGATGAAAGAGCAGATGATAATTGGAAGACGTACGAAACGAAAATAGATAAAATTTAGGTTTATATGAGAAGCATCTCCAGAATGAAAGAAAACAACGAGAGAAAGAAAATAAGGATAACACCCATAAGATAGATGAAATAAGCAAGGGTATTAATGAGGTCCAGGAAACTATCGGAAAGTTAGAAGGGCGAGTAGGAAAAACTAATAATGAAGTAAAACTGATCAAAGATGAATTAACGGAAGTGTCTAAGAAGACGGAAGGAAAGTTGAAAGGAATTGAATTAGATATGGTCAAAGGACGAAAAGAAGTGGAAAAGCAAATAAAGGAGATACGAGAGGGCCTGGAGACCATAGGTGACGTTAAGCCAGAAATTATAGACCAAAGGGTCATGATCTTTAAGAAAGAGGTAGAAGAACAACTAAATGAATTCAGGGATAGTTACAGGGATGAGAAATTCCAATCCAAAAAGGTAGAGGAAGATATTAAAAGGAATCAAGAAAGAATTCAGAATGAATTAAGATCCCGATTAGAGAGGACTGAACATAAGAATAGTTAAATAGAAATTCAACTTATGGCTAATGAAGAAAGTGCCCGGAGGGAAAGGAAGTTAGAATTTGAGAATCAGGAGGAGTTTCCAAAGACAGGATGGGTAGATTCTCGTGAACAAGGCACAGATACGGAGAGGGACTTAGGAGGGGAGAGCCCTTATAAGAACCCAGGATATCCGATGGCGATGTCAACCCCGTACATGAATCAGACAAATGGCCAGATAATAAACATTATTAAATCCAATGAGGACAGACCAGTAAAGTTTACGGGTAATAACATGTCTATTACTCCAAAATACTGGCTAAAAGAAGTGGCAGAGTATCTAAACGAAATGAAGGTTCCTCAGGATCGGAGACTAAGAGCTATTGAAAAGCTGTTGGCAGGTGATTGTCTCACCTGGTTCAGAAGCTTCAGATACACCTTCGATACGGTGGAAGGCTTTAGGGAAGCATTTTTAAAAATATATTGGGCAGCAGACGTCCAAGAGAATTTAAGGCTAGATCTGTACTCTAGGAAGTACAGCACCAATGCACCTACTAAATACTCGGAATTTTTCACCGCTCAGCTGTGTAAATTCCGCGAACTGGATATTGCTCCGGCAGAAAACGACCTGTGTGCCGCCATTGCAAGGCAGCTTCCGTATGAGATTCAGAGGCTGTTAATCTCATCCAAAGCCAGAAGTGCTGTGGAAGTGGAAAGTGTATTACGTCAGTTAGATATGACGACTTCGCACGTAACTCCTCGGCATCAAAGACAGACAGAGCAAGTACACATGGCCAGCAGTCAGGAAACAGGAGAAAAACCAGCGACCAGGAATCAGTCCACCAGTACGGATACTCAAGGACTAGATCGAGAGTATGGGCACCAGGAGCCTAGAAGGATACAGCCATACTACAGAGGAGGATATCGAGGAAGAAATCCTAGGACTACGGGTTATAGGCAACAAGAGAGCCGACCCTATAACAATAACCATCAAAGGCCAGACAACAGAAAGAAATGGGAGAATTATCCCAGAAGGAATGTAAGGCCAGACGATAGGGATGATGAATATCGGGCCGAAATAGAAGAAAGATATCAGGAAAGCCTTCGTTATATGAACGAAAGACCAGATGAATCTGATAGGCAAAAAGTCCGTTGGAGTGAGGCAATCAAGAACCGGAAATCACCCGACCGACTAGACGGAGCTCAAAGCTTGGAATTACAAGCTCAGTTAAAGAATGAGGGAAAAGGGAGCCCTCAGGATAAAAAAAACTCCAAATTTAAATTGTCAAAAGTGGAAACATACCAGGAGCTGGGAGGAGGTAGAAATTGTAAATTGGATAGCCAGACCAGATGAGCTAATTAACGAGGATGTGGAAGGAATCCCACCTGTTAAAAGAGAACTACCTATAATTATGCTTAGGATAGAAGGATTACTGGTCAGAGCATTGATTGATACTGGATCCACAATAAGTCTAATTACACAAACCCTTTTAAATGAATTGGAAACAAGGGGCCGAGTACTAAAGATTCCCACATCAAGTGTAAAGATTAAGGGAATTATCCCTGAAAAATCTTTGACGTGTAAATTTCAAGTATACATTGCTCTGATCATGGGTAACGCTGAAATTTCGCAGTGCTTTTTGCTGGTAAATCAATTACCGTATAATGTCATATTAGGTATTGATTTTATCCGTGAGAACAAGGTCATTATAGACCTAGCGCAAAACTGCATTAGAATTCAAAGAGAGGATGTGGATGAACAAAACATTAACCTACAGGAACAGGATGCGAAAATAGAAGAACAGGTATGGCATATGGAAGAAGTGAGTGAGGAAGATTATAAGGACATAGAAAAGATATTTGAAGTCCTCAACATAGAACTCGAAGATAATGTGGAAAATGAGTTCGAGACCAACCTGTCAGGAAAAGTGGAGGAAGCTAAAGTCAGCCTCGAAATTAAGGAACAGTTAAAGAAATTATTATTGGATTATAGGGACGTATTTGATTCCAAGCCAGGGAAGATTGAAAATTTTAAATACGCGTTCCAAGTCAATGATTGGGCACCGTTCAAACAAAAACCATACCCGGTTGCGGAAAAACATTACCCACAAACTAAGAAAACACTGCAGGAGATGATGAATGCAGGTGTTATAGAAAAGATGGCGACACCATATGTTAGTCCATTAGTGATTGTGAGTAAACCGGATGGCTCAGTAAGGGTGTGTTTAGATGCCAGAAATTTAAATGCAAAAATCATACCAGAAAATGATTCGGCACCACCCATAAAAGAAATACTGAGGAAGTTCAAAGGCAAGAAGATTTTTACAAATATTGACATGACTTCTTCGTATCATCATCTCGAACTGGAAGAGAAAACCAGCTTGCTGACTGGATTTCAGTTCGACCAACAAACATACTGCTTTAGAAGATGTCCGTTTGGATTGAAGACCGCAGGATCTGCATTAATAAGAGCGCTTGATCGAAACCTGTCAGAGGAAGTGAAAGATTGCACTATCCGTTACGTGGATGACCTTTTGCTTACCTCGGAGAACATTGAGGAACATTTAGAAAATTTGAAGAAATTATTGGAAGACTTAAGAAGGGCAAATTTTAAAATAAATTTAAAGAAGTCGAATTTTTGTCAAAGGCAAGTGACATTTTTAGGGCATGTGATTGACAAGGATGGTGTTAAACCAAATCCATGCAAATTGGAATCGATAAGGGATTTTCCAAGGCCTTTGAAGGTGAAGAACGTTCGCCAGTTTTTGGGATTGATTGGGTTCTTCTCAGGACATTGTCCATCATACACCAAAACTGTTGCACCACTACAGGACCTTCTGAAGAAGGGGGGCAAGTGGAAATGGACGGAGGAAGCAGAAAAAGCATTTGTAGAGGCCAAGGAAATGCTCTTAAATTACGTGAAGCTAGGATATCCTGATTTTAATCAGAGATTTATCATTCAAACAGACGCATCCCAGATTGGAATAGGGGCAATGCTATATCAGGAGAACCCGGAAAACCCTGATAAGAAGAACTATCTAGCTTTCACAAGTAGGAGACTGAAACCACACGAGAAAAATTATACGATCAGCGAGATCGAGCTGTTAGCGATATTGCACGCGTTGCAATATTGGCGGAAGATCGTATATGGGTTTCAGGTCATTCTAAGGACGGATCATAAAGCCTTAACCTTTTTGATGAAGACTGATTTATCCAGTCAAAGGTTGATGCGTTGGGCTTTATACATTCAACAATTTGATGTCAAGATAGAGTACTGCCCAGGAAAAGAAAATATAGTTCCAGACTACTTAAGTAGGCAGCCAGAGTCCATAGAAGGGGAAGTAATGGCTATAGATTTGGAAGACAGGGATCAGCGTACTCTTAATGAGTTAAGAAGCATTAGTCAAAGACAACGGGAGGATCCATGGATGAACATGCTCATATCTTTCCTTGAGGGAAGCTTGATAAGAGGAACACCAGCGTATACGGAAGCTGATAAGATAGCTCAAGACTACACGTTTTATAATGGATTGTTATATAAGTTTGTAGACTCTGACCATACAAAATTAAGGATTGTTGTACCTGCAATTTTGCAGAGGAAAATAGTATGGTTAGCCCATAGATCGTTCGGACATATGGGAGTCGACAAAACAGTCTCGATGCTGAAAGAAGCATTTGTATGGCCGAGACTGAGAGAAACTGTAAGGGACACGCTAAAGACATGTGATCTATGTCAAAGGATCAAACCTAATGCATTTCTGATGAGACAGAAGCCTATACCATTGTTGCCCGAAAGGCCCGGCCAAATCATATCTATTGATAATTTTAGACCTTTGCCAAAGGCAAGAAGAGGAAATCGACACATAATGGTGGCTATGGATGTCTTCACTAAAATGGTTGTCCTTGCTCCCATACAGAAGACTAGTACCAAACAGGTGTTAAAACGACTAAAAGAAAAAGTGATACCGATTCTGGGGAAACCTGAGAATTTATTGTCGGATCACGGCAGTTGTTTCACCAGTGTAGAGTTCAGACGAGAATTAGAAAGGCTTGGAATACGTCAGATTTTGTCAAGTATTCGCCATCCTGAGGCAAATCCTGTAGAAAGAGTGATGAGAGAGACGGCCAAGTATTGTAGAATATACTGTGCCGAAGAAAATTGGAAGTGGATAGATATCTTGGATATTATCGAATTTTGTATAAATAATACGATCCATGAATCCACAGGAGAGATACCCATAACGTTACATCGGAATGAGCAACCAGAAAGACCTTGGAGTCTGGTAATTCCTAGGCCAGCAGACGCTCAGCCTGGAAGAGATGTACGCATTAGAAGAGCCTTTGAGCACCTAAAAGCTCAAGCCGACAGGAGGCAGAGAAGAAATAGGCATAAGAGGTATCATCGACCATTATTAGCAGGAGAAATGGTGTTAGTAAAAAGACCAGCCATTTCGGATCCAGGGAACCGTGTGTACAAGAAATTCCAGAAAATGTACCACGGACCGTATCAAATAATCAGAGATTTGAGGAATAACGCATATAGAATTCGGCACTGTGAAACGGATCACGAAGTGACCATGAATTCAGCAAATTTGAAATTATATTACCCTCCCGAAGATTTTGATGAAGAAAATGAACAAGCCCTGGTTATGGAAATATTTAAAGATGAATCCGCTTTTGACATAAACAAGAATAAGGAAGAAATAGAAAATAGAGCTCAAGCATTCGAGTGCGAATGCGAATTGGAGAAATTATATTGGGAAATTAAAGAAATAATTGAATTTATTGAAGAAGAAAATTCCAATTTAAGAAAAGAAAATGATGAAATAAGGAAACGGGTAGGGATAGACCAAACCCGTAAGGAAGAATGAGGTTCTGGGGACTTAAAGTCCAGACAAATAAAGAAAGAAAGAAAGAAAGGGTAGGGACAGAGCATACCCGACCTACACAATTACCGGATACGACTTTAAAGAAGCAAAAACAACGGAAGGTACGGACAACTTTATGATGGCTTCGACGAATAAAGAAATACAAATTTAATTGAAATAAATTTCCTCAAAATTTTTCGAAAATTTATTTACCTAAGGAGGGGAGAGATGAACCCATGTGCCATCAGGTCCATGGATGGTCGAATCCATGCATTTGAGGAAGAAATCAAAGAAACGTACAGTTTCTAATGTAACTTAAAGAAAGATCAAGCTAGGAGGCCAGTATAAGGTTGTGCAACTAGCGAGGACCAGGTGTTCGAGAGGATGATATCATCCCTCTTGACATTCTGAAGGGAGCGAGTCACAAGTATTAATAACCGAGTAGAAATTTCCCAGGATTAGACAAGGAGGCCTGAATCGGAATTCGAGCTGACGTTGCTGGAAAATGACAACACCGCTTATGCGCCAGAAGAGGAATAATTAAATTTAACCCATTTACAAGTATAATAATGAGTAAACAAGTACAGTACAGTGAATCATTTTGAATGAGAGATTTTTCAGTAAAGAGAAACCATTTAATAATTGCGCAGGAAAAAACTGCCAACGCAAGACGACGTCATTGGGGAATTACCGAAGCCTGTGTGGAGGGGAGAAAGCAAAAGAAATGCAACACCCACACATCTGAGGACGAGAAAGTAATTAATATCTCCAAATTGCACGATCGATTCTTAGGTGCAATGAGAGTATTTGACATTGAGAAGACGAGCTTTCGGAAGGTATAATTTTTATATTTGTGGCACCATTATTTTAGAAGTTGGCCACAGAAAAGGCTAGAGTCTTATTTTTTTGTAGTAAAATAGTATAAAGCTTCGGGCTTCACCAAGCCAATCATGCAGTTATTCTGACAACCCGTGAGGGTGTTACTACGCACGCAGTTCCGACAGCCCGTGAGGGGCGTAAGACTACATCACAGCACATCAGTATTCAGACAGCCGTGTGGGGCGTAACTCTGCGTCACATCGAGGAAAGTTACTAGTACTCCTTGAGGGGAGAAACGCTGTGTTACACCGCAGAAGTAATATCCGATAGCCACAGGCGTCGCAGTATTAACGACTTGCTTGCCTCCATAAGGAGTGGTCAAGAAGAAATTTAAAGTATCGCCGTATTAAAAGATTAGGAAAATCCTAGTTACAGGATTTAGGCCCGACTGTATACAAGTTATAGTGAAAGTTCGTAAGATATAGTCAGAGCAGGCTGCGAACGTCGGACTTAAAGGCGATAGGTCGTTAAATAGACGAACGAATAGATCGTAACGTACGGAAGTACCTTACCAGAAAGATAAACTGTTATTTAAATTAAAGAACCCAAAAAGGGAAGAACAGAATAAGGTTCGGAACGTACATCAGAAACGTAGGAGTGCTAGAACCGATCAAATAAAGAAGATAGGAGACTATAAACATTATCTCCAGAAAGCAGGCGAACTATTCTAAAAGTACTAGACTCGAGAAGTACTAGCTGCTATAAACTAAATCTATAGGTCATTGAGGAGACCTCGATCCGAATAGACTTTCGCTAGGATCGATAAACAGATCTACAAAGAAGCCGTTCAAGCTAGATAAATAGCCGGTCATCCAGGATAGGAGTAGAAGAATTTGGATTCCAGGGAACAGTAGATGTTTCGAGACTTTCGTATTCTGCAGGATAGGAAGCCGACATCGAATAAATTTCACCCTTGGAAACGGGAAATTAAGAAGGTCACGTGTGATAGGCTCAGAAACACGGCCTAGTGATCAAGAATTGTGAAGTGTAAATTTATCAAGATTGTGTGTTAAATTAATAATTTTAGTGTTTATTATGTGTTCAAAAGGGACACATCAGTGTATAAAAATGTCGTCAATGTTAAGTGTTTTAAATATATGTCAAGAAGTGTTTATACATAAGATGAATTCCTTTAATATGGAGTAAAAAGTTCAAAGTGGGCCCAAAATGAAGCACCGCACAAGAATAAAGATCATGGGACGATCTTAAAAACATGTGAGTACTGAATTTCATTCTATTTTGGTGTCAGGAATTGACTGTGTATAAATCCACCGGAGTTTTTGAGTAAAAGGGATGTGTTTTAAGAAATAAATACTGAATAAGCAAGAACGCGGTCTGAACAATAATAGAAATTTGAGAAATTATCAATAATTATGTAAAGAATAAATCCCGTAGAGGAAATAAGTGAATAAAATGTTAATGTATTTAACAAATGTCATAAGAGCAAGCGAAATATCAGTAATTATCATGAAAGATATTCGAATAAAGTAAAGTTGAGACATGAAAGAAATAGCTTTTGAGCTTGTGTAAAGAATAAAGATAATAATAATAACTAAATATGGAAATATTAAATAACGATCAAATAAATTGATGTGAACATAAGAGCGTTAAAGCCTTAACATATGTGTAAGATATGATGTTCAAGGGAATGTATTAAAAGGGAGCGATTTATCGGCAACGGAAAGACTAATATGAGAATTAAAATATGAATTGTTACTAATGAAATTTATCAGTTCTTGGGAAGACATTTCGGCTTAAAATAATGTATAGCGCAAAAGAGCGCCAATAATATTAAAATGTCACGCTAGGAACGCGTAGAGGTTAAAATACTTGGTAAATTACTCATGGAGGGTAGTTGATTGCAGTGAATTGATAATTGTATAAGTCCTCTATTTGTGACGTAGTATCACGAGGCATTGTGTATGTATTTGAAAGGGAGCTAATATATGGTATTATTGAGCGTATGTCATATGGGCCACGGCCGACTTTAAATCGCATTTTGTATAAGTCCTCTGTAAGGGAATGGTTCCCGAGGCACGTGAAGAGATTCGAACGCAGAATCTTCTTATGATAAAAGCCCCTTAATTCTTCGTCGTCGGATGTGTATTAATCTTCCCAATCAATGAGGACCCTCTCATAATTAATAAATGCCAAGGTTACGAAAGTGGTCTTTGAACCAAAGAATAGTTGTTTGAATGAATACGGTACAGTAAAAGCCCGGTCTCTCCCCAGAACTGAATATAATGTGAAGGTTTGTTTTGAAAGCCTTGGAAATAAGCTACTAACGTGGGTTAGACAGGGAGTCGCCGTCACCCTCCGTGTCATAAATCGCGCCCGAGTAGAAAGGTCTAGCTCTCTTAGAGCGAGAGGGGCCAGAAACCGTCTCGTAAGATGTTGTAAAGAGAAATGAATACACCAGGAGTGTTTAAAGTTGTTAACGACCCGGGCGTTGAACCGAGGTCCTTGTAGATTGATATTTTCGTTTGCCTGTTCAGATCGTAGTTTCTTATATGATAATGGTCTTATAAGACATAAGAGATGAATAACAATCCCTATTGTAATGATGTATGGACGTAGGATTCCACGAGTTAATTGAAGGCAACTAAGTTTCGGGAGTAACTATAGTTTTTTTGACTGTGTCAAGTATCTTCATGCTCTGGAGTACACAGTTGATTTCCTGATTACCTTAATATATTTGTGAAAATAAAGAGAGATGATAACAACTGAATGTGTGGACATGCCCAAAAATATTGAGTTAGATAATTAACATAAATTTTAAATGTTATTATAAATTTGTTTTTGAGAAATAAGAAAATATAAAGGATAGTGTTTGAGGTGTACAAGAATGACACCATTATTATGTAAAGCATGGAGCCAAAAGAGCTCGGAGTTATATAAAACTTACAGTGATGCTTTATGGAAGTAAGACTAAGTAGGAATTGTTGGTTTATGTGGAAACCATATGTTTAAATACAATATTTGTTTTATTATATTTGTGATTCCTTGTTCATTTGGAACAAGTAGATGATTATGGGTCAGTAATTAAATTGTTAAAGTGTTTGTAGCGCCATTAATTTTATTAATTAAATGTGTTTAAATAGGAGTTGATTTTGTTGTTATTTTTGCAAGTGTATCCTCTAATTAATCCAAAATATGTGAGTCACAGAGTGGGGGAACTTACCGCTGCCCCGAAAATTCCGAATTGAGCTACGCTGGTATACTGTGATTGGCATATTTCTTGCTAAAAGGGCACACTATATAGGTGAGAGTCTATTTCTTGAAAAAGTTGTGATTTACAATTAAATGCGCCATAGAATGTTCCAGAGGTTCCAGCGGTGGAAGAAAGTTAGCTATTGCAAAAATTTGTAAGGAAGATTCCTCATTTTAAATATCATTGTCCCAAGTGAGCGAAAAACACTTGACGGCAAGACTCGCAGATAGAGTACAAGATCTAGAAGGTTCCAGAACGACCTTAGCAGAAAAATGGGGTTGAGAAAATCCAACGGAGGAACTAGCTTTATAATTATAGACAGCGGGTATTAGATAATATCCCACGTAGCGAGAAGATTTCTCATTTGAATAGCTTAAGAAAAGCTCTTTTTTAGTAAGGTTGGCTTATACAAGCAAAAGCTCAACATGGCAAATCCCACGAAGAATGATTTTTGCCCCAAAGTAAATAATTTCACACTGTCTATAAATTATAATTAAAAGCACGTGGAAGTTAAAACCATGAAGATGAGGTTAAAACTTTTAAAATGGTACTTATCTTGATTTCATGTTGAAGTCGAAGTTTCCGTTGATGACTACTTAGACAACATGGCGTAGAAGAGGGTGAGCCTCTTGGTTTGAGGAGGCAAGCTCGAGCGGAGCTTTGACTGACCGAGTCAACTGCAGACTGAGAAGTGAGAGCTGCTCAACGGAGCACGGAGAGACCAAGGAAGGGGAGAAAAGTGGGAGGTAGGAGACAAAAGGAGAACATATAAGCATTGCCAACTTTAAAACAAAAAATTGATCTCTTGCTGAGCTGGTCTTCAAAGAGTTGACAACAGATGATACTAGCGCAGCATGGTGAGTAAAGAGGTAGACGTAGTCCTCTTGCTCAAGGAGAAAATAGCTGGCGATGGTAACAGGATCTGGTACCAAATGGATATGGAATTCCTCTTGCGCGAGGAAGAATTGAGGAGCTTCAGAGATTCGCTGTTATATGACGCTAGGTGGGTCACAGAATATATATCTGGAACAGACTCATACAAAATATAAGCGACCTGAACCCCTAAGAGAGAACAGAAGATCACTGTTGGTGTCTGACAAAGAGGAAGGAAAGAACATGCAAAAGCATTGAAAATTATAATCTCAGGTACCGTGTATTCCAAGAATGCACCAAGCTCCAGTATTTGCAAAACGCACACTTTTAACAAAAATTGATATTTATGAAATTAGAATGGAATTCGTCACTGCTAATGTCATTTGTGTGCTGAGTCCATTGATTTATCTTATCTGTAACACTCACCAGTTATTCGATATTTTTGAAATTATCCTATACGATTTGAGTACTCATTCCTTTGACTTAATGTTTCTGAAATCCATGCAAAATGATAAAGGAAAGACCTCATATTGTTAAAATGACACGAAACAGGCGTCACAGCGTCCAAAATGTGAAGTGGACAGCAATTACGGAGCACATTTTCCTACAGCAACAGTATCGACAAATCTCACACTTCGTACATTTTTAAGTCTTTTTTAAAGAAATTATTGATATTTATGAAATTAGAGTGCAATTTGTCACTGCTAATGTCTATTCTCTTTCATTTGAATGCTCATTTGGCACGATCGGTCGCTTGTGAGCGCCACAGGAGGGATCTATACTAATGAAAGAATATATATATGTGATGATTCTCTTTGCATGAAAACTATTTTAACTATATTTTTCAGCACTGTAAACAATATTACAAACACAATTGAAAACATAAAAGATTAATAAAAAATACGGAAAAGAATTTAGCCCAATATAGATATTGCACTAGATACAAACGGACAAAAAGAAATGTCTAAATTGTCAATCGGGCTAAACCAAAGAATCTGATTAAGTAGATATTTGCCCTGGAATTTGTTGTAGGACTTAGACAAGTCTACTTCAATCGTATATCAAGCCTTCTAGGTTTGACAGACAAGTCATTCAGTACTTCCTCAATTGAAACATCAACAGTATCATGAATGAACATCAAAGCTAATCCATTAAGGCGTTCTTCACTAGTTGAATTCCTTAAATAGTTCTTCAAGAATTTTAAGGACGAAAACGATCTTTCACACGAGCAGGTTGTGACAGGTAAGGTAGCCATGATGACAAGCAGGTTATACACAACTGGAAACATGTTCTTATTGCATATTGACAAAGCATCTATAGCACTCTTGGGATTCTTTTCAATAGATTTCAGAGTTTGTTTCCAGAGAAGTAGCTTGCCTCTAATATTAAGGGGAAGTCCATAAAATTCAGCTACATTTTCTACTTCAGCTATGCTTTGGTTGGATAGTTCGTCTTCAGTTGTGGTAACTAGCGTTTGCAATGGCTGAAGAGTTTCTTTATGGGAGACAAATTTATCATCAAGTGATGAAATAGTTTCTTCAAGAAATGGGATGAAAATAACCCGCCTATAATATTCTTCCGGATCGTTAGATGAAACGTTGTTCCTCGTCGTTTGTCGAACAACAGTTCGAGGCTGAACTACAGGCACTCCAAATTCTTTGCAGAACTCTAAAACCGAATTATATGCACACAAAAACCTTGCGTCTGCATCTGCTCTCATTTCTTCAAGAGACCTATTAACATTCATGGAGGCGTTGATTGCTTGACTGAGATCCAAATTTTCAGTTTGAAGGTATTTGCTGAGAGGAAGTGTGATTTGAAATGATTCATGAATGACAAATACACTTATCAAGAACTCAAATTTGCTGATAGCGCACAGAAGAAGTTGCGCATCTGTAGCTGCCTTCTTATCAACCCATGCTGTTATTTTTTCTAATGCCAACAATAACGGTTTCAGAAGTTCAATGAGTGAACGAACAGACTCGTGCTTTTCAATCCATCTCGTTGCACATAACTTCTTGAGTTTACTCACTCGGGGTTTCTCTTCCATACTTTCAACTTCATTTGTCAACACAGCCTGCCTCTTTGGTGAAGTACTAAAAAAGGCATAAGCTCTTTCAATTGTACCCATACAGTTCCTAATCTCTGCAACACTACACCCTTCAGAAATGGCCAGGTTAAACAGTGAGCACTACAGAGAACATACTGGGCTTTGGGAAACTGTTTTCGTACAATGGCCTGAGCACCTCTGTAGGATCCACTCATGGCACTAGCTCCATCATAACCTTGGCCTACGAGATATTCTGCATCCAGTCCCACACTTTTCAAACCAGACAATATGCTATTCGCAAGGCCTAACCCAGAAGCATCATTGATAGCAATAAATTGCAGAAACTCCTCATGTACGGAATTATCTTGAACGAAACGGACACATAGTGACATTTGCTGCACACCGCTGATGTCTGTGGTCTCGTCAGCAAGAACAGAAAAGTATTTTGCTTTTTTCACCTGATCGACTAGCCTTTTCAATATAATGTCATTCAAAAATGAAATAATTTCATTCTGAATCCGTGGGCTTACGTATGTTGCATTTAAGGATGCTGTCATCAAATGTTCCTTTAGTATTGTATCACCAGCTTCTGCTCGAAACTTGAGAAGAGACCTGAAATTTCCCTCCCCTTTCTTGAGGCTCATCTAAATTTACAGGTCCCGAATCCCTGTGACCACGGAAAGCAATGCCCATTCGAGCAAGGAAAATCACAGATTTAATTATTGGTATGAGTTTCTCCCTGTTGCATAATATGTTGGTTTTGTACCTTTGTATATGGCGAGAAAGTTCGCAGCCTTTTCCGTACATGCCATATGATACCGTACTTGGTTTCTTGGTGGTTTTTAGAAATCCTCCTTCGCATTTTTCCAGTTCATGTAAGGAAATTTTACTAGTTTACCTGGCGATGAAGATTGTTTCCCAACTACGGTGCAAAACAACGAACAATATTTACAAAAGGCTCCGTTCTTTGAAGGAGAATAAACTAGCCATTTCCACTCTGATAACCAGTTCAACTGAAATTTCAGATTCCTTGGACCCGATGAAGGAATATTAAAATTGATTCCAGGTGTCCAGGCATTTTCCAACAGTTCATTTTTCAGATAATCATCAATCTAAAGAAAAAAGTAAATCACAACATTGAAATAATTAACATGTACCCACACATACGTAGGCCAAGGCCATACAAATACCGGTATAACATAATAGGTAAAGCATCGAAATGCAAATCAGTTACAGAAATAGCGATTATCATGAATCATATTGTAAACATACCTGTTGACCAGCATAACCTCCTAAGTCTGTTCGATGTATTTGGTCGGTAGCCGGCTTGGTATTAGCCGATAATTCTTCAAGTTCATTTTCAATTCTTAAAGATGAACTACTTGCAATGGCAGTGTTGCATGTAACATCTACTCTTGTTTTTTTTAATAATAAATCGATCCATTACGCATTACAAATAAACTCGGAAAAAAAAGTGCGACTCACGATCTGGCAGTTCACAGATATGCACGTTTAAAGCAGCACGAAGCTGCGTTACTATAGTTACCAATCGCCCACATTAACAGTAAAACGACAATTTTGATATTTCGCCTAGTGTAGTTAGTTATTATTGCTTTAAGTGGAAGAACAGCGAGGTCATCTGCTCCTCTTGCTCCGTTTAACATGTAGTTTAAGGGTGTTTACCCCAGGCCATAACCAGTAGCTGGCGCCAAAGCTGGAGAAGTCTCGTTGCGAGTTGAGTGGAGGTCATTTACCACGTGAAGAACGTGTTCACATTAAAAATATATTACAAAGGAGTAGCCTAAAGAAGCCTCACTGGCAGCAATTCAAAACATTTTCCAGGTGATAGATGGGACAATATAAGGAGTCATGTAGACTAATGTCTCTGGGGGGTTAAACTCTACCCCCCCCGTAGGTACGCCACTGCCAGTACCGTACGCCAAATCAGTCTCACATTTAATCAACCAAATGAGGTAATTTTAGACTTCCAGATGTATGTTAATACTCATAATCCGAATATAACCCTCGCGATCCGCAGTGATAAGGCGAGGTTACATTCTTAAACGATAACTTACAAATTGTTGATATGCGATTGAACAGAAAAAATGAGAAATTAATGGTGCCTGTTTGTAGAGCGGTGAAATAATACATCATAAATTAGGTTTCTATATTCCTATATACCGTATTGTGCATACTAACTTGATTTGGAGGCAGGCAGAGTAAATGTAATATCACCAGACAATAAACCTATCAACACATTATGATGATACGTGAAAGTGAACATAGGACACTTCACGAGAAATTCCTCTATTACAAGCCGACCAGCTCGAAATAAAATATATTAATGCCTCTCCAATCCAATGAGACTTTTAAACATTGACTTTGGGGTGGAGGCAGTGCAGGATTACCCATTAGGCCCGACTAGGCCCAGGCCTAGGGCCCCCAATTATCTGGGGCCCCCAAGCAGTTTCTAATTTGGTTCAATTTTATTCCGAAGATTTAGAAAAATGTTATCTAGAACTGAGACAGTTTCAGCATTATATTAAATTACAATGTCCTTTTAAAACTGAGTCCACTCATTCAGAACTTTACGCAATTCTAATTTGAGACAAGCTTGAGTCTGTTTTTCCGAACGTTGAAATTTCTTTTCGCATTTTGCTGACCCTCATGATAACGAATTGTTCTGCGGAGCGCTCGTTTTCAAAATAGAAATGGATCAAAAGTGCGCAAAGAAGTATCATGTCACAAGAACGATTAGACATGCTAAGTTTAATGTATATCGAGTCAGATGTTCTGCGGGAAATTGATTTTGATGACATTGTAGAAGATTTCACTGACAAAAAAAAAAACAGAAGGATTTTTTTTATTACATTTTACAGAAGTAAAAAATAGTAGCCTATGATTTGTTAAATTGTTCATCAAATCATCTGAAATGTTTTCAAATAACGATGATCATTTCAATTGAAATGTAGGCCTATGTATATATGTAGGCCTATGTACGATTTAATAAAAAAGTGTATTATTCATCTTGAGAAAAAAGAACTCTTGTATATACTATATTAAATGTACAGGTGCTAAAAAATAAAAATTATTTGAAAAAATAAAGGGGCCCCAAAAATCTGAGGGACTTGGGCCTCATTTTACCTTGATCGGGCACTGCTTTAAAGCAGCCAGGATTGATGCGATCCAGCTGGCAGTGGGAAGAGGGTAACATGTATATTCTCGTCATAAGGCTGCCCCTGATTGCACAGCCACACCTCTGTATCTGCGACAATTAAATATTGTAAATTGAGAATTGAAATATGCTCTGACTATTTATTACCGTTGCGATTCTTGCTATCATATCCCAGGGGCGTATATGAGGGGGGAGCTGTGTGAGCTACAGCCCCCCACACACACAAAAAAGCCAATAAAAGTTAAGAATGTGTTGCTTGGGTAAAAGCATAAAATAATTGTACATTTGGTTGTACCGTACCCTAATCTTAACTTATTGGCTAAGTTATAAACAGTGATTTCGAAACCCGAGTTTGGATTGCAAAACATACCGGTACCGTACGGTACCCCCGGTGCTGACATAAACTCTGACCACAATCTGGTTGTTATGATTTTTTTTTTTTTTTTAGCGTATGGCTTTTTTTTAGTGCCGGGAGTGTCCGAGGACATGTTCGGCTCGCCAGTTTTGTAGCTGCTTCGAGACGGACACCCAATGGGTGAGCTACAAGTACCGTTGGGGAGGGAAGGAGGGAAGTTGGAATGTAAGGACGAGGAGTTGGAAGGTAGCGGCTGTGGCCTATAGTTAGGGACCAACCCCGGCATTTGCCTGGAAGGAAGATAGGAAACCACAGAAGACCATCTTCAAGGTTGCCGGCGGGGGGATTCGAACCTCCTCGCCTCCCGGATGTGAGCGACTGCCATCAGTCATGCCGTAACCACCACGGCTAACTCACCCGTGAAATGAAATGCAGATTAAAGTTGAAGAAACTGAAGAAAAGTCAAAAGCCAAAACGGCGGGCTGAAAGAGAAGGATGTAAACGAAAGATCCAAAAAGAGTATAATGGAAGGACTAATGAAAAACCCTTAACATACTTCAAATGCAGACGAATGGGCACTTCTGAAGAATGAAATAACAAAAGCTGGAGAGGAAAACATTGGTAGGAAAGAAAGTTTAGGTAGAAAACCGTGGTTCACTCAGGATAGGCCTATACCGTACGGTAGGCTACTACAATTAATGAATGAAAGGTGGAAACACAAGAATGTAAGATATGAAAAGGGGAAAGCAGAATACAGACGTCTGAGAAATGAGGTTAACAAGAAATGCAAAGAAGCGAAAGAAGAATGGTTGAAAGAGAAATGTGCAGGTATAGAAAATTATCTGAAATTAGGAACAGTAGATACCGTACAGCTTATCGAAGGATTAAGAATACTTTTGGGGAAAAGAAGACACGTTGTGCTGTAATATTAAGGACACAAATGAAACCAGGCGCGGATTCAGGGGGGGGGGGAGGCTCACGGGGGTCATGACCCCCCCTCCCCAAACGGAGACCAATTTTTTTTTGCAAACTCGAAAAACGAAAACACAATAACCAGACAAATAAAACTTAACGAATTTTAACTGAAAAACATTTTTTTTTCCATTTTATTCAATACTTTTTTTTAGCGTATGGCTTTTAGTGCCGGGAGTGCCGAGGACATGTTCGGCTCGCCAGTTTTTCTGTAGCTGCTTCGAGACGGACACCCGATGGGTGAGCTACAAATACCGTTGGGGAGGACATTTTGGATGTAAGGACGAGGAGTTGGAAGATAGCGGCTGTGGCCTATAGTTAGTGACCAACCCCGGCATTTGCCTGGAAAGAAGATGGGAAACCACTGAAGACCATCTTCAAGGTTGCCGGCGGGGGGATTCGAACCTCCTCGCCTCCCGGATGTGAGCGACTGCCAGCAGTCATGCCGTAACGACCACGGCTAACTCACCCAGTTATTCAATACTGAAAATATCTTTATCGCAATTATGTTCTGTTATATACAACTGTACATATTTACAACTTCATACCTGTTATATAAAAACGATTATTTATATAACAAAATCAACTCGTCTATTTTGTTTAGCAAACCTTGTGATTGCCGAATCGATGTTTATAGTGATGTCACGATGAATGTGCAGCAATGCACGGATAGGAATTTGAGCTTTTTTTTCGCACCAAAAAATTTTGCCGACGTTCAAACTGCAAGCTTGGTTGGCAATTTAAGCTGTGATTTTCTCCCTTTGTCCGTACCAACTCGACTTGCCGAAACTGTAACGTACCTTGATACTTTTCTCGAAGCTCGATGTAAAACTCGCAAAACACGCCGTTGCAATTTGTACGAATATTTTTGGTGCGTTAAAAGCATCAAATTTCAATCCATATAGCTTGCAAAAAAAATGGTCTGGTTTTGTACGTTTGGTTATTTTTGTGAATGCGATTTTAATTATACCATTTTTCTTAACAATTTCGATTCTCTGGCCCTCCACCAAAGCCGAACTCTAGATCCGCGCCTGAATGGAACGTCTCTAACAGATAGGGAAGAAAAGTGAGCCTTAAAATGAAAAGTAGCGAAGACAAAGATGGTATGTCAGTAAAATTGTTAAAAAACTCCATTGACATGCTAAGTAGCCCACTAACTACTTTAATAAATTTATCGTTAGAGACTGGTCTGGTGCCTGATGATCTAAAAATAGCACGAGTCATACCAGTCTATAAAGGAGGTGACAAAAGCAATCCAGACAATTACAGACCCATTTCCATCCTCCCACCCATATCCAAGGTACCCGAAACAGTAGTAAAAACAGAATTGTTAATTTTTTAAATAAAAATGATTACTTCTACAAAAGGCAGTATGGATTCCGTGAAAACTCAAGCACAGAAATAGCCACAATTGATATAATCTCTAACTTGCAGGATGTGATAGACAATAAGATGACAGCGAGTGGCCTTTTCATAGACCTGAGAAAGGCGTTTGATACTGTTGACCATGAAATTCTTTTAGGGAAACTTGATAAAGCAGGTATCCGAGGAGTAGCTTGGATATGGTTTAAAAATTATCTATCTAATCGTAAGCAGTATGTTGAAATAATTGGCTACAGAAGTGAGGAAGTAAATATTACCCACGGTGTGCCCCAAGGATCAATACTGGGACCTTCCCTCTTCTTAGTATATATTAATGACATAGCAACACTCAGTTTTCATGGTAATATAACGTTGTTTGCAGATGACTTAAGCATCTTTTACAATGCGTACACCACCAACACGCTGATTACACACATGCAGGAGGACATGAATACAATACTTGGCTGGTCCCAGTAAAATAAATTAACAATAAATGAAGATAAAAAAAAGTATTTAATAATATCTAAGCGTAGAACAAAGTTAGTAGTCATCACTCAGAATATAATGCTGAATGGAAAGGCAGTTAAAAGGGTCTCATCTGTCAAATACCTAGGCCTAATAATAGATGAAAATCTCTCCTGGCAAAAGCACATTGATGCATTAAGTTAGTTAAACAAATATCACCTGCTGCTGGAATGATAAAAAAAAATTGAGCTACTATATCCCAAAATATCTACTCAGGAAAGTGTATTTTTCCGTAATCCATAGCCACTTACAATATTTGAATACAATTTGGATAAAATGTTCAAATTATCTAAGGAAGGAAGGAAGATTGTAGTTTTACGTGACCGTGAATCTTGTGATTATGAGCCACGGGACCTCCTGTTTACGTGGAATCCGAACCACAGGACATGGCATTTCACTTCGAAAATCTCACATGCATTGACCGGGAATCGAACCCGGACCGCCTTGGTGAGAGGCATACAGCTAGACCGCTGAGCCACCACGCCCCTCGAGTCAAATTATCTAAAAAAGGAAATTGAGGTAATTCAGAATAGAGCCATAAGAAATATGTATAACCACCCTTTTTTAACACCAACCAAACACTTTTATATTGCGAGTAAAATTCAACCAGTAGCCCTAAATGCAGAAATCAAATCAAATGTCCTGATGTACAGCACTCGAAATCATGTCTAGGAGAGAGGAGAAGACAGGATGAGGTATGAACCAAGGACTACATCAGAAAAATGGCATATTTTAAATTTGGAATTTTCGACTAAATTAGCAGTCCAGATGGAAGAGAACGTTAATACAAGCATTTGGGAAAAATTTCGTCTGAAGAAATATTTTTTATTTCATGAATTAAGGAGATTTTAAGATTTGGTAAATTTTTAACCATGTATAAAAGATCGAGATACGGTTCTGGAAAGCGACATTTTTTACGAGGTGCGCGGCGAGAAACCTGTTTTTGATGCAGAGGGGAGCGAAGGTGGCATTGAGGTCACGACACACGCCAGTATCAAGAGTGGGAGAAGCTAACTCGTGGCAGGGAGCGCGCCACTTTTCAAGCAAGAACCAATGGGAATATAGTTTGAATACTAAGGAAGGAATTAATATTAAAATCTTTATTTTAATATTTTATAAGAATGTTGCACATTGAATTCACCAGCAGAGAAAAAGAAATTTAACTGGCAAAACAGATTTTAAATTGAAAGACTGAGAGAGAAGTTATGTATGAATTTGTTAATATTCATAGCGGTTAGAGGCTAGTTAGTCAGATTTACGAGGGAAATCTAACCAAGGAGGCTAGGAGACGCGAGGAAACGAGGCTCTTTCTACACAGACCGTCGAGAAGACGAGACGTATATTGTATTTACTCTTCAGAAGTATTAGACAAAGGTTTTGTGAACTGAAGACTTCAAGATGAAACAAGCAGTAATGAAAACAAACAATTAATATATTACAAGTCAACAGTATTGAGAAAAGTTATTCATCATATTCTACAAGAAGAAATCTACGACGATAGAAAACGTTGCAAGTGACAAACTGAACATCGAACACGTAACTACGCAGAACGAAAGTCTGAAGAAGGGAGACTTAAACCATTGGAAGTTCAACAATCTGTACAAGAATGATTAAGAATTCAGGTCGAAGGGGAAGAACTACGACTACAAACAATTGCGCGATGAGAATGATGTTTTAAATTCACCATGTTGGGAAGATAGCACTATACTGGACCAGCGAGATTCAGAAATGACCAGGATGACATAGCAGTATGCAGAGCGAACTGCAAAACCACCGCAGTTTCGTAAACATAACATTGCAAGCTACTACAATGGAATTTCACGACATGGAGGTGATCTTTCATGATGGAAAGAACTATGCAAACTACCGACTTCAAAGAACATCTAGGTCTGAGAAGAAGAAGACGAGCGGATGCGTGAGGGAGACCACAAGGAACCCAGGACTGATGGACGTGAGGCCAGCAGCAGAGCAGAGGCGAGGACGTGCCGTCATCTTGCAGGGGAGAAGTGGGTCACGAGCGGGCAGCCAGCTGATAACCTGATCTGAAGACAGCCCACCAGGTCGTTCAACTGTACTGCAGTCCAAGCAAGGCCGTGGTGATGTAACCCAGCCAGACTGGAGCAGCTCACAGCATTCCGGAAACCATATGGTGACGTTACGAGGACACCAGAGTCATCAGGTTTGTCACCAACGATCTCAGAAACCAGGTAGAACAGTGCATATATTCCATATCTGTAGTTAGACTTTGTACACGTTATTCCAGCCTTGACCAACATATTTGCATTTATAACCTATGTTATTATTGTCTTGAAAGTTTTAGTAAATTTTTGTAAAATGCGATAGTTATTTTCATACGTCATTTGGACGCATTTTGAAAGTCTTTATCGATGATATTAGACACCGATAGTATTTTCATTGTCATTTTGGAGCGTTAAAATATTTCATACGAACGATTTCGTTGCGATTGCGAACGTATATTCCGTAGACTTGTTGTAACATTGGAAAACTTCGCAGATTTATTGTAACATTGGAAAACTCCGCAGATTTATTGTAATATTAGAGAACTTAGTAGATTTGATGATGTGTTAGAGAATTCTGTATAATTGTGGAAATGTTGAAGAACGATAATATATTAGTATTGAAACAAGAGTAATGAAGCACAATTTTGTGAGAAATAAATCATTAATGTATCAGAGAAAGAATACAGTCAGTTGTTTGATGAAAGTGAATAGTTTATTACTTGAAGTGAGAAAAGGGAAGTCAGAGAATCTCATAAGTGGAGAGTTTATTCATTTCAGAAACGAAATAAGATGTATAGAACGATACAGTTAACAGAAGTACTCTATATTGGCATAGAGGTAACTTTTGTATGCTAGTAATAGAATGACATTGTAAAACCCAGAATTTTGATGTACGGAAAGGAACAGTATGCGATAGTTGAAAGGCATAACTGAACGGGAAATATTATTATCAAATGTTATGGATGTATATTTATCATGAAACGATACTGTCAGATGGAAGGAGAGATATAAATATTTATTATGAACTTGAACGTAAGGGAAGATTATTGTTATTTTTGTAACAGACACAGGCAGACTTGGAATTCAGAATTAAGCGATAAATTGTAACAAAGTAGTATGTGAGGTGAAGGAGGAATTATGTGGAAAGTATTTGGACATAGCACGAGATGTATAATCGATAGAGGAGTTTGTAGGAAGGAGAGAGACGTATTCATGAAAGTTGTTACAGTCGTAATCTCTAGTAGGAATACTAAATATCATACTTTGATGAAAGTAATTGATATGGAAAGGTAGAAGTTTGTGAACGTGCTAAAAGAAAGGGAAGTTGGTGAAATGTATTTGTATTAATGAAAGGCGTGACTAAAGACGCGATAATATGCTACGTGAGTTATTGAAGAAAGGTTTTGTAATATTTTGTGATGAGGAAAAGAAGTCATATGTTGTATTTGGAGGTAATAAGAGTGTGGGAGTGAGGATTCATGCCACACACACTCGATTTTTGGTTGAATAGCTTATCTGAACAGTCTTGCATTGTCAGTTTGTTTTATTATTTATTATTGAAATACCAGAGTTGGACACTAAGTGATGAAATATTAACTTTACTGTTCGAATTTATGATTCACATGGAATTGACACACAAACACCTATTTTGACTAGTTTATTGTGTGAGATAAGCAGAAAGTTGGAAATACACGTAAAAGGAAGATGATCAGACAGGTGGAAAGTGATAAGATGAACTCTAATGTATTAGAGACAGTCATTTTTATATCGCGTGGGACGCGATTCTGTATAAAGTGTAAATACGTTATTATTTTAGTATTAATTATTATTTTAGTATATTTAGTAACATAAGATTAAAATTGAAGACTTTAACGAATTTATTATGTAGGGAGAATATTTGTTGCGATGAGCGTTAAAGCATAAATATTTAGTAAACAAGTAGGACAGACATTACTGTCACTAATTAAACTCTGTGTTTAATTAAATGTTATTAAGCAAGAGATATTTGTTGACACAGTCTAAAGATGCAAGAAGACTTTTATTAAACGTATCAGACCTAAGTGAGGCACATATAATTATTTTATATTTTGGTGAAGGGAAGATTTTTGTCATGTGATACATTTTATTATTAATAAATGGCAAGAACATTTTTATGCTTGCTGAGTTTTTTAGAACTGTTTCTTTGATTCAATGCTTAATTACACTAGAACGATACCGCTAGCTAGATGCACGCAGATGATCGACGACTTTCGACTTATCTTAACGCCCAAGAGCCGAGTTGCTCGTTAATGCTCTACCTTTATTTGTTTATATTTTCTGTACTGTATGCAACTAGTTAGTAGTATAGTTAGAGATGTATATGTGTGTTCCTAGGGTTCCCTAGTCATCAGTCCGGTGAGAGTTGTTTAACTCATGGCCGGGTGTTGACATTCTCACGATTCTTTTACCATCTGTGCGGATTCGGGACTGTGCTCTAGAGGAATTCGGGCGCAGTACCAAATCCTACACAAAGGTATCCACACAAATTTAAACCTTACTAAACAATCTGATTTACACGCTTACAAAACTAGACATGCAGATGACATATCACTTTTCCATATCAATTCCAAACAATATGGCAGTAATAGCATTAAGTATAGTGCCTTCGTAAAGTTCAATAGACTCCCAGAAAATATAAAAATTGCACCTAGCCTACCAATCTTTAAAAGGAGGCTAAAACAGTTTATGTGGAATGATTACAAAATGTCAGTTTGAAGAAATTCCAAAATCTAAGAAGACAAAAGAAGACTACATTGTGTACAAAAACTTATGAAAGCTACAAAATGTTGTATATATTTTCATACTGAAAACTTTGTAAACTAAACATTGAATTGTAATTTGTCGCCAACATGATAAAACTGTACGATTCCTTTGTATATGAGTCCTTGACTCGTTAAGGGATTAATAAAATGCATTATTAATAATTATTAATAATAAGGAAAGATAAGATAACGTTCATGGCATTTGTAGACTTAGAAAAGGGTTTTGATAATGTTGATTGGACTATACTGCTTGACATTTTGAAAACGATTGGAATAAAGTACCGTACAGGGATAGGAGAGGGTGACCTACAGTCTAAACAGAAACCAGACAGCAGTCATTTGAGCTGAAGGACACGAGAGAGAAGCTGGTATTCAGAAAGGTGTAAGGCTGCAACTTATCACCCATACTTTTCAATCTTTACATTGAACAAGCAATGAATAAAATTGGAGAAAATTTTTAAGTCGGAGTGAAGATTCAAGGAGAAATAATGTCAACTCTGAGATTTGCCGACACACCTGAGGATTTGAATGAGTTTTTGAATGGTATGGACGACTCCGTCTTGGGGAAATAATTCATGATGAAAATTAATAAATGTAAAACAAAAATATTGGAATGCAGCCTAAATTAATCACAAAAACCTCTATGGACATCAAATTGGCAGGTGAAAAACTAAAGGAAGTAGGAGACTTCTGTTACTTAGGAAGCAGAATAACCAGTGATGGACGAAGCAAAGAGGATGTAAAAAGTAGGTTAGCTCAGGCAAGGAAAGCATTTCTACAGAAAAGGAATCTGTTGACATCGAATATAGATTTAGGTATTAGGAAGTCATTTTTGAAGGCCTCTGTCTGGAGCATGGCACTCTATGGAATTGAAACTTGGACTATTGGAGCAGCAGAAAAGAGGAGAATTGAAGCATTTGAAATGTGGTGTTCCAGGAGAAGATGATGATCAGATGGGTAAATAGGGTTACCAACGAAGAGGTATTAAGACTAGTGGGACAGGAGAGATGTTTCTGGCGACTGCTAATGAAGAGAAGAGATAGGTTGGTAGAACACATACTAAGACACCCAGGAATAGAAAGCTTAGTTATGGAAGGAAGGGTCGAGGACAAGAACTGTAGGGGTAGACCAAGGTTAGAATATGTTTAACAGATTGCCTCGGATGTAGGGTGTGATGGCTATGTATAGATGAAACGATAAGCTCAGGACAGGGAGACATGGGTTGCTGCATCAAACCAGTCAAAAGACTGAAGACTCAAACAAGGAGACGCCCTGTCATCGCTATGGCACGCGGAGAGTAGAAGCAAAGACCACATCCCCATACTAGCCCGGCTCCAGCGTTAAATGGAGCCTACCGTAGACTTATTTATTAGTGGCATTTAACTATGATTACCAGTAAACGAATCGTTAGCAGGTATGGTACAAAGTTGTAAGGTGTATGTCGATGAAAATCAAGGTATGTGTGTTCTTCTTTGCTGGCTAGTGTGAGGTGTATGGCAGTCGCAATACTTTCCCACTCGAAAATCATGTACTGCCGTAATTTAAAAAAAAATTAACAAAATAAACTACAGCAATGCACCGATCTAAAATATAGTACAGCACTTGGAAATTGAATATATTGTATCGCTAAGCAGTTTCTATAACCTGTAATTATTGTGGGATTTCAGGCAACCACTCACCACTATATTCTTAACTTATACCAAATAATAGGCAAATAATTAATGAGATACCATTATGCCTGCCATTATATTCACAAATGTGTACCGGTAGTAAATAAATTTAAAATATCAAGGCATGTGAACCTAGTGGGTGGTGGCGTTATTGTTCTTATTGCACGATGTTTTAAGAAATAGGCCAGTTCAGTTTGGGTAACAAAATAAACAAGGCGTGGGCTGAGGTTTGTGATTAACAAGCTCATTATAACACTATTTTTCATTATGAAACAGTTTCTCCCATCAATCAGAGCTCAAATGACAGTTGTGTAACCAATTAGGTAAGGATACCTTCGCGCATGCGCTCAAAATCCAACATATTTCTGAGTTGGCAAGCAAAGTGAATGGTCTCTGCTTTCGGAGTGGCTTGACCACGCATGCGCTCTGTTCAGTCAGCAAAGCCAGCGCGCACTGTTCACTAACTGAATCCCACAGATATTTATGAATATTTATGTTAAAACATATAAAGTTATAATTATCATCGAACGTAAACAGTCGTATGCAACTCGCCTATAATGGCAATTAATTATTGCCATTATAGGCTCGTTGCATAATGTACAATTAACACCCACGAGCAATAAATCTAGAGCTAAAACCTCGTTCAAAATAAATTGGGGTGATTAGATTAATTGTATTGTATTCCTACCCCTTATTCCCGTTTCCAACAGGGTCAGGAATGAGATGAGATTAAATTCTATGTGGCGGATGGCTTTTACGGCCGGATGCCCTTCCTGACGCCAACCTCATGAGAGATGAAATGAATGAAGATGAATGAAACAGTGGCCTGTCAGAAGGTACCATTCCAGCATTTGCCAGTCTTTCTAGATATGTCACATCATCACATGCTATTCTTATGAGTCCATTTTGAGCACTAGCATGGGAGTTACTTGCAGCTTTACTACCTGGCCGTTAGGGCCTCTCCTTATTACTCCTTGATAAAGAATGGCACAGGAGGTGCAGAGAAAATCCAGGAACAACGCTGAACGGAAATAAGAAGACCTGTATGAATCACAGGAAGATCCAGATTTTTCTTCATATTGAGCAAAGATGCACTGAGATATAAACACATGTGTGGAAAGTATTAACACCAGTTTTCTTAGTTCCATTTTTCAAAAATCGTTATGTTCCTTTTTCTAGGCGACTATTCTTCGCAGATCTGTGAAATTTCCACCATAAATTAGTTTCATAGTAGTTAATATTTTAATGGAGAAGTTTCTTTGTTTAAAGTAAAACTGTTTGGGTTTTGGTTGTTTTTTTTTATTTAAGAAAAAAAATATTTTTTGACAGTTTAAAAAAAATCTGACTCCCCTGAAGTCCAATATGAAAACGCTCAATCTGTCAAGTAAGGTTAGATTGAAATGTGACAATCTACATTACCATACCATTATTAGATTCTGAGGAAAAGGACATATTAAACAAATTTAGCAGGGGTAAGATAGGCAATTCCGTATCCCCTTAAGTATTCATTTCCGCTGGAAAGCACGTTATCATAACCCAAGCCTTGTCATGTCGCTACATAACACTTCAATTCTTCCAACGTGGACATGTTACTTACGTATATTTAAAAGAAAAATACTAATCCCAGTAACGGAATCCATATGCGGTACCTTTCAACTAAGATACTGATAATATAGGAAAGTCTTTCTATGTATACCGTACTTTGAATTACTACCATGCGAGACATAAATTCTCTTCAGATCGCTCAAAGTATGCATTTAGGCTATAATTTATTGTATATTCGCCATGTCGGAAAGTAGTCCGAGCTAGCCAAGATACTATCAATCACAACAACCTGATTGAAGGATAAAGAATTTTAAACTCATTATTTTCATTGATAACATTATCCAACTAATTGCTGCTAAGATACGTTCTGTTGCATGGCGGCACGCAACGGGAAACTACAGCCGTGATGTTCTTCCCGGAGACATGCACCTCTATTCATTATTATATGTGATGAGATAGCCTCTTCTCTTGTAAAATTCCAATCCGGAGGTAAACTAGTCCCCCCATTCCTAGTTGAGAGGAGGAGGAGGGGGGGGGGGGGGGGGTTGAAATCACAGAAATTACAAAGAGAAAATCTGACATTCTAGATTAGATTAGATTTTTATTTATCCATTTGATCAATTACATGTATACAATACTATTTTGATATAGGACACTTCAGAAATTACATCTATAAAATAAAATAACTTACAGGTATATATTACTAATACAATAACTATGTATAACTTATTATAATAACAGATCTTAAAGAGATACAATCTTATTGTACAACTATTTACACCTTACTCCATTATCACAATATGAAAACTTTAATTCTATAAATAGAACAACTTACAGCTAGGTATTACAATAAAAAATCGAAATGTAAAATATAATTTTAGATTTCATCGCTCCTATACGCTAAGATATTCAACTACAGAGTAAAAACAATGGCACTGCAGATAACCTTTCAACATTCTTTCAATTTTTTTTACTTTTGGGGCAAATTTTAGATACGGTACTGAGGTAGTTTATTTTATAATTCAACTCCTGTGTGAAAAGTTCTTTTTCGATATATGCTTGTGTGTGAGTGAAATATGAATGTTTTGATTTTGTTTTGTGTTATGCCTATGAACATCATTGTTTGTTTTAAGAAAAACTTCTTTATTCATTAAATTCTTTTTAAAAAACATAATACTTTCAAAGATATAAATGCAGGGCAGTGGGAGAATGTTTAAATCTTTAAACAGAGGTCTACATGATTCTCTAGTGTTTACATTTGCCATAATTCTAATCGCCCTCTTTTGTATCCTAAACGTGTTTAGTACATCTGGTGACATACCACAAAATATGACCCCATATCGTAAGTATGAATGGAAATAAGGAAAAGTAAGTATTCCTTAATGTGTGCATGCTTGAGCAAGTTTTCAAAATACATAACGCAAAGCACATCGAGTTCAGTTTAGTATTCAGATATTGTATATGTTTATTCCATTTCAAGTCATGTTGTATCCATAGTCCTAAAAACTATGTTTCTGATTTATTTTCTATCTGATGACCATTTAATGTTATATTAGGCGTCGCAGGATTCCTATTCTGCATAGTGTGGAAATTTAGAGATACTGTTTTTTTATAGTTTATTATGAGGCGATTCATTTGGTTAACCCTTCTGTAACAGAGTCAGCAGTGCTGTAAGACCTGTTTAGTTTCACCTTTTATTACGAGTGTTGTATCGTCCTCGAACAAAATTTCCTTGTGATAATCAACGTTCTGTGTTATATCATTGATATATAGAAGAAAGAGTAGTGGGCCAAAAACCGATCCCTGGGGTACTCCAAATTTAATAATACCCTCATTGGAACTTTCATCAAGTAATCTGGTTCCATCATCCTTGCGTCTCAAGCTTATATTTGTTTACGCCTTGTTAAGTAAGACTATCCATTTATTAGCTCGACCTCTAATGACATATTGATTTAGTTTTGTAAGGAGGATTTTATGGTCAACAACATCAAGTGCTTACGATAAATCCAAGAATGGGCCAGTTACATGTTCCGTATTGTCAATTAATTTCAGTTTACTATTACTACATTCATAAATTGCTGTCTGTGTAGATTTTCCAGTTCTGAATCCATGTTGTGAGTTTTATAGAATTTTATATTTCACTATAAAACTTTATCAGTCTCTTATACACGATTTTTCCACAATTTTTGAAATTATAGTTGGTAAGGTAATAGGACGATAGTTATCTAATTCATCTTTTGAACTGTCTTTGTGCACTGGAATTACTTTTGATAACTTCAAAAGTGGAAAATTAGAAGTCTGTGGTAGTGAAATGTTAGAAAACTTTGAAAGGGAAAAGGATAGGTTGAGGTTGAAATTAGTGAAATGCGCTGGCAGAAAGAAAGGACTTTTGGTCAGGAGACTATAGAATCATAAGCACTAAATCACTGAAAATTACCCACATTCATTGCAATGCACATTAGTGTCACGTTCCGTCTGCTAAGTTTTGTATGAGTGGAAACATTTTGGTACTTGAAAGGTTCATGCTGGTTCTGTATTGATGAACTAATTAGTAATAATTGTGGCATAGTTCCGCCTAATTAATACCTTTTATTTTAATAAATGATCACTTTGTGGTCATTGGGGACATGTTTCGAGGCCTAATTGTTTTGGCCCCTTCATCAGCCGATATAGATAAATTCAAAGGAAACGGGTGGTTGAAAAGCTTAACACTAAAATACATTTTATCAATAAACCTATTATGGTGCACCATAAGGGAATAATGGAAGATATTTACCCTAAAGATACAATAGAACAATAAGTGAATGATTAGAAAGAAAGAAAGAGTTGAATTTAAACACAATATGATTAAACTCTAAAATGTCACTTTATCTTGTAGATCACTGTACTGGGCATTCTTCATTTAGTAATAGTTACGTGGTCCAATTCTTCTGAAAATATGCGGCGACTATAATAAATTTGAAGATAAACACACGCTACATTGTGGTTTGTAGACGTTAACTGAGACATAATTTGTATTGGTTTTGTTCTATAACAGTATTTGAGATGAAATTAACATGCTAACAGAATCCATTAGTGAATGCTCTGGACGACGTAATTATGAAGTGAATCAGAGTCTTGTGTAGTTCGCAAACGAACTAGTTCGGAAGAGCGGGTCCCACAGACGAACTACCGAACTAGTTCCCAGATCCCTCCCTTGTTAGTTCGTTCGATCTTTTTCCGCTGACCGACTTGTAACAGCGCGACACCGCCGTAGCTCGTCACGTTACCACTCATTGCACAATCACATGCGCTTTGTTTCGTTCAGTCAGTTCAGTTGATTGAATGTATCTATTATTAGTGGCAAGATTGTCAAGTTTTGGTGTGGTGAATGTTCAATGTTGGTTTATAATAATAACAGTAGGCTATAACACACTACTAGTGCTAACACTCTAATAGGTAATAGCTACCTTATATTTGTAATGTAATACTGTGGCGGTTCATAAATTGAAGTTACTGATAGTTAACTGATGATGTGAGGATAATTCCTAAGTTTTATTTTACTTAGTCATTTTGGATTATTTGAAAATATGTCCAATTATTTACAAAATCGGCAAACTGGATTAACATTACCATTTTAATGCACTGGTTGATATTTATTTTTGTCGATACGTGGTGATAAAACTACTTTTTACCTGTTTTTAAGAAATGAACATTATGATGATAATTCACAAAAGCGAACTTCTACGGTCAAAAACTCTGAGCTAAAGAAACCTATTTCTCCCATTTAGGCCATAAAGATAATGTATCCAACGGTTTCAGAGCAGCCAAATAATGAATATCACAAAGCAAGTACAGTAAGAAATGAAACGAAAAATGCGCCTAGTGACAAGACATTGGAATCCGATTGTGACGCGCCGATATACGCGAAAAATGATGAAAATAACTGTTGTTTTAAGGGGCCTAACATCTAGGTTATCGGCCCCATGCGAGAAAAAAATAAAGAGATTAATGTGGACCATAATTAAAAGGATGGCCAAAAATAAAGCGAGATGGAAGAAGTTTGTAGCTACCCTATGTTCTTACAGGAATAAAAGGAAATAAGGAAGGAATAAGGAATTTCACTAATGGTTCAATAATCATATTTTTATAATCTTCGAATATCGAAATGTAAAACATTACTACACACGCCAACATGTCAATATCTAATTCACGAACTGCACGTGCAGCGAGCACAGTAATAACTGTTATACAGTAGTCTACAAGATTGCTTGAAACGAAAGCAATGTCGATGAGCAATCACTGGCGACGAGTAATCGGTGGTGACAGACTGCTATAACAAACAAAGAGCGCGTGCAGTGGCAGTAGCAAGGCGAGCGAACGATCTGTCTTACAGGAAATTCGAGATGGGAGCTAACGAACTAAAAGAGCAAACTAGTTCACTAAGGAGCTGCGAACTAAACTGACCGCTCCCAGCCGCAAACTATTATGCGCAAGACTAGTGTATTACTTCAAACTTACGCAATGATGGAATAGGCCTCTAGTTTGAGGTTAAACTATAAGTTTGTTTCACAGTAACGTCTACGAACCACAATGTAGCTTGTGTTTATCTTCAATTTCATTAGTCACCGCATATTTTCAGAAGAATTGGACCACATAACCATTACCCAAATGAAGAATGCCCACTACAGTGATCTACAAGATAAAGGGACATTTTAGAGTTTAATCATATTGTGTTTAAATTTAAAATTTCAACAAATTCTTTCTCTATTTATATTCATTCACTTATTTTATCGTACCTTTAGGGTAAATACCTTCCATGGTGCACCATAATAGGTTTATTAATAAGAATATGTTTAGTGTTAAGCTTTACAACCACCTGATTTCTTTGACATTTTTGAACTATATCGGCTGATGAAGGGGCCAAAACAACTTGGCATCGAAACGTTTCCAATGACCACAAAGTAAACATTTGATAAAATAAAAGGTATGGATTAGGTGGAACTTTTGCCACAATTATTACTAGGGATACCAGATCTTATTGAGTAGTTACAATGGCTTCTGCAGGCTACTCATCTCATATGTCCTAGCAGTTACTCTTTGCTTAAAATTATCCCGAGTATGATTTCCGCCAAGAAATATCTTTGTGACCTATGAAGAAGTGGATTCTATTCCCACATCAGCCATCTGGGATGTGGATTTCCGTGGTTCCCCCCCCCCCCCCCCTTTCACTCCCGGCGCATGTCGAGATGGTTCCGGACTCGAGGACAAGATCACCTTTTTTCCTCAACCTCAACTACATTACAATTACATCACAGTAATACAGACCAATTAAATTAATTTTAACATGGAATGAAGAAGTGTTTGCATTTCTTTGTGTGCTCAAATTGTCAGGAACGCAAAGCCTAAATCAATACCATAAGTAAATTGATTGTAAAATGTCATTTAAATTTATAGGTAATTTGTTAATATTTCTAGTCAACTTTTTTTATTTTTGCAGGCATTTGATAGGTATTTTTTAGAGTATTTTTACATCAAAATCCAGGCCCTTATAATCCATTTATATTTTTAGTCTAGTGCCATGATAAGTAGTCTTAAATATAACAAACATCTCATTTCACTTTTACACACACATTATAAAACAAGACATCCTTTTCACAGAGAGTATGGATTAATAACATGTCCCTTTGAACTCCCATTGGCAGAGAGATTTTAAAAGAACTTTTAAATAGCTGATGTCAAACTCAACTATTGCATAGAGGATTTATCTCATTGTTTATTATTTTAAAAATACATTGTCTGTTTATAACTAAATGTATTTATTTATAACTAAGGAATGCTGTCTTGTGCACTGCAGAGACTATATCACTAGGCAGGTATGGAGCCGAACTGGAGAAGGAAGAGAGAAAAATACCGGGGCTGAAAAGGGGAAGTGAAAGATGGGTACGAAGATCAAGAAATGAACAAAAATATGAGGACTATAGCGGAAGAAATAAGACTGAAGAGAGCACGATTTGCTGGACATGCGGTTAGGGTGGATATGAGAGACTACAGGGAGGACAGGAGGAAAAACAGAAAGCAAATGGGTGGTTGAACTTCGGAAGGACTGGACTGAGATGGGGAAGGGACAGAGAACTGGAGAAATAAATATGCACTAACTGATATACCGGAGCTGACTGACAGAAGGATACCATAAAAGGATTGAGAATCATCAATGGTGAAGACAAGAAAAGAGGACACTTAGGATTTCCGAGGAACAGGAGAGAAGACAGTGGATGACGAGGTTCTGGGAGGAGAAAGGAAGCAGTCTCAAACCATGGCAGAGCTGCCCGTGGTCCCACAGAGACCATAACAAAACAAGAACTAAATTATAACTTTAATTATATTAAAATACTTTTACAAAACTGAGTCAATTTGTACAATAAATAGCAATTATCTCCTTTGTTAAAAATTTACATAGTTCAATTATACATAATTCTACGAATTGCCAATTGCCAGATCAACGCAGTTTGTGTAAATGGAACATTCACATTCAAGAAAACCACTGTGTAACATACAAGGAGACAGATGTTTTACCCCATCACAAAACAAATACATAAATAAGGAGAGAAAGTCTCCAAAATGAATCAATCTTCATAAAAGGTAGTCTAAAACAAAAAATTAAGTTGCAAAATGTAAGTTCAGGAAAAAATATGTAGAGCACGAGTGAGAAATAATTAATGGAACTATGAGGGCTAAGGTAAATATAGCCTTCCTCCAACTCCTCTTAACTACAGTATATTTTCAGGAAATTGTTTCACGTATCATGTATGCCCGCTGGGTCGTTAACGACCCATGGGCGTATATCTCCCACTCCTGTTCCGTAAAATTTCAATTATTACAATAATGCTCCACACTATTTCCTTACGCATTGTTGTTAGTACCTCGAAGTCTTGGTGCCATTCACGACAACAATTTGTGGTTTATTTGTTTATAGATGCATGCTCTCATTCGCGTTCCACAGAAGATGCAGTACTGATGAAAAATGTAAGTATCGTTCACAAATGGAATGATATATATATAGTTCAATGATTGCATAAAAGTATATTCATATTAGGTATCTATATAGAAAATGTTCTCTGTTGAGTCATAACCATTCGTTTATTGATTGTAAAACTTGACTGGGTCGTTAACGACCCGGCGGGCAACTGTCATAGCACTTCGTTTTTTCAATGTTTTCGTTTATGCTGTAAATTACATGGTTGCGTGTGGTTTTTCAGGGCTCCACGAAGTTTGACTACTTTTGAAATACTCTAGCAACTCGATACTCTGGCTGATGATGACGCAGATGGGCTCTATTGATGTATCTATTGATGACGAAGGAAATGATACAGACGGTGACTCAGGAGATGAAGACAGTAATAATCCGGACAAGTTGAGTCGACAACAGTTACGTACGGATGCCCATCTCGTGATAAATGGATGTGAAGATGATGATAGCCAGCCGGATATGCCACCTCTTGATGTTGTAGAGGCAATATCCAGAGACCAGCAAGACTTAGGACCAAGTACATCAGGTACTACTTCTACAAGCGGTTCTGTTCCGAGACCAAAACGAGTGCGAGTGACATCAGAGTGGACTCATAGTGAGACATTCATTGTGCCTGTTACTGAATGGGTTCCTCCTCTGACGAGAACAGTCCATACACAAACGGCAGAAAGTGATGCTGTGGACTATTTTGAACTAGTCATGAATGTTGGTATTATAGAGCAGTTTGCTAAACACAGTGTTGTGTATGCTGGATCAAAGAATGCCCATTATTTCACTTTATCCAGTGAAGATATGTATTGCTTTATTGGTGTTCTGCTTCTAAGCGGCTATGCTCCCCTACCATGGAGACGTATGTATTGGGAGCTAAGACATGATTGTCATAATAAACCGGTATCAGACTTCATACGACGCAACAGGTTTGAAGAAAGCTTTCTCTTTCTGCATATAGTCGAAAATGAACATGTTGATAAGACCGATAAAATGGCAAAGATTAGGCCCCTTATTGATCATTTGAATGATGATGTGTCCCTGAAATATGCACCAATACAGAAACAAGTGAGCATTGATGAAGCCATGATCCCATATTTCGGTGGACATGGCTGCAAACAGTTCATCAGGGGGAAGCCCATTCGCTTCGGGTTTAAATCATGGGTTGCAGCCACTAAACAGGGTTATTGTATTCAGTTTGATCTGTATCAAGGCAGAGGTAAGCTTCTTGAATATAATCTTGGTTTTGGTCTTGGCGAGAGAGTGGTTTTGCAATTTATTGACAGTATACAAAACTAGTATCCCAGTGTCCCCGTATCTGTCTTTTGTGACAACTTCTTCAGTTCACCACAACTGATTTCATTACTGCAATCCAAGGACGTCAAGTTCACTGGCACTGCCCGAGTAAACCGTGTCAATAAGTGTCCTCTAATGAATGAAAAAGACATTTAAAAATTGGACCGAGGTTCTTATGACTGCTATGTGGATGAAGCAAACAAGATTTGTGGTGTACGCTGGCATGACAATAGTATAGTTACCCTTATCTCCAGTGAATTTGGCCTGCATCCCTTAGGAACTGTGAGACGCTATTCTGCTGCTACCAAGAGTAAGATAAATGTAGATCAACCAAATGTAGCTAAAAAGTACAACACCTACATGGGGGGGTTTGATCAGATGGATGGCAGTATTTCCGCTTACCCGATTGCAATCAGAGGAAAGAAGTGGTATATTCCTATAATCTTCTGGACGTTTGACGTAGCACAGAACAATGTCTTTCAGCTGGCAAAAGCAATGGGTTATTCATCAAACATGTTGAAATTCCGCAGAGAAGTTGCAAGGTCACTACTAAGGAAACATGGTTCACCAAGATCGCTTCCAGGACCAAATCGCCTCCTACCTACTCCTCGGATGACACCTACGTCAGTACGAAAGGAAAAGGCAGAACACCTCATTGTCATGAAGCAACCAAGACGGCGGTGTGCTGTTTGTTAAAATAAGACAAGAAAGGCCTGTGTAAAGTGTGGCATTGTGCTCCAAGATAATTGTTTTTGTGAATTCCATTGGGCTTAAGACTGAATTCCTTAACTTCCTGGAAAGTTGCTAATCACACAGAATCCAACCATTGTAAAGATACACTTTTGAAGAAGAAGAAAAAAAAAACATCTTGTACAACTTGTTATTATGAATGGTATGTGGTATGCAATAATAGAGCATTTGGATCACCAAATTTAGGCTCAATCACTATTTTAATAATACAAAATTAATGAAATGTGTAAAATGAGCAATTATTGTATGTATCAACTGAATAATGCCCCCCCCCCACACAAAAAAAAAATAGAAATAGAAAAAGTCCACTTCATTTCATGGTATCTGCCTGCCGGGTCGTTAACGACCCATATCAATAAAACAATTTATATAACAAATAACATCATTTAATGCATGCAGTATGAGTTCTGTACCTCTGAGGATTACTTTAGTTGAATATCATAAAAATTCTAGATAAAAAAAGATACAGGCATATATGGGTTAACTACAGTAAATTTTCAACAAAATGTTTCACTATGTTTAAAAGAATTTGCGGCTCTTTAGTGGAGGAGTTGACCACACGGCACTGGAAGTTCTCTTCAGCCTCCCCAGAGTTGGAAATATCTTCTCTAGATCAATTGTATCATTATCAGGGGACACGAAGGAGACCAGGACGTTCTCAGGGACATAACACTGCTTTCTATTAAGGGTCGCCATGATGACGATCTGGAACAAAGATTCATCAGTCATCTGTCATTGGAAAACAGCTGTATACCGTATTATGAAGATAACAAACACAAGATAATAAACAATTTTTAATCAATTTTTTAATATATAAATCGAACAAGCAATGAAGGAAATTAATGGCAACTTTAAAGTAGGAATAAAGATTCAAGGTGAAATAATTTGAACTCCAATTGACACCTGAGCTCATTCACCAGAGGCTTTGACAGATTTAAAACTGTCTTGAGATAATTCACAATGAAAATTAATAATACAACCAAAATAATGGAATACAGTCAAAAGAAATCTGAAATCCCCTATTGACAAATTGGCAAGTGAAAAGCTTAGGGAAGTAGAAGACTTCTGCTACTTAAGAAACAAAATAAGCAGTGATGGATGAAGCAAAGAGGATATAAAATGTAGATCGACACAGGCAAGGAAAGCATTTCTACAGAAAAGAAATCCACTGACATCAAATATAGATTTAGATATTAGCCAATCATTTTTGAAAGTTTTGTCAGGAGAATGGCTTTCTATGGAAGTGGCACTTGGACTGTTGGTACAGCTGAAAAGAGGAGAATACAAGCATTTGAAATGAAATCAGATGTAGAGGTATTAAGACAAGTGGAAGAGGAGATATGTTTCTGGCATCTGCTAATGAAGAGAAGCGATAGGTTAGTAGGACATTAAGTACTAAGGCACTCGGCAATAGTAAACTAGATTATGGAAGGAAGGGTCGAGAACTAGAATTGTAGGGTGTAGTAGCTATGTAGAGATGAAAACCATTAGCTCAGGACAGAGAGGCGTGGGGGCTGCATCAAACCAGTCAAAAGACTAAAGACTGAACAACTTCCTAACTGTTCATATGCAGCTACCCGAGTCTTCACAGATTCATTGGCGTATGGGCTAGAGTGAAGAAAATCAAGAAGAAACAATATAATTCCGAACTTCTCTCAAGTTTCAGAATACAGTATTCCCAACATTTGTTTCTTAAGTTTGATGACGATACTTGCTTAAGGGGTCTAACATGTAACAATCTGCCCCTAGTTATTAGGACAACATACAACACAGAAACTGAAGCATTATTTATATAATTTATGGAGGAAACTTAATTCATAGCAGAATTCTCTTTATCGGACCACAAGCCATGAACATTCCTTCCCTGTGTTATAGGAACTTTGGGGATGACTCCCTTTGACTTGTGACAATGGATAAATTATTTGTTTCGCGGTTTCATTGTTTCAGGATAAGCATATTTTTTTTCGATTCCAATGAACTACGACCTATATCCTTTTTCCGTCTCGGCAAGATGGGTTAAAATCACTGACCGGACTATTAATTATCTTATCATGGAGATAGCATGTGCAACGAATTCTTGTCAGATGAAACTAATCCTAATCCATCTCATCCTAAAAGAATTCTAATTAAATTAGGTCATCATCATCATCTTGCACAGTTTCCAGCCACTGGCTGGGTCTGTTTGGAACACAAGCCTCACCAACGTCTTCTGTCTTCCCACCATCTCTCAGCCTCCACCCTTGTCCAGTCTTCTCTCTTCTTCACGCTTTCTTCCACCCCCTTCAGCCACCTGTCTCTCGGTCTCTTTCCTTCCCACTTCGTCTCGTGTACTCTCCTGGGTATCCTCTTCTCCATTCGTTTTACATGTCCATACCATCTAAATCTAGATTTCTCTATACCATCCTGTAATGGTTCCTCCTTCATTAATTCTCTGGTCCTCTCATTTCTTATTCTGTCCATCTTTGTAGCTCCAATACTGCCTCTCAAGAACCTCATCTTACTGGCCTGTATTTTGCTCTTCTCCCTTCCTTTCATAATCTAGGTCTCCGAGGTGTACGTCAGGTTAGGGACATAGTATGTCCGATATATGATCTTTTTGCTGTTCTGAGGGACATCCTTGCTCCATAACATTCTTCTCACACTCCTCCGAAATGCTTCTGCCTGCCTCCCCCGCTCATTTATTTCTCCATCGTTTCTTCCATTATCTTGTATCAGGCTTCCCAGATACTTGAAACTCTCCACTTTCTTCAGCTGTTCCCCACCAATTGTTATTCCCGTTGTGGTTCTTTCCTTCTTCCTTGTTGTGATCACAATCTCACTCTTATTTATGCTAAATTTCATCCCATATCCTTGTATTATTCCTTCCCACACGTCCAACTGTTCCTGTACCTCCTCTTAGTTTCCCCAAATCATCAAATCATCTGCAAACACCATTGCTTTCATCTTTCCTTCCCCAATTACTTGTGCCACTCAGGTCATTATGTCATCCATCACCACAGTGAAAAGTAACTGTGACAGTGCACTTCTTTGTTTCAGGCCGTTTCTCTGTTCCAACCAGTCTGATCTCTCTCCTCCCACTTTCACTCAGCTCACGCTTCCCTTGTACATCTCCTTTATCCTCTTTATAGTCCATTTCTCTACTCCTCTATCCTCCAGGGACTTCCATACTTTGTTTCTGCATACACTGTCATATGCTTTCTCAACGTCCAGGAAGGCCATCGGTAGATCTGTTCCATACTCATAGTGCTGTTCTTGTAACTGCCTTACAGCAAAAATCAAAACCACTGAGGACCTTCCTGCTCTGAAGCCATGTTGTTCTTCCCTCATCCCTCCTTCTATCCTTGTCCTAATTCTCTTTTCCAAAACTTTCTCGAAGATCTTTGCACAATGACTCATCAGTGTTATTCCCCGATAGTTTCTGCAATCTGTTCTACTACCTTTCTTGAAGATCGGGACAATTATTCCTTTTTTCCAGTCCTCTGGGGTCTTCCTTTCCTTCCATGCTGTCCTCATCACTCGGTACAACCACTGTATCCCCACCTCTCCTGCTGGTCTCACCATCTCCACACTCAACTCATCCACACCCGGTGCCTTCCCTCCTTTCATCTTGTTCACTGCATCTTCCACTTCTATCGATGTTAAGTCCTTTTCTGTTTGCAGTTCATCTTCCTCTTCCCCAATTTCTTCCTCCTCACCATATTTTCCATTTGGGTTCAGAATTCTTCAAAATATTCTTTCCACATTTTCTTCAGTTCTTCCCATTTCCTATCTCTTGTCCCCTTTTGTTCACCATTCTAACATAATCCGTAGGATCCTTCCGCCTCTTATTTTTTACCATCCCATACAGGACCTTTTTTGTACCTTCACTATCCTCCTCCATCTTTGTCCACTCTTCCATCCACTTTCTTCTCTCCACAGCCACTACTCTCTTCGCCTCCTTTCTTTCCTGGTACTCTTCCCTTGTCTCTACCGTCCTATTTTGATACCACCTCCTAAAGGCTCTATTCTTTTCCCTTACTATATCTTTTGTCTTCTCATTCCACCATGGTGTTTCCTTCCACCTCTTCTTACTACTTGTCCTCCCACATACTGCTTCTGCTGCACCTACTAGTGTCTTCTTAAATCTAGCCCATTCCTCTTCCACCCCTCTTTCTTCATCTGTTGGAATTCCTTCCTTTACCATTTTGAGGTACTCGACCGTATCCCCTTCTTTCAGTTTCCATATCCTTATACGTCTTTCCTGGTTCTCAGTCCCTTTCTTCTCCTTACTCCCTCTCAGGTTCATTACCAGCAATCGATGGTCGCTATCCAGGTTCTCCGATGGTATAACCTCGATGTCCGTGATGTTCTTATTTAGTTCTTTCTCATACAGTATATTAGATCTAATAATTAAAAACATTGTAGTAATTGGAGAGGCGCAAATCACCCTTCCGTTCAATCTAAACTTCACTGTGTATTCTGCGGAACAAAAAGTTCACAGGCGAAGTAAAGAAAAGCCGAGTTGTCCTACAGACACGTATGCAGTTGTTGCACGTGGCGACCCTGCTGTGCATTACACAACGTGTACTTGCGAGGCATGTTGTCATACACACGTCCCACGAGACCTGGTGTGTGTTCAATTATGTGCGTTGCCCCCAGAATGCCAGCAACAAGATCTTCAGACTCAACAGCTGTCTCATAAACAAGATGCTTCATGTGGCCCCACAGGAAAAGTCGATGGGAGTAAAATCCGGCGATCGTGGTGGCCACGAAATTGGACTACCTCAACCTGTCAAAGCGGACTTACTGTCACTACCATTTGTAAACAAACAGGCGACACAATATCATTGGACTGCTGTCTCGTCCTGTAGACGACTGCGCCCTGACTGCATAACAACTGCTGTAAAAGCGGACTCACTGTCGCTACAGTTTATAAACAGAAGACATACGTACTCGACGACATCAGGGGCCTGCAGAGGTTGGCCTCAGCCAATATGATAAGCGTTCCGCGAAGCAGGCGATGTAAAATTAAAGTGATCTTCAAACTGATTTGGTATCAAAACTAAAAATGTGTGGACAAGGGTTCCTATTCAAACTGTGATCTACTCAGTCCCCTCTACAACCCCCAGAAGTTCGTAATAGGAATTATGAATCGCCCTGTAATGTGTTCTTGGTGATATGTTGTGCTCTGGTCAATTTGTTTACTCTATTATGCCATGTTGGTTTCTCATTGAGATTGTATGTTATGAATTATTTCATTGTGATACTTCTCCCCCATAACACATCATTGTCTAAATGTTGAGCAGAACGGCAGATCTTAAAAAATTAATGTAGATTAAATGTGTATTAATTATTATTTTGTAATTTTGACACTTTAGGTGGGGAATTCGTGTCTCATAATAGGTATTATTTATCTAACAAATTTAAGTTAAATGGTTATCACTGACCTTTTGCTGCAATTTTAATATGGTGGCTAGATGTGCACGACTCTGTACGGGACTTATTAGTATATTAGGTAGAATCATAGATTGGTTTCTCAAATATTAAAAGCGGAACACATTACAGAAAGATTTAGAATGGAATTAGCCTAGAAGTTCAACATACGACAGCAAGACTTCAGTAAATTTTGTATAAATAAGGGTCGTGATAAGCCTTGAGATTAATGTTCTAGTAAATGACACGGCTCCATTGCATTTGCACATCGTCAAATGCTGTAACCTTGGGGATTGCAGGCAAGAATGTTACCGCTGTGCCACAAAGCTAGCCACTTGCAAACTGTACACTAGAATTACAATTCATTGTATGGCTAAGACAATAATGTCTTCCAGTGTCATGACAAATAAGCCAGCAATACTGATAGAAGCTCTTACAAACATGTTTTCCTTTACAGAGAATCAAAGAATTAAATATTTATCATGCACCCCAAATGCAAGAAGAAACCTTAAAAAATAATATTGCTACACTATTGCCTCCTGGTTAAGGATGTGCGAGAATGTTATATTGAATGGGATTTTGATCTTAGAATGACGATAGAACTAACAGTCAAAAGTCTTGGCAACTGGGTCCAGCAGACCTTGCTTGCCTGGATGAGGCTGATATTTTAATTATGATAGGGTCAAGAAAAAGTGGTATCTTCTGATCTGTAATACAAACATTTGTCATGAAATTAAGGAAAGAATCATCTCTATCCTTATTGCTTTCCCTTTCCATCTCCATGTCATTGTGATTGTTTGCAAACGTACAGTTTCGATAAATTGAAATCACCTTAATGAATCATACTTACTTTGAGCCCATTTTGGTAAGACCTTCTTAGGTCTCTCATCGTCATCGCTGGTCATCGGATTCGACATCGATGCCATAATCATTCGGATTTTGTGGTGGTGCCCCTTTCTGTGTTTTCAGCTTGCAATCTGCCTGTAATGGGGGGGAAAACAAAGTTATTTACAGAAGCCTGCATTTATCACAAAGATGTCCCAATATTTTTTTTTTTTAACAAAAGTGATTAAATTGTTAGGGACAATATTCTGTCAGAAGACATGTTGCTAGCACAGGGCTAGACAGCTATGTGCATGCTGTCATTCTCAGTTTCTTGTGCAACTAGGGGCAAGTGGAGAGAGAGGGAAGAAAACCAGCATAGCAATTACTGTTCCCAATAGGGGTGTAGCTGCTATGTTATTCATCTGTGTCAGCTGAACATAAAAGGCAATGGGTACATGACAAGAGTAAATTGTCCAATTTATTTGTACCCCCTTAAAGGAAAGATACATTTGTTTGCACTCTCCCCCTGTTTCCTAATATCATACTACTACTACATAATTAGTTAAGAAAGGAGAGAACCGGGTCAATAGCCCGTTGATGGAAAGGGAACCCGTGTTGTGATGAATTGGACATTGTATGAAGCGATAGTAGATGTTTGCCATTTGTATGTGGTATGTAATAAGAGCACTCAGGTGTTGATATTTAGAACTAGGTGTTGTGAGTGCATATCTGTTGAGTCCATAGAAGTGGATCCAACACTAGGTGGTGTGGCATATCATTAGAAGGCAGAGAGAAAGGTATTAAAAGACAAAAGAAGTAAGTGGATAGAGTTTATATGAAGTTAGGGAAAAAGGATTGGATCTTAAAGGGATCTTAAAGGAAGTAATGATGTCTTGTATTAAAAACTGGAAGTGATTATAAATTGTATGAAGGTGTCTAGACTGCATGATTATGATAATCCCATAAATCTTCTAACAAAGAAGAGTCCTTATAATAAAAAAAAAAACTTAAAAATCATATCATCACACTGCAGTACTACATATATTATGTATCATAATATTACTACTGAACCATAAGTAATATTCTCAGTAAATGCTTGTATATTTCAGTGAATATCATAACTACTTCCCAAACTGATAGTATAGGCGGCTTCGGTGGCGTAGTTGGTAGCATGCTGAGCTTCTATGCCCAAGATAGCGGGTTCAAACCCGGCCGAAGCCGTCGGATTTTTTAAGAGCGTTAAAAATCCCTCAGTATGCCTTCCTTCGGAGAGGAAGTAAAGCCGGCGGTTCCATGCCATAGATTTATGGCATGTTAAGGACCTTCCACTAATTACACCAGTGTGAAGCTAAATTGTATAGGATAAGAATGTAAACAACGCTCATAGGTTCCTACGTTCGTTGCCAAGAGCCGACTGCGGTGGCGTCTAGTAGCTCAGTTCTGAACTAGGCCTAGTAGTCTTGGACGGTGGTGGCAAAAGTAGGAATAATTTGAAAAGTTCAAAGTTGTAGTCCTTACTTGAATTAAAAAACTAACACGCACACACTAATACAGCCATCACAATTAACACCGGTTATCAGACAGATTCTACACACACCCAAAGTACACGGGGCTACATGACCGCGTTGTGGCTGCCCCTAAACTTAAGACCAACCAACAAACATTTTTCTGATTATTTCTCCTTCGCAATTCCCTTTTTTTTTTTCATTCTTCCAATTATTCCCCTTCCCTCAATAATAGTAGAAAATTAAGGGGGAGGGGGTGCTATAGATGAGGGGGTGTTACAGGCGAGTAAATTATGTTATTTGTTTAACTGGATAAATTTCATTCATGAGAAAATGAACTTCACATTTAGGTAGATTTCATTAGAAAGCTAACTATTGTAATGGGTACCATGTTTCGACTTCCGGAAAATTTCGACATATCTTCGCGTTTCACATCCCCCAGACCCCAAAACCACCGTCAGTTCAAAAGTTTATATATATATATATGTATATCAGATTCTTGTGGACACGATAACTGCCGTAATTTTGAACCAATCACTTTGAATTTTTTACCGAATATGTATACCTATAAAATCTCGGTCGAGTTCGTTACTGGGCTAAATCGGTCGAAGGGGGTGAAAATGGGGGGCTTTTTTCGAAAATAATATTGCTATAACTCTCTTAATATGTGAAATATCGAATCCGTTCGAAGTTCATACTGTGTGTCGGATATAGCCCAAAAATTTATGTTTGAAGATTTCTTTTTATAGCACCAACCATTGACCAAAGGGGTGCGAAAGAGTGGGTTTTTCGGGAAACATTAATCATATCTCTCCTAATAGGCACAATATCAAAACCGTACAAAATGGGCAATATTCTCCTAATAATTACAGTGAATCCAGAAAGTATTCATCTACGTGCTGTTTTGCGAATGAAACCGGTCTATAGACAGTGAAAAGCCGAAAATAAACAAAAAACAAATGTAGTTGGATGGTGCATGGGTCAGCACATCATTATTATACAAAACCAAAACAAAATATATTCTAAGCGATAACAAGGATAGCAAAACTTGAAAGCTCCGTTATTACCTAGTTCATAATGTATTCGTCTACGCTTGGAATGATTGATTAAAATGAGAGATCGGGGTGAAACGTCACTCGTGATTCACGCATTCGCTGGTGTCAGCCTTCCGCAACTCACTCAAAACATGTTGTGAATGGCTCTGGAGATGTGCAAGTTGTAAAATGGGTCGGAAAGTTAAAGAGAGAAGCGTAACGGAGAGGAAACTCATCCTGGGCTTGGATAATCAGTGCAAATCGTCCTATGCGATTGCAAAGCTAGTGGGCAGACGTCGATCAACGTTTCAGTCGGTGGTGGATCGCTTTTGCACAACAAAAACATTCAAAAACAAGCCGCAGAGTGGTCGTCCTCGAGGACTGATCGATCGAGACGAGAGATTTATTACGGGAGAAATCAAGAAAAATCCAAGACTTAGTGCACCAAACTTGGCTGGTGAGCTGGAGAGGAGAGGCACATAACACAGTAAAGGAATACCTGCAAACAAAATGGGTATAATGGCCTAGGAGCTCGTAAGAAATGTTGGGTGAATGCAATGAATCGCAAGAAACTGCTTGCTCTCGTCAAAGAACACGTATTAAAGGACGAGGACTTCTGGAATAAGTCATTTTCAGACGAAAGCAAATAAAACATATTTGGGTCAGATGGCAGGCGAATGGATTGGCGAATGATAAATACGGAGATGCAGCTGCACAACCTTGTGCCCACAGTGAAACATGGTGGGGGTTCCATCATGGTATGGGGGTGTAGGAGTGCAGCAGGTGTAGGACAATTACATGTCATAGAAGGAACAATGGATCACAAGATGCACATAAAAATTTTAAAGGAAAATTTGAATAATAGTGACGAAAAATTAGGACTGCAAGGCACGTACATCTTCCAACAGGACACGATCCGAAGCACACAGCTCTAAATACTAAGCTGTGGCTATCATATAACACTCCAAAACAACTCAATACCCCCCCTCAATCCAATAGAACACCAGCGGAATGTGCTGGAAGATAACATCACGAAACTGCCAACTTATAACAAGAACGACTTAAAACAAGCTGTGGAAGACGAATGGAACAAAATTCCATCCTCCACCACGGCTAACTAGGTCCGTTCCATGCCGCGACGATTGCAAGCAGTCATTGCTGCAAAGGGGAACCCTACCAAGTATTAATTTCTGTTATGTACAGTATGGACGAATACTTAATGATCTGGTGAAAAAGTGCATTTTTAAGTTTTGCTATATTTGTTATCACTTAGAATATATTTTCGGTTTTGGCTTTGTATGTACTGACCCATGCGCCATCCAACTAAATTTGTTTTTTGTTTATATTCGGCTTTTCAATGTCTATAGACCGGTTTCATTCGCAAAACAGCACGTAGACGAATACTTTTTGGATTCACTGTACCTAAAACTTTTATCTGAAAGAATTTTTGATATGACCCACCATTACGCCAAGGGATGAGAAAAATGATTTCGGAATTATATTAAAATGCCAAGAGCTATCAGTGGTTGCCATGGCAACACTACTAAATTGATGAAGGATGAGCCATCAGACGTTGCCATGACAACGCACTTACACGAGATCAGATTCAGATTTCCATCTGACTAAGTGTGAAGCGGCTTCGGTGACGTAACTGGTAGCATGCTGAACTTCTATGCCCAAGGTCGCGGGTTCAAAGGCGGCCAAAGTCGTCGATTTTCTAAGAGCGCTAAAAATCCCTCAGTATGCTTTCCTTCTGGAGGGGAAGTTCCAACGTTCGTTGAGAGTTGCTGGTTGCGGTGGCATCTAGTAGCCAAGTTCACAGCTAGGTGTCGTTGATGGTAGTATCTGGTAGCAACATTAGGAACTACTGCTTGAAATTGACCGTCTGCAGTCCTTACCAGAATTATAGACTAATACAGCCATCACAATTCACACCGTTTATCAGACAAGATTCTACACTCATCCAAATTACACGGGGTTACATGACCGCGTTGTCGCAGCCCCTGAACTGAGGAACCAACCAAAATCTCTGCGGGAAATATAATTTTGCGTGAAGAAGTAACAGACCGTTACATAGTTCCACATCAGTGTCGAAACCTTGCATAAGGACAGTGTGACCACAAGTATAAAAATGGACTCCAAATGACAAGAAGGTTACAGTCATCAAAAGACAATAAAATGTTTAATATATGCATAAAATGACGAAAAACAAAGTTAATTAATCTCCAATTATAAAATACTTTCTCGCAATAAATGAGGTCTGATCCTTCTACGAAAACCTGCATATTCTGCCTCTTTTCGCCTATCCCCAAGTTTGCCCGGTGAAATCTACCTCCGCCTTCCGGTCTTTAAGAAAAGACTATTCTTCTTACAAAATTCATTGTGCCTATCTCTTGAGATGTGTGGACATATGTGCAGCTAGTGATATTTTTATACATTATAAAAAATTATCAAACATTGCCGTGCACTGTTATTGTAAGCTTGAACTAACAAGAAATTGCAATGTCCTAGTTTTAATTATACTAAACAATGCAGACTTACCGGATCATTCATCTTGCTCCGGGTTTCGTTAACTTTCGCTTCTGCTTTGGCGGGCTGATCAGCTTTTCCTCTGTAACTTGAGTTTTACATATTCTATTAATTTCAAATAAACAATAGTAAACAAATTAAGATTGTGAATAAGTTCAAATATCTTGGGGACAATCACTAGGAACTCAAACGAGAAACCACCGATAGACAGTTGGACATCCAAACTGAAACAAACACAACGAATCACCTGGCCAACCTACAAAAAGAAATCTCTCTCAATGAATGCCAAATTTCAGCATTACAATTTCGTTGTTAAACCCGAGGCAACGTATGGTAGTGAAACACTCTTCAAGTTGAACATCAAATCAACAACTGACAAACTGCAGAAAGCAGACAGAAGAATGTTAACATGAAGTATAACATAAATTTCTCGCCAAATCAATACTTTTTACTTACTTAAAAATTCTATAGGTACATGTTTCGAAAACACACAATGTTTTCTTCCTCAGCCCACTTATTGGTGTTAAACATCATAAAACATCGATAAACTCACTAAATAACAAAAAACACAGTTCACATTTCTTCTCTTGTTCTTCCTTTGTTAGGCCTGTGTCATTCGACACATTAATGTCACTCACGGAATAAACACTTTTAGTTGAAGTAATGAATATTGACACATTGACTCATTGCTAGTTTCAACGTGGGTTGCTGAAATGCACACAAGTGTCGTATAACCTTGCCAAAAGCGGAGAAAACAACTAACCAGCACCCAGGAAGGTAATTGGGTGTGGCGTCATGAAAATAAATCGAGTCAGGAATGTATGTTGGAATTAAACTATTGCGGTGGGGGTTGAGGAGGTGGTTTGCGTTTTTTATTATTATTTAAATAATCTGCTAATAAATCTAACAATTCATTCGTTTCAAAATTAACCTCGTTTAGATTATTGCATTCCTTTGACCTCTGATAAGTATATATATATATCATCTTGCACAGTTTCCAGCCACTGGCCGGGTCTGTTTGGAACACAAGCCTCTCCAACGTCTTCTGTCTTCCCACCATCTCTCAGCCTCCACCCTTGTCCAGTCTTCTCCTCTCTTCTTCACGCTTTCTTCCACCCCTTTCAGCCACCTGTCTCTCGGTCTTCCCCTCGGTCTCTTCCCTTCCCACTTCGTCTCATGTACTCTCCTGGGTATCCTCTTCTCCTCCATTCGTTTTACATGTCCATACCATCTAAGTCTAGATTTCTCTATACCATCCTGTAATGGTTCCTCCTTCATTAATTCTCTGGTCCTCTCATTTCTTATTCTGTCCATCTTTGTAGCTCCAATACTGCTTCTCAAGAACCTCATCTCACTGGCCTGTATTTTGCTCTTCTCCCTTCCTTTCATAACCCAGGTCTCCGAGGCATACGTCAGGATAGGGACATAGTACGTCCGATATATGATCTCCCATAAGTCCAACCCCTCGTCCACGTCGTGGGAGACGGGCAACGGCACAAAGTAGGGGATTGCCTGTAGGGGCGAAGTACAGTGGGGACTTCGTGTGCCCCGGGACCGTTACGGTAGCTGTGAAGGTCCTACAGGAACCCTGAAAAGTGACGGCTAACGGGGCTCTGGTGAAGCTACGATAGGCCCAGCAAGCCAGTAGTGGATTAAACCAAATGCTTTCAAAAATGGAACGAACCTCTGATAAGTAATGATATGAATATTTTCCAAAATATTCATATAGCTGCCCTTCGATGCGTAAGATGCAATTAAGAAGAATGTTAGTTATTTAGTTATTGTTGTTTTAAGGGGCGGAACTACGAGGTCATCTGACCCAGACAGAAGAATCATCAGAATAATTATTAACAAAAAACATCAAGTAAATGGCCAATGGAGATTGCTGCCGAATGAAGTGGTATATCAAGAGAGTGAATCAATAATAGATACAATGAGGAAAAGGAGAATCTCATATCTCATATTGAGCAAACAAATGGAGTGCTACAGGGGGATCCTATCAGCCCCCTACTCTTCATAATAACCACAGCTGAAATTCCAAACGCTATTGATACCGAAAATGTAAAAATATATATGTACGCTGATGATATCACCCTAGTATCACCAAGCATACAAAACCTACAGGTAGCTTTTGACAAATTGACTAAATGGACAGAAGGAAATGATTTAAACTTAAACGAAGACAAAACTGTGGTAATGACTCTCAGGAAAGGAGGGAGACGGACAGCGAGCGACAATGTCAGATATAAACAGACAACATTAAGACATGTAACAAATTTTAAATACCTAGGAATTACCTTTCAAAACTAAGGATTTGTATACACCATGCACATCAAAGAGCGAACAGTATCAGCAACGAAGGCAATTAACGGCATGAGAAATTTAAGACGATTATCATGGTCCACAGCTTTGACTCTTCCGCTTAAACATTTTGCCCATACTGACCTATGGTTTAGAGATTATATGGGATCACCTTGGCAAAACGAATCTGAAAGACCTAGAGAACGTCAAAGGAAATTTTCTTAAAAAAGTATAATGCTTGCCGAAATATACTCCAAATCGACTGGTCTATATTCTGACAAGTGAACCTTTTCCAATTGAAAAACTTCGACTCGACATGCTTTTACCCTGTACATCAGCATAACCAGATTTACTAAAAGAGCTGGAAGGTAAAAGAAAGGACATATGGGAAGATTTTTATGCCACAGATGCCATGATAAACAAGCAATGGATGAGAGCAGAATATGACCTTCGTTATCTAGTGACAAGACTAGCAGTTCATGGCTTCCACCGTGCAAGACAGAGAAGTTCCATAAGGCTGACACAGAATGCCTATGCAGATTATGTGGAAAGCAGTGTGAAAGGTACCATGTGCTGGTGTGTGTACCGAGAGAAGGACATCCCTAAATTCTTTCTGCAAAGACTAAATTTTATTCATGTATGAGAGTGTGAAATGTGTATACGTATATGTATACTGCATTACGGATATTTAACTGCATTAAATATTATTATATCTCCCGCCTACCAGAATTCAGACTAATAAAACAGCTGTTTAGTTACTTCTGGAAGAGTAAAACAAGGAACTGGTTCAAAGAGATCCAGCATGATTTATATAAATTAATTTTAACGATGCTCCAAATTAAAAACAGAGAAAAGACGAATATTTTAAGGAATAAATACTTACGATTCACATTAACAACATATGAATGGAAAAACTACACCATCACAGATGAACAAAGGGCGGCAAGGTCAGATAGAATGAAGAAACTTTGGGTGCAGAAGAAGCTGAAGCTGAATCGCTAATCTCCAAATACCGTTGTTAGACTTAATTGTATTTGTATTGATTTAAGTGCTCCAATGAGGGCATAAAATATAAAAAGAGTCAACTTTACCAACAAACATGCTTTCCACCATACCATCATGTCCCCTCTACAACTCAATCATAAACTAGGGTATGAGACAGTATTTATAGTGAGGCAGTGTGTAGTTAAGCAACAGCTGGATTGTATGGGATGTTAACCAGGATTGCCTCAAAGAATAAGGAGAGAGTACAAAGAAGAGCAGTTGAATTTGTTCTGGAGAACTGCCCAATCAAGAAAAATGTCATATAGGAAATGGCATAAGCAATGAAACACCAAACAATTTGCTTAATTTGTAACAACAAGTCATGTTTGAAACAGGCTTCCTCAAACTTGACACAGCATTTATACAGAGTTATTTCACGGTGTTTTTTTTAGTGTGTTTTAATGTGTTTTTATAGTGTTTTTAACACATTTGTTTGCAGTGTATTTTTGCATGTTTTTTATTTGATGAAAGGAGATGTACAAAGACTGATTGTCTAATACTACTTAAGTCAGGGCTGAAGAAGGGCTAAGGAAAATAGCTCGAAACATGTCCCCTATGTAACTGTTTTGAAAATAAATGGTATTGATTGATGGAGTTTTTCCTCAAATTGTGGCATAACATTTCTTGTCAATACGGACCTAATGGATTCTATTATGGAGTAGAATAAAGCTGAGATAGGTCCAATCGCCGCGAAACCAGGGTAGCAACATTTTTACCGGTATTCAGAATGGGTGGCGGCCATTTTTCAGGTTTCCTTAGCTGCATTTATTTTCAATACACAGATGGTTTTGTGTTAGATGTATTACTTAAAAAAGCCATCCAGATGCCTTTTAGAGTCTATACGAAGAAATACTCTCGATCAGTATTGTTCCCACGCCTTAACCCTGCAGATCTCAAAGAGCAACAAGTATTATTATTATTATTATTATTTGAGTCTTGATTGTTTGATGCAGCACTCCCCACCTCCCTGTTCTGAGCTATTTCATCTCTGCATACTGAACCCTTTATCCACAGGCTGTATAAAGGATTCTAATAAATTATTCATCATCTTTTGATACATTTCTACAGACAGCAGATATGAGAGCCAGACGGTGTTGGGAAATATTGAGAAATCAGTGGCCGAGAGGACACAATGGTTTAAGCTCCTGTTGTATTTTAGGAAGTAGCATAAATATTCTTGACACACAGGACAGGTGCAACTTTTAGCGCGGAGACGGCTTGAGTACGCACAATATGGCTTGTTGCTATGAGTGTTGGCGCCAAGAAGAAAATCAAATGCTACGATGTAATTGGTCAATCTTCATGTTAACCACTCCCTGTGGCAGAAATACAAGTAAAAGCGTGCACAGATCTACAAGAGTCTGAATCAATAATATCAAGACGCCCTGTTTTAGCGGCAACTCTGGTTGGTAACACTCCCTGGTCAATTAACGCGGGAGTTATCTACGGATTAATTCCATGATCGATTCGAGCCATCTACAGCATAATCGTAACCTCCACACTGCTACGAACTCAATGTTACCGATCGCATGCTAGTCTGATAATTATTATGGAATATTTTTTTCATAAATCCCCTTCCACACCTACCCTAGCCAGTTTCATTTATAATGATCCAGAAAGCTTCGAGAGAACACACTTTTATTTGTGCGTCTGAGGACGTAACATTGACTTTTATTTCAGATTTTGAGGAAGTAAGGCCGTTACTCAGGTGTCCGAGGACACGAGGCATACTCTGCATATTTTCATGTATTTGAACATGGAACATTTTCGTCAAGTTATAAGTGTAACTTCAGTGATTTATTTGTAGTCCCAGTACTACCAGATAGGACCAGTTCATCGAAATAATTCACCAATAGACTGTCAAGGAATTTAGTACTTGATCGGTGAATTTAATAGGGAATATATCGTGAGTGTATCTGACAAAACTTGATTTAATTCAGCACGAGATGACGTCTAGGAACGAGACCGGATCTTGGACCAGCAGGACATTTGCCAGAAGATGTCGATGACTAGCTAAGCAGCTTAAAGGAATGATGGCTGCAGATGTTTCCTTGACGCTGTTTTAAAGGATTGAGTACAAATGAATTTATTTATTTATTAAATCAGCTATGGTATTATGGGACATATTTTTGTAGATATTTGTTTGCTTGTTTGGCAATGTAGATTCTTAGTTCTTGTTTACTGACACATTAAGTATGGGACAAGCCGAGCGCTTTGTAATTTGTAAATATTGTGATGTGTGTTTGGTTCAACTATACAGGGCGACGCGCAGCTCGTGCTCGCATTCGCTTGCGTAAATCGCGGTCAAGCATGATTTGTTATATGCCTTATAACAAAAATGGAACTGAATTAATTTTGAGATTAAAAATAGAATTTGGAGGGTAAAGATTATTTGTGAGCAGAATTTTATGACGGATCAGGATTATTTTGATAGTTGCTTTTCCAGCTTTTCAGCTTAAAGGGCGCACGGCCGGCAGGTTCAAACGCAATTCAGAAAAGCCAAGGTGAACAGCGAAACTCCTAACACATACTCTTCTCTGAAGTCTTATCTCGACACGGCTCAACAGTTTGATGCTGGCCGAAGCTCGGGTGTTAGGCTCGGTCGTAAACGCGCTCCGAAGCTAGTAATTCAAATTTCCACTGAATGTAGATTGCAGGAAGAAATAAAAACGTAAGAACACTTACAGTGGGAGATGTACTTAAGATAGAGATATACTGTTACAGACTTTTTGTAGAACTTTTCATGCTGAACAATTCTTACACTCTTCGTATATATATATTTTTAAGGTTTTACCCAGCTCAAGCTTAAAAAAGGTGCACAGCAGCAGGTTTTTCTTCGACAAGATTCACTGAAATAGTTACTGCTCGGCTTCCATAGGCCATAAATGAATGTTTTCCCACAGAAACCTTCCTCTAGCAGCTTCGGTGGTGTAGTTGGTAGTATGCTGAGCTTCTAAGCTCAAGGTCGCAGGGTCAAACCCGTCCGAAGTAGAGCGTTAAAAAATCCTCAGTATGCCTTCCTTTGGAGGGGAAGTAAAGCCGGCATGCCCAAGTCATGATATATGGCATGTAGAAGAACCTTCCACTAACTACAATTGGGTGAAGCTAAATTTGTAGGTTATATTCGATTAACGCTCTATTAGTCCCAAAGTTCCCCACCAGGTGCCGGTTACGGTGGCATCTAGTAGCCAAATCCGCCTCTAAGTGTCGTTGACTGTAGCATTTGGTAGCAAAAGTAGGAACTACTTAAAAATGATCGTCTGCAGCCCTTACCAGAATTACAGATAACACACACTAATACAGCCCTCACAATCAACACCGGTTATCCGACAGATTCTATACACACACACACACACACACACACACACACAGTACACTGGGCTACACGACTGAGTTGTCGCAGCCCCTGAACTGAGGAACCAACCATCCGATTTTTGGACAAAAATTGTCTACTAAATTTTATGAATTGGAATTTTAGATTGATTGATTTGGAAACAAGTTCCTACTCTTTAGATTTTGAAGAATATAATGGTGGTGGTTCTTCTTCTGACTTATCCGATATGGACTTTTGCTACCACCATGGCTAACATCATCTTATCCTGTGCAATCCTGAAGAGGTCCGTGGAAGACAACCCAAACCACGTTAGTAAATTATCTATCCAAGTTATTCGTCTCCTTCCCGGTCCATGCTGACCTTCAATTTTACCCTGAAGTATAACTTGGAGCAGACTGTATTTTGGATTCCTCAACATGTGTCCCAAGTATTCCAATTTCTTCTTCTTAATTGTGTTTAACAGCTCAGGTTGGCTACACACACGCTGAAGAACCTCGGCATTACTCAGGTTCTGTCCACGAGATTTTAAGAATCCGTCTGTATATCCACATTTCAAAAGCTTGAATCTTCTTTTCTGTAGCTACCGACAAGGGCCAAGCTTCAACACAATAAAGAAGGGTGGAGACAACATAACACTTCACAATTCTTTTCTTAAGCTTCATACTGAGATCTCTACAACATAGTAGTTGCTTCATTGCCATAAAGATGGATCTAGCCTTCTCTATACGGCATCTTATTTCAACCCGATTATTGGATGTAACGGGTAATCTAGAAAACCACTGGATGGATTTTCATGCGGTTTTTTACATTCTGTAAAGGATTTCTCGAGGAAGGTATCTGTACAAAAAACATGCATTTATGACCAAAGGAAGCAGAGCAGTAACCATTTCAGTGAATCGAGTCGAAGAAGAACCTCCCGTCCGTGTGCCTTTTAAGCTTATGCTTGGTAAACCGTTAAAAATATCTATATACTATGAGTAAGAACTTTTCAACATGAAAAGTTCTACAAAAAAAGTCTTATCTTTAACACATCGCCCGCTATAAGTGTTTTTACGTTTTCATTTCTTCCAACAACCTCCATTCAGAGGAAATTTAAATTACTAGCTTCGGAGCGAGTTTACGAGATAGCGAGCCAGCCAATCACCCCAACCTTGGCCAGCGTCAAACTGTCGAGTTAATACTTCAGAGAAGAGTATATGTGTTTGAGTTTCGCTGTTCACCTTGGCTTTGGTGAATTGCGTCTGGGACCTGCTGTCCGTGCGCATTTTAAGCTTTCGCTGAGTAAATCGTTAAAGATACCGGGGAAGGTCGCTAGTTAGTAAATATATTATTAATTTTATACTTTGTTCAAGATAACGAACATCTGCTGAAGAATGACCGAAAAGGTTTGAAACATGTTACTGTATTTACCTCAAGGAGTAATAAGGAGAGGAAGTGAAGCCAGAAGTTACTCCACATATGCTCAAAACATTGCGGTAGTCCCATAAGAAAAGCATGTAATGGTGTGACGTACGTACTTAAAAGTGATATTTCGCGTGTGGGTCGAAATGTCGACGTGTAGGGCATATGTTTGCACAAACAGAACTCCCACCTGCCAAAGTAATGTAATTTCACAAGTAAATGCACTTTATTTGCCATTTATTGCGGCTTCGGTGGCGTAGTCGGTAGCATGCTGAACTGCTGTGCCCCAAGATAGAGTTTTCAAACGCGGCCGAAGTCGTCGGATTTTTAACAGCCTTAAAAATCCTTCAGTATGCCTTCCTTCGGAGGGGAAGTAAAGCCGGCGGTTCCATGTCATAGATTTATGGCATGTAAAAGATCCTTTCACAGACTAAACTTGTGCAAAGCAAAATTTGTTAGGTTAGATTTCGGCAGAACGCTCGATCAAAGTTCCAACGTTCACCACTAGGTATCATTGATATCTGGTGGCTAAAGTTGGAACTACTTGAAATTGAACGGAACTTGTAGCTCACCCTTTAGGGTGTCCGCTGGAAGCAGCTACAGACTCAGGCGAGCCAAACATGTCCTCGGGCACTGCCGGCACTAAAAGCCATACGATAAATAAATAAATGTATTAAGTTTTCATCCTTAGAGTAGCCACCTAATGGTACTGTCCTATTATAGTATCATTCGTTCAATGTTCAAATATTGGCATATGTGTCCACCAATATAAGTATTTTGATTGCTAGGAATTAATTACGGATATTTTCCTTAGTTTCTTACTGGAAATAGTTTCTGTTTGTCAATTAATGAACGGTATTACTGTAATCTAATTACCCCCAATCTATTTTTAACGTGGCTTGTGCCCTAGATTTATTGCTCATGGGTGTTAGAAGATTGATATGCCATTATTTGCATATTTTAGCGTGTTAATCTAAAACCTCGGCCTAGACCTTGTTCAGTTTGTTACCGGAACTGAACTGGCGTATTAAAAAAAACCATCATGCAATAAAAACAATAACGCCACCACCCAATTAGTTCACACGCCTTAATATTTTAAATTTATTTAATCTATTTAATACTCATTCGTAATATAATGGCAGGCCTACTGGTATATCTGTAATTATTTGCCTAGTATTGTGACTGCCGTACTCTTCACGCTGGCCAGCAAAGATCAACAAATATTCCTTGATTTCCATCGTCATATAGGCCTACCTTACAACTTCGTACTATACCTGCACACGAATCTTTTACTGGTAATCATACTTAAATCCCCACTAATAAATAAGTCTACGGTCGTAGGCTCCATTTACCGCTTGAGCCAGGCAAATATGGGGGCGTGATCAGTGCTTCAACTCTCCGCATGCTATGGAGCTAACAGGGCGTCTCCTTACTACTCCTCGATTTACCTTACAATTAACTTACTTTCATTTATAGTACTTATAAGGTGGAATGAGTGTTTTAATCCCAATTTACACAAAAATATTTTTGAACCAAGAACATTCTGTAAGTTGCTAAACCTAGCAACAAAAAAGCTCACAGGTGAAAAGGCTTAATTTAAAACAGCTGAGAATGCATATCATACCTTAGCTCCAAGCCGTGTCAACGGCAAACGAGGTTGTGTCGCCTGAGGTATATCATCTGAAAATAAACGCACATCATCAGTATTCAAAGTGACGAACATTTGAATGTATGCATATGGAAAGGGACCAGAAGTCCAGTATTTTGTACAACTGTGTTTCAGAGGCCCGAGTAGCCAAGGGACCCATATGTCATTCATTTAACAAGCTATGTAAACATGAAATAGCCTCCTCTCATAATGGTCAGAGGTCCACGAGTTTTAGACCACAAATCATGCAGGCTCTTTTGCCTAATCTAAAAAAATATGACTATCTTCTACCTTTTTCACATAGGGTGTCTCCAAATTTATATATAAGAAATAGTTTGACAGACCAAGTGTCAAGACTGCGTGTTGATTTATTCATCAGATTACTTTGCAATAGTTGTAGAGTACACAATTAACTAATTTCATCAGAGCTGCCTTTCAATATACTCTAAATACAATATATTTTGAGCGACAGAATCTGAAGCATTTGGCAGCAGTGATATAAAATAGCCTCAGGTGGGCTCCTATTGGCTGGAGTTTGACAGCCAACAACGCTTTGCCAGCGCGTGTTTATATTTCTAATAAAGACTATGACGATAGGGACAGTGAAGGAATGGAAGGTGTAAAACCCTTGCCAAAAGAGTGAGGATTAAGCATTTGGTGGCGTCATTTCACTTGCGGCCATCGGTAGTAAAGCAAAGGGGTTGAATTGTATAGCTTCCCTGATATAGTGTTCAAATATTACTGCCTGCTATCCAATACAACTCGACAATGCAACAATATCGCCACAAAGGGCATGGGTGTGTGGTCAGTGCAAAATATTCTTTTAACGCAACATTACTTGTGTAGAATCACAAATGCGTTTATTAACAATGAAGAGTCACAATACAGCGAGTGTGCTTGTGCTATCATGATCTGCTTCTGTTGTCAACTACACTGAAGAACGTCCACCCTGACTCCTTTCTCGAAGGATAGTCGTCAATAATACCTGCTTATTGCATGGAGAGTGTCGATTTATTCATCAGATGCCTACTTTGCATTAGTTGTAGAGCATTTTCCCTCTTTATTGAACTAAACTATCATAAAGATCGTATGACTTCGGCATGCAAATTATTTTTGCATTTCACTTTATCAATGTACTCAGCAACAACTCAAGAAGGAATTTAAAAATACATTAAGTTACATTTAAAAGTACAGATATAATGTCTGAATTGTAGCCCTGTGTATTATTCAAATCAGCTGATTTACAACAACAAAAACTAGGCAACACCACTTAGCTGTCCGACGCTTTCGCCATATCTTTCATATTGCTGTCCTTTGATATACCGGGTTTCACCGACGAGAGCATAGCACCATTCTGACCTTTTTAGAAAATACAATTAACTGTATACATTATTTTGCTAAAAAAAATTGCAAATTGTACATTTTTTCTATGAACAATTATGATGAAAATCTTAAACCTATATTGCTTGCATTAAAGTGTATTTATTTCTTTTATTTATTGCCTTGGAGACTAGAATCAGTCTCCTTAACCCGGTCCATGAGATATTGATGCTAGTGTCAATCTATGTCTATATGGACAATTCTCACCTGGCGCGTCCATGTCGCCGAAGTGGGCAACAGTACTATAGTAGCGGCTAAGTTCTGGTGGGGACTGTGCCAATTGAAATTGACACAATATTCATACCCTGCTGTCGGCCCTACCCGTGGCTCGTCGGGAGCCCTCGTGTCCTGTCAGCCGTCGTCGTATCTCGTCGAAAACTTCGTTACTTACCTCAAGATTTTAATTTTCAAACCCCGTATTAGGCCAAAAGAAGAAATAAAAATAATTAGCTTCCCCCTAAGAAAACCAATGCATGCCTCTGCATGCCACATTAAATATAAAGAAGAAGAAATTATTTGGAAATATAATTGTGCATGTCAATACCTGAAGTTGCATGTAATTGAAATCATTGTATCTTTATTGTGAAGTTCTGTACCTTGTATGTTGCATGTTATTGTGAAGTGAGCTGTTCTGTATGTGGGGAGACCTTGGCTATTGTCAAAGGTAGGTTTTAACCAATGGCTTCGAAATCCGTTTTAGGGTTAATTCATCGCCAACTTAAACATAGTGGGAACTGTTTGTTTTCCGCATTGATTGGCCTTGTCCAGATAAGATGTTTTGGTAACATGCGAAGACGGGCATGTGTCTTCACTTGTTTCATTTCATCTTGTCGCCACTGCAAGCTCATTGGTGGTTTCCGGATGTTGAGCGCATGCGCGCCCAGGAACTCTGTGTTGTGGGTTGGACAAAAGCGATATCTTGGTCATTCCATTATGGGGCCCTAGCACGGACAGAAGTGTTGAGCCTTGGCTCTTAGAGCCCGGCTACCAAGGCCGAAGGTAATGAAGTTTAATACTATATTCTGTTTTTTTAATTTGTCGACGCGTCGTTTTAATAATTATTTTCTTCTACCTTTAATTTATGTTTTTCGGCGATTTCTGAGTGCCGATTGGGAACTTTGTTTTATGTAACTTCGACGTTAGTTATCGGGCTCAAGTCAATGTGAGGAAATCTACATATTTTAATTTGATTACTTTTGATATTCTACTGTGCTTGATTTTATTGTGGCTTGAATTAACTTCTCTTGCGCAAGCTACATGAATTCGGTTTGGCCTGAATTTGCAATGCACAAATGCACGAAGGCCGATCGTACGTTGTTTGTTGGTGATGTTTGTAAACGACAAAACTCTTAATTATTTATTATGCGTCGTGATTTGACGCGAACTTGGTAGAGATACTTCAATATCTAAATACAGTGTTCTCCTAAATTCGGATTTTCGATAGCCTGAGGTACTCCTAATTATGTTTGGTTTTGCGTGCAAGATGCCGCGCCCACTTCCATTGTTCGCCCGCCATGAATGAAATTTTGATCAACTACTATTTCCGCCTATTGGCATCTGTATCTTGTGAATTCTTACGAATATATTATATATTTTATTGGTTTTGGAAAACATTATTTCATTTGAATATCGAAGTAGTATATTTCATATACTTGAAGAGGTTGAACCTATCCAACTACCATAGTGGACTGAAAGTAAGCTTGCTTGGTCAGCACTCAAAAGTGCTGAAATACTTCCCTAAACAAAAACAGGTTATGTTAACTTAAAATTTCGTAGCAGAGCAAACAGGGTCTGTCAGGTTGTAGACCACTTTGGCCGATGAGTACAAAACCCAGCCCTCCACACAACGGGTAATCCGGCGTTTGTCTTTATATGGGACAGAATGATGGTAGCAGAGCGTGGTTTTCGATTTCTGCAGCCGGCAGATCTTGATAAACATAACTTAAAGTTGCGGGGAGTTACGGGCAAGTTGTAACATTTAATATTAACTTAATCAGTTAGGTAGGGGTCTAACCTGTGTTATTACTAATGGATGTATTGTGTTCTTGCTTTCATGCAATGTACGGGTTCGAGACGTTGCTGGCATTCTTTTGTACGTGTACGTGCAAGAGACGAGTCAAGATCAGCTGTTAGCTGACACTCAAGACATGTGACTTCTCAAGTGACGGTGTTGGCTTGGCTGTTAGCCTATGTTTGGTTATCTCGATGGTGTTGGTGCTGCAGGAGATCGCGAGGTAAGCCCAGATAATACCGTGTTTTATTTTAAGTAGTTACTATTTTACCTCTGCACAGTTGGCAAGCAAAGAGCTCATAGCTTCTTCTACTGTGTAAAGTTCGAGTGATTGGAAAAGTGCTGCATTCTACCGTGTCGAAATATTTCTGGCAGTGTTGCCAAAGTGATGTCGTGAAAATAGTAGTTCCGGTGAATTGCCGAGTGATACTAAAATCATCTGGAGGAGAGTTATCAATCTAGCTTCTGTTAGTAAACCTCTGTGCTCAGGTGGGTAGTGCTGAGTTGTAACTGGATTTTAGTAGTACAACGCTCTTATGTACTTTCTGTGAACGTGCAGGTGAACTTCGGTTGTGTACTGTAAGTGCCTACAGCAGCGAGTCCAGTGTTATGGAGAGTTGATCTTTGGTCGGTGGATGGCAAATTTCTTTGAAATTTATTTCAGCTTAGCAGTGAAGCAGCTGCAGATTTCATTTTTAGCGGAGAAATTTCCAGGTTCTAAATCGTTTCGAGGATTGTGATTCCTTCTTGTTGAGGTTAAGTGTTTCATCAGTTGTGAGGTTGGTACCTATTAGATCAGCTGTTCAGTGCAATGTGATGCCGAGGTCATGGTGTCAGCAGCGAGTGGGTGCTAAGAAGCGATGATCGTGGAGTACTGTTTGCTTAATGGTGGAGAGGTTTTGATCTTCAGTTGGTGAATTGTAAAAATTGAAAATTTTAATTAGGTTCAACTTTGAAATTTGATTTGGCGGATGAAGAAGAACTTGCCTGGACATGTGTGAATGATATTGGCCTGAATGCTAGTGTGTTTGTTGTGGTGAGAGGTAAGGGTGTTACATGCACCTCAGGAGTAGTGGGTGTTTTGGTGGTGTTGATGTCGGGCATTCTGAGCTCTCTCTGACCCTTAATGTTACTTGGGCTGGAGTGTCCCGTTCATGAAGGTTATTTTAGGGCTAAAATATTTTTACTTAGTGAGTGCGAGTGCCTGTTGTCAGATTGGTACCCGATATCCTGTGTGGATATTTGGTTTGCTTGTTGAACATTTCGTTCTCTCGTACTAACTGTGGTTGGTATTTGTTAGTGTTGTTTGGTGACATGGCTGTGTTGAGCAGTGGTGTCTTTTGGGGAGTTAGAGTTTGTTAAGGTACTGCTGATGAAGTGATACCAACCTAGCGGAAGTACCCAGTCTCTGTTTGTTATGATTCTGGTGCTTTCAGTGAGGGTTGGTGATGTCGACATTGCTATGCTCTTCTGACTCTTGATGTCGTTCGGGCTGGTGATGGTCGCACATCGTATTTTAGTGTTTGAGGGTATTTTCTGTTTTTTTTATTTCAGGTGTGTTAAGTGCCTTATTGGTACTTGGTGCTCAGTGTGAGTACTTGTTAAGTTGGTACTCTGTATGAGTATTGGCAATTCTTGTTGTTATTTTGATAGTACTTAGTAGGTAATTGTTGTTGTTGTATTCCTCGTTGGTTGGTGCTATTTTATGGGAAGTGGTGCTAGCCAGTCTTGGTCTATTGTTGGTTCCTCATTGGTTGGTACTGTTTTATGGGGAATAGTGCTAGCTAATCTTGGTCCTTGTTAAGGTTAGGTGGATATGGGAGTGAGTTAGTTCATCGAGTTGGTTTCAGGAGGGTGGTTCCCTGAAGTCCAGGATAGTGAATTCCAGGATGATTATTCCCTGATGATGTGAGATGGTTTGTCGAGTGGTGCCTATTGATTTTAATTATGATACTTCGTGTGAAGTATATGCAGGCAGATGTTTTCCTTTCGCTGCAACACGTGGCAGGTGTTTAGGCCAGTTTCTGAAGACGACTGGAAGTTTATCTATTCGGAATTCGAAAGGCCGGAATGTTATGAAGCTTAGTATGCTTTCTGTGGTGAACTGTGGATTTGCAGGATGGCTGGAGGAAGTTTAGAGTTCGACGGAAGGTCTGGTTCTGAAATTGATTAGTTGGGAAAATTTTAATTTTGTCTGGTTCTACAGACGTCATAGGCACCTACGGACGGTTAGGGGCTGATTGACCCAGTGAAGTATGGTTGCTGTTTAGTGACCCATGATGATTAGTTGGTTGCATTGAGTGACCTATTGGAAAGTTTGTAGTAGTCTTGCTACCTGTGATGATTTGGTGCTGATTGGTTGCACTGTGATTGTTAAGGAGTTGACTGTGTGTCAAAATTGGTTACACTAAGGTTCGGTGCATGAAGTGAGTGTGCTGACTGTGAAATAATGGGCTGTGAAGGTTGGTCATCGTGCAGTTATGAGCAGCACTGTGACGTTTAGAAGATGGTTGAGCGGATTGTTGATTGAGTTAGTGATTGGGCGTTGAGTGGATTGTTTGGTGTTGAATGAGGATTAGGTTGATGAAAGTGAGGTTATAGCTTATGTGGTCATCTCTTGATTGGAGTTAATGATTGTCTATGATGACTGAGTGTTGTGATCGTGCCATAGAAGTATGGTTTCTGGTGTGAGTTGTCCTGGTGAGGTGATGTTTTAATTTTGAAAAATTGTTGCTGGTAAGCTTGTTGAACTGTGTTTGTTCGGTTCTGTGTCTGCTGCGAGCGGTCACAGGTAAGGTTTAAAGCCATGCTGAAGCCTGTGTATTTGAGTCTATAAGATTAATCAACTCGGTATATCTGTATTGTCTGGCACTTACCAGAAGGTCTTGTGGTACCTTGTACCTATAATTAATTAAATTACTTGAGAGCCAAAGTCACCATGTCATTGAGAGGTTATGTGATTTAAGCACGTTTCGAATCCCATTAATTAATTCATCTTAGAATGTGAACGCAGGATTTTGGTGGGAAAGTTGATTTTCTTTGCCCGAGCATCGGAATGTGATGTTCGTTTCCTATGCCCCCTTCTGTTGTTAAAATTTATTACTCGACTAAAGTCTGACCGAAAGCTTGTACTGGAAGTTGATAACCTGCTCCAGTACCAATTGAAGTTAATACTTGAAATATGACCAAGTCGTCTGGGGAGTATAATTTGATAATAAAGTTCTTCGAAGTATGCGATTAGTGCGCGTTCTAGCGGTTGGAATGAAACGACATGGTGACTGGTGATAAAATCTAACCATGGTGCAATGTTCGGTGGAGCTCCCTTCTGCTGTGTTTTGATTGTGTTCTAGTCGCCTTTCATCTTGGGTGGCGGTAGCAAGAGCTCTGGCTGCTGTCACCATACACGAACTAACATCTGGTGGAGGTGTCTGCCATTCTGCTGGTCGGAGTGGAGGTGCCTGATACCACAACGTGAAGATGCCTAGCTGTGACAGACATGACAGTCTGTCAGTCGGTGAGCCCTACCCATGCCTTGCATGCGCCCTGCAGAATCAACTGCTGAACCCCTGGTTGACCTTTCGCAGAGGGAGAACTGTGCCAATTGAAATTGACACAATATTCATACCCTGCTGTCGGCCCTCCCCGTGGCCCGTCGGGAGCCCTCGTGTCCTGTCGGCCGTCGTCGTATCTCGTCGAAAACTTCGTTACTTACCTCAAGATTTTAATTTTCAAACCCCGTATTAGGCCAAAAGAAGAAATAAAAATAATTAGCTTCCCCCTAAGAAAACCAATGCATGCCTCTGCATGCCACATTAAATATAAAGAAGAAGAAATTATTTGGAAATATAATTGTGCATGTCAATACCTGAAGTTGCATGTAATTGAAATCATTGTATCTTTATTGTGAAGTTCTGTACCTTGTATGTTGCATGTTATTGTGAAGTGAGCTGTTCTGTATGTGGGGAGACCTTGGCTATTGTCAAAGGTAGGTTTTAACCAATGGCTTCGAAATCCGCTTTAGGGTTAATTCATCGCCAACCTAAACGTAGTGGGAACTGTTTGTTTTCCGCATTGATTGGCCTTGTCCAGATAAGATGTTTTGGAAACAAGTGAAGACACATGCCTGAACAATAAATATATTTTAGAATAATATTATACAACAAGTTGGTTGTTGAATTTTATACACATTTGGAATATTGGCTTACAATTAATATTATTTGATTAAACACAACACTTGGGAAAGCCCTAAGAAACCCCATACTAGTACGTTCAAGGTTATGATCTTAAACGACGGCAGCCATGCAAGCAAGTAACTCCCGGACTCGCTAAGTATGAAAATTTTAATATTCTCGTGGATGGTTAGATCCAGGAGAAGAAAATAAGTCCCGAACAAAATCTAGTTTAAGAAAAATAGAGAGAGAACATGCAGGAAACTCACCGTAATAACCATCTCTCATCCAAACACCAAATGTGATCAGGAAAAATCCCATCATTTATGAGGTGAATAATTAGCACCAAACTCGGGCAAGAATCAGGCCGAAAGAAAACGAGAATAAGTCAACTCGCTTGAATATAGCGAAGCTAGGCCAATTTCGGATAATTAATATCGATTTTAAATAACAAGACATGCTTGCACCAAATACCAATGGCGGCAAGGCCACGCAAGGGATCCCATTTTAGGATAAATCAATTAAAACCGTAAAACGGCACAGATATTTATTTCGATCACGAAATGCACACCAAAGGTGTAGCGACACCCAATCAGATTACTCAGAACCGAACTTAGTTCATTAGAACAGAAAAATATTGGCGATTGAGTTAGAGCGAAGCACACGACGTCTTTTTATATAGCAAAGCTATCTTCAACTTTTTGCGACAATCGAAATTACCAAATTAATAATCATGGCTGGAAAACAAAAGAAAATTGCCCGACAACAAACGCCAAGGCAAGAAAAGAAAAGGGAAACTAAGCTAGCCCAAGATCCAAAATAAGAGAAATTAAGATACAAATCACAAGTATTTTTCATTTTACTTAAAATAATCCTAGCTTAGGAAGGCGTCACTCACATTTTAAATTGGTATCGTAAAATAAAAATAAAATATTAAATAAGAAAGAATAAGGAAAATCTTTTGGCCTAATAACAATTTTATGGGCCCATATTTAGAAAGCAAAACCTACTAACTACATTATATTAAACTAGCCTGAGACTAGTGCGATGCCACGCAAAAAATCTAAAGTCTTGAAATTAAGACGCAATGGAGATTCACGACACGAATTGCTCCTCAAGCTAAGTTATCACAATCAGTTAATTTAAGCATTCTTTCCGTCCTAGAAGATCAGTTCTCGTTGCTTCATTTGCTGTTTGAGGTTCAATAGGTTTACCTGAAAGTTTTAGGCGACCCCATATTCCCTAAGGAATTGGGGCCGGAGCGGAGCTCCAATACGTCCACACCTTTTAAAATCACATCTTGGAATACTTGGCTTCCCCACGCCGAGAAGGAACGCCACGGAAAATCAGTCCATGCGCATGCGCATCAATCATTTTCCACTGCTTCTAGCTCGCAGTGACGATATTCAGAACTAGTAAACAGTTGAAGGAGTACATACTGCCAACATAAATTCGGATAGAGTTATTGAAATATATGGCACTAATGTTCACCAGCACGAAATATGATTGGTAGAACTGTCCGTTGCGAACACAGGCGCTGATTGGCAATGAGAGTAGTTTGAATTTAAAAGTTCGAAGAGCGCCAGATTAAGGTAGTTAAGTTCATAAATTTTGCCACATCACTCAATAATGACATATATTGCAAGGTCAATTGTTGGCTTCCGGAATAATTGAACCGGTCGACCTGAGTCATATAGTTCATGGGGAAGGTTTTTAATTCAGACTATATATATCTTCTTTGGAAAGGGAAACACAGGGGCGACCATTGGGCTCTGAACTGAGTCCGTGATGATGACCAAGGGGCGACGAAGGACGGAGAAACCATGAGCAGATGTAATCGGCTCAGCCTCGCGTCACCAAAGGCCTACCAGGGGGCCTGCAGTTGATCTTGAACCTTCCATGCAAAACTGTTTTTGGCTCACCGAACAACAGTAACCAAAACTGTCACAGCAATTCCAGCATAACAGCGTGGCAGCCAGCCTCCACTCCTCCGACCAGCAGTTTGTGGACACCAACCACCAAATGACAGGTGCTCATACGTGGTGACAACAGCCCGAGCTCTTAGGCTATGTCACGATAGCGAGGTAGAACCTCACTCACACTGGACAAGCTGAAACAGAATCAAAACAGCAGAAAGGGGGCAACAGATCTTCAAGAGTCGTATTCAAACCCTGCTGTCGGCCCTCCCCGTGGCCCGTAGGGAGCCCTCGTGTCCTGTCGGCCGTCGTCGTTTCTCGTCGAAAACTTCGTTACTTACCTCAAGATTTTAATTTTCAAACCCCGTATTAGGCCAAAAGAAGAAATAAAAATAATTAGCTTCCCCCTAAGAAAACCAATGCATGCCTCTGCATGCCACATTAAATATAAAGAAGAAGAAATTATTTGGAAATATAATTGTGCATGTCAATACCTGAAGTTGCACGTAATTGAAATCATTGTATCTTTATTGTGAAGTTCTGTACCTTGTATGTTGCATGTTATTGTGAAGTGAGCTGTTCTGTATGTGGGGAGACCTTGGCTATTGTCAAAGGTAGGTTTTAACCAATGGCTTCGAAATCCGTTTTAGGGTTAATTCATCGCCAACTTAAACGTAGTGGGAACTGTTTGTTTTCCGCATTGATTGGCCTTGTCCAGATAAAATGTTTTGGTAACATGCGAAGACGGGCATGTGTCTTCACTTGTTTCATTTCATCTTGTCGCCACTGCAAGCTCATTGGTGGTTTCCGGATGTTGTGCGCATGCGCGCCCAGGAACTCTGTGTTGTGGGTTGGACAAAAGCGATATGATAGTCATTCCATGATGGGGCCCTAGCACGTTTGAGCCTTGGCTCTTAGAGCCCGGCTACCAAGGCCGAAGGTAATGAAGTTTAATACTATATTTCTGTTTTTTTTTTAAATTGTCGACGCGTCGTTTTAATAATTATTTTCTTCTACCTTTAATTTATGTTTTTCGGCGATTTCTGAGTGCCGATTGGGAACTTTGTTTTATGTAACTTCGACGTTAGTTATCGGACTCAAGTCAATGTGAGGAAATCTACATATTTTAATTTGATTACTTTTGATATTCTATTGTGCTTGATTTTATTGTGGCTTGAAATAACTTCTCTTGCGCAAGCTACATGAATTCGGTTTGGCCTGAATTTGCAATGCACAAATGCACGAAGGCCGATCGTACGTTGTTTGTTGGTGATTTTTGTAAACGACAAAGCTCTAAATTATTTATTATGCGTCGTGATTTGATGCGAACTTGGTAGAGATACTTCAATATCTAAATACAGTGTTCTCCTAAATTCGGATTTTCGATAGCCTGAGGTCCTCCTAATCATGATTGGTTTTGCGTCCAATATGGCACGCCCACTTCCTTTGTTCGCCCGCCATGTATATAAAATTTGATCAACTACTATTTCCGCCTATTGGCATCTGTATCTTCTGAATTCTTACGAATATATTATATGTTATTGGTTTTGGAAAACATTATTTCTTTTGAATATCGAAGTAGTATATTTCATATACTTGAAGAGGTAACATCTCTCCAACTACCATAGTGGACTAGAAAGTAAGCTTGCTTGGTCAGCAGGCAAAGTGCTGAAAAACTTCCCTAAACATAAACTGGTTATGTTAACTTAAAATATACGTAGCAGAGCAAACAGGGTCTGTCAGGTTGTAGACCACTTTGGCCGATGAGTACAAAACCCAGCCCTCCACATAACTGTGCCAATTGAAATTGACACAATATTCAAACCCTGCTGTCGGCCCTCCCCGTGGCCCGTCGGGAGCCCTCGTGTCCTGTCGGCCGTCGTCGTATCTCGTCGAAAACTTCGTTACTTACCTCAAGATTTTAATTTTCAAACCCCGTATTAGGCCAAAAGAAGAAATAAAAATAATTAGCTTCCCCCTAAGAAAACCAATGCATGCCTCTGCATGCCACATTAAATATAAAGAAGAAGAAATTATTTGGAAATATAATTGTGCATGTCAATACCTGAAGTTGCATGTAATTGAAATCATTGTATCTTTATTGTGAAGTTCTGTACCTTGTATGTTGCATGTTATTGTGAAGTGAGCTGTTCTGTATGTGGGGAGACCTTGGCTATTGTCAAAGGTAGGTTTTAACCAATGGCTTCGAAATCCGTTTTAGGGTTAATTCATCGCCAACTTAAACGTAGTGGGAACTGTTTGTTTTCCGCATTGATTGGCCTTGTCCAGATAAGATGTTTTGGTAACATGCGAAGACGGGCATGTGTCTTCACTTGTTTCATTTCATCTTGTCGCCACTGCAAGCTCATTGGTGGTTTCCGGATGTTGTGCGCATGCGCGCCCAGGAACTCTGTGTTGTGGGTTGGACAAAAGCGATATCTTTGTCATTCCATGATGGGGCCCTAGCACGGTCAGAAGTGTTGAGCCTTGGCTCTTAGAGCCCGGCTACCAAGGCCGAAGGTAATGAAGTTTAATACTAAATTCTTTTTTTTTTTAATTTGTCGACGCGTCGTTTTAATAATTATTTTCTTCTACCTTTAATTTAAGTTTTTCGGCGATTTCTGAGTGCCGATTGAGAACTTTGTTTTATGTAACTTCGACGTTAGTTATCGGGCTCAAGTCAATGTGAGGAAATCTACATATTTTAATTTGATTACTCTTGATATTCTTCGGTGCTTGATTTTATTGTGGCTTGAAATAACTTCTCTTGCGCAAGCTACATGAATTCGGTTTGGCCTGAATTTGCAATGCACAAATGCACGAAGGCCGATCGTACGTTGTTTGTTGGTGATGTTTGTAAACGACAAAACTCTTAATTATTTATTATGCGTCGTTATTTGACGCGAACTTGGTAGAGATACTTCAATATCTAAATACAGTGTTCTCCTAAATTCGGATTTTCGATAGCCTGAGGTACTCCTAATTATGTTTGATTTTGCGTGCAAGATGCCGCGCCCACTTCCATTGTTCGCCCGCCATGTATACAAATTTGATCAACTAGTATTTCCGCCTATTGGCATCTGTATCTTGTGAATTCTTACGAATATATTATATGTTATTGGTTTTGGAAAACATTATTTCATTTGAATACGAAGTAGTATATTTCATATACTTGAAGAGGTTGAACCTATCCAACTACCATAGTGGACTGAAAGTAAGCTTGCTTGGTCAGCACTCAAAAGTGCTGAAATACTTCCCTAAACAAAAACAGGTTATGTTAACTTAAAATTTCGTAGCAGAGCAAACAGGGTCTGTCAGGTTGTAGACCACTTTGGCCGATGAGTACAAAACCCAGCCCTCCACACAACGGGTAATCCGGCGTTTGTCTTTATATGGGACAGAGTGATGGTAGCAGAGCGTGGTTTTCGATTTCTGCAGCCGGCAGATCTTGATAAACATAACTTAAAGTTGCGGGGAGTTACGGGCAAGTTGTAACATTTAATATTAACTTCATCAGTTAGGTAGGGGTCTAACCTGTGTTATTACTAATGGATGTATTGTGTTCTTGCTTTCATGCAATGTACGGGTTCGAGACGTTGCTGGCATTCTTTTGTACGTGTACGTGCAAGAGACGAGTCAAGATCAGCTGTTAGCTGACACTCAAGACATGTGACTTCTCAAGTGACGGTGTTGGCTTGGCTGTTGGCCTATGTTTGGTTATCTCGATGGTGTTGGTGCTGCAGGAGATCGCGAGGTAAGCCCAGATAATACCGTGTTTTATTTTAAGTAGTTACTATTTTACCTCTGCACAGTTGGCAAGCAAAGAGCTCATAGCTTCTTATGCTGTGTAAAGTTCGAGTGATTGGAAAAGTGCTGCATTCTACCGTGTCGAAATATTTCTGGCAATGTTGCCAAAGTGATGTCGTGAAAATAGTAGTTCCGGTGAATTGCCGAGTGATACTAAAATCATCTGGAGGAGAGTTATCAATCTAGCTTCTGTTAGTAAACCTCTGTGCTCAGGTGGGTAGTGCTGAGTTGTAACTTGATTTTAGTAGTACAACGCTCTTATGTACTTTCAGTGAACGTGCAGGTGAACTCCAGTTGTGTACTGTAAGTGCCTACAGCAGCGAGTCCAGTGTTATGGAGAATTGATCTTGGTCGGTGGATGGCAAATTTCTTGAAATTTTATTTCAGCTTAGCAGTGAAGCAGCTGCAGATTTCATTTTTTAGCGGAGAAATTTCCAGGTTCTAAATCGTTTCGGGGATTGAGATTCCTTCTTGTTGAGGTTAAGTGTTTCATCAGTTGTTAGGTTGGTACCTATTAGATCAGCTGTTCAGTGAAATGTGATGCCGAGGTCATGGTGTCAGCAGCGAGTGGGTGCTAAGAAGCGATGATCGTGGTGTACTGTTTGCTTAATGGTGGAGAGATTTTGATCTTCAGTTGGTGAATTGTGAGAATTCAAAATTTTAATTAGGTTCAACTTTGAAATTGGATTTGGCGGATGAAGAACGTGCCGGGACATGTGTGAATGATATTGGCGTGAGTGCTAGTGTGTTTGTTGTGGTGAGAGGTTAGGGCGTTACATGCGTCTCAGGAGTAGTGGGTGTTTTGGTGATGTTGATGTCTGGCATTCTGCGCTCTCTCTGACCATTAATGTTGCTTGGGGTGGAGTGTCCCGTTCATCAAAGTTATTTTAGGGCTAATTTATTTTTACTTAGCGAGTGTGAGTGCCTGATTGGTACTCGATGTCCTGTGTGGATATTTGGTTTTTTGTTGAACATTTCTTTCTCTCGTACTAACTGTGGTTGGTATTTGTTAGTTTTGTTTGGTGACATGGCTGTGTTGAGCAGTGGTGTCTTTTGGAGAGTTAGTTAAGGTACTGCTGATGAAGTGATACCAACCTAGCGGAAGTACCCAGTCTCTGTTTATTATGATTCTGGTGCTTTCAGTGAGGGTTGGTGATGTCGACATTGCTATGCTTTTCTGACTCTTGATGTCGTTCGGGCTGGTGATGGTCGCACATCGTATTTTAGTGTTTGAGGGTATTTTCTGTTTTTTTATATTTCAGGTGTGTTAAGTGCCTTCTTGGTACTTGGTGCTCAGTGTGAGTACTTGTTGTTAAGTTGGTACTCTGAATGAGTATTGGCAATTCTTGTTGTTGTAGATTTAGTGTCCTTATTTGGTAAGTACTCTTATGGGTATTTGTGTATGTTGGTGTACTTGTCGGTACTTCTGCGCTGGTACTTGGTAGTGTTTATTGTTTAGATTGGTATTTCTGTGGAAATATTAGAAGATAATTGGTAAGTGTTTCTTGGTCGGTACTTCTGTGTCGATTCTTGGGAAGCATTATTTAGGGTATTTTCTTGTTGTCATTTTGATAGTACTTAGTAGGTAATTGTTGTTGTTGTATTCCTCGTTGGTTGGTGCTATTTTATGGGAAGTGGTGCTAGCCAGTCTTGGTCTATTGTTGGTTCCTCATTGGTTGGTACTGTTTTATGGGGAATAGTGCTAGCTAATCTTGGTCCTTGTTAAGGTTAGGTGGATATGGGAGTGAGTTAGTTCATCGAGTTGGTTTCAGGAGGGTGGTTCCCTGAAGTCCAGGATAGTGAATTCCAGGATGATTATTCCCTGATGATGTGAGATGGTTTGTCGAGTGGTGCCTATTGATTTTAATTATGATACTTCGTGGGAGGTATATGCAGGTGGGTACTTCGTGTGAAGTATATGCAGGCAGATGTTTTCCTTTCGCTGCAACACGTGGCAGGTGTTTAGGCCAGTTTCTGAAGAAGACTGGAAGTTTATCTATTCGGAATTCGAAGGCCGGAATGTTATGAAGCTTAGTATGCTTTCAGTGGTGAACTGTGGATTTGCAGGATGGCTGGAGGAAGTTTAGAGTTCGACGGAAGGTCTGGTTCTGAAATTGATTAGTTGGGAAAATTTTAATTTTGTCTGGTTCTACAGACGTCATAGGCACCTACGGACGGTTAGGGGCTGATTGACCCAGTGAAGTATGGTTGCTGTTTAGTGACCCATGATGATTAGTTGGTTGCATTGAGTGACCTATTGGAAAGTTTGTAGTAGTCTTGCTACCTGTGATGATTTGGTGCTGATTGGTTGCACTGTGATTGTTAAGGAGTTGACTGTGTGTCAAAATTGGTTACACTAAGGTTCGGTGCATGAAGTGAGTGTGCTGACTGTGAAATAATGGGCTGTGAAGGTTGGTCATCGTGCAGTTATGAGCAGCACTGTGACGTTTAGAAGATGGTTGAGCGGATTGTTGATTGAGTTAGTGACTGGGCGTTGAGTGGATTGTTTGGTGTTGAATGAGGATTAGGTTGATGAAAGTGAGGTTATGGCTTATGTGGTCATCTCTTGATTGGAGTTAATGATTGTCTATGCTGACTGAGTGTTGTGATCGTGCCATGGAAGTTTGGTTTCTGGTGTGAGTTGTCCTGGTGAAGTGATTTAATTTTGAAAAATTGTTGCTGGTAAGCTTGTTGAACGGCGTGTTCGGTTCTGTATCTGCTGCGAGCGGTCACAGGTAAAGTTTAAAGCCATGCTGAAGCCTGTGTATTTGAGTCTATAAGATTAATCAACTCAGTACATCTGTATTGTCTGGCACTTGCCAGAAGGTATTGTGGTACCTTATACCTTAATTTATTAAATTACTTGAGAACCAGAAGTCACCATGTCATTGAGAGGTTATGTGATTTAAGCACGTTTCGAACCCCAATTAATTAATTCATCTTAGAATGTGAACGCAGGATTTTGGTGGGAAAGTTGATTTTCTTTGCCCGAGCATTGGAATGTGATGTTCGTTTCCTATGCCCCCTTCTGTTGTTAAAATTTATTACTCGACTAAAGTCTGACCGAAAGCTTGTACTGGAAGTTGATAACCTGCTCCAGTACCAATTGAAGTGAATACTTGAAATATGACCAAGTCGTCTGGGGAGTATAATTTGATAATAAAGTTCTTCGAAGTATGCGATTAGTGCGCGTTCTAGCGGATGGAATGAAACGACATGGTGACTGGTGATAAAATCTAACCATGGTGCAATGTTTGGTGGTGCTCCCTTCTGCTGTGTTTTGATTGTGTTCTAGTCGCCTTTCATCTTGGGTGGCGGTAGCAAGAGCTCTGGCTGCTGTCACCATACACGAACTAACATCTGGTGGAGGTGTCTGCCATTCCGTTGGTCGGAGTGGAGGTGCCTGCTACCACAACGTGAAGATGCCTAGCTGTGACAGACATGACAGTCTGTCAGTCGGTGAGCCCTACCCATGCCTTGCATGCGCCCTGCGGAATCAACTGCTGAACCCCTGGTTGACCTTTCGCAGAGGGAGAACTGTGCCAATTGAAATTGACACAATATTCAAACCCTGCTGTCGGCCCTCCCCGTGGCCCGTCGGGAGCCCTCGTGTCCAGTCGGCCGTCGTCGTATCTCGTCGAAAACTTCGTTACTTACCTCAAGATTTTAATTTTCAAACCCCGTATTAGGCCAAAAGAAGAAATAAAAATAATTAGCTTCCCCCTAAGAAAACCAATGCATGCCTCTGCATGCCACATTAAATATAAAGAAGAAGAAATTATTTGGAAATATAATTGTGCATGTCAATACCTGAAGTTGCATGTAATTGAAATCATTGTATCTTTATTGTGAAGTTCTGTACCTTGTATGTTGCATGTTATTGTGAAGTGAGCTGTTCTGTATGTGGGGAGACCTTGGCTATTGTCAAAGGTAGGTTTTAACCAATGGCTTCGAAATCCGTTTTAGGGTTAATTCATCGCCAACTTAAACATAGTGGGAACTGTTTGTTTCCGCATTGATTGGCCTTGTCCAGATAAGATGTTTTGGTAACATGCGAAGACGGGCATGTGTCTTCACTTGTTTCATTTCATCTTGTCGCCACTGCAAGCTCATTGGTGGTTTCCGGATGTTGTGCGCATGCGCGCCCAGGAACTCTGTGTTGTGGGTTGGACAAAAGCGATATCTTTGTCATTCCATGATGGGGCCCTAGCACGGTCAGAAGTGTTGAGCCTTGGCTCTTAGAGCCCGGCTACCAAGGCCGAAGGTAATGAAGTTTAATACTATATTCTTTTTTTTTTAAATTTGTCGACGCGTCGTTTTAATAATTATTTTCTTCTACCTTTAATTTATGTTTTTCGGCGATTTCTGAGTGCCGATTGAGAACTTTGTTTTATGTAACTTCGACGTTAGTTATCGGGCTCAAGTCAATGTGAGGAAATCTACATATTTTAATTTGATTACTCTTGATATTCTTCGGTGCTTGATTTTATTGTGACTTGAAATAACTTCTCTTGCGCAAGCTACATGAATTCAGTTTGGCCTGAATTTGCAATGCACAAATGCACGAAGGCCGATCGTACGTTGTTTGTTGGTGATGTTTGTAAACGACAAAACTCTTAATTATTTATTATGCGTCGTTATTTGACGCGAACTTTGTAGAGATACTTCAATATCTAAATACAGTGTTCTCCTAAATTCGGATTTTCGATAGCCTGAGGTACTCCTAATTATGTTTGATTTTGCGTGCAAGATGCCGCGCCCACTTCCATTGTTCGCCCGCCATGTATATAAATTTGATCAACTAGTATTTCCGCCTATTGGCATCTGTATCTTGTGAATTCTTACGAATATATTATATGTTATTGGTTTTGGAAAACATTATTTCATTTGAATATCGAAGTAGTATATTTCATATACTTGAAGAGGTTGAACCTATCCAACTACCATAGTGGACTAGAAAGCAAGCTTGCTTGGTCAGCACGCAAAAGTGCTGAAATACTTCCCTGAACAAAAACAGGTTATGTTAACTTAAAATTACGTAGCAGACCCATATAAAGACAAACGCCGGATTACCCGTTGTGTGGAGGGCTGGGTTTTGTACTCATCGGCCAAAGTGGTCTACAACCTGACAGACCCTGTTTGCTCTGCTACGAAATTTTAAGTTAACATAACCTGTTTTTGTTTAGGGAAGTATTTCAGCACTTTTGAGTGCTGACCAAGCAAGCTTACTTTCAGTCCACTATGGTAGTTGGATAGGTTCAACCTCTTCAAGTATATGAAATATACTACTTCGATATTCAAATGAAATAATGTTTTCCAAAACCAATAAAATATATAATATATTCGTAAGAATTCACAAGATACAGATGCCAATAGGCGGAAATAGTAGTTGATCAAAATTTCATTCATGGCGGGCGAACAATGGAAGTGGGCGCGGCATCTTGCACGCAAAACCAAACATAATTAGGAGTACCTCAGGCTATCGAAAATCCGAATTTAGGAGAACACTGAATTTAGATATTGAAGTATCTCGACCAAGTTCGCGTCAAATCACGACGCATAATAAATAATTAAGAGCTTTGTCGTTTACAAACATCACCAACAAACAACGTACGATCGGCCTTCGTGCATTTGTGCATTGCAAATACAGGCCAAACCGAATTCATGTAGCTTGCGCAAGAGAAGTTATTTCAAGCCACAATAAAATCAAGCACAGTAGAATATCAAAAGTAATCAAATTAAAATATGTAGATTTCCCCACATTGACTTGAGCCCGATAACTAACGTCGAAGTTACATAAAACAAAGTTCCCAATCGGCACTCAGAAATCGCCGAAAAACATAAATTAAAGGTAGAAGAAAATAATTATTAAAACGACGCGTCGACAAATTAAAAAAACAGAATATAGTATTAAACTTCATTACCTTCGGCCTTGGTAGCCGGGCTCTAAGAGCCAAGGCTCAACTCTTCTGTCCGTGCTAGGGCCCCATCATGGAATGAAAAAGATATCGCTTTCGTCCAACCCACAACACGGAGTTCCTGGGCGCGCATGCGTACAACATCCGGAAACCACCAATGAGCTTGCAGTGGCGACAAGATGAAATTAAACAAGTGAAGACACATGCCCGTCTTCGCAAGTTACCAAAACATCTTATCTGGACAAGGCCAATCAATGCGGAAAACAAACAGTTCCCACTACGTTTAAGTTGGCGATGAATTAACCCTAAAACGGATTTCGAAGCCATTGGTTAAAACCTACCTTTGACAATAGCCAAGGTCTCCCCACATACAGAACAGCTCACTTCACAATAACATGCAACATACAAGGTACAGAACTTCACAATAAAGATACAATGATTTCAATTACATGCAACTTCAGGTATTGACATGCACAATTATATTTCCAAATAATTTCTTCTTCTTTATATTTAATGTGGCATGCAGAGGCATGCATTGGTTTTCTTAGGGGGAAGCTAATTATTTTTATTTCTTCTTTTGGCCTAATACGGGGTTTGAAAATTAAAATCTTGAGGTAAGTAACGAAGTTTTCGACGAGATACGACGACGGCCGACAGGACACGAGGGCTCCCGACGGGCCACGGGGAGGGCCGACAGCAGGGTTTGAATATTGTGTCAATTTCAATTGGCACATTCTTACGAATATATTATATGTTATTGGTTTTGGAAAACATTATTTCATTTGAATATCGAAGTAGTATATTTCATATACTTGAAGAGGTTGAACCTATCCAACTACCATAGTGGACTAGAAAGTAAGCTTGCTTGGTCAGCACTCAAAAGTGCTGAAATACTTCCCTAAACAAAAACAGGTTATGTTAACTTAAAATTTCGTAGCAGAGCAAACAGGGTCTGTCAGGTTGTAGACCACCTTGGCCGATGAGTACAAAACCCAGCCCTCCACACAACGGGTAATCCGTCGTTTGTCTTTATATGGGACAGAATGATGAAACTGTGCCAATTGAAATTGACACAATATTCATACCCTGCTGTCGGCCCTCCCCGTGGCCCGTCGGGAGCCCTCGTGTCCTGTCGGCCGTCGTCGTATCTCGTCGAAAACTTCGTTACTTACCTCAAGATTTTAATTTTCAAACCCCGTATTAGGCCAAAAGAAGAAATAAAAATAATTAGCTTCCCCCTAAGAAAACCAATGCATGCCTCTGCATGCCACATTAAATATAAAGAAGAAGAAATTATTTGGAAATATAATTGTGCATGTCAATACCTGAAGTTGCATGTAATTGAAATCATTGTATCTTTATTGTTAAGTTCTGTACCTTGTATGTTGCATGTTATTGTGAAGTGAGCTGTTCTGTATGTGGGGAGACCTTGGCTATTGTCAAAGGTAGGTTTTAACCAATGGCTTCGAAATCCGTTTTAGGGTTAATTCATCGCCAACTTAAACGTAGTGGGAACTGTTTGTTTTCCGCATTGATTGGCCTTGTCCAGATAAGATGTTTTGGTAACATGCGAAGACGGGCATGTGTCTTCACTTGTTTCATTTCATCTTGTCGCCACTGCAAGCTCATTGGTGGTTTCCGGATGTTGTGCGCATGCGCGCCCAGGAACTCTGTTGTGGGTTGGACAAAAGCGATATCTTTGTCATTCCATTATGGGGCCCTAGCACGGACAGAAGTGTTGAGCCTTGGCTCTTAGAGCTCGGCTACCAAGGCCGAAGGTAATGAAGTTTAATACTATATTTCTGTTTTTTTAATTTGTCGACGCGTCGTTTTAATAATTATTTTCTTCTACCTTTATGTTTTTCGTCGATTTCTGAGTGCCGATTGGGAACTTGTTTTATGTAACTTCGACGTTAGTTATCGGGCTCAAGTCAATGTGAGGAAATCTACATATTTTAATTTGATTACTTTTGATATTCTGCTGTGCTTGATTTTATTGTGGCTTGAAATAACTTCTCTTGCGCAAGCTACATGAATTCGGTTTGGCCTGAATTTGCAGTGCACAAATGCACGAAGGCCGATCGTACGTTGTTTGTTGGTGATGTTTGTAAACGACAAAACTCTTAATTATTTATTATGCGTCGTGATTTGACGCGAACTTGGTAGAGATACTTCAATATCTAAATACAGTGTTCTCCTAAATTTTCGGATTTTCGATGGCCTGAGGTTCTCCTAATCATGTTTGGTTTTGCGTGCAATATGGCACGCCCACTTCCTTTGTTCGCCCGCCATGTATATAAAATTTGATCAACTACTATTTCCGCCTATTGGCATCTGTATCTTGAGAATTCTTACGAATATATTATATGTTATTGGTTTTGGAAAACATTATTTCATTTGAATATCGAAGTAGTATATTTCATATACTTGAAGAGGTTGAACCTATCCAACTACCATAGTGGACTAGAAAGTAAGCTTGCTTGGTCAGCACTCAAAAGTGCTGAAATACTTCCCTAAACAAAAACAGGTTATGTTAACTTAAAATTTCGTAGCAGAGCAAACAGGGTCTGTCAGGTTGTAGACCACCTTGGCCGATGAGTACAAAACCCAGCCCTCCACACAACGGGTAATCCGGCGTTTGTCTTTATATGGGACAGAATGATGGTAGCAGAGCGTGGTTTCGATCCACGGACCTCTGGGTTATGGGCCCAGCACGCTTCCACCCCACACTTACTTCTCATCAGAATAACTTCGAAGGCGTAACCCCTGGTTGGGATTCCGACCTCGAAGCTTGAAGCAGATAGAACATCCCTGGACGAGGATATTCGGACAGAATGTCCGTTGATGGAAGCCTGAACCCTTAAACCCAAATCCGCGGCGATATGCCGTAACCAAAAGAGAATAATTTTTTTTTAAAACATGAACAATAAATATATTTTAGAATAATATTATACAACAAGTTGGTTGTTGAATTTTATACACATTTGGAATATTGGCTTACAATTAATATTATTTGATTAAACACAACACTTGGGAAAGCCCTAAGAAACCCCATACTAGTACGTTAAAGGTTATGATCTTAAACGACGGCAGCCATGCAAGCAAGTAACTCCCGGACTCGCTAAGTATGAAAATTTTAATATTCTCGTGGATGGTTAGATCCAGGAGAAGAAAATAAGTCCCGAACAAAATCTAGTTTAAGAAAAATAGAGAGAGAACATGCAGGAAACTCACCGAAATAACCATCTCTCATCCAAACACCAAATGTGATCAGGAAAAATCCCATCATTTATGAGGTGAATAATTAGCACCAAACTCTGGCAAGAATCAGGCCGAAAGAAAACGAGAATAAGTCAACTCCCTTGAATATAGCGAAGCTAGGCCAATTTCGGATAATTAATATCGATTTTAAATAGCAAGACATGCTTGCACCAAATACCAATGTCGGCAAGGCCACGCAAGGGATCCCATTTTAGGATAAATCAATTAAAACCGTAAAACGGCACAGATATTTATTTCGATCACGAAATGCACACCAAAGGTGTAGCGACACCCAATCAGATTACTCAGAACCGAACTTAGTTCATTAGAACAGAAAAATATTGGCGATTGAGTTAGAGCGAAGCACACGACGTCTTTTTATATAGCAAAGCTATCTTCTTTTATTTATTGCCAAGGAGACTAGAATCAGTCTCCTTAACCCGGTCCATGAGATATTGATGCTAGTGTCAATCTATGTCTATATGGACAATTCTCACCTGGCGCGTCCATGTCGCCGAAGTGGGCAACAGTACTATAGTAGCGGCTAAGTTCTGGTGGGGACCTAGTCCTGTGGACTATATCACAGGCCCCAAGCACAGGGTTACGTGTGAAGACCTCAACGGCAGCAAATACGGAGAAGTAAAATTAAGTTCAGTGGAGCTGGCGGAGGAGGCAACCCATCCATCTAGGGCAGGGTCATCCAGTCATTGCACTCGGGGAGCACTGGGCAGTCAAGACTACCGCTCCTGCCCCTACCACTACTCTGTGGCAGCTAGAGACCTGAGACAGACGGACGATGTTCCCACCGCGCTGACAAGATACGTAAGTAGAGTCGTGAGGTCGACGGCTTTTGTTGGACTGTTGACATATTGTTAAGGCTGTTTTGCCATAAAAATATACCTCATATAAGCCTACAGGGTGAGATTCTTTTCTAATTTCTCAACTAGCTCTGTAGGACGAACACATGCCGCCGCGTCAATTAGGCACTCCGGGATTAAATTCCCATCTACGAAGGGTTTCCCAGCTTTGGCAATTCGCATCGAAAGTTTGTATCTGGCTCGTAAATTGGGCCCACCACCCTCAATCGCCTCTATCTCCTTTTAGACAGAAATACGGCAAGTAACAATTTTAGTGTTCTTCAGTTAATTAAGTCCTTTGTTTGTTTGTAAACAAGCATTTTAAAATTAAAACAATAATACTTAAGAAAAGTGCTGCTTGAAATTTTCTTTCAATTCTTCCAACTTCGATTGGCGACTGTCTTCTGTCAAATCACCGTAATCATCCCTGTGGTTGGCAATGCAGTGCCATTCCAAATTGTGTTTCGTTAAACACATTAAATCTCGGTTGGACACTAAGCTGTACAGAAACATGAAATTTCCCATTCTACTTTGAAGGTTGCTGCATCTCCACTCCTTTTTTTTATACGATTAGTCGTGACCACTGCGAAACTGACTTACTTACACGATGCCAACAAAGCGCATTGGTCTAGACTAGCGACTATGCGGGCTCAACCAGCCAAGGTCCCCCCACCCCCAACGGAACTACCTCCAACCAAAGCGCTCGGGGAACACTGTGTGGATGGCCCTGGTCTAGGGTTTAATGTAGATGGAACCCAGAGCCTTGTGGAAATAGGAGGGATCCCCAAAGGGAGTAAACCCGACAGAAAATCCTATGCACTAGGCCTAGCAAGCCAGCAGAAGAGTTATTGAATTTATTGCTTTCTAAATTAAAACAAGCCTCCGAAAGAAGAAGAAAAATGCTAGCAATGACACGTCTTTCATCATGGTTGCAATGTATGATGGTAATAGTGATGTTCGTGCAAGCACTAGACCAAGGACCAAAACCAGATTTGGAACAATTAAAAATGTATGGGAAAGAAAATCAACTAATAGACAAGATGGAGAGACGAAAATTAGACATCCTGCTTAAGCGAAACTAAATGGAAAGTTAGAGGAAAAAGAACCCTTCGGAAGGGGCATACCATGTACTGGACTGGAAGGTACTAAGAGAAAACGAAACTGAGTAGCCCGGTCAAGTTAGCCCAAAAAATAGGGGCAAGGTTGCAAAAATTCGTATATAGCTAAAAATATGTACTAATGGTCTAAACACCATTATAAACGAAATGTGAAAAGTCCCCATCGGTCTGACAACGGCAAAAAAAAGTTATTCAAGGTCAAAGTTCCCAAATGTGGGTTTTATGCGTTTTTCAGCCAAATGGTAAGTTTTATCATAAAAGTAGATCAGACTAAACTTGTGGATCATGCAATTATCTGTACAAATTGTATCAACACTTTTTATACTAAGAGTTACCGTTTTTGAGATATGTGAGATATAACGATTCAAAAAGTTGAAAAAGTTGTATTCTTCATAATATGCACACGTTTCCACGCCACCTGTGAGGTAGTGTACTTGGCTGTGTTTTTTTACGTGGTTTCCCCGGTAGGCCTATTCCACTATCTATTGTGATCCCATTTAATTGAGTAATATTTAATCATCATATCATATATATTATTTCAGTAGTATAGATCCCTCCTCCGGCGCTTACAAGAGCAAATGAGCATTATAATGAAAGAGAATAGACATTAGCAGTGACGAATTTCACTCTAATTTCATAAATATCTATACTTTCTTTAAAAAGTGACTTTCCAAAAAATGTACGAAGTGTGCGATTTGCAGATACCGTTGCTGTAGGAAAATATGCTCCATATTTGCTGTCAATTTCACATTATGGCCGCTGTGACGCCTCTTTCACGTAATTTTAACATTCTGAAGTCTTTCCCTTATCATTGTTCATGGATTTTAGAAACAGTAAATCAAAGAATTGAATACCGGTACTCAAATCGTATAATTTCATAAATATCGAATAACCGGTGAGTGTTATGATGATCCAATTTTCAGTGATTGCCTTCTGAAGTTGGGGAACGTAGAACTTGGAATTCTAACTGAAATGTAAAGAGTGTTCTATAATCATTTGGTTGAAATAAATTCATAACAACCTTTCTCCGTAAGTCTCTCATTATAAACCTATTGGGTAAAGTGTTGTTTATCTCGCACGGGTCCACTAATAATTAAAAATGGTACTATTGGAAATGAAAGTGGTGTGAATTTTAAGAAATTGGGCGAAATTATTCGGAATCATCTGATATTTCTGCTTCCTCGTGTTCTCGTTCTTTTTCTTCTTGTTCCTCTTCGTTTTTCTTCTTCTTGCTCTTCTTACTGCAGGGTGAAGATAAATTGTCATAACAGCGAAGAATCAGATGTCTCCTCACTGATATCGTATGAACACTTCTGATGGCAATCAACATTGGAGCAGGACAGGCCTTGACAACTGGTACATGCTAATGAACAAAATAATCCAACATTTTTGCAGCCACATTTAGCATTACACCCCTTTTTACAATTGCTGATGTTCTGATAATTGAAAGAGCAATAGAACAGTTCAACTTGACAAATAGAAATATTGTTGTTGGTGAAGAAGTTTACTTACTGATATTACTTACTGCTCGAACTTCAACTGAAGATTTTTTTTTTCCCTGGGAAAGCTGAACATCAGTTGCAACAGAAAACAAGTGCAATTACCTTGTTCTCTTCCAACCTCTGCTTCTGCTCATCAAGTTCAGGTGTGGCTTGGTAATCAACTAGACCCAGAAGAGTGGGGTTGGAAGTTAATCGACAATACATTGGAACCAATCCAGACTTTACTCCCACCTCCACCGGAAAACTCTTCAACTAAGTTTTTTTGCAATTGTAAAAAGGGATGTAATGCCTCCCACAAGTCCAACCCCTCCTCCACGTGATGGGAGACTGGCAACGGCATGAAGTAGGGGATTGCCTGTAGGGGTGAAGTACAGTGGGGACTTTGTGTGCCCCGGGACCGCTACGGTAGCTGTGAAGGCTCTATGGGAACCCTGAAAAGCGACAGCTGACGGGGCTCTGGTGAAGCTACGATAGGCCTAGCAAGCCAGTAGTGGATATCATATTTGCTTTCAAACCAGGAACAGGCCTCGGAAAGGACGGATGCAACCGACGACGACCCGGATATGCTAATGGACTACGAGTTGGGACATTAAACATACAGACACTGACAGGAAAAGTGGAGGAGATTGTAGATGTGATGGAGAGAAGAAAACTGGATGTACTGGGCTTGGCAGAAACAAGATGGAAAGGAGAAGGTCTCAGAGAACTGAGGAAAGGGTACCGGTTGTACTGGAGTGGGAACAGTGAAGGAAGGAGTAGCGGAGTAGGAGTAGTTGTGAGAGATGGAATAAAGGAAGAGGTAAAGGGAATAAGTGACAGGATCATGAAGATCAGAGTAACTGTAAAGGGAAGAAGCCTGGAGATAGCCCAGGTATATGCCCCTCAAGTTGGATGTACAGCTCAAGAGAAGGAAGACTTTGAGGAGGAGCTACAACAGCAGTTGAATGGTCAGAGCATCATTGTCATGGGAGATTTGAATGCACATGTAGGAAGTGAAAGGCAAGGATATGAAAATGTATTGGGAGCAGAAGGATGGGGTAGCAGGAATGAAAAAGGGAGAAAGTTGCTGGATTTTTGCAAGAGAAATGGTTTAGTGGTAGGCAACTCCTGGTTCCGGAAGAAAGAAAGCCACAAGGTAACGTGGTACAGCAGTGATTTAACAAAGAAATCTTTGGTAGATTACATGCTGTACGACTGAGAAATGAAGAGAAGTGTCAGAGATATAAAGGTAATACCATCAGAGGCCTTAGATAGCGACCACAGAATACTTGTAATGAACCTGGGAGTTGTTAAGGATAGCAAGAGGACAGAGTACCAGGAAAGGAGAATCAAAGTATGGAAACTCAAGAAAAAGGAAGTCAAGGAAGAATTCCAGAAGATAATAAGGGAAAGGATGCCAACAGACAATCCTAAAACAGGGGAAGAGGAATAGAAGCAATTCAAAAACACAATGGTGGAAGCTGCAGTGGCAGTATGTGGAAGAACAAGCAACAGAAAGCGGTGTAAAGAGACACCATGGTGGAATGAGAGAGTAAAAGAAGCTGTGGGAAGGAAGAACAAGGCTTTCAGAGTGTGGTTCCAGGAAAGAACTGATCTGGCAATGGAAGATTATAAGATAAAGAAGAAAGAAGCAAACAAGATTGTCGCAGAGGAGAGGAAGAAGTGGATGGTAAAGTGGACAGAGATGATGGAGGAAGACAGCAGAGGAAATAAGAAAGTACTTTATGGGATGGTCAAAAGTAAGAGAAGAGGTCTGCGAGAGGATGTGGTAATGATGGACAAAAACGGAAATGAGGTACACAACAAAGAGACACTCAAGACAGTGTGGAAAGAGTACTTTGAGGATTTGCTGAATCCAAATGGTCATAGGGAGGAAGACAATGTATTGGAAGATGGAGAAGACAACACAGGAATGGAAAAGGACCTGACTTGGAGAGAACTGGAAATGGCTATTGACAAGATGAAAGGAGGAAGGGCACCAGGTGTGGATGAAGTGAGTGTTGAAATGGTGAAGGCAGCAGGGGAGGTTGGGAAACAGTGGCTGTACCGTGTGATGAGGGTGATATGGAAGGAGAAAAATACCCCAGAAGATTGGAAGAAAGGCTTAATTATCCCAATATTTAAGAAAGGAAGCAGAAAGGAGTGCAGAAATTACAGGGGAGTCACACTCATACCACACTGTGCCAAGATATATGAAAAGATATTAGAAAGTAGAATACGAGCCAAAGTGGAGAGAAAATTGAGAGAGGAGCAGTATGGATTCAGACCTGGGAGATCAACAGTGGATCTCATATTTTCAGTGAGACAGCTCCAGGAACACCACTACGAATTTGGAGAGGATCTGTTGATGGCCTTCCTGGACATCGAAAAGGCCTATGATAGTGTGTGTAGGGAGAAGGTTTGGAAAGCAATGGAAAACATGGGAGTGGAAAAAGAGACTGTAAGCAGAGTGAAGGAGATGTATTGTGGAAGTGTGAGTTGTGTGAAAGTTGGAGGGGAAAGAACAGACTGGTTCAGACAAATGAGTGGCCTGAAACAGGGTAGTGCGCTGTCACCCCTTCTCTTTATTGTGGTTATGGACGAGGTAATGACACGGATAGCAGGAAAGATAGGAGAAGATAAGATGAAAGCAATGGTGTTTGCATATGATCTCATGGTCTGGGGAAACAAGGAGGAGGAAATTCAGGAGCAACTGAAGGCTTGGGAAGAAACAGTGGGAGAGTACGGATGGAAGTTCAACATCAGTAAATGTGAGATCCTGTTAACAACCAGGAAAAAGGACAGACCAATGAGTGGGATAACACTTGGAGGTGGACAGCTGAAGAAGGTGGAAAGTCTCAAGTACTTGGGAAGTATAGTGGAGGAAAATGCGAGAAATGACTAAGAGATTACGGAACGTGGCAGACAGGCAGAAGCATTTCTGAGAAGCATTAGGAGCTTAGTGTGGAATAAAGATGTCCCACAAAAAAGCAAGGAAGTGTTATACAGAAGCTACTATATCCCGATACTAACCTATGCTTCAGAAACGTGGACAATGAAGAAAAGAGACATAAGCAGAATACAGGCAGGTGAAATGAAGTTCCTGCGAAGTAGGATCGGAGTGACAAGAAGAAACAGGGTGAGGAATGAAAAGGTCAGGGAAATGGTGAAAGAGGAGCCCTTGCAAGGTAGGATTGAGACATCAAGACTGAGGTGGTATGGACACTTAAAGAGAATGGATGAGAAGAAGATTCCCAAGAGGATACAGGAGATGCAGATGCAGAAGAAACGACCAAGGGGAAGACCAAGAGATAGATGGCTGAAAGGACTGGAGGAATGTGTCAAGAAGAGAGGCGAGGACTGGACCAGAGTGACAGCGGAGAGGTGGTGGGAAGAAAGAACTAAGTGGCGAGGCTTATGTTCCAAACAGACCCAGCCTGGGGCTGGAAACTGTACAAGATGATGATGATGATGATGTAATGCTAAATGCGGCTGCAAAAATGTTGGATTATTTTGTTCATTAGCATGTACCAGTTGTCAAGGCCAATCATGCTCCAATGATGATTGCGATCAGAAGAGTGTTCATACGATACCAGCGAGGAGACATCTTGATTCTTCGCTGTTATGACAATTTATCTTCACCCAGCAGTAAGAAGAAGAGCAAGAAGAAAAAGACGAAGAAGAAGAAGAAGAAGAGTAACAAGAAGAAAAAGAAGAACAAGAACATGAGGAAGCAGAAATATTAGATGATTCCGAATAATTTCCCCCAATTTCTTAAAATTCACATCGCTTTCGTAATTTCCAATAGTACCATTTTTATTATTAAATATTATTGAATTAGACAGGATCACAATAGATAGTGGAATAGGCCTACCGGGGAAACCATGTTAAAGAAACGCGCCAAGTACACTACCTCACAGGTGGCGTGGAAACGTGTGCATATTATGAAGAATACAACCTTTTCAACTTTTTGAATCGTTATATCTCAAAAACGGTGACTCTTAGGAGAAAAAGTGTTGGGACAATTTTCATTTATATATATAATAGCAAGATCTACAATTTTAGTGTGATCTATTTTTATGATAAAACATACAGTTTGGCTGCAAAAAGCAAAAAAACATATTTGCGAACTTTGACCTCGAATATTTTTTTGCCGTTGTCGGATCGATGGGGACTTTTCACATTTCATTTATCATGGTGTTTTGACCATTAGTACAAATTTTCAGCTCTATGCGAATTTTTGTAACCCTGCATGTCTAACTTGACCGGGCTAGAGTAGGATTTATAGTAAATCGGAATGCGGATGCAATAGCTGATGTGCAATATGTGAATGAGAGAATAATAGTCATGCGTTTGAACGTCAATAGGAAAGTATTGACTTTAATACAGGTATATGCTCCCCAAAGAGGAAGTAGCTTGGAGGAGAAAGAAGAATTCTTCACTGAATTGGAAAGGCATGTTGGTGATATATTGGGTGATTTGAATGCACATGGGGGAACTGACAGAACGGGATATAAGAATGTTTTGGACCGCATAGGTATAGCGATAGAAATGAGAAAGGAGAGAGTATGCTGGATTTTTGCACCAGTAATAATCTAATAATTCAGAACACCTTTTTCATGAAGAGGAATCTCATAGCCATAAGATCAGCAGATACAGTTGGGACGGGCAACATGGAACGCTCATTGATTTTGTATTAACAGACAGAATTAGGAAGATTTGTGATTAATGCGAAGATAATCCCAAGTGAAAGTATGGGTGGTGATCACTAGGGCCCGGATTTTTTAAAAATGCATATGCAGATATGCATGTTTTGACATATTTTGAGGTTTAGTGCATATTCTAGACGTAACAGCATATTCCGGTATACATGTCTGAATTTAAGGACAATTACAAGAACTACTAAAATAAATCTGTTTTGTGCATCCCTAGCTAGTTGCCTATATTATGTGCATCCCTCACTAATTGGTGTTTTCGACTCTCTGTGTAACGGCACTTTACTTTCACAACTGACAATGGCAACAGATAGCTTAGGTATGGATAGGCAGGCTGGCTGGATTTCCTGGAATTTCTTTCTCTACCACAGTAGATAATAATCTCAGGGGGTTGGGCAATTGGTCAGGACAGAAGTATCTTCAGTTCACTAGTTACGTTCCAGTTTAATGCCCTGCATCTCAAGTGTTAGTTTCTAAAAATGCCTAAGGAAAAGAGCAGGAGAAGAGATTTACTAAATCAGTGGGTGTCGGGTAATAGGGACTATTCAACAGATGGTGTCATCGTGTACTGCCAAGTTTGCTCAAAGGAAGTAAAATGTGGAAAGAAATTTCAGCTTGAACAGCATTCAAAAACAACTGCACATATTAAAGCAAAGGAGGAGAAGAATAGCACACCACAACAACTACTTCTTACGCAGGTAAAGCCTAAGTCCAGTATTCTTAATACATTTTCAAATGATCTTTGTAGGGCTTTCGTATGCAGCAACATTCCATGGAATAAATTAAACAATCCAGTTCTGCGATCATTTCTTGAGAAATATTGTGTAAATCAAAAAATACCAGATGATTCAACTCTTAGGAAAAATTACCTACCCCTGCTATATGAATCTACCCTGGAATTGATCCGTTCTGATATCGGAAGGAACTATGTCTGGATATCGGTGGATGAGACAACGGATTCATGTGGCCGTTACATAGCAAATTTCGTGGTTGGTAAATTACGCCCAGACGAACCCGGTAAGCCGCATCTTCTTGCTTGTAAAGTACTAGAGAAAACCAACCATAGCACAATAGCAAGATTTGTAAATGATTCTCTGAGACTATTGTGGCCATCTGAAACTGAGGATAATTGTTGTAAAGTGCTTGTACTGCTCACAGATGCAGCTTCGTATATGTTGAAAGCAGCAAAGGCTCGCCAAGTATTTTATCCGAAACTCATACACGCAACCTGTTTAGCGCACGGATTACACCGCATTGCAGAAGAAATACGCACACAGTTTCCAGCTGTTAACAATTTAATTGGATGTGGGAAGAAACTGTTTCTGAAAGCACCAGCTCGTGTCCAGTTCTACAAAGATTGTCTACCTGAAGTTCCTTTGCCACCTGAACCTGTCCTGACAAGGTGGGGGACATGGCTATCTGCAGTATCATTTTATCAGGAGAATTTTAATGAAGTGAAAGAAGTGGTTACAAAACTTGAAGATTAGCATATTGCGTGTGTCCGTGATGCAAAAGTAGTGTTTAAAACCACTACTGTTTATCAAGATGTGAATTTCATTCATGCACATTTTTCTAAACTTCCAAAAGCCATTGGGAGCTTAGAATCTTCTGGTACTCCCCTCCATGAATCACTTGATCTCGTTGAGAAAGCTGCATCTTCATTGAATTCCGCTCCAGGCGAAATTGGAGAGAAGATTAAATGCAAGTTAGAAAAGGTGTGGAATTCTAACCCAGAACTGAAGAAGATTAAGTTAATTAGTCAATACTTGAGTGGAACTAGGGTATCCTTGCCAGATGTATGCTCCAACTTTGGTGCCCGTGTATAAGTACTGTCCAATCACGTCAGTTGATGTAGAACGATCATTCTCAGCCTATAAACTAATTTTGACGGACAATAGACATAGTTTGTCTCCAGAAAACATTGAAAGACTACTAGTTACCTATTGTGATGCTTCTTTTTGCAACAAATGATACCTGTAAATAGGTAAGTGAATAAAATTGCATGTTTCAAGTGCATATTTCATTATTTTCCATGCATATATTCTAACTTTTTAGTGCATATTTGCATGCATATTTTCAGGTTTTTTAGTGCATATAAATCCGGGCCCTAGTGATCACAGACTTATTAGTGGATTTTAAACAAAATAAAATTCGTAAAATATTTTAAAAAAAGAAACCGAAGAACAAGATCTGGGAACTAGATAACAGGGAGAAAAAGATGGCATTTCAAGAGCAAATAAGACACAATTTACCTAAATGTGACCTAGGAAGTGGAGAAGAAGAGTGGATCAAATTAAGACAGACATTTGTATAAGCAGCAGTTGAGGTGTGTGGTAAAACATCAGCAAAGGTTAGAGAAAAGGAGACACCGTGGTGGACGAACCACATAAAAGCAGAAATAATGGAGAGAAATAACATAAAGAAAGAACTAGATAAGGAGAAACAGAAAATATATGGAAGGGACGAGGATAGTATAGGAAGACTACATGTAGAATATAAAAGATTAAAACTGAAGGTGAAGAGAAGTATCAAGGAGGAACAAGAGAAATGTTGGGGAATTTCACTGAGAAAATAAAGACAGTCGAGGAAATGGGAAATTGCTTTATAGAGTAATAAAGTCAAAAAGAGTAGATGAAGACAGAATTAAAGCCTTAGAGAAAGAAGATGGATCTGTAGTGCATGATGAAAGGAATATTCAGACTGTGATAGCTAAATACTTTGACAACCTCTATAATGGTGATGAAAGTTCAGAGGAAGAGGACGAGGATATGGAAATGTTGAACGGAGAAAACGAGGAAGGCCCAATAACTTGGTTGGAACTTGAGACAGCAGTAAAAACCATGAACAAGGGTAAATCAAGCTGTGGCAACAAATTCAATGTGGATATGATTAAGGCAGCTGGAATCATTGGGCTTCAGTGGCTGTATAGAGTCCTGAATATTCTATGGAAAGAGGAAAAGATACCTGAAGACTGGCAGTAAGGATGTATTACACTTATACCATTGTTGAAAAAAGGGAAATAGGAAGTATTGTGAGAACTATAGAGGCATAACACTTGTTATCACATGGCCTAAAAATAATGGAGAAGGTAATAGACAAGAGGTTGAGAAACACCGCTCGAAGAAGAGCATTATGGCTTCAGACCCAACATATCAACGGACCTGATATTTACTGTACGCATGTGACTGGGAAAGCACCTTGAAATGACCAAAGATATAATCATCATCATCATCACCACCACCATCGAAGTCCCACTCCAGTCAGCCAAGTGTGGTTTGCAAGCCTCCTCCACTCCTTTCTATCCTTCCATTTTTCCTGTTATATCACTTCTGCCACATCCAATCCAGCTTCTCTAATGTCCTTCAAAATTTGGTCCAACAACCATCTTGTTCTCAGTCTTCCAACTGGTCTCTTTCCCTTGACTTCTCTTTCTAATTCCCTTCCTGCTACTCTTTCCTTACCCATTCTTTCTCCATGTCCGAACCAACGTAACCTTGCTTTCTGTATCTTTTGATTTAACGGTTCCATATTTAACTCTTCTCCGATTTTAATATTTTGAATTCTATCCCTTCTTGTCTTTTTTAACTGAAGTTCTTAAAAATTTCATTTCTACTTCTTGCATCTTATTACTATTTTGCCTTTTATTCGTTACCAGTGTTTCCAGTCCATATGTTACAATTGGTATGAAATAATGTTTATATAGTGTTAATTACGGTAGATATTTTTTTATATTTTTGGATATAGAAAAAGCCTATAATAGATTTAGGAGGAGAGACACATGGGAATGTCTAGGGAAAAAGAATGTACCAAAAACATAAACAACAATATTAAAATGTTGTATTTTGGTAGTAAGAGCAGTGTTCAGATAGGCAGTGGTGATTCTGAAGTCTTTCATACAAGAAGAGTCAAACAAGGCAGTGCACTGTTGCCATTATTTTATTATATTGATGGATGAAATTTTAAAGGGTGTAAAACATAATATTGGACAAACTGATGGGATACATGCTTTAGTTTTTGTGGATGATGTAGTGATTTGGGGATAAGGAGAAAATGAAATACAAAGAAGAATGGATATTTGGACGAGAATTTTAAGGCGTTCGGAATGAAAATTAGTAAAAAGAAAATTGTAACTTAATGCACTGTGGAAAGGAAAAAAGAAAGTTAGAATCAACATAGATGGGGAACAGTTAGAGAATGTGGGAAGATTTACATACTGTGTAACAGGAATAATGAAGCAACGGTTTACTAACAAGTAGGAGTCCACTCCACACGACCTGCTTTGGATGAGGCGGTGGCGAAACATAGCGGCAAACAAGAGGAGCAATAATCTCAAACAACATATTCTTTAATTTTCCCGCTGAACTATGTTATGTTCCTCTGACCATTTCCTGGACACGTGGTGAGCTTCTGTAATGGATGTGAGGAAAGGTCTGTTTCAATAGTCAAACGGTAACTACTCCTTTCATCTATTCTGCCAACTACCAAGAAAATCAGTTGACCCCGAACCCTACCAAAACACAAGACCATGCCTTCCACCTCAAAAACAGACAGGCAACAAGAAAATTACAAATAGTCTGGGAAGGTAAACAACTGGAACTTTGCTTTACTCCCAAATCTCTAGGGGAGAAACTTGATAGAACACTCACCTACAGAATACACTGCTTGAACACTAAAAGGAAAGTATCAGCGAGGAACAATATTCTTAGAAACTAGCTGGTACAACAACTGGGGAGCACACCCTCGCATCTTAAGAACTTCAGCGATAGCCCTTTGTTATTCCGCAGCAGAATATGCCTGTCCTGTGTGGTGCAGATCCAGCCAAGCTAGTTAAGTGGATATCGCACTGAATGAAGCCCGCAGACTTATTACAGGTTGTTTGCAATCTACACCACCTGAAAAAAATGTATTGTCTAGCAGGTATCCCACCTCCCGATAACCGCCGTGAGTCTGCAGCTAGACTGGAGACCTAAGGTATTGGACTTTAAATCCCACACTTTATAATGGGTATGAACCGGCAACTTCAAGGCACAAGTCAAGAGAAAAAGTTTCCTTCACTCGAGAGAACCCTTGTCTCAACCTTCAACATTTAGGAAAAATAAATGACACTCTAGATGGAACAGTTCGACAGGTTGGATGTTACCTGCTGAATGCCTCGCCCCAGAACATTGGGAAACTTTGCCAATATGGAAGACACTTAACAAGCTGTGCTCAGCAGTTGGCAGATCAAAAGGCAACCTGAAAAAGTGGGGATTTGCGTGTGACTCCACATTATGCAAACGCGGTGAAGAACAGACCATGGACCATCTCCTGATCTGCAAGCTGTGCCCTACAACCTGCTCTCTCGAGGACTTGATGCAAGCCACCATAGAGGCCTGTGAACTGGCTGGATACTGGTCACATCCCATTTGAATTTTGTGTGGGTTTGTAGAGCCTATGAGGGTGTCCGCTGTATGGGGGAGGTGTGTGTAAGCTTTTGGTACCAATTGCTGGATAGTTTGTGTGTCTGACATGATTAAATAAAGAAATTTATTGTGCTTTGCTGAATATCAAGCTCTGCAAGATCCTTCTCGACTTGCTTGACTCCATAAGTACCCCGAGGCTTTACCTTCATTTACTACACAGTCTGAGGTAGTCCATTCTATACATGTGACCATAGAAAGCTAGGAGTCTCCTGCGAGATTCTCCAGGTGTATGAAGAACTCTGATTTGTACAGGGTCTTTATATTTGCTTGGCTGGGACATTCTCGCTCAAGCGCTCCGCCAGTGACGGCTCAGTTGCCACTGCCGCGCGCATGTACGGCAGAATAAGGCACTTAAAATCAGTATCATGCATTTTTACACACCATGCTTCCAATAGATGCTGAAAATGTTCCCCATCCGCTGCCGAACATAATCGGCATCTTCTTATGAAGTTTCTGGTTAATCCGGTTAATTTAGCTTCGGTAAGGAAATAACGACCTTAACGTCTATTTTTATGGTTTACTGAACTGTACGTTTGAATCTCAAATTGGTCAGTTGTTTTATTGTCCGATTTATAAGAATGGGCCTGCCTGGAAATTTCACTTGAAACTTTTGTCTTGTTCTAGCAGACCATTTCCTGCACTTTATGTATGTATTGTGCAGATATACACATTCAAGTAACTAATATTTCACGTAAGGTATTACAGCACTATACACAATCACAATAAAACAACTGGCTAAGAAGATTCAAACCTACAGGTTCAGTAAACGATAAAAAGACGTAGGTCATTATTTCCTTAGTGAAGCTAAATTAACCGGAATAACCTGAATCTTCATAACTAGATGCCCATTATGTATGGCAGCGGATGGGAAACATTTTCAGCATCTACTGTAAGCATGGTGAGTAAAAATGCACGATACTGATTTTAAGCACCGTATTCTGACGTACATACGCACACGTGGCAGCCGACAACTGAGGAGTCACTGGTGGTGCGCGGAGCGAGTATGTCCTAGCCAAGCAAATATAAAGACCCTGTACTATCGCCTTCCATCTGGCAAGATCCTTGATCCCACTATTTTTGTCAAGAATTTCCTTGCTTGTACTTCGAGGGCCCTTAAGGGGGGAATCTTCTTGGTTAGACACTCAGCTGGTCAACTACTGCATTATAGTATCTTAGTTTGACATTCATGGACAGGTTTCGAGGCACACAGCTTAACCTATCGTATTAACTTTATTGGTCACATTGGACAACTTGAGTCATTACAGAATTCTCCCAACTCCTTCAACCTTACATTTCTTATTTATGCAAGCTCTGATTATTTTTCTTTCAGTTTTGAGGAGCTGATCAATTCTACGTTCATTTTTAATTTGGAACAGGGTTTCGCAAGCCTATCATATTTTTTGCCTTTATCATTATTTCATATGATGCACTTTTCCTAGATATTTGGATGTCTCGAGAAGAATGTGTCTCCCATGTGAAAATCTCTTTAAAATTTTGCTTGTTTCGAGATGCTAAAATTGACGTGTGGCTGAAATGCACAGAAATATAGTAAATAATGCTTGGCTACAGATGCGCGACAGTATATCTACTGTAATCCACTATTTTGTCATAACTAGAAACATTAATATTTTATAACTATAAAGAGTTATATACAGCCCATTTAAAACCAAACGAAGAAAAACTAAAATTGCCAAGTGGTTGTAGCCAAGCCCAATCCAATTCCTACGATGTATCTGAAAAGTATATTGTCTAGAATAATTAGTTAAAAGATGAATATACGTACCAATGTTATCCTCCCCAAATGTCGGGAGTCTGCATCGTTTTCTAGTTCTCCTTGTCGCCAGAGTTTTGGGGAGGTTTGAAAACTTGAATCCATCCTTCTTTGAATCTTCTACCATTTGTTTCAGTCATTCAGATTTTTCCTTAAACGACAAAATAGTTCTTGTAAATTCTGATACAGCAATAATAGCATACACTGACTGTTCTTCCTTCATTACTATAAAATACTGACGAGGGGAGGATACAATGCACGTGTCACCCATTCAAACCATCTTTAGACATGTGTAGGGCATGACCAGGTGCAAGCAGTAAGGTGCGCTTCACAGTCGTTTGCGAGAAAATAATTTGCAATTGCAGTGCGTGGTGCAGCAGTAAGAGCCCTGCTTTGTAAGCGCAGGATTGAATCCCACCGGTGAGCCTTTGCAGTGTGTTGGTTTTTTTTGTAAACATTGGCATTCCGTACAACTGTAGGCGTCGTGAATAATGTTTATTGTAATAACGTGTTAAGTGAGAGGGAAGAGGGATTCTGAAATCACCGTATGGGGGGAGAAAGTTTGTGACATTACATCCTCGTTCGTGCCGTACTCCGGTGCTGGAGCAGCACGACAGCGAATAGCAAATTGAGTCGCATACACAGTTGTACTAACAGTAAATAATGGGAATAAAGGTATTCATTCATCAATCTTCCGTGCGATTTATACAGACTCTCTTTTCCCGCTCACAGAACACGTTATTGACTAAAATTAACATTCACGACACCTATAGTTGTACAAATTGCCAATGTTTACAGAAAAAAAACCACACTGCAAAGGCTCACCGATGGGATTCAATCCTGCGCTTACGAAGCTGGGCTCTTACCGCTGCACCAAGCGCTCGTTGGCTTCTTGCTAACGTACATTGCACATGGATGCCGCACTGCAATTGCGAATAATTAATTTCTCGGAAACGGCTAAGAAGCGCACCTTACTACTTTCACCTGGTCATGCTCGACACGTTTTACCCGTAAATGAGCCCGAGCCTACTCTGTACTTGTCAATCTATAGATGGAAGAAGGATCCCAAAATCACAGGTCCACGGCAAAACAACCGCAGTGTATCGCTGATAATTAGTGCATTTGGACATTTATAAAGATGGAAATTGATGTTGTACTATGGACTTATTTAACAAACAAAATTTAAAATGAAGCTGAAGCATCAGATTCCTGAATCTCGAGTGACTAAGGGTGAAAATGGGCGCCTATCCATAGTACATCATCTGACTAACTACGGCAAATACAATATGGAATTTCTAGAAAAAGGATGAGCATATCAAAGCGTGTTCGCATATTTATTAATAAATAACAACTACAATAAGAAAATAAAACCCTCCTAAATTCTCTCTAAATAAATTGAAAAGCAGAAAAGAAAATATTTATAATAATAATAATTAAAATTTGGTCTCTAACCTTGCTGTTTGAAATCACCTGACTCAGATGATCTCTTATCTATAGGAGTTTTCCAAAATAAAAGAAATTAATACAAAAAATTCAGTCACCAAATCAAAATAAAATATTGAAAAATGATTGATAAAACACCCTGTTCTTTCATTAAAATTAAAATCACATAAATAGCTATACTGTAAACAAGAACTCTTATTTCTTAAACGTACACGATGATGATCATAATATAACTAATCCTATTAAAACTTTTATACAAATATTTACAATAATTACCTATTTACAACTTCCTTCTATTCATTCTTTAGAATGTCCAATATTGTCCTCCGAGAATTTTCTATAAATCCACACTTTATCAATCAGGTTAAATATCTGGCACCCTCTCTTGTTCATATTTAGTTTATCGTCACATCCTGGCTTACATAACCAAAGCGGTTAAGCTTAGTATCCGTTCTCATGTCAAAACCAGTAATAATAATATGATAAATGAATTTTATCATTATTCCAGCACATTTTGTATACATCAGTTATTAAGTTGAATTCGATAAACAGCTGTTTTTACATCATTGTTACGTTTATCAAGACCTTACTTGAAATACAGACTTCACTTTCACATTCTGTGGCATAAATCGTCCCATTCCAATCGTAGAAAAGTTTACGTAACCAAACATCGCAATAATGCGGAAATAAATTCACGAAGCTTCTTTAGCAATGCACCTTAAAATCTTTCAGTTGTGGAATAAATCTTCACCAATTATCCTCTATAAACCTTGGGCAAAATAGCAATAATAAACATACAATGTCTAAAAACCTTAATGTTTCACAGCTTCCTAACTTCCACAAAAATCATATTAATAACTTCTGCAATTTCATGTGGCATAGAGAGAAATCAACAGATTCTTAAGACAGAATACTGTTCTCATAACAATACACAGCGACTCCTTCTCCGGTCATAACAAATAATGTTATATTCAAAATAACTGACTTAACACGACAAGTGTTTTCTAAACAACAATCTGGTCAGGGATCAAACTTAGCATGGTCATATTAATGACAACTATAGCCTCAAGCTGTCTAAAATTGTCTACAATGTCGTCGCAACACATTTAATATCCCTTTAAATGATCAAAGTCATAACTAAAATTGCAAATAAAACGCCATAACAGGATCAATGTCCTGGCAAACTTCAAACATCTAAATCTCTCTCTCTCTCCACCTCACTAGCTTCAAACCTGGACTAATCTGACCACCATCAATGTTAAAATACTGATACGATGAGATCTCTCCTAGATCTTTTAAAAGACGAACTTCACCATCTACCAACCATGGGAAATGCAAATACAAAATTGCAATAACTAATAATAGATCTAACCAGCTATTCTTCATAATAACATCTTCGAAGAAATGATTTCAATCAAATTCAAAATTATTATGATCTAAAATCCATCTACCTTACCTTCCAACAAAACGATGAAAAATCTACAAAAAAAAAAATGCCATAAATGAACTTTGGAATGAAACAACTAACACGCAAAATCGCTCAAGTACATATCCTACATCACTAAAAAATCTGAAAAAGAAATGACTCAAAAATTTTTAAAAACTAAAATGGTCAATCATAAAATTTCTAAGTTACATGTTCCAAATTTCTACAGAAGTACTTTTAAAAATCTTCTCTCTACCTTTGCTGAGTAGTCGATAGAAACTCCTCATACCCGGTTGAGTATGCTTCTTGAAACCTCGACTCCCACCTTGATGCAACTATCTCAGCCTTCGCCTGGATCTGGTTCTCGAAACAGCAAATGAATGAACATCTCCATCGCCCTCTCTCGTTCTGGAACTGCCTTGGCTCGAACTGATGTCTAGTTTGGTCCTGGATTGTGGACTACATCTCAAGATAGTGACGTCCTTCAAGACTCTCTATCGGCGATTCTCGAAGATCTTTCTTCTTTTTGGATAATTTTGAATATTCCTTTCATTCTTGTTAGTTCAACAATTTAGCTTCCCAATTCTTGGTGTTAAACAATGCATCTCCAAGTTGTCGAAAAGTTGAGCAATCTTCCCCATCAACTCTTAATTCTAGAAATCCATTGGCTTGGGTTGTCTTCCACAGAACTATTCAGGATTGCACAGGATAAGAAGGTGTTAGCCATGGTGGTAGCCATGGTGGTAGCCAACGTCTGTATCGGATAAGGCAGAAGAAGAGGAAGGAGGCATTGCATTCTCTCAGGATGGTAGTATGGAGAAGGAAATTGAGTGTGTGTAGAAAAGCCAATCTGGCAAGTTCTCCATTGCAATCTGAATCTTTAGTATTCTGCAAGAAAAATGTTAAGAGTAGCAACAAGTCTCCCCACATCGCTCAGTATTTAGACCGACCTTGCTGTATACGGAAGCATGAATTGAGTAGATTCAAGACAACTCATACAGGTAACTGATGAGAAGGTAGTATGAACGATTTCGGGGACAAATAGATAGGAGAAGTGACAGGAAGGTACTCTTAATGAATAGATAACGACTGCTAACTGCTAATAGGTGATCATGCAGACGACTTGTTTGCAAACCGAGGCTTACATACTGGACTGGATGCTGAAAGGCAAAACAGCCTTTGATTACTGTTTGGAGGAATAGGTTATCAACAAGGTAGTATGGGATAAAAAATAAAAATAAAACACACATAGTGGGGTATATATCTGCTGCAAACATTCACCCCAATTTACATCCTAGTTTTAATCTTTTAGGAATTACAAACAGAAGAGGGAGGACAAGGGAGGACATTAAGCTAACTAAATATATTCTTGAGCAAGCATGGCAGCTGAAAGATGGCGTTACAGCAACGAGATATATTGCTTGCAGGATTGGCTACGATGAATCAACAATTTGCAAGAGACTACATGCTAGCAGTGGAGTTTAGTTTCTTGGACATTTCAACCTGTATTCACACTAGAATAATAAAGGGAATGGTTGAACATAGCAAATCATTAGATGCTAGCCTTCCAATTTGCTGAAAGGAACAATTGCACAACTGTTCTGCAAGGAATCTAAATAGCCCGAAAGAGAGTGGACAAGGGAAATCATTAAGAGGAACCTCCTGTCTCGTAGGTCTCGGCGAGAGACAAGTCTTGCCAGAACATTGGGTTTCAATGAATAACATTTAATCCAGTATGGTACTTCAACTCTAGAGAAATACAAATTTCCTCAAAAAGCCACTACAACATGAATGGAAATGGTCAAAAATGTTTCAGCTGAGCAAGAGAAAAAAAAAAAAAATACACTGTCTGGGGTTCGAACCCAAGTCCTCACGATTCACAGACCAAAACCAGCACCACGGCTATTACAATCACACAAATACTGTGCACAATATGGCAACTTATTTTCACATACTGCTAATATAATGGAAGTTATATTTTAAGAATCAATAATATTTTGCTTTTCTTATTAATGTTCCTGCGAGGAATTGAGTTTTAAATTCCTTATGAATAGACCTACTTGGAAGTAAACGGAATGTTTACAGTACCTGTAGTTCATGAAGGGCTATCCCACTTCCCGTATCAACACACTGATGATAACTACCCACAATGGTAAGAATTCAGAAGAGGTACTTTCCGGTACAAAAATCTTCAAGTAAAAAACAAACAAAAAAAAACAACCCCTGGCACTATACAGCCCATGAAGGGCCAAGGCCGACCAAGCGACCGCTGCCCAGCCATTTGGCCTGCAGATGTTGGGGTGACGCGTGATCAGCGCAGCGGACCCCCTCGGCCGTTAATCTTGGTTTTCATGATCGGGGCGCTGCCTCACGGTCAGACAGCTACTCAATTGCTCTCACGAGGCTGAGTGCACCCTGGTCCAACCCTCACGTCAGTTTTAAAATCCCTGACAGAGCCGGGAATCGAACCCCAACACCACGGGGCCAGCTGAAAAATATCTGGAGATGATGTAGTAATAGATATTTACTCCTCGGCGGTCTGAGACCCAGCCTTCCCAAATATGAACACTAAACTTACTTATATAGGCAAAATTCCAGCTGATTCAGTCATTTTTAGCATCATGTACCATATTGCCAACCCCATGCATTCGGTACTATCACATCCAGCAGACCAATGGTTTTCGCCTGGACCAATAATTGTTAGGTAGTGCGGCCCCGTGGGCCACATTAGCCCTGGTTTGTCACGCACATAGTGCATGATGTCAATATATCATGGCGGCAGTCGTCAAATGAACAAGAAGGAAAATGATTTATTTACGTACCGGCAATAAAAGAAATATTTCCGGTGCAGCAGTGACAATTCAAATTGAAATGAACTTCTAACGACTCCCAGAAAGGTATAAAGGTATGTAAATCATAAATAACACATTTCCAATTATCTGCCTTGTAAAATGTGTGCAAATGGATAAGTAGCTCTTCTGAACAATTAATGAAACATAATACTCAATATCGCCAGCTCAAATCTGATGGATAACACGCTGTTGCACTTGCAAAATCCAAGCAACTAACTTAAAGTACATTGTATAAGGTGCGCTCAAAAAGTAACGAGCCAGAGGCTGGAATGCGCAAACCGGTGACGAAATCGGCAAATCGTAGTGTGGTTCCGTCCAGAGCATGGAAGGTCACAGCCCACCGCTAGAGGGCACGCGTGCACGTCACGTGCCGATACAAAGCAAGCACCAGCTTGCATCAATCGTCCAACGCTGCCAGTCGCATTGCAAACAGTGACATGGAGGCGTCAAATGAAGAGCAAAGCGGTGTTGTTCGGTTTCTGACAGCGGAAGGAGTAGGGGGAACGGATATTCATTGCCGAATGTCACAAGTGTACGGCGAACACTGCATGTCCCTTGCAAGGGTCAAGGCGAGGCACAAGCGCTTCAGGGAAGGACGGGTGTCGTTAGCCGATGATGCCCGGTCTGGGGCACCCCCCTGTATTACCGATGACAACGTCCTGCTGGTTGATGCACTCATTACCCATGACCGCCGAGTGACAGTGAACGCCATAGCCGCCGTGGTGGGTTTGAGCGTCGGAAGTGTTCACACAATCATGAAAGAACAACTGCAATTGCGCCAAGTGTATGCCCAAAGGGTGCCCAACAGTCTTTAACCACACCAGGAAGCATGTCGAATAGCCCACTGTCTTGGTCATCTGTAGTGCTATGCAAGAGGGAAGGGAATGGGTTCCTAGCACGAGTGGTGGCTGGAGATGAGTCATGGTGTCATCACTTCGAACCAGAATCCAAACGACAAAGCCTCCAGTGGAAGCATCCAGTCACCACCACCCATAAAAGCCAAAGCCATCCACACGAGTGCAGGAAAGGTAATGCTGACGTTCTTCTTTGACCAAGATGGCCCCCTTCTGATACACTTCATGCCGCACGGGACTACAGTGAATGCCCAGCGTTACTCGCAAACCTTGACCACCCTTCCCCAAGCGATCAATACAAAACGACCAGGCAATCTCACCAGTGGGGTCATTCTGCTTCACGACCTCATACGGCCAACACAGTCGCGGCACTCCTGCAGAAATTCAAATGGGAGGTTCTCGGCCACCCTCCACATAGTCCAGACCTCCCTCCCTGTTATTATGCCATGTTTGGTCCCCTGAAAACGGCTCTGCGGGGCCAACGATTCACCTCGGACGTCCACGTCCAGCCTTACGTGTGGAACTGGTTCACATCACAGCCCAGGGATTTTTATGAGACAGCCATTCACCGCCTCGTGTCACAGTGGGACAAGTGCCTCAACAGCCAGGGCCAATACTTCTAACATACAGGTACTGGTTTCTGTAATTATGCCTCCGGCTCTTTACTTTTTGAACGCACCTTATATGAACAATTAGAGGAATCTACTGAGGTCATGAGATTTGTGTCTACATGGATAATTCTCGTAAAGCGCGTCCATGTCGCGGGGGTGGGCAACGGTACTATAGTCGAAGCTATAGTAGCGGCTAAGTTCTGACGGGGACCCAGTCCTATGGGGTATAACATATGCCCGTGCACAGGGTTGTGTGTTAAGACCTTGAGGGCAGCGAAGGCGATAATTATGGCGGAAGAGGCAACCCATCTCTCTGGGGGCAGTACAGAGGGAGCCCACTGCCTTGTGGGATGTGGAGGGATCCACAAAGGCTAAGGGAGTAAACCCTAAAAGAAAATCATTGATATGTTTGGCCTAGCAAGGCAGTGTAAGAGTAAACATTCAATTGCTTTCAATGTTAAAACGAGCCTTGGAAGGAATATATTAAATTGGTCAAGACAGCCTCCACATCTGATGGTAGACAATGCCAGGTTGTGGAAAAACCAAAAAAGAGGAAAATACCCAAGATGAGAATAGGGACATTAAATGTAATGTCATTAACTGGGAAAGGTGAAGAACTTGTAGATTTGATGGAAAGAAGAAAACTATGTGCTTGGCTTAAGTGAAACAAAATCTAAGAGATCAGGAAAGAAAATTTGGAGTAACGGGTACACCCTATATTGGAGTGGAAAATGGAAAGTCACTAAATGGAGTTGGCTTTATCCTGAGTAAGAGGGTGGAAGAGATTTCAGATGTCACGTATATTAATGACAGAATTATCAAAATAGAAATACCGTCTAATGGTACAATAATAACCCTTCTGAAAGTTTATGCTCCACAAACAGGATGTACATCCGAAGTAAAGCAGAGATTTTTAGAACATCTAGAGAACCAACTGGATAAGGAGAACATCCTGATAATGGGTGACTTGAATGCCCAGCCAGGCTGTGATAGGATTGGTGTGGAATCAGTGGTCGGTCCTTTTGGATACTGCAAAGGAACATAGAGAGAGAGGAACTGATCGATTTGTGCTTTCGAAATAACCTAAAGATTAAAAACACATGGTTTAAGAAGAGAGATAGCCACAAAATAACGAGGTACAGCTGGAATGGCATATATAAAACAATTGACCTTGTTGTAACAACTGAGGTGGGAAAAAGAGTTATGGATGTCAAAGTCATTCCTAGCGAAAGTTTAGGCAGTGAACATAGACTAGTCATTTGGTGGTAAACTTATCAGGCATTAAATTATTCACTACAAAGGTCGAGAAAAATCCAAAATTAAGGTATGGGAACTGGAGACACCTGAAAAGCAAGATGATTATCAACAAAGAATCCGGGGAAAAGTTCCAAAAAGCGAAATCAAATGTGGTGATGATGCGTGGGAGGACTTCAAGAATGTTATTGTCAGAGAGGCCAGGGAAGTATGTGGTATGACAAGCTGTAAAGTCTGGGATAAGGAAACTGCATGGTGGAATGATGTAGTCAAGTTAGCTATACAACTGAGGAACAAGGCTAAGAGACTGCTGGGCTGGACATGGAAAAACAAAGTTGATGCCCATAGAGGTGAGGACAAAATACAATCTCTGGCTCAAGAATACAGAGAACAAACTTCCTGTTAAACGTATAATAGAGAAAGAGAAGAACAAAATGAGGGATGATTTTACCATTAAATTAGAACAAGATGCTAAAGGCAATAAAAAGCTGTTATATAAAACAGTCAAAAATAGGAGAGGGCATCAGGACCTCTTGAAAACAATAAGAGAATGAAGATGGTGTGCTAATAAGGAACATAAGGGGAATCGGAGAATGGGACAGTATTTTGATCAACTGAGAAATGGCAAAGGCGTGAACATAGACGTTAGAGATGAAACTGTGCATGTTGAATTGGGTGATGCACAACAGCACCTTCGACATGGTCTGAAGTAGCCTAGAAGATGCTCTGAAATCTATGGCGAAAGGAAAATCAAGTGGGCACGATGAAGTGAATGCAGACATGATAAGAGCGGCCGGAATTCATGGAACCCAATGGTTATACAGGGTGTTACAGGCCATTTGGAATGACAATAAGATCCCCGAGGACTGGTCTAAGGGTGTAATAATACCTTTATTTCAAAAGGGAAACAGACAGAAGTGTGAAAATTATCGTGGAATCACACTTCTATTAATCTAGGAATATCTGTAGGTGCCTTCCTTCATTAGTTAAACCATAATATTTGTACATATAACTACAGTAAGACTTATATTATAAAAATATTCACTTTTATAATATATCATAATCAATACGGGAAAATTTAGAATTATGACAAGTCATAGATATTCACAGCAAGACTTCACATTACAACCCGCCACAGGAATTAACTTATATGCCTTAGGCCTAACCTACAAATTACATGTCATGAAATTGGTAAATATATTCAGACAGAAATATGCAATGGTCAATAATGTAGTTTTATAATGCACAAAGGGTTATTGTATTGAATATATTTCGATCTGATGAATGAAACTGGTGGTAACGACAGCCATTTGATTTGCATCCAAAGTAGTAGAAACTTTCAATTGATCAGCATGAGTGTCGATTTGTACTCCTCATTTTCACATAGTTTTGATGAACAGTGTCACGTTACAATTTAAATATAAACGCATGTACAATTCCTATCGGTAAATGAATTTTAATTCATACTGTCATGAACTGGAATATATTTCTACATAAATTAAATTGCTAGCAAGATCATCCTTCTCTCGCCGCCATGTTGATAATTAAGAGAATTTTCCATTTTTGGTCCGTATTGACAATTGTAATTTGTTTTATTCAAATTGGCGGAACCTGCTAATTTGAATAAAACAAATGATGATAATTCGCGATTCACAATACGGTAGCGGTTCACTTTAGACCATCCTTTGTATAAATATTTTTAAAAACTGAAATTACCTGATTTAATAGCTGGGAGGATATCAGGAGAGGATTGAGTATTAGATGTTCACTGCTCCTCTGTCATAGACCCACCATCCCCCCCCAAATAGCGACACGACTTATATAGTTGAAATCGAAGTTCTCACCCCCATCTTTCTCACTGAGTCAGTATTGCCAACCCCACGCGTTTGGTACTATTTCGCACGTGATTTATTAAATCACTAAGTGAACTCAATTACAGTGTTTATTTATGTATTTATAATGTTTTACATACAAAAACAGACCTAACCTGGGACCTACGCCCCAGACCCCCTTGCTTGTGGTACTAGCATTAATTTTCGACCAGGCAGTACCTAACCTAGTAGCGGACATAAATTGTATGTTATTAATGTTTTACATACAAAAACAGACCTAACCTGGGGCTTACGCCCCAGACCCCCTTGCTTGTAGTACTAGCAGTAATTTTCCACAAGACAGTGCCTAACTTAGTAGCGAAGGCGTGTGGTGTATTTCTTTATTCAAGTTGGTAACGTAGTCACATGATCGACTTTCGGGTGTCGCATGACTGTCAAAGATGGCGTCCGTAAGTGAAGAAAAATTGCATTCTTTCCGTGAAATAACAATTATTGCGGTGCAGCAGTGGCTATTGAGTATGAAGAGATTGTGAAACGACTCCCAACAACTCCCCGAATGGTATGCATATCATAAATGATATATTTTCAATAAGCTAAGGTGTTGAAAGTTGTTAAAAGTGATGAAAAGGGAGGATGGTCTAAAGTGAACAATAAATCACAATACTCTCACTGAGTTTTAATTTGCGGCTACGAATCAGCTGTTCGTTAACGGCACGGGAGACCATTTTTAAAATTTTGGGAGATAGAAACACACCCCAAAATGACATCCGTGTCATCTAAATCTCACTAACTGAAAGTGAGTGCAATCTTTACTCAACGCGGAAAGTGGCCTAGGCCTATACATTAACTCTATTTTGAGTTTAAAGGATTACGAGGCACACAGGCAATTGGAATGGAACAGAAATGGAACACACGTTTAATGTACTTGACATTTACTACAACAGAACTGAACGAACAAGGTGATACAACATTCCTTTTATACACACCAAAACAAAAACAAAAGAGAAACATATCTCTATGGACCAGGTTTATAATTAACAGTGTGACCAACACAAACCATGGCCACATATTTCAACACACCTCCTTAAACCTGTGGGAGTAGAGGACATGATTTAAGACCCAAGTCTTTACAAAAATAAATATGCTAAGGCTTAGGAAGAGGCTTTGTTAGGATGTCTGCACACATTTTTGAAGTCTCCTCATATTTGATGCATATGGCTTTAGAATCCAAAGCATCTCTAACATAGTGATATTTAGTGTCAATATCTTTGGTCCTATTATGGTGGACTGGATTTTTTGCCAGTTTTTGAGCTGATTGACTATCACTCAATAATATGATGGGTGACTTGAGATCTATAAAGTTAGACAAAACACGTTTCAACCAAACAGCTTCTCTTACACCTTCACTCAGTGCAACATATTCTGCTTCAGTAGATAAGGAAATGCATTTTTGCTTTTGAGCCCCCCATGATACAGCACCACCTGCCATTTTGAACACAAAACCACTGTATGATTTTCGGTCATTGCTATCATTAGCCCAGTCAGCATCAACAAATCCCATGAATTGACCTCCATTCCTGACATACTTAAGTGACAAGTCTTTTGTGCAATTTAAATAACGCAGCACTCGATTTGCAGCAGACCAGTGAGATTCATTGTAACAATTACAATGATTAAATTGACTGAGATATGATATCGCATAGCTTATATCTGGACGCGTGCAAACACTTAAATACATGAGCGAACCTATGAGTTCTCTATAAGGAAGATCACTAGATCCTGTATCAGAAACACCAAGATTTGGTTTGGTTTCCAAGAGAGTACCAATGGGACGTGCATCGTGCATACCATATTTCTTTGCAATCTCACTGATGTACTGCTCTTGGCTAAGATACATTGTACCATTCTTCTTATCTTGCCTTACTTTAATACCTAAAATATAAGGAATTGGCCCAAGATCTCGTACCTTAAATTCTTTATCAATATAGGTCTTCAATGACTTGATCTCAGACTCATCATTATAAGCCACAATGAAATCATCCACATATAATGCAATAATTACCATACCTTGGGCTTGTTTCTTAAAGTACACACAGGGTTCATCAGCACAATTTTTGTAACCCAATTTGACAAGAACAGAGTGAGCTCGCTCATTCCACAAACGAGAAGATTGTTTTAAGCCATAAATAGATTTTTTTAACTTGCAAACTTTATGCTCTGAACCTCTCTTGACAAAACTTTCTGGCTGATACATGTAGATCTCTTCATCTAACTTTCCATTGAGAAAAGCAGATTCAGCATCCCAATGTACCACCTTCAGATCTGTTTGGACAGCGAAGGCAAGCAGCATCCTTAACGTGCTGTGTCGAACAACAGGAGAGAAAGTTTCTGTAAAATCTACTCCGTACCTTTGGGTGAAGCCCCTGGCCACAAGTCTGGCTTTATACCTTTGAATGTTACCATTAGAGTCTCTTTTTACTTTGAAAACCCACTTACTACTGACAACATTCTTGCCCTGGGGTTTATCAACTAGATCCCATGTGTCATTTAACTGAAGTATCTCTATTTCTCTTTTCATAGCCTGCTCCCACTTAACCCTATCAGGCATGGACAGTGCCTCCTTAACTGTACTAGGTTCAGAGTCATCAGTGAGAGTCAAGTATGTCACATAGTCTGACATGTCTACAGGCTTTTGTTGGCACCTAGGATACCTTTGATTACCTTCGGCATCCCCCTCCATTGGCTCATTGACGATGGTGGCACAGCCCACAGAATCACTGCAGTCTGAATCTGTTCCACTAGGGACATAGCTTAAATCAGCTGAGTCAACAGTCTCAGCCACACCAGCACTGCTAATGGGCGATACGCTTTCAAGTTCCGAAATGCACTCTGCCCCATCCCCTGAGTTGTCGGGTTCTGCCTCACTGTCAGTGGGAACTGAGATCTGCAACATTGCAGGTTCATTAATCTGCAAGGATGGACCAACATTACCTGGAGACACATCAGACACCTCCTGGAACACATCTTCAAAGAACTGTGCATCCCTGGACTTAACAAGTTGATGAGTAACAGGATGCATTAATCTATAGGCTTTACTGTCCTCACAATAACCACAGAAAATGTGTTTTTCACTTTTAGGATCCAACTTGTTTCTTCTTTGATCAGGGACATGAACTTGTGCTACACAACCAAAAATTCTTAGATGCTCCATATTGACCTTGTTACCAGTCCAGATCTCCTCTGGAACTTTACCTGGAATTTTTCTGGTTGGGGACCTGTTTACAAGATAGGCTGCTGTATTTATTGCTTCAGCCCACATGCGTTTATCTACTTTAGACTCGCTCATCATGGATCTACATTTATCAAGCAATGTTCTATTCATGCGTTCAGCTACACCATTCTGCTGTGGAGAATAGCTAGTTGTAGTTTGATGCTGAATACCTTCTGATTTAAGTAGCCTCTCAAAAGCTTTGCTACAAAATTCACCACCATTATCAGTGCGTAGGACCTTAATAGATCTTTCACACTGATTCTCAACCTGTGCCTTGAAATCAATAAAGCAATCCAAAACATCACTTTTCTTAGCAAGGAAATACACAAAAACCTTTCTAGAATGATCATCAATGAAGGTCAAGAAATAGCAAGCATTGCTCCAAGATGGAACTGGCATAGGCCCACATAAGTCTGAATGAATAAGATCTAGCTTATTTTTACATACAGTTTTACTCTTACTTGACTTAAATGGTTGTCTAGCTTGTTTACCTTCAGCACATGAAAAACCGTTTTTAAAACCATTATCTGAGAAATTAATTCCATGAGTGAGACTATCTCTTAACAACTTCATACTGTGGTTGTTAAGATGGCCTAGTCGTTTATGCCATAAATATTCTGAGTCCTCTGAACAAATATTAGCTTGACCACTGAGAGCATTGACTTGGTAAACACCCCCCACATTACTCGCAGTCAGTGCTACATTACCTGTAGCAACAAAGTTTTCACTATCATAAACTTCACTGTCGGTGAATACCACAGCATAACCCTTTTGAGTAGCAGCAGACACAGATAAAAGATTAGCAGTGAGACCAGGAACATATTCTACATTGGACAAGGTTTGTGAAATACCATTTTCTAATTGAACAGTTACATTACCAGATCCTTGGCCATACAATTTTTGATTGTTTGCTGTACTGATCTCCAGATTAGGACAGCAGTGAAGTTCACCATCGCAGTCTTGCTTGAACTCATATGCTTAGTAGCACCAGAGTCAACGAACCAGGCCCCTGTAGAGGCCCTTGCACTTAATGCCTGTCCATCGGTCGCCAGCATCATCTTGTCTTTCTTCGACTTATGTTGAGTTGAGCTCTGCATCTCCTCTTTCCTGCAATCCCGCTTCCAGTGTCCTGGCTTCTTGCATTTCCAGCAGAAGGGCTTCTTCTTCGTCATGTCTTCTCGTGAAAACAGAACAGAATCCTTGGATGGCTTGGAAGTACTTTTCCCACTCCAAGTAGTATCTTGTAGCACCTTGGTTCGGACTGTGTCTGCAGTAAGGTCTGTTCCGGAACTTTCCAGAGCCATAATCATAGGCTGAAACTCATCTGGTAGACCCTTCAGCATAAGAGCTGCCACAAACTCGTCGACCAGTGCCTTATTCATAGACGCAAGTTGCTGAGCAAGTCCCATTACCTCACTAACATACTCTTCCATCGTCTTGTAGTGCTTTAATTTAACTTTGCACAATTTCTTCAAGATGACGATCCGCCGATTCACTCCTTTATCAGAGTAGGCCTTTGCAAGAGCTTCCCAGACTTCCTTCGCGGTCTTACAAGGCATGACGATTGGGAAAATTGATTTATCCACCATGAGGTTAAGTCTGGCCCTAGCCCGACTTTCGTCTTTTGCTTTCTTTGCAGATGTTGTAGTATCTCCATCCGGGTAGCCAACTATACAGCTCCACAGATCTTCCGAGTCTTAGGACGTTTTCCATCTCGAATCGCCAATCCACGTAATTTAGATTACCTCGCAGCTTATCTATAGCCGGTAACGAGGTGCTGGTTGCAGACATGTTGAATTTCACTACGTAGCCGAATTCACAGTTCATATAACAAGCAGTCTATCATACGCACTTTATATTCGCACGGTGGATAGAGAAACATATCTATATGGACCAGGTTTATAATTAACAGCGTGACCAACACAAACCATGGCCACATACTTCAACAGAGTTGACCCTACCAGTCCTATGTCTATTCAAATAGTACGGTATCTAGTCTTGAAGTACAGATGAATGTCCAAGTTGTCAAACGCTTATAGGAGTCCACCAGTTCTAAATGAAATCCCAGCTGACTTTTCACATGTTGAGTTGATCTGTCTGATCAGATTGTCAATTTAATAAAATAACTAAGGAGCAGTGCAATGTCGTCAGTCAATAGCAATGCAAGCTCATTTCGTAGGAATTTTGAAAACCTTCCCACAGATATTTTCACTTACCTCTACGAAGTCTGCCAGCCAAGATGTAAATTGTACAGGCTCTTTGCTTAGGTCATCAAAAATTTTGTCTATATCGCGTTTCAACATGATCGCAACTAACACCACTGAGATATTCACACACATAAGAACGGAATCACAAAACCTTTTATATACATCCCGGCTTCCGCAATCAAAAGTGTCACCCTTTACCCATAATTCCCTGGTTGTATTGCCAACGTCAATTACCAAAATTACCATGGAGTGAAGCTTCCACCTTCTTGCGTTCCTCTATAGATGGCAGCACATATGCTCGCCTAGGGCAATAATAACTATTGTGTGTGGTGGGCGATTTGTGTTTATAACTGGTTTGACCTAGCGTGTGACTTGAATGTAAGATGGCGCGGAATCTCGTAAGAATTAACTGTTATCGGTAGTAAAAGTAATTATTTCCATTGCAGCAATGCCGATGCCGATGAACATTGAACGACTCCCATAAGCTCCCAGAAGGTATGAGAATCGAATTATTATTATTATTATTTTTTTCAATATTTAGCTTTGTGAAAGTGATATAAGGAAGGAACCCCTCTCGGGAAGAATTAAAGGAATACATAGAAATAATGTTCTTGATGTTCACTAGGAGCAAAATTGAATTAGTGATTTCTTCCTTTATAAAAATATAAGGAAAGTATACAAGTGTGCATGACATAAGCTTCAAGTGTCTTCTGGTAAACTGTCGTAGTGTAGTTAGAAAGGGCAGTGCATTTGAAACCATGGTAGAAATATTTGATCCACATGTTATTACCGGGACTGAATCATGGCTAGTTGAAATTGTTGTGGAAGGAGTGGTATTTCCTATGGGTTATAGGGTATACAGGAGGGACAGGGGAAGCACGGGAGGTGGGGTTTTTGTACTAGTTAAGGATATATTTAGGAGTCATCTAGTGTTTACAGATGAAGTAAATGAGATTCTGGGGGATAGGATTTGTTCTAAAGATATGGTAGACATTTTGGGTGTATATAGAACAGGGAGGAGTGAACGATCCGCCAATCACATGCCTTCAAATACGGGCCATGTTGTAGTCCAGGAGGGATAAGGAATACGCGAACGGGATGTAAATCTAGGAACAACGTTAGTAAATTATACTATGGAGGCTGACCGGGCAGGAAGAAATTTAATAGTAGGGGGTGATTTTAATATGCCAAGGGTGGACTGGGAAGGTAAGGCAGATTCTCAAGAACATTATCAATTGCTGGCCAACAAAATAATATGGGAGGGGGGCTTTGTTGAAGTTATCGAGGGAAGCACTAGGGGGAACAGCTTATTGGACGTGTTTTTGATAAAGCCTGAGGATATTTGGGTCAAATCAGAGATCATTGAAGGTATATGTGACCACAAGGCTGTTGTAGTAGAGGTAAAGTTGGGTATTGAGAGGCAGGTTAAGAGGGAGACAAGATTGGTAAAACAGTATTACAAAGCTAATAAAGAAAAGATTGGGAGTTACCTAGCTGAAAATTTCAGTCAGTGGATAGAGAGGGGACTACGTGTAAATAGACTGTGGGCTGGTTTGAAAACCATAATTCTAGATTGTGGAAAATTACATTTGCCATTTAAAAATGTAGGGGCGACTACTGATCCACTTTATTACAATAAGGAGGTAATAAGATTCAAGAAGAAATGTAGATTAGTAAGCAATAGGCTCAGGAAGGGGATAGATCACCGAATAGAATTAAATAGGTTAAGGAGGGAACTGGACAGGGCTAAGATAGTAGCTAAGAAACATTTTATGGGTATGCTGGTTGGCGGGGGGATGCCTTTCAAGGAACGGTGGAGAAATATGTATGTCTATTAAAGGGGATTGAGAGGAATTCAAGGCCGAATACTTGATATCGAGGGAGAAGATGGAACGTTGCTGGTGGAAGATGGGGAGACGGCTGAAGCATTTAATAAGGTGTATGGTAAGGTGGTGGGAATTGTTGGGGAGGGAAATGTAGATCAGAAAGTAGAGCAGGGTATTGAGGACGAGAATAAATTTAGATATGTAAATAAGGTTATTTATAATGCAATACGGGAAATGGGGTCAAGAAAAGCAGCAGGAGTAGATGGGATAATTGGGGAATTGTTAAAGATTATGGGATGGAACATTGTGCCTTATTTAAGGTTTGTGTTTGTTTTTTGTTTTTTTTATAAATAATGGGGTAGTGCGTGATGACTGGAAACAGGCTCTGATAGTTCCGGTATATCAAGGGAGAGGGGAAAGGGGGGGATAGTGATAGCTACAGACCTGTCAGCCTGGCATGTATTATATGCAAATTTTTGAAGGAATTATGAATGTTTACATAAGGGAATGCTTAGGGAATAGTAAGTGGTTGGCAAATGAACAGCATGGTTTCAGAGTGGGATTTTCCTGTGAATCACAACTATCAGGCTTTCAGCAAGATATCAGTGAGACCTTGGATAATAGAGGTCAAGTTGACTGTATTGCAATTGATCTTTCAAAGGCATTCGATAGGGTCAATCATGATATCCTATTAAGGAAAATGGAGGCTGTGGGCATGGACAGGAGAGTATTACAATGGGTGAGATCTTTTTTAGAGGGGAGAAGTCAAAGGGTAGGGGTTGGAGGGTCAGTGTCAGAACAGTTAAGTGTAGGAAGGGGGTACCTCAGGGAAGTAAATTGGGACCTTTGCTATTTCTCATTTATGTAAATGACATAGGAGTTGAAATATCATCCCAGATAAGTTTATATGCTGATGATATAGTATGCAGGAGGATAAATTACCTGGACGACTGCGGCATTTTGCAGAGGGGCCTGACTGTCAAACAAAGCTGGGCAGATGGAAGTGATATGATGATAAATTCCAAGAAATGCCAGGTAGTGACATTTGTTAACAAAAGGAATCATATTGTTTTTGAATATTCAGTAGGGGAAAATAAAGTTGTATTTGGGGGTGAATGTAGGTATTTAGGTGTAACTATGGGGGGTGGGAATATTCACTGGGGTAAGCACATAGGGGAAATAGTAAAGAAAGCATACAAGTCACTTCATATGGTTATGCGAGTATTTAAAGGGGCTGGCAGAGGATTAGAGAAAGGGCATAGACCGTCCTCTGCTGAATATGCTGGGGGAGTGTGGGATCCATAACAAATGTATTTAATAAAGGATTTAGAAGGAGTACAAAGGAAGGCCGCCAGGTATGTAATGGAGGACCACAGATCGACGAGTAGTGTGAGTAGGATGATCCAGGATTTGGGATGGGGACGTCTGGCTGGTAGACGTTCAAGAGCAAGACTAGGGGGTATTATCTTAGCTTACAAGGGGGAAATTGCATGGGAAGACATTCATGAGAGATTAGGAAAGGAAGGTTCATATATGAGCAGATACAGTCATTGTTGTAAATTAAAATTAAGTCAGTGGAACAGTAACTGGGGCAAATATTCTTTCATTGGGAGGGGGGAAGTAGAATGGAACAGTTTGCCAGGGGACATTTTCAGTCCGTTGCCTTCTAATGTTGGAAAATTTAAGGAGTTGGTGAGAAAGCACCAGATCAGGAGCCAATGACATGATATGGATGAAGAATAGTGTAAATCATCCTTATTCTTATTTTATAATTGTTTCTATTTTATTATTTTATTATGCCAATTAATCCTTGTATCTAAAATGTATTTTTGCAGTTGTATGAATGATTTATTTTGCTTAGTTTTTTGTTGTTGTAATTTGCCACCATGGACAGCGTCCATATCTGCAAATAAATATATGTATGTATGTAAGACACGGGGATGATGTTAAGGGTGTCCTACACCCCTGTAGCGAATTTTCCCAATGAATGGGTGGGGGTACAATGTATATAATATATGAATCTCCTGAAAAAAAAATACATGTAGCCCATCAGTTATACTCCATTAAGTTATATAGGTCTACATTGTACCCCACCCATCCATTGGGCAAATTCGAGTTGACTGACTGAAAAGTCAAAGAGTTACAACTTATAGTTACGAGTAGCATATATGTTAGCCAAATATATGTGTGTGGTTACTGCAGCTCAGAGTAATGAGTTCAAAGCCAGTAAGTTAGATCGTTTTCAGTTAGGTTTATGTATATTAATTTTTTAATATTCAAGCTAAATTTTTAGTAGTGTGTTATGGATATTTGATTTTAGCAATTAATATCCTGTAGCTCGTGCACATGTCTTTATTTCAGCAATATTTCTTTGCAGATGCAGTGATTCTGTAACTTCACTTCATAACAACCCAGCAACATGGTTACGACGGAATCGTAACCATAGGCATAACAACCCATGGCTAGCGAGGCCCAAAGAGATATTCTGTAATGTACCTTGTTATGACGCTTGTTAAGAGTTCAGGATCAGGATTTCATAGCCATCTTCATAGTACGAAAGCCTTCCACTAGATGACGGGTAAATCGATTGGCGCGTTATTTCAAATTATTTCACACCATTCTATATCGCAATTAGTTTGTATCATTTTCCTATGTTCCATATTGCCTTAACCCATACTTTCGCCTATTATGGTGTTTTATTTATCGTTTGCATTGACCATTCATACGGGTTACTTCAACCTGATACATCTAACCCCATTTGCGAAAACATTTACGCTGTCTGTTTGCATGAATATCCATTTCATTCAGGGATTTCATTAGCTATTTCCTTAATTAATAACTTATTTTATTTCGGAGTACAGTAGAGTCCAGCAAACTCGGCACTCCGTATTTCTTGGCCACCCTAACAGGAGAAAGAAATCATGATTTTTGTTTGTTTTTGTGTTTCCGCACAGAGCGTTATTATGTTTTCTCTCGTCTTCTCCGTCAATGGAATTATCGACATTTAAATACGACGCGAAACAAGTTGACCTACAGTACATAGTAAGAAGAGTAACGACAAACTGATAAATACAGGCAGTTGTACAGTACTGTAAATGCACAAACTGTTGGCAGTAAGAAGTAAACAAACGGTTCTCGCGCAGAGCGTTGTGTTTATTGGATTGTGCATTCTCCGTGACACGCAGTAAGATATTCTGTTGGATGCAGATATTGTAGCGGCTGTCACAAGAAATGATGAAATCGACGATCATGTTGAAGTTGAAAATGATGGAGTAGTGGAATCAAAAATCACTTATACCGAGGGACTTAATGCCACTGAAACTACACTTCGGTACTTTGAACAACAAGGTGCATCCGCTATGGACATTCTGTTTTTTCGCCGTCTTCGTGACGAGGCTTAAAGAAACAGATTTCAAAGCGAAAAGCAAAAGAACATTACTTTTTTTTTTTGCAAAAAAGTAAATGGTAATTTTCATTACCGTAAGTGAAAAAACTATTTGCCTACAGGAATCGTTTTGTACATTTACTGTACATATTATACAAATAATTATTTCGCCTAGTTATTCAAAGTTATCCTCTCTAATTTACAGTAATTGTTTTCCTTGATTCTTATGCAGAACAGTACTGAACTATATAATCAAGTACGGTACTGTAATTGTAGTGGTTTAATCGTTTTAAAACTTGTGTTTCTGTTAAGAACAAATAAATGTACTGCAGTACATTACTATTAAACCAAAATAAACAGCTTATTTCTTTTTTGAACACATTTCCCTAACTCGGCCATCCTTCGGTCCACTTTAGCCGAGTTTGCGAGACTCTAATATATCTTATTTATAATATTCGACGGATATGTTAGCGGATCACGTCAACCTTATACATCTAACTCCCTTTCGAAGAAAATTATATTGTCTGTCCACATGCATATTCATTTTAGTTTAGTAGGAATCAAAGAGTGTGTTGTCCTGTTTATTATATCGACATGAACTGTATCAGAAACTTAAGTTAAGATAAATGTTTTATGTGGCCAGTAAGCCATTGGGCAACTTATCTGCAGGCCTAATAGACTACTGAGAGCAGTTTAACACATGAACGACAATACCGTTAAGAATAGGTGTATACATTTAGAATAATGCTCAAAAACCTCCAAGGATGAGGTATCAAATCTTTGGGCAGTAACACAATAGAAGATAATGGGGGGATGGTCCAATCTAGTTTGCCAGTTTTTCTTCGCGGTAGGCCTAGGCCTACTGTAGTGTTGGTTGGTTGGTTGGTGGTTCCTTAGTTTAGGGGCTGCGACAACGCGGTCATGTAGCCCCGTGTACTTTGGGTGTGTGCAGAATCTGTCTGATAACCGGTGTTAAATGTGATGGCTGCATTAGTGTGTGTATCTGATTTTTAATTCAAGGCCTAGGTCAGAACTAGACTACTAGACGCCACCGCAGTCGGCTCTTGGCAACGAACGTAGAAACCTAAGAGCGTTGTTTACATTCCTAACTTATACAATTTTGCTTCACACAGGTGTAATTTACTGTAGTGTTGTTAATATGAAATCGTCGGTTCTAGTCAGACCACTCCATTGCTCCTCCGGTTTCAACCAAGGAAGTCAAAGAGTGATTTAATGATCTATCGTAACACCAGCCTTCGATAATAAGCCAGAGCAAGAGCCCTGCAGGTAATACTGAGGTGGCAAAAGGTCCATGGAAATTGATTAGATTAGATTAGATTAGATTTTTATTAATCCATTTGATCAATTACATGTACACAATACATTTTAATATAGGACACGTCAGTAATTACATTTATAAAATAAAAGAACTTACAGGTATATATTACTAATACAATAGCTATTTATGACCTATTATACTAACGGATCTTAAGAGATACAATCTTATTGGACAACTATGTACACCTTGCTCTATTATTACAATTTGAAAACTCAATTCTATAAATACAACAACTTACCGCTAGGTATTACAATTAAAATAGAAATGTAAAATATAATTATAGATTTCATCGTTTCTATACACTAAGATATTCAACTACAGAGTAAAAACAATGGCACTGCAAATAACCTTTCAACATTCTTTCAAAGGTTTTTACTTTTGGGGCAAATTTTATATACCGTAATGGGGTAGTTTATTTTATAATTTAACTCCTGTGTGAAAAGTTTCTTTTTAATATATGCTTGTGCGTGTGTGTGAAATATGAATGTTTTGATTTTGTCTTGTGATATACCTATGAACATCATTGTATGTTTTATGAAAAACGTCTTTATTCATTAAATTCTTTTTAAAAAACATAATACTTTCAAATATATGAATGCAGGGCAGTGGGAGAATGTTTAAATCTTTAAACAGAGGTCTGCATGATTCTCTAGTGTTTACATTTGCCATAATTCTAATCGCCCTCTTTTGTATCTTAAACGTGCTTAGTACATGTGGTGACATACCCCAAAATATGATTCCATTTCATAAGTATGAATGGAAATAAGCAAAGTAAGTATTTTTTAATGTGTGCATGCTTGTTCAAGTTTTAAAAATACGTAACTCAAAGCACATCGAGTTCAGTTTAGTATTCAGATATTGTATATGTTTATTCCATTTCAAGTCATGTTGTATCCATAGTTAGAGCCCTGCGCGGATAAACAAAACGTTATCCGCCCCGCATCCGCCCCACATCCGCATGACTGACATCCGCATGACTTTTATCCAAATCTGCTGATTTTTTTCAATATTATGTTTAAAATGAATGTTATACAGCCAGAATTGCAACCCTTTTCAGTTCGGACTGTTAATTATGCTTAATGACTTAATTCGAATGAGATTAGCTTAAACCATCATCTTACATTTGTTATGGAAGAAATATAACGGAAAATTATGATATATCATAAATATCCGGGACCTAGTAATCTAACATGTATTAAATGCAAAATTTTTGAGGGAATTATGAATGAATACATAAGGGAATGCTTAGGGGGTAGTAGGTGGTTGGGAAATAAACAGCATGGTTTCAGAGAGGGATTTTCGTGTGAATCGCAGCTAGCAGGCTTTCAGCAGGATATCAGTGAGGCCTTGGATAACAGAGGTCAAGTTGACTGCATTGCAGTTGACCTATCAAAGGCTTTTGGTAGGGTCAATCATGGTATTCTGTTAAGGAAAATGGAGGCTATAGGATTGGACAGGAGAGTAGTTCAATGGGTGAGATCATTTTTGGAGGGGAGAAGTCAGAGGGTAAGGGTTGGTGGGTCAGTGTCAGAACAGTCTAGGGTGGGGAGGGGGGTACCTCAGGGGAGTAAATTGGGTCCTTTACTATTTCTCATTTACATAAACGACATAGGAGTTAAAATATCATCCCAGATAAGATTATTTGCTGATGATATAGTAGTATACAGGAGGATAAATCACCCGGATGACTGCGGCATATTGCAGAGGGACTTGACGGACATACAAAGCTGGGCGGATAAAAGTGATATGATGATAAATTCAAAGAAATGTCAGGCAGTGAGATTTGTTAACAAAAGGAATCATATTGTTTTTGAATATTCAGTGGGGGAAAATAAAGTTGTATTTGGGGACAAATGTAGGTATTTAGGTGTAACTGTGGGGGGTGGGAATTTTCACTGGGGTAGTAAGCACATAAGGGAAATAGTAAAGAAAGCATACAAGTCACTACATATGGTTATGCGAGTCTTTAAAGGCGCTGGCAGAGAGATTAGGGAAAGGGCATACATGTCCCTAGTCCGTCCTCTGCTGGAATATGCTAGGGGAGTGTGGGATCCATACCAAATGTATTTAATAAAGGAATTGGAAGGAGTGCAAAGGAAGGCCGCCAGGTATGTAATGGAGGACCACAGATCGACGAGTAGTGTGAGTAGGATGATACAGGATTTGGGATGGGAAAGTCTGGCTGATAGACGTTCAAGAGCAAGACTAGGGGGTATTTTCTTAGCTTACAAGGGGGAAATTGCATGGGAAGATATTCATGAGAGATTGGGAAAGGAAAGTTCATATATGGGCAGATACAGTCATTGTTGTAAATTGAAATTAAGTCAGTGGAAAAGTAACTGGGGCAAATATTCGTTCATTGGGAGGGGGGAAATAGAATGGAACAGTTTGCCAGGGGGCATTTTCAGCCCTTTGCCTTCTGATGTTGGTAAATTTAAGGAGTTGGTGAAAAAGCACCAGATTAAGAGGCAGTGATGAACGGTGCATAAGTTGAAGCAATGAAAGAAAGTGCAAATGTTTAGTATTTTATGTTTATTTCTGTTATTAGAATGATTATTTTTACGATTAACGGTTTCTTCACTTAGCTACTATTACTTATTTTCTAATTAGTCCTAATTTTCTAAATTTTTTGTGGTTGTGAATTGTTTTGTGTATTTATTGTAATTTGCCACCATGGACAGTGTCCACATTTGCAAATAAACCATGTATGTATGTATGTATGATATTCAACAATTTCGGATACTAAAACTACTTTTTATTTGCACATAATATACAAATATACATATCGCACATTAATAACTAAACCATTTTGTTTTGTAGGCTATACACGATTTGGTGCAGCATCTTCTAGTTTATTATTTTTCAGGAATGCACCTGTGCCGCAGTAAGTTTGATGTTCCTGGTTTGTGTCCTGAATATGAATACACGTTTTTACAGGTAAAACATCCTACTATATCGTTCACCATTTCGTTTCCATTGAAAACGTAACCAAATGTCCGCTATATCGTTGACTTGAGCTTTGATTCACACACTATGGAATATTCGCCTTAATTTATTTTATTAGATATTTCATCCATGTTGGTGAAATGATGTTCATACTCCCGGTCGAGGTAACATTCACTAAGTGAACTTCTCTTTACGCTTGGAGAAAGGGATTGACATTTGGCTGGAAATTCCAAGTCAGTCATCATCCTTCTGCATATTGAGCCATCGATGTTCGCATAGTTGATGTCATAACTTCCTCCGTTGCAATATCACAGCCCACGTGTTTCAATGCCATGTTGGAAATAAATCTACAGATCTTCCAGGATAGCTTAGACTGCGAAGTATAGCTGACTAGAGGAATGATAATGGTGTCACCACGATGACCTAACAAGCTCATTGACAGCATTATACCTCGTACTGTCCTGTAGTAATAATGGCAGTGAGAATTGATGAGATGTCAATACCATCTACTACAAAAATACGGTACTTAATAAAATGTACTTGAAAGCATGTTGGTAAAATAATCTTCTCGTTTATAAGTGCAAAACGTGCCTGAATATTTAGTACGCAATATAGGAGTATTCCTCTTTTAAGCATGAAGCTGTAGATTGGCATATCAAATATGAATTATTATCGTAAGTTCCACATTGTATTCTAAAAACTATCCGCAAACTTACTCCAAACATTATCCACAGCGTATCCGCTATCCGCACAGCCATGCAAATTACATCGGCAGGTTTATCCCCGGATATCCGCATCCGCGCAGGGCTTTATCCATAGTCCTAAAAACTTTGTTTCTGATTTATTTTCAATTTGATGACCATTTAATGTTATATTGGGCGACGCAGGATTCCTATTTTGTATAGTGTGGAAATTTAGAGATACTGTTTTTTTTTATAGTTTATTATGAGGTGATTATCTTGTGACCATTTGGTTAACTCTTTTGTAACGGAGTCAGCAGACTGCAGTAAGACCTGCTTAGTTTCACCTTTTATTACGAGTGTTGTATCGTCCGCAAACAAAATTTATTTGTGAGAACGAACGTTCTGTGTTATATCATTGATATATAGAAGAAAGATTAGTGGGCCCAAAACCGATCCCTGGGGTACTCCAAATTTAATAATTCCCTCATTGGACAATGTTTCATTAAGTAATTTGGTTCCATCATCCATGTGTCTCAAGCTTACTATTTTTTGGTTTACGCCTTGTTAAGTAAGACTCTATCCATTTATTAGCTAGACCTCGAATTGTAGGAACCTTTGATCACGATCATATAGACTGCGGTTTAGTATTGTTCTCCTTAAGGTACTTCTCACATTAAGAACTGTGAGCCAACAGAATCCCTTACACCCGTCAATTTATAAGTCTAGGATTGATGCGTACATAGGCCTACATGTTAAGATATAAGTTTGCAAATTAGTAGAAAGAATCAGTAGGCCATTGATGTGCTTCCAACTCCTTATCCCAGAACAAAACTACATTCTACATTTTAGCAATATTTACCACTTAATGGAATTTATTCCATTTATCTTCATATTTAGTTATTTATTAGCATTTTTAGAATTAAATATATTCTGCCTAGCCTAAACCTTTCTCCCTTCGGCTCTATATGGCCCTAGGCCTAGGACATAGCAATCACAATAACTCAATGCTCCTCCTAGATTCAACACAGGAGGGAGGCACACAACTATGAGTATGACCTTTGATGGGAAGGGTATCCCTTCCTCTTAATGCATAAAACACACTCAATGTATTATTGCATGAAGGAAGGGAGAGAGAGAAATAAAACAGAGGTTTGTATCAGCACCAGATTTAAAAATATCTCTGGGGAGTAGGGGGCAGGGATTGATCCATCCCTAGCACGCAAACTTGGTGAATTAGGAGTGCCTACTGGTTCTAGTGGGAACAGTTGGTGTTAGGACTAGCAGCAGTTCAGGAAGCAAGGCTCAAATCATACACAATGTTTTCTTTAACAAATTATTATTCAAATAGAACACTCAATTTATAACATAAAACTAAACATTTGAAAATACAACAGTTTGCAGTACATTGGTAATGCACCTCTGGAATGTGTCCTATTGCACAAATAGTAAAATTCAGTTTCTTTCTTCATGTTCTCACTCAGACCAGCGCACTGGAAGGTGTTTCACAGATGCTTTGGCAGAGAATCCTGGAAAACTGAAAATCACACACTAAGGAAAGCCTAACCTCATGTCGTGCAAAGTATGAACCGTCTTCTGTTTACAGATTAATAATCTCATTTATTATCCGGTTAGGCGCGGTGCACACTGGAGGAACCTGTCTCATGCAACTGGTTTCATGAAATGGGTTTCAAGAAACCAGTCGCATTGGAACATGCACACACAAGCAATGGTTTTCCATCAGTAAGGAGGTTTTCATAGCCCCACATTCCTAACGACGACCATGCCCCCAAAGAACAATGAATCCGAACGATAACTAAATACGAGTATAATTAAAATACGGTAACCATGCATGTAGCCTTCAGGGGCAGATGACCTCATTGTTCCACCCTTTAAAACAGCAACAACCTGTAACCGTCGTATTATGCTCACGTGATAAACCACTATCGCATCCAAGCAGCATCCCCTACTTGCCAGCCCGGTTCAGCTGACAAGAACCAATAGAAAGGACAAGGACACCTACATAATAAATAGGGCTCGGATTTGTAGGTAAATAAATACAGGGTGTCTATAAAAGAACTCCGGGGTTTTGAGGCAAAATATTGTAATGTAGTAAAAAAGTTATATTAATGTTTAATACATGATTGGAAAGGTTGCATATTCAAGTTTTTTTTAACAATTTAATAAAGTTCAATATGAGCCCCGTTAGAGGCACGGCACACATCATAACGGTATTCCACCTCTTGCCTTGTCCTGGCCAGCATGTCTGGGGGGACGGTTGCCACACAATTGATTCTTCGTTCCCTGAGATGGCCAACATCATGAATTTTCTCCGCATACACAAGATTCTTGATATGCCCCCAGAAGAAATGTCCAACGGAATCATATCAGGGCTCCTTGGAGGCCATGGAATAGGTCCTTCCCTTCCAATCCATCTGTGGCCGAGTCGAGCGTCAAGTACCTCACACACACGCAAACTGAAGTGTGGCGGTGCCCCATCATGTTGGAAGTGGACTAAACCCTTCTCCGCCCCAATGTCATCTAACTAAGGAAAAACATATTCCTCTAACATGTCACAATAGACATCACCATTGATATTTCTTTCAACAAAAATGAAGGGACCTATTACTCTATCATACATACGACCACACCAAACATTCACTTTTTGCGTGTCTCGTTCATACTCTATGAACTCATTGGGCAGCTCTGATCCTTAAATTCTGCAATTATGTCTGTTTACAGACCCGTTCGCATAAAAAGTCGCTTCATCACATTTTTTTAAATCGTTATTTTCATCGATTTCGTTTAGCATAGGAACAGAAAAATCTAATCTCTTAATATTGTCTGCCGGTTTAATGTGGTGTAACAGTAGAATTTTGCAAGCAGTTAAACGAAGTCTTTTATGAACTACCTTATGAACTATTGATCTTGGTAACCCCAACTCCAGACTGCGTCTTGTCAATGATTTCTTAGAGCTTCGAAGGCATGAAGCTCGGATTCTGTCCACATTCTCTTGTGACACACGCGGCCTACCCGTCGACTTTTATTTTAAAACACTTAACCATTGGCCAATGGTTTTATCCGTAGGCGGGTCAACACCATAATTACGTCGAAAGTTTCTTTGTACCTTAACAACAGAATTAGTTTATATTAGCCAAATAACGCATTGAGCCTTTTGTTGAGGCGTCGCCATAGCGCGGCAATCCAGACAGCACTGACTGCCGATACGTTGTTTCAAGGTCAACGCTCCACAGCGCTGCCAATTATTGATGAAAACATTCCTAATTGGTATGAGTAAAACTTGATGAGCTACTCGTTTCAGAGAAATTAACTACATGTTGCTATCTTCTATAGTTATTAAGATATGAATTTTTAAAACCCCGGAGTTCTTTTATAGAAACCCTGTATAATCTTATGTAAATACATATTTTAAGCATTTTTTTCTGTAAATACATAAATTCCTGCTTTTCGCTTATTAGCACATAAAAACGCATAATATTTACTTTTTTAAAATCATTATGCTAGTTCTTTCAGTTTATTGAATTTTTGTTCTGTGTTACTTCAACGGGGAAGTACCCGTGAGATATCTAATCTTCAAGCAGAGCATATGTCAGCTTGCAGCTGTTTTATTCTTAACTTGTCGCCCCGTGACACTCACTGTGAAGGCCGGGGATTTCCATGTTCATAGCCATATTGCACCACGTTCTAGACCTTCCGCCCCGCCTACCTGTAACCAGTGTTACTCAGGTGCAGTTCATATCTGGCACTGTGAAGTGTAAGGCAGTTCTACGATGTCTACAGTAAAAACAACTACAAGTTATCGTCTGTTGCAGAATTTAAAGATAATTTTACTTCTGATGGGGGCGTTCTGCTCTACCAACCATGTGGGAAAGCAATCAGGGCTGAACAGCGATCTCAAGTTACACAACACCTCATGGGTAAGAAACATATTGCCGCAGTTTCGCGCCTTCAGAATAAGTGTTTCGCGATAATCGTCGGTCATTTGTGATCGACAACCTGAAGATGTATCTCGTTGTGTATTGTAATGCTTCAGCAGTCAGTGAGACATAGAATAAATTGCATTCGTGAGTACTGCATATTGTTTATATTTTTTATATTCACATTAATAAACTGAATTATAATTACATATTTTTACTTTTTTGTCACACATTTCAGGTATTTTTAATACATAAAAAATAAATATTTTCCCGATTTGTAGCACCTAAAAATCCGAGCCCTAATAATAATATTTTTTTCTCTAACACAAATATCAAGTTTAAAAATAAAAATAAAATGTATTATCATAAAACTATAGATAGTCCTTCTATCTTTGTTAAATTTCAATGCGTAAGAATTCGTGATACAGATTGAATCCTACTCAAACATAATTTTTTCGCAGAATAATAATACTGAAAGTATTTCAACAATGTCACCACGTGACTTGATTTAAAAAACAGCCTGTATCAATCAGCTGTTATCATCAACTTTCCAAAATCGTAGTTGTAACCATATCAAACCCTAAATAACACATTTCCATCTTTACTAAAACAAATTAACATTTATGTTAATTAAAAATTATAAAATTATTAAAATATTTACAACATTAGAACTATCATGACCAGCACGATATTCTACTAAAATATCTACAAGATCCTTCGTGATCACCCTATCTCTCCGTTCTTCCTTTCAATTAAAGAATGTCTTTAAATACAATTCACAACAAATTTTAACTTGTAATTAATGTTCTATCACAACCAATAGAACCATTGTAACGTACTACAAAGCTAATTACGGCTCTGTAATGTCACTATCAAAGAATAAAATTCGATAAACTGGAAGTACGATGCAAGACCAATCTAAAAATCTTAATAAACTTCGTGGATTGTGGCATTTCTCTACACTGACATGTACAACACAAAATATACACTTATATGTCAGTCAACTTCTTCGACATACTGTACAGAACGATTGCTCTCACTAACAATATACTCTTAAACCTTCATAAACTGGTGAACAAGCTTTCAATAGTGCGATAGCTCTACGCATATATTCCTTAACACATTCCTTTCCTTCCGACGATAATAATGCTCGGTATTTCTTCAATAAACCCATCTTAATACATTAACAAACATGTATAAGATTCAGTGATCCTACTAGAAAGTCACAGACACGTGAAATTTCTTTCATAAAGCACACTTACAACTCTCTCTTCCACTAAAATTTTACCTTCGTTCTCTTTATAATTCATTACTAGTTCTGTTCACTTAATTATATTTCTGTACGACTTTTCACATTGCTCGAACTGACATAGTTCCGCGAATTACCTTCACATTATAAAATTATCCACGTTATAATAAATGAGAGCTTCAACAATGAAAGATCCTGGTAGACAGCACACCTATGACATGAAAATATACACTTCTGCAACCTGTAACAAGCCAAACAACGCACGTAAAGCGAAGTGAAATGTAGTGAAGTGTAGCAAGTGGAGTAAAAACTTGTACACAACTCCTTAGGACTTGCTCGCCTAACGAGTTTAAACCAGAGCACGTCCCTGTTCGCAGGAGGCCTTTGCCCTTATGGGATTATCTAGGCTATATTTATTTATTTATTTATTTAATAAAATATAAACTTTTTAAGACTTTGGTTTGCTCATCTTCACAATTAATCAGAATAAATCAATTCCTCTCTTCCTGGTGTTTCTCAATGAATTAATTATTCATGTACGGTACTTTTATGCTTCATCTTAATATAGACCACAGGTTGATCTACAAATCACCTTGTCTGTAAATTCGTAACAACAAATTACATACATCGTTTTGCATTTTATCACATCAATAATAAATTGTTTATGTCTTTAGGCATCATCTTGAATTTGTTCGTCAACATAATGATCCTTAATTTCATTCATGTCTCTATCGTGTTAACAACATATGACTATAATAATGTCATGTTTCTTAAAACATCCTGTTATGGAATTATAATACTTTTGAAAGTATTTTATAATTATTACACAAGTTCTGTTACATATTAAAAAACTTTACAATAAATATCTATGCATATTTCAACTATGCTTTCTATTTTTGTCGATGCAATCTATCAACATTGACGCATTCTATCGAAGCATTCCATTCGTATAAAACAGTTTTGTTTAAAAATGAATTGAATTATACACGTATAAGAAAAATTTAAATATCAAACATTAAAAATATAAATTATCGTTAACAAACGTCAAGAACGACACACGCTGACGTAGGATAAATTTACAGTTACATTTACAAAACTGATAACATAATAACCTGAGTTATGAGCAAAGAAAATCTACATATAAAGTTGGTCACACCTGAAATATCTCCAAAAATACAACAAAACTACTGAAATATCAGGACAATCTTTCGTCTACCTTCATGATGCTCGTATCTCGCGATACCTGGGTAGTATTGTGAGCTGCGTCTGCCATTGTTCGACACGTGCGTGGCGCACGCCAGATAACGGGTCCCGCACGGCCTGCAAGTCACCAGCTGGACGGCTTTCCCCTCCTCGCCTACAGCTGACTCCCTGGATTCCGCTCGCGTTAAAAGGTCTTCTTACTTCGCGAATAACAATCTGGTCTCCCGTAGCTTTGTCGAATATGCTCTTCGAACGGCAGGTCTCTCGTCGTAATGTCTCATGATTGTAGATGGAATGTCTATGTGAGCGGCTTCGGTGGCGTAGTCGGTAGCATGCTGAGCTTCTATGCCCAAGATAGCGGGTTCAAACCCGGCCGAAGCCGTCGGATTTTTTAAGAGCGTTAAAAATCCCTCAGTATGCCTTCCTTCGGAGGGGAAGTAAAGCCGGCGGTCCCATGTCATAGATTTATGGCATGTTAAAGATCCTTCCACTAATTGCACCTGTGTGAAGCTAAATTGGATAGGTTAAGAATGTAAACAACGCTCTTAGGTTTCTATGTTCGTTGCCAAGAGCCGACTGCGGCGGCATCTAGTAGCTCAGTCCTGAACTTGGCCTAGTAGTCGTTGACGGTGGCACTTGGCGGCAAAAGTAGGAACTATTTGAAAAATTCTTAGTTGCAGTACTTAAATTAACAAACAGATAACACACACTAATACAGTCATCACAATTAACACCGGTTATCAGACAGATTCTACACACACCCAAAATACACGGGGCTACATGACCGCGTTGTCGCAGCCCCTAAACTTAAGAACCAACCAACCAACCAATGTCTATGTGTAGAATTTTCCAAGTTGGAAGTGGAAATTCTTGTGGTTTCATTGTTGGTAATTCAGAATACTGCTGTAGGAGTTGCAGTCGTAGTTTCATGGAAATCATTGTTGTCTGGTCCACTCTGAATTCCACTCCGTAAATGTAGACTAAATTCCCTTCATAGTTTATTACTTCATGACGATCTTCAAAGTAGATTTATATTGGGAATTTACCCCCTGACCTGGATTCTTTGACAAAGTGTAAACATTTGAAATAAACTTTTGATAATTTCTCCAATATAACATTCGATGTACAGCTGACTACTCTTTATAATGTAGTAGTATATTCTTTGAAATAATGTAATCTGCTTCTTATAAACGTCGTAATAGAATCTGTCGTTTCAAGTTCTCAAATACTGCTGTTCTTCTTTCACCGGCATCTCTTCTCATTCATCGGTGAGTGTTGCGTCTCCTTCGGTCAAGTCTACAGATCCTTGCCGTACTCCGAATATTTTTATAGGCTTCTCTTGTTTCAGACGAAAAGTTTCACAGGACTGCACTGTACCTGTCGCGGTATAGGAATGAATCTCCCTCCTCTCTGTTGCTGCGCTCCTCACTGGCAAAATGGCGGACTAGCCTCCAACACTGTCCTAATTCCTGTAATTCGCTCATGTCTTCTCTCGTAGTCATTAATCTTTAATTATGTTTCGATGGAAAAATTTCACTTCGTGTTCTCTGAATATTGGAGTGCTCAAATCGCTTATTTTCTCCAGAATAAAATATAATAACAATTCCCTCTTTGTTTATGTAGCTTTCTATGATTGGCTGTTGAGTAATCAAGCAAAACTCATTGTTCTAGCCTCCTATCAAAGTGTCGTGTGCAAGACTTTGTTATTGACAACTCGGTGAACAAAACCGGTCCTTGACGAGGTAACTTGTGACTTTGGTCAGATTCCAGTGTCTGTAGATTGGACTCTCCCTTGGTTAAAATAAAATTCACTGAAATATTTCCAATTTTAATTCTTAAAAATGCAACAAATTTCTCCCAAAACTCATCAATATTTTTCATTCACATCATAGAATACTTATGTGAATAAAATATTGTTCCAACTATAATTTCAGTTCCTTGCATAAATTTAGTACGCAAATCGGTTCGATTTGCCTCATACAATTCCTTGAGTCAAACCAAATTCGAGTTCAGTACCAGTATGTAAAAGTCACATTCATGTCTGATGCAAGCAATATGTAGTAGTGTCATATACTGAAAAGATGAAGGGAAGCCGTCTCCGCTGATATGGCCACGTCTTACAGGCTGCTGAAACAACAGTTGCACACACTGGATTAGCATTGCGGATAGATGGGAAGAGACTAATAGGACGACTGAGACAGCGTTGGCTTGACACTCTACATGACTATTTAAAAATTGCCCGACTTCATCCTGACATGGCACACAATTGTGTAATATGGCGACAAAGAACCAAAAAATCAGACCCTGGTAATTTGTGGGACAAATGCTAAAGAAAAGGAAGATGTCTGATGCAAGTGTATAAGCCGTGTTTTACCTTCATTCAGAATTTACCATTAAACTTGGCACTACCACCTAGGCCTATATACACAGTAGTTTAGTACTGTATTCGTGGGGTTGGCAATACAGTAATTGACAATAATTCTCGCATATAATGGTGGACACAGCTGGAATTTTACTACCGTATATGTCATGATCTAAAAGGGGAAGGCAGGAGGGTTATGGACAAAAGAAGAATCAACATTTATTACCACATAATTTTCTGACTTATTTTTCAACATTAGAAAAAGTGTTTAAGCTAATTTCAATCATTTAGAAAATATTATCGTACGATGAGCTCTCATTCACGGTTACTACTGAGTGTACGGCGTTATAACCCTCAGACCTGAATTAAATTTCTTGGCACAGGACTTAGGATCAGAGTCCAATACATACACACGACATATCACCTATCCTAAGAAACTAGGGCTCAATTCAGTATTGCAAAGGACATCATCTGATAACATGTGCCATCATTTATAATCCTTTAATGAATTGTGGAGTTTACCGGAACCGAATGAGAACGTGGTAGATCACTGCCATCCTAATGTACAGGCCATCATGCAGCGACTCTTAACGATTGATCAGCTGGTTGGTAGGGGGTAGAGATGGCGACCATTTTGCTTTGTGATGTGTTGTTTATATCTTTTATGAATGAGTATCCGCGTGAAAAGTGATACTTGAGAACGCTTCTACTTACGTCATCTAGAATGAGGATTATTTATTTTCTGAAACAAATGTTCATTTTGTAGGTAGGTTATAGCATCTACGCAAATTTTGCATTGCATGTTTGTCATCACACAGAAGGTTATGTTTTAGTTAGGACCTCTATATCACTTATTATTTCGACTCATACAAGGTTTTTTGGATGGTAATAAAATGTTATTAGTTCAGGAAACCTCCTTCCCAGGTCACAGGTATGTCAAAAGTTTGTTTATAGCAACTACCGGTATTATGAAAGAAATTATAATGTGGCTTGCTTCTCTTTCCCCACCATGACAATCAAAGAAATCAATGCATACACAACATTCCTAGAAATTATTTATACATTACGGGGAATAAAAGAATGTGTGTTAACATTTCCCTGAAAGTAAGATACCATTCTTCGGGAGAGAAGAGCTAATCGCCTTGATGTTAGGTTGTTAGTTAATATGGTTTCAATTATTGTAAGAAGTTCCCAAACTTCAGCCTATGCTAGGACTGGAAACATTTCTAATACGATAATGCTAAGGTTAAGTTACTTACCTATGTAAATCAGAGAAGCGATATCCAGTATTTAGCATCTATAGTCCATCTACTGTAAGTTTGCACTTTTTTGACAGCTAGGGTTGCCAACCTTCATTAGGAAAGACTCAATTTATAACCCGTAGTCCATAACAAATATATACACTTTTAATCACATGTAAGTTTTTCAGGTTATTTTTTCGCTTGTCCCAGTAATTGAGAATATATTGGCAACATATTCTGTCGACCAGACTGAAAAGTTGCATTATCAAACTGAACTACCACGTGCTCGTGGGATGGGCGTGCGGTTGGTAATGGACGCTTTACTGTGTTCACCCGCCTGAGAAAATAACGGGTTTATTATGTTAAATAATTATAATTGATAATATTGCGCAAAGTCGTCTGAAAGTATTATTTACATTTGAACGCGTGTTCACTTTCCAGATAAATATATAGTGGTTATCTTAAATGTTGAGTAAATATGTAGCCTGAGATGTCTCCAGGTCGGACATCTTTGTTTTGATTATCGAGTTCAAGATATTTATTGTATTTCTCTATTTTTGAAGGTAAAAGAAAAGGCATCAGAACTATTGATTTCCCCAAGAACATTTCCCTGGTGAATAATTTTCATATGGCATGATTTGTGCAAAAAAGTAGGCCTAAAATATGAGTTGTTGTGTAGGGCCTAGGCCTAAAAGTTAATTTACATGGTGAAATGTTGCATACGTTTTATTTTAATATCAATCCATCAGGTCAAGTAATGATCGTATCGTCTTAAGGACATCTTACACCATACCTTAGTAAGCATTTTCCTCGAGCTGTGAAATGATGGGCCTAAAATAATTCCACTCTCATATTCAAGTTATCGCTGCTGTGTCATAGCCAAGAAATTCCACAAAAATTATTAAATAAATAACAGGTAAATACACTAAATTCTAATAATAAAATAAATATATGCAGTGATTCTTTATTTATAAATCATGTCACAAGTGAAGAGGTAAGAATAGTTATAAAAGAGCTAAAAAATAAATTCTGTGCTGGCATTGATGGCATCCCTGATGCAATTTTAAAGAAATGTGCAGAAAATATAATACATCCACTTACGCACTTAATAAACAGTTCAATTCTCTCAGGAACTTACCCGGATATTTTGAAGTTATCAAAAGTAATTCCAGTGCACAAAAACGGTTCAAAAGATGAATTAGATAACTATCGTCCTATTACCTTACCAACTGGTATTGCAAAAATTGTGGAAAAAATTATGTATAAGAGACTGATAAGTTTCATAGAAAAAAATAAAATATTATCAAACTCACAACATGTATTCAGAACGGAAAAATCTACACAGACAGCAATTTACGAATGTAGTAATTGTATACTGAAATTAATTGACAATAAGGAACATGTAACTGGCCTATTCTTGGATTTATCGAAAGCATTTGATGTTGTTGACCATAAAATCCTCCCTACCAGACTAAATCAATATGGTATTAGAGGTCTAGCTAATAAATGGATCGAGTCTTACTTAACAAGGCGTAAACAAATAGTAAGCTTGAGACACAAGGATGATGGAACCAAATTACTTAATGAAACATTGTCCAATAAGGGAATTATTGAATTTGGAGTACCCCAGGGATCGGTTTTGGGCCCACTACTCTTTCTTCTATATATCAATGATATAACACAGAACGTTCATTCACATAAGGAAATTTTGTTTGCGGACGATACAACACTCGTAATAAAAGGTGAAACTAAACAGGTCATACAACAGTCTGCTGACTCCGTTACAGGAGAGTTAACCAAATGGTCACAAGATAATCGCCTCATTATAAACTATAAAAAACAGTATGTCTAAATTTCCACACTATACAGAATAGGAATCCTGCGAAACCCAATATAACATTAAATGGTCATCAAATAGAAAATAAATCAGAAACAAAGTTTTTAGGACTATGGATACAACAAGACTTGAAATGGAATAAACATATACAATATCTGAATACTAAACTGAACTCGATGTGCTTTGCGTTACGTATTTTGAAAACCTGCACTAGCATGCACACATTAAGAAATACTTATTTTGCTTATTTCCATTCATACTTAAGATATGGGATCATATTTTGGGGTATGTCGCCAGATGTACTAAGCACGTTTAGGATACAAAAGAGGGCGATTAGAATTATGGCAAATGTAAACTCTAGAGAATCATGTAGACCTCTGTTTAAAGATTTAAACATTCTCCCACTGCCCTGCATATATATCTTTGAAAGTATTATGTTTTTTAAAAAGAATTTAATGTATAAAGATGTTTTTCTTAAAACAAACAATGATGTTCATAGGCATAACACAAGACAAAATCTAAAAACATTCATATTTCACACACACACACAAGCATATATCAAAAAGGAACTTTTCACACTGGAGTTAAATTATACAATAAACTACCCCAGTATACGAGGCACGTCCAGAAAGTAAGTTCCGTTTGGTAATAAAATTAAATTGTGTACAGATACAGAAAAATTATTTATTGCACAACATTCTACACCTCTTAAACTACTTCTCCACATAACTGCCGAACTTTTGCAGGCATTTGTCATAGCGTGACACAAGTTTTTGAATACATTCTTCATAGAAGTTTGCCGCCTGTGTATTCAACCAGTTGGAAACATCTTCTTTCAGCTCGTCGTCATTGTTGAAGTGTTGACTGCCAAGGAAAAACTTGAGATGTGTGAACAGATGAAAATCGCTAGGAGCGAGGTCAGGGATGTACGGAGGCTGGTCAAACACGTCCCAGCCAAATACCTTCAGGAGGTTTTTCGTCACATTTGCAGTGTGTGGTCGTGCGTTGTCGTGAAGAAAAACAACACCTTTTGACAGCAACCCTCGGCGCTTATTCTGTATTGCGCGGCGCAATTTCCTAAGTGTCTCGCAGTAAGCATCTGCGTTGATTGTTTGACCACGCGGTAAGAAATCAATGAGTAAGATGTCTTTCCAGTCCCAGAACACTGTGCACATCATTTTCCGAGGTGTCAAGATTTGTTTCGGCTTAACCTTTGCTGGGGATGAAGTGTGCCTCTATTCCATTGATTGCCGCTTACTTTCAGGGGTGTCTTAAAACCCAAGTTTCATCTCCTGTGACTATCTGTGTCAGAAATTCTTCGCCGCCTTCATTGTAACGGGTCAAAAACTGAAGTGCACTACCCATCCCTTTTGTTTTGTGTTGCTCCGTAAGAATCTTTGGTACCCAACGTCGGCAAAGTTTACGAAAGTTCAGTTTTTCGGTAACAATTTCATGAATTAGTGATCGTGAGATTTGGGGAAATTCCATAGCGAGAGCACTAATTGTAAACCTGCGGTTTTCCCGGATCTTGTCATCAATCGCGTGAACCAGTTCTTCTGTAACCAAAGATGGACGCCCACTTCGTTCTTCATCGTGCACTTCACTAGGTCCTTCATTGAACTGTCGGACCCATCTTCTCGCCATTGAATCACTTATCGCATTTTGTCCATACACTTCGCAAATTTGCCGATAAATTTCAATTGGTTTCACTTTCCTAGCATTCAGAAAACGAATCACAGATCTGATTTCACAAGCCGCGGGATTTTCAATCAACACCGACATTCTACGAGTAAACATGCACAACAACGCGTACGTGGCTGACAGCGCTCTCTAAATGGCGTATGTTTCTTCTCCTTGATACAGAGCGTCTACCGCGCATATGCGGAATTGCGCTGCAGCGGAACGTACAACTAGTTGAAGACACAGGCGGCACACGTCTGTGAAGAAGGTATACAAAAATTCGTGCCACGCTACGACAAATGCCTGCAACATTTCGGCAGTTATGTGGAAAAGTAGTTTAAGGGTTGTAGAATTTTGTGCAATAAATAATTTTTCTGTATCTGTACACAATTTAATGTTATTACAAAACGGAACTTACTTTCTGGACGCACTTCGTATAAAACTGGCCCCAAAAATAAAAACCTTTGATAGTATGTTGAAAGCTTATCTGCAGTGTCATTGTTTTTACTCAGTAGTTGAATATCTTAGCGTATAGGAGCGATGAAATCTATAATTATATTTTACTTTTTTAATTTAATTGTAATACCTAGCTGTATGTTGTTGTATTTATAGAATTAAGTTTTCATATTATGATAATAGAGTGAGGTGTAAATAGTTGTGCAATAAGATTGTATCTATTAAGATTTGCTATTATAATAAGTTAAATAGATATAATATTAGTAATATATACCTGTTAGTTCTTTTATTTTATAGATGTAAATTCTGACGTGTCCTATATCAAAAATGTATTGAATGCATGTATTTGATCAAATGGAATTAATAAAAATCTATCTATCTATCTACCTATCTTGCTCATAGCGCGTCCAATGATGTAACATGCTGTCATAGAACGATTATTTGATAAATGTTAAAAAGAAATACAAGTTTCCTTAAAAAAAAGGGCAATGAATTGATATTGCGAGATGAATGTAGGTTTAGGCAACTCATTACAGCTATTGACACCTTGACGGAATACAGCGGCCATTGCTGACTTCCATGTGGGTGATAGCTCATTGGCTGGAATGCACGTGGTAGAGGCGGATTGATATGTTCTGCAGGAATATCGTTCCCGCGAGAACTGTCAAAAAAGTGCAAACTTACAATAGATGAACAATACTGAAGTCAGTCCCAGTTACATTATTTGTGAGAATGGTCTCTCGATCAAGCTCAAGGATTATGGTAATGTTTTCTTGGCAGCATTTGTCTAGGCTACTGTATTTACATTAAGTGGATTGTTAGCACCTGGTGTATGTACTGTAGGTTATTGATACCTGATTTCAAAATTACAACCCATTGTAAATTTCTGATGCAAGAAACAAGTTAGATTGAGTCATAGAAAATAAGTGCTGTTAGGATAGGTCTTGTTTAAGTCACCTTGAGGGTGGCCTGTGCATTGATTACGGTTAGAGATAGGTTATATTGTGCTTTGTCATCCACGAGCAGTTTAGGACGTGATCTGTTGAATAGCCAAGAGGGGTGTGGGGTTTTCTCAGGCATCTACCATAAACTTTTTCAAAACGGTGAACAACGAGAATATGGCCAAGAATAGATCTTATTCTCGACGTCAAAATACTGCAATTTAGCCCTGTTTGTGTGTTTCAACGTCCTAGTAAATGTACCATTTTGATCACTCTCAAAATACCAGCTACATCGGCCGGATTCGAACAAGCTGAGAGATAATTAGGCGTATGTAGTGGTAACGGATGGAAATGCCAATCAGCCGTAAATAGCATTGCTATTTTTCTACGTCTTGAAGCAGGAGCGTAATTTATATTGGGTTTGAAGTGACTGCATGTGAAGGGAGCTATCTGACTTGCTGCTGCGACTATAATGACCCTAGGCGTGACGTCACAGTAGGAGCCTTACGGCCTGTACATTATTACGATGGCAGTGGGTAGATTATTGGGCACTTATGGAGTTTAGGTGGTATGGATATTTTTTCTCGTTAAGTGATTTTTTTACATCAATTATGGGTAAATCGTGGGTGCTGATCACGAATATACTTTTAGTTTTGCACCCACACCTAACGCCCTTGAGGGACGAGGGTTCGATTCCCCTCACAGGTACCAAGTCATAAAATCATATTTGCGATGAATGACTCGGAATGGTACGCTATTGCGTTGATATAAATGGTGTGAAAACGTTAATTACATCGCATATGCGAAAAGTTACCCGTAGCGCCCTTGAATGTCGGAGTTTGATTCCCCTCCCAAGTACAAAGTAGAATAATCGAATTCGCGATCTCTGGTCAGGATCGGAACGGTATTGTGTAGATAATACGGGTGATTCATCGCAAATTCGAATTTATGACTCGACCCTCAAGGGAGTTAGGTGTGACTTTTCGCACAGCCAATGTAAGAAACGTCTCCATACTATTTTTATGAACACAATACCGTAACTTTCCGGGTTACACGCCGCAAATTGGAATTTATGACTTAGTACCTGGGTATATAATACTAATGCTATAACTATTTATAACTTATTATAACAACAGATCTTAAGAGATACAATCTTATTGGACAACTATTTACACCTTATTCTATTATCATATTATGAAAACTTAAATCTATAAATACAACTTACAACTAGGTATTACAATTAAAAAAGAAAAGGAAAGTAAAATATAATTATAGATTTCATCGCTCCTATACCCTAAGATATTCAACTACTGAGTAAAAACAATGGCACTGCAGATAAGCTTTCCACATTCTATCAAAGGTTTTTATTTTTGGGGCAAGTTTTACATACTGGGGTAGTTTATTGTATAATTTAACTCCTGTGTGAAAAGCTCCTTTTTGATATATGCTTGTGTGTGTGAAATATAAATGTTTTGATTTTGTCTTGTGTTATGCCTATGAACATCATTGTTTGTTTTAAGAAAGATATCCTTATTCATTAAATTCTAAAAAAAAAACATAATACTTTCTAAGATATATATGCAGGGCAGTGAGAGAATGATCAAATCTGTAAACAGAGGTCTGCATGATTCTCTAGTGTTTACATTTGCCATAATTCTAATCGCCCTCTTTTGTACCCTAACGTGCTTAGTACATCTGGCTAAATACCCCAAAATATGACCCATATCGTAAGTATGAATGGAAATAAGCAAAATAAGTATTTCTTAATGTGTGCATGCTAGTGCAGGTTTTCAAAATACATAACGCAAAGCACAACGAGTTTAGTTTAGCATTCAGATATTGTATCGGTTTATTCCATTTCAAGTCATGTTGTATCCATAGTCCTAAAAACTTTGTTTCTGATTTATTTTCTATTTGATGACCATTTAATGTTATATTGGATTTCGCAGGATTCCTATTCTGTATAGTGTGGAAATTTAGACATACTGTTTTTTTATAGTTTATTATGAGGCGATTATCTTGTGACCATTTGGTTAACTCTCCTGTAACGGAGTCAGCAGACTGCTGTATGCCCTGTTTAGTTTCACCTTTTATTACGAGTGTTGTATCGTCCGCAAACAAAATTTCCTTATGTGAATGAACGTTCTGTGTTATATCACTGATATATAGAAGAAAGAGTAGTGGGCCCAAAACCGATCCCTAGGGTTCTCCAAATTCAATAATTCCCTCATTGGACAATGTTTCATTAAGTAATTTGGTTCCATCATCCTTGTGTTTCAAGCTTACTATTTGTTTACGCCTTGTTAAGTACGACTCTATCCATTTATTAGCTAGACCTCTAATACCATATTGATTTAGTTTTGTAAGGAGGATTTTATGGTCAACAACATCAAATGCTTTCGATATATCTAAGAATCGGCCAGTTACATGTTCCTTATTGTCAATTAATATCAGTATACTATTAATATATTCATAAATTGCTGTCTGTGTAGATTTTTCCGTTCTGAATCCATGTTGTGAGTTTGATAATATTTTATTTTTTCTATAAAACTTATCAGTCACTAATACATGACTTTTTCCACAATTTTTGCAATACCAGTTGGTAAGGTAATAGGACGATAGTTATCTAATTCATCTTTTGAACCATTTTTGTGCACTGGAACTACTTTTGATAACTTCAAAATATCCGGGTAAGTTCCTGAGAGAATTGAACTGTTTATTAAGTGTGTAAGTGGATTTATTATATTTTCTGCACATTTCTTTAAAATGTATTTTTTAGCTCTTTTATAACTATTCTTACCTCTTCACTTGTGACATGATTTATAAATAAAGAATCACTTCATATATTTATTTTATTGTTAGAATTTATGTATTTACCTGTGATTTGAAGCCTCTGTGGCTTAGGCGGCAGCACGCCGGCCTCTCACCGCTGGGTCCGTGGTTCAAATCCCGGTCACTCCATGTGAGATCTGTGCTGGACAAAACGGAGGCAGACAGGTTCTTCTCCGGGTACTCCGGTTTTCCCTGTCCAAATTTCATTCCAGCAACCCTCTCCACTATCATTTCATTTCATCTGTCATTCATTTAATCATTGCCCCAGAGGAGTGCGTCAGGCCTCGGCACCCGACACAGTCAATATCCTCGCCGCTAGATGGGGGCTTCATTCAGTCCATTCCTGATCCGGTCGGAGACTGGAAGCAGGCTGTGGATTTTCATTTTCACCTGTGATTTATTTAACAATTTTTGTGGAATTTCCAGAAGATAGTCATTAAAAGTGTTTGCTATTTCCTCAGGATCATTAATCACTTTATTATTTCTGTTCAATGTAATGTTCCTTTGTATTTTAGCAGATTTTCCAGTTTCTTTCTTTATCACGGATGATTGGGAAATAAAATTATAATTATGCATTTTCTTTGCTAGTCTTTACCTTATTTAATATGCTAGTGTATTTTTTGTAGTATAAATTGAATTCAGGTGTTGTGTGGCATTGTTTAAATAATTTGTGTAGATATTTGTTTCTTTGACATGAATTTATAATCCCTGTTGTTATCCAATTGCTAGTTTTGTTATTTTGAACAGTTCTTTGTCTAAAGGGGAATATAGTTTCAAAATAGTCTTTTAGGGTACTGTTAAATTCATTAAATTTATCATTTACATTTTCTAGTTTATTCAATTCTGACCATGTTTCCTTATTTAATAAGTCATTGAAATATGTAACATATGTTTCAGTGAATGACCTGCACTTCGATTTTGTTCCATTATCATTATTATTGATTTTTCCGGGTACTTCAAAGCTCAGTATTTGTCCATGGTGGTCACTAAAACCCGGGAAATAGACTTCTAATGAATGATGATATTTATCCTTATTTATAAAAATTTGATCAGGAGTGGTTTTACTAAATTTTGTTATTCTTGTTGGGGAATTTATTGTAGGTTTTAGTCCATAGGAAATTAGTAACTGTGTTAATAATTCACAATTTCTATCAAATTTTAAGAAATCCACATTTACATTCCCACAAATTAGTATATCGAAGTTTACTTTGTTCATGTTATTGAGTAACATTTCTAATTTACCTATAATATAAAATAAACTTACCTGACGGAGAACGGTATACGTATACAATTATTTACTTAAACTGCTGTATTTTTACATCAGAGAATTCAAAATCCTGTTCCATAATTAGATAATCATAAGCTGTTAACTGTTCATGAACTTAATTATTTCTTAAGAAGATACACGTACCACCATGGCTAATATTAGATCTAGAGTATTTACTAGCTTGTATAAACCCTGGGAATTGAATTAATTCGAGTTTTTCCTCTTTCAGCCAATGTTCTGAAATACATAGTGCTGAGATGTCTTTAAGTTCATTTTTAAGCATTAGATTTATGTAATCAATTTTATTATAGAGAGACTGAACATTATGGTGGTAAATTTTAAATTTGTTACTTTTGCAAGCTTGTGTTGGGGATTTATTTACATTATTACTATCATAATTGTTATTATTATTGTTGCTAGGCAAATCCGAAATACCATTGTTGGACTCAGTTAAATTTGACATCAAAAGATCTGAATGCCAAACCTCACGTTTGGCTTCTTTTACCAGTTTCCCTGCTTCCACTCTAAAGATATTACTGTTAAACTATTCTTTAGGGGTCGACGGTGCACCGATTTTTCGGTTTCGGTACGGTACAAAGGAAATTACCGACCTCGGTTCGAGACGATAAAAAACTCGGTAAAAAGTTCGGTTCGGTACAAGAGACACAAATACCGTAATTTAAGGAAACCTTTTTTTAGACATCCAAAGTATTGTCCTTTATCAACAATGTTTACTTCAATAGTTAGTTAAATACAGTAAAACTTCTTGTATACGGTTCATATTTATACGTTTTCTATACGATTTTTCCTGGCCCCGGAAAAATGCCTATACTTTCCATGTTAATTTATCTCCGATATACGTTTTACATTTATTCGTTTTTCACGCTTATACGATCGTATTTTAAGTCCCTTGCAATATAAAGCGTCATTTATACGTTGCGTGTTCTGAGAAAGTACGTATGTTCGAATGCAAACTTTTGTTACCACCTGTACTTCCCTTCGGAAGGATGCACCGCGTGCTATATTATGTTACGATGGCCTTGAGCGACACCGGTGGTCACGGCGACACTCGCTTGTCAGAGTGTCGTAACAAGGAAGAACAGCTTGCGTAATAAGCAAGCGCTATTATTGTGTTAGCCTTTCAAAATAACAGGAAGCAGCCATAAAACACAGTTAGACAGAATCTGAAGCTTATGTTAAGATGAGCGGAAGGGTTTTACGATCGCCGATATATTTAAAAAAATATTATTTCCGCTTTTATAATTTTCATTCGTGTTTTTTTTAGGACTTCTCGTCAAACCATTAAAATACGCGATTGATTCTGTGTTATAATAATCTTGCGTCTTCAGACAAATGAAAATCCATTAATTTAGGCCTACACTACGGTATTTTATTAATGACGATGAAAAGCCGCAGAATAATACAGTGGATTTAATGATGCTGTCAATGCTCTATGGACTATCAAACATTTTGTGACGCACCATAACGTTTCTGAGGAAATAATGGCCGAATTATATCGGTTTGAAAATACTGTTCACGCCGTGGCCGCGGCCAACAATAAACAAGCCAAGATAACAAACTACTTCGTAAAGTGACTCAATTTTCTTTGTTTTGTTATATCTGAGTGCATTTCTCTTGTAGTTGTTTTGTTAAATATTGCCGATTATAGTTAAACAATCGTATTATTATTTCTTGTTTTTCACTTCTTAACGGGAACCCTCGTTCGCCCGCCGCCCGCGTTGCTAGCCTGTCTCCCGCCAGGCACTTTGCCGCAATGCGTAGCTCGCGCGACACAGTCACTGAGTAGACTATAGCCTATAGTTCACAGCTGGTGCTGAAAATGTTCGCCATTCATTGCTACACATCGCTGGCACCTCTTCATGAAGTTGTCATTTACGTTCTGAAGTTCCTCAGCACCGATTGACTCTATTTCAGCTGTAATATACCTTAGTCCAAAGAATATGGACTGTTAAAGCCGTGGCGTCAAGAAGCACAATACGGCAAAGTGCTTGGCGAGAACCGGCTCGCGGCGCGAGAGAGGGTCCCCGTCGCTTTTAAAACAAAGTCCCTGTATAACCCATATTGTCACATATATTTTGCAGTTTTTATTTGCGTTTTTCACATCTATGCGTGTTTTTTTTCCTTTGGTCCCCTGGATATCGTATAAGTGAAGTTTTACTACTAGAGCACAATAACTCTTCTGATTAATAAAATTAAATTATGGACTTAAGTGTTCCAGTGTGAGCCTAATGTCTATTTAATGTATGCATCAATTGGCTTACTCCACACTAAAAGGGCAAGTTTGAAAGTTAATGGAACATTGTATGAGATTATTAGCTGTACATTTTTTCTGTATTTTAAATAAAAATTGTGCTATTTGGCAAGTATTTGGTTTACTGTATAATCATTAGAAATCATGTGTTACTTTTTTCTTAATGGTTTACTCGAATTTAGCATGTTAAAATCAGCCGAGCTGTACCGAACCGATTTTGTACCAAGAACCGAATTACAATTTCTTTTTACCGAACCAAACCGTACCGAACCCAAATTTTCAGTACCGAAGACCCCTTATATTCTTACCATTTGAATTCACAATTTTGCAGATTTCATCACTAAGATACTCTTTTCCTAACCTATTTAAGTGTAGGCCATGTGGAGTGTGGAACTTCCTGTCTAATTTACTTACATCTATAATTTGGACATTTGGAAAACTCTTACAAATTTTATGATTTTTTCCATTTGTAGCCTCTATTTCTACATTTACACATGATTTGGGAATTAAATCGTATCTCTGCGGAATGTGTACAATAATGACATTTGTGTTATGCATGGATGGCAATGTACCCTTTAAATCTTTGATTACCTTTTTACTCTTGTTTCTATAGACGTCGTTTGCTCCAGCGATGATTACTGCATAGTCCTTTGAAGTAAGGGACGCACACTCTCCTACCATCCCGTTCGTGACCGCTGCAATTCGTGCTCCTGGCTTTACTGTCGAAGTGGCCTCCATTTCTCCGCTTCTCTTCATTACGCTTGCTGCTAAATCTCACCCGTGACTATCCGCATCTTCCTGGATTTCCTTTTTATCACTTTCTTCTTTTCTTCTTGAAGGAAGTCGTCATTTTCTTCGACTAGCGCTCCAAATGAATTTGAGACGGGAATTTCAGTTACATGTACTGGTACTCCATTTATAGGCCTAGGCATATTCAATCTTTCCTTACCAGCAACCACTGTCGACCAAGTTTCCTTGCTTTCCTCTCTGTTTCCTTTTAATTTATTCAACTCTTCCATTAACTTGGTAATATCTTCCTTTAGCAGCTTTATAATTTCATCTTTTGAGGACAGTTCGTTTCTCAGGTTATGACATTCACATGACGGTACCGGTAGGCCTACATTACGACAATCGGTTTCACTTTTCTCCTCACTCAATTTTACCTGAGATCCTGTGATGATTTCATTTGCATTTTTTACTTTTATTTTGCACGACGAGCTTAAATCCGTAATGGTACACTACCTAACGAGACACTAACACTGTTTACTGTCGACATACTAGAGATCAGTTAGCCTTGTTGTTTACACCAAATTACACTAAATTTATTTTAATTATTACTACCTAAATGAATTAATCTAATTACCTACCAATAAAGAAGAATGTGAAATACGTATATCTTCCAATTGGGTGAAAACTCGTAAAAGCACCACTGCTCTACTTGGTTCAAACAGTGATTGAAGAAGTCACCGAACCTTTGGATGCACGTTCCCACAACTTAATTTAAGTTTATTAAATTATCAATAAGAATTTATCAATACTATCAATATTCCATATTTCACTTGACCTAAGGAAAGTAACTTGATAGATTTTAAACATCTGTTATAATATTTTACCACTTTTACCCGTTCTTCGAACGGCATTTAATACTTGCTGGCCTAAATCATTAATATATATAATCACACATTCCTAATGTAGTTATGTTATTTCCCTGTTACCAACTACATGTGCATACTACATGCATTTTCACTCACCAAAGTAATTATCAGAGGTAGGAAAGTGAATATCCTTAGCCTGCTTTCAGTCGACCGACCGGGTCAGGGAATGGAATGAATGAAATCCCCATCTAACAGCAAGTATATGAACTGTGCCGGCTGCCGAAGCCTGTCGCGCTCCCCTGGGGCAATGATTAAATGAATGACGGATAAAATGAAATGATATTCGAGATTGTTGCTGGAAAGAAATTGTGACAGGAAAAACCGGAGTACCCGGAGAAAAGCCTGTCTGTCTCCGCTTTGTAGGTGAGAAAGTGCGTTTGCGTATTGGAAATAAATATCAGCTTCTATGTAGTAAAAGTTAAATAACCTGTCTTAAATTTTGAACACCTATCGTTTAACGTCTTCATACTATATTTAAACATATAAACATTATGCTAAAAATACATCAAAAATGATAGCAATTATCATATCCGCAATAAGTAATATTGCGGAAAGTACGTACCGTCATGATAAAGAGTAACAGTAGCGGAACAAACTTCAATCATCCCAAGTAATAATAACAAAAACAAATTAATCACAGAAACATTTCTAAGTTTATGGCGTGACTTGTGCGAGATTACACCTAGTAACTCCAGGATGGTACATCATCCGGCTCTTGTGGTTTATTTGCGGACTACCAAAGGAATAGCAAACTGTGCGATACCTCAATTCTTATTTAGAACACCTCCGCTACTTTACTGCGAGTGCTAAAGGCTAAAACAGTATTTCGCCTCCCTATAAAGGCATCCAAAATGATTGTATATTGAATTTTAGTGCCAAGCAATTAAAACTCAGCAACTCTTCTAGGTTTACGCCGTGTTTTGTGCGGTTTTCTTGATTGGCCGTGAAAGTCAAAATACCTACTTTATTAAAATAAATTTGCCCAGTTCTGCAGTAAGATTAATATGAACACTAAATAAACTAATGTGACAGTCGTTAGTCTCCGACACATTCGTCTGTGAATTTGGGTTTCTGATCATGATAAAAAACGATAAAAAGCAGATAAATATTGGCCAACTGAAATATTCATTTAACGAAAAACAAATCGGTAAAAAGGATAAAAGCATACCGTGCAAAGTAGAAAGCACTATAACATTGTGAAACAGCGCAAAGATCCAAATACTCACATACAATAACCGGCACAAAGGGTATAAAATTAGACTCAAAATTACGTCTTGTTTCGGACCCCCCAAACTACCTCTATAAATAAAACAGTTCATGTAGAGACTAACATAGACTAACATCGCTCGGCGTTCACCGTGTTTTAAAATACATATTTAGGTTTTACTCGCTAACCGCTGGAGATACACGAAAAATAATAAGGACCTTTCGGATAGAAAATTAAATTCTAAAGCTCGTAGTGCCATCAAAAGTTTGGTATTTCTTAGCGATCTCGTTTTATTAGAAATGGAAATATGAAAATAGTCGCCATTTTAAATAGTGCAAAATATTGAAATCAAAAGTAGCATATATGTAAGCCTGGTAAATCAGCTACATCCATGCAAAATTTCATTTAAATCGGACCAGTGGTTCTTGAGTGATTGAGTAACAGACAGACACACAGACAGACACCATCTCATTTGTATATATTAGTATGATTTACACTAGCTGCTACTTCACTACACTTTCACTGTGACGCCATCTTGCCGCATGCAAGAGAGATATTAGAAATATCAGATATTAGAACATTATCTGAGTGTGAGAAAAGTATTTGTTGGAAGATGATTTAATCAACTGGTAGTAGATCACAACAATTTCTATTGTTAATAACAATTCACGCTAATTTATATAACAAATTTTGAGATGAGTAAATTTAAATTTTGTTTATGTAATGATAGCTGAATATTGATATTATGTAGATGCAAAACTTCAATGAATTCAGTGAAATAATGTTTCCATTTTTTTAAACATCATGGACTAATCAAGGTGGAAATTTTCAAAATAACATTCAACGTTTACTTCAACATTCTTAAACAAATCTCCGTGAAAGTGAATCTGCAAATGTAAATAGAAGGGATCACTGGAACTCTTAATCGAATCGTGGTCACCTGAGTGTAAATATTAGATTTTTTGTTGATACCAGAATGGACTATCAGTTTTCTGGGTATCAATTCAGGGAAGTTTTGGGGTGTTTATTTATTTATAGGAGATGTTGATTTTTTATATGTGATTGTGTTTGTGTTTTTGAGGGTTTTTGCCAGTAATTTTCAAATTTTAATTATAAATAAATTTAGATTTTTTAGAAATGTGTTATTTTCAAATAATGTCTCTCCCTACCTTACTTGCGAATTACCGATATCAGGGATGCCAATTTTAGACCTAGTATTTGCCCAGATAGACCCTGAGATAGATTTTCTCGTGCTGAACTTATTTCGGTAATTTGCAAAATGTGGTCATTGGATCTCGATCCAAACGGGCACAATACTGCACACACTTTGTCGTAATTAGTTTTATAGACAATATCAGTCAAATGCGTTCAACCACCAAAGGTCAGTAGCACGTAAATACTCAACTCCGAGTTAATAAAAGTTAATAAAGGTGAACATAAAGTAGACAATTACTTTCTCTAATTATTTTCCGCTTATCAACGCTCTTACCATCACTGCTAAAGTCAAAAATTTACATGTATGGGAGTTATCAACACAATGACTCCTTTTCCATTAATGCCTTGTTCTTTCCAAAAGACTGTATACTTCAATAACATCCCTCTAATGCGGTAAAACCTTCGCATGAGTACACACATCTCTCCATATAACCTCATATATCCACAGTATATGGTATTAAAATCACATTTACAATGTTGGACAATTCTTAATACAATCATTGTTACCAACATCTCTTCTGTAGGAATTGCATTCAAATTACTGGCATTATCTTCAGCATTGTAACACTCAATCGCTGGAATATTGAACTCTTCGTCCAGTTCTTAAAAGAACTTCCTTTAAATAAAAAGAACGACCTTATACAAGTCGTGTATGTCCTCCATAAGTTTACTTCACAAAAAGATACTTAATTGTCCACCGAATTGTTACATATGAAAAAAATCCACAGCCTGCTTCCAGTCTCCGACCGGGTCAGGAATGGAATGAATGAAGACCCCCATCTAGCGGCGAGGATATGAAATGTGCCGGCTGCCGAGGCCAGACGCACTCCTCTGGGGCAATGATTAAATGAATGGCAGATGAAATGAAATGATAGTGGAGAGTGTTGCTGGAATGAAATTTCGACAGGGAAAACCGGAGTACCCGGAGAAAAACCGGTCTGCCTCCGTTTTGTCCAGCACAGATCTCACATGGAGTGACCGGGATTTGAACCACAGACCCAGCGGTGAGAGGCCGGCGTGCTACCGCCTAAGCCACGGATGCTTATTGTTACATATACAATTAATAAAAAAACTGTTTCGTCCACCTTTCTGATCTAGCTTTAAATTACACGCCTATGCAATGTCAGATTCACAATACGACGAGACACCACATATAGTGTATAAATAACCACATATGTTATTTATCATGTCCGTTAGAATTCAATATTGACTATGGTAAACCAGCTTCGAATCCCTGTCGTAAGATAAAAATTATCTTCTATAAAGTTATATTTCCAAATATATTTAAATGATTAATGCTTTCACAAATAAAGTACTGTACCGTTTTCCTTTTTTGGTCTGATTAACGGTACATTTTCCCTTGGCGAACCACTGCTGCAAATGACAGTTATTGACCTAGTTTTGGAGAGATCCAGAGACAGCTGGCTGAAACATGTGAGCATTTGGCTCAGCTCGAGTCTCAACGACCACCTTCGGAACAGTGTTTCTGATTTAGGCCGCGAGGAACGCGGGAGACTTTGATCTGTGTAGTGGGAAGATTGACATTTATATTTGAACATTATATGGAAATAAGGAACAGTTATGATATCAAATGTATATTGAAGTACGATATTACAGCAGAGAGAGAGAGAGTGCTGTCTTTCTTTTAAGGAAATAGCCTTTGTAACGTCAAGAATATGGATTTATTAAATCGACCTATCACAGGTAGATCGTTACGTCATGCGTAAGGAGTGGGAGAACTCCAGCTGCGGCCTGCAAGCGGACACTCACGGGCGACAGACAGATCATTTTTAAACTCAGACGAATGTACATCTAAGCAAAGATTCGTATCGGTATGTTGTTTCGGGCAGCAAGAAAAAGTGCCAAGTTATCACAAGTCCACGGCGGTGCCGGTTTATGGTTATACTTCGTATTGTGACGTATTGAGGCCAATATACATCAAGTTCAGTGTCGAATAAGAACTTGAATATACAGCGTGCCTGGCATTGAATGCAGGCGACATTCAGTTATAGGAATCCGTCTCATTTCATGTTATTTAAATGCATGTGTAGATGAGAAGCGAAGCGAAGTGCAGTGATACATTATGGGACTTGTTACTGAAGCCTATGCTCACTGATAAGTTGTTCTTTCTTTTACGCACACCAAGACTATTGCAATTCAACCTCATGTACATTTCGAGTGAAGATATTTAACCATGTATAGTGTATGGAAACCTGAGGTGTTGGGAGAGACGTTTTCGTTGTATATAAACGTATTAGCCATGTGCGGCTAGGTATTTGAGTGTGGACGCCGCTCTCCAAGCAAATGTAGCGGACGTTACGAGTGACTACAATGCTATCTGCGAAGTGGAACATAGCCTACTCGCGATGCGGACTATTGGCTTGTGGAACATAAACTTTTGGTAACATGCAGCCGAAAATAACTCAGGCTACCGTCATGTGTCCATCTGATTATCGCGATGTTGCGGCCGAGTGCGTGATGTCATTCCGGGCCAAGTTGGAACTATTCGAAATTCGGGCTAGGACAATTTCCGATATGAGGGAGCAGTTCCTTTACCAGCAGTGGACTTGGGACATTGGAGTAAGAAGTTCCCAGTTCGTTCATTGGAAATTGGAATGGATCCGTGCAGTCCTGTTACACCATGTTGGAATCAGAGAGTGGGCATTCTCATGCTTCATATAGCCTTCGAGAGTCTTCAGCCAGGTAGAGGATTTTTTGTCACGTAGCGTTGCAAAGAAGATAGTCCAGTGAAAACACATTGCCACCTTTTATACATTTTTAGTAGTATGATTGCAAAGTGAGGTTGATGCATGGCTATCCCATGGTCTGTGTGACTACATTTACAGTCGGGTTTAGGCCTGGTTATTCAGATGCACTCATTTCATAATATGTTATTATGAATTAATTGTTTCTTTTTCAGCTTAATCATTTAATTAATTAAATTCATTAAATTTATTCCGAACTTCATGATTGTGGAGAACAGATCTACATAGGGGAAGAAATTTACGTTATTCCCAAAGGGAATTTTCTTTATTGAGTGGATTTGTTATTTTCTTTTACTTTGAGTTCTTCTTGTTGTTTTTAATCAAGCAATGGCTTGAGGGGTTGTCGATCTATTATTTTTGTGTTCGACAATTGCCAGCTTCGAATTTGCCTATGCGTTCTTGCATTATAATTAATATAATGATAATATCGTATGGCCTCGGGTGCCTGGTGCAAGCTTTGTTAATTGACACCCGGAGGGTGGCTTGCATGTCGAATTTCGTCGTTCCTTTGAACGCTATGAAAGTCAAGGAGGTTAGATATCTAAACTCCTTGACACTACAGCGCTTTCAAGTAGAGAATGGAGGAACTTTGTGTTGGCGGAAAATCCTGAGATTAATTTTGCCATTAAACATGGCCTACTGAATTCAAATGGGTTCTTTAACATGCCAACAACGTATGACATGAGTATCGTGATTTTTGTCGCCTTCAAAAATCACTTACCATGCCCAGGGGCGAACCTGCAGTCTTGGGGTTGGTAGTCCGACACTATAACCACTCACCCACCGTGGCAAGCTGCATTATAATTATTACAATACAGTATAGAATGTGAAGTTTGATCATTCTTTTAGAATGGAGATTTTTCTCTTGAGAATGAACGCTGTCATACTGGATTCTAATGTGTCAACAGGAGTTAACTTGAGTCTTTACCTGGATACATGCTGTAGACCCAGTCTTATTTTCGTAAATTCTCTTGAGTGGACATCTCTGTTTTCGTCTGATAAACTTTAACTTTAGATTTTGTAGTCACGTGTACTTGGATACACCTTGATGATCTTTAAATTAATTAATATTGCTATAACTGAATTTTGATTCAGTCTTTCGAGTTTTTCTTGAGTAGAACGTTGTTTAGGAGAGCTGTGTGAGGAACAAGAATCGTTTTGAGATAAATCCCAGGGATTAACTTTAAGAGGAAGCGTATTCTCATGTGACTGTAAATACAACTCTGTAAGGCAAGCTTTTTGTAATCCAGTGGATTTTATTAAATAGCCACCCATCCTAAATTTATGATGCATTGAAATGAGAAAATATATGTCAAGAAACACAGCTGAATATATATGAATACTAGTTATTGAATAAAATAATCACCATGTGAGTGATAATGTGTGAAGAAACGTCAGTGGGCGTACAATATTATATTTACGGTAGTACTCGTTGAAGTACGTTAATGTTATGATGCTAGTGAAAGCATAATGTGTAATGCGATTATAAAAATATAATCTTTGTGATGTTGGTGGTAATGCCCACCTGTATTCCGAAATCGAGGTCATGTGTGACCATTATAATTACAGTGCTTCAGTGCAAGGTTATGCTAATTTCCGAATGTTTTTGAAAGAACATAGTGTTTGTTCTCTTTTGCATTTCTTGTTACGATTTATTGATAAATTGGTAATTCCAATTATGGATCTAGTTTTTGTCAAGCCTCAGAGTTGTTTTTTTTTGTGTGTCACCCCCAATTTAATTGATTCTTCGGTTGTACTCAATTTATAAGATTTAAGCAAATGTTAGAGAAGATACATGATCCATTAACTATTAATTCTGGATAAATTTAAATAAGTACATTAATACTGAGAAATTATTGAATCTTTAGAGATTTTGAATTACGAATTTCACGTCTTTTTAGCTTAAGTGCTTGATTGATAAAATAGATTTTGACTACATTGCTAAGGCAGTATAATTTATATAATATCAGTTATGACAAAGCACCAATGAGGAGTGCCGAATTACCTGTTTGGGAAGTCATTTACACTTGAGGGTGTAATAAAATTAATAATGATTTCGCTGTAAATAAGTAAATATATGTCTGAATTAATTCGCGTGTTTGAAAATGTTGGAATCGGTGGAAGAACCATAAAGGTGATCTCTTTGATTATTATTTTTTGCTTCTTATTGGATCACCTGTTGTTCATATTATTAATAATTTCAATTGAGGGTCAAATGCATTCTTGGTCAATGGGGACTGCTGATGCATTTATTGGCATGATATTAGTGCCTACTTTCTTTGTTTTTGTGTCCGGCCATGGACGTTTTAGTCTGACCTTCTGTCAGATTTTCTTTTTGGAAATAAAATGTTTGTCATTTCTCTTAATCGCGCGATGTGATGATTTATAAAAGTATAAAGAGGTCGCATTAGGAGGGCCACAGCTAGGTATTTCTAGAGTTTCCCACACTCCTGAGAGGGTGATTTCCCACGATTCTCGTGTTCTTAGAGCACCTTGCTGCTATGCTATGGTCTTGCTTAATGCCACCTCTGTTAGGATTTGCTGCACCCAAATACTCTCTTCTCCTGTTGGTAGGATCTGGTGATTTTTCTTAGCCGGGGGTTTTCAGGTTCTACGATCCAGTTACCATCGAGGGATATCAACAGGTAAAGGGTAGGTATTTTCGGGTACGGTACGGATTGTCAATTCCGGAATATGTCTCCATTCGATACACCAAATGTCTATGAGTATATGACTTCTATCATATCATGACAAATATTTCTTGTCAGAGCGACGTAAAGTTCATAGTAATTATGATGATATAACAATACCATTCGAGGTTTCTTCTGCTCTTGATGATTTCTTTACAATGAGGTGCCCAAATTAAATTACTTAAAAAGAATTTAATTGGCATCCACGACTAAATGCTTACAGCCTTAACTCGAAATCAAATTCAAAACGTCGAAAGTTAAAATGACTGGTCTTAAATAAGGAATGCAGATTCCTTAAACAAATAAACTTGTCAGTTGAGAAACTGATCCATAGAATAAATGTAAACATGATGAAATACGATCATCTCAAATGAAGAATAAAAATTTGTCGAAACATTGGAATACATAAAATATGGAGTAAAACGTTGCTCAGAATGTCACTAAATAACTCTCAATATAAAAGTAAATAACACTGCTACCTTATCAGACGATATCTAGAAGATCTATTTAAGTATTTTGGAAAATACTTAGATTTTCCTCAATCCCAGATATTGAGTTTGATCTCAGTTCGTTTCCTCGGACCAGCGACCTCGGATAAGGAAAGACGCTTCCTCTCCGGTAATCACCAACCTCCGTCTGGCATCGAACGACATCCTTCTGGCATAATTCTTCTGGGTTGCCGGGACTTTCCCTGGGCATCTTGACATATCTTCTAATGATGTATCTTCTTTCTCCGTCATAGATATAGTTTAGTGTCATCGTTGAGTAATTATCGTAGAAATATTCATATAGATGGTTAATGAAATATCTCCAGAGCTCGCAGTTGTTATATAAAGTTCGTGAAGTAACGTGAATGCACAAGATGTAAGAGTACATAACATCTGCATTCTGAAGTATTCTGGTTAACGAAGCTCAATGTTGCATCTTAATCTCTGCTTCAAATATGTCCCTCACGCATAACGTTCTTTTCTCATCATCGCAACATCGTGATAAATATCGAACAACAAGTCCTGATGAATATTAGCAGTCATAGTGAAAATGTTTATATTTTAAGTAAATGTTTAAGTAAATACACTGTTACTCACTTGGTTTGTGTTCACTGCTGTCTCGTTTCAACTAAAATGCCTTTAGCTTCTGCGTCCGACACTTTTCTATGTCACTTTTAATAAGTTTATAACTTCGAAACTATACAATTTGCGACGCTTAAATTTCCACAAATACTAAAATACAGTTTGCACGTATAATTATACAATTGGCCGAATTCTATTCTCAATTATATATGAGTTAATGCAATATCAAAAACTTGCAATCTTCGCTTAGTTTCAGAGCCCGTGATCTCCTATATCTTCCCGGCGATCGCGCTGTCTCCACGAGTGGTCTCACTACCGTACTCGGAAAACCTTCGGGATCTCGGTTAACCCGGTAAACACATCTACACTCTTCGAAGTCTATAGGATAAAGAACGTCGATGCTTGTGTCTCCCTCTCCAAGTCGTAATTTTGGCGGCCATTTCTGACTCCCTCCATAAATTTAGCGCGCACTTTAACAATGCTTATTACTACGTAATTGGACTTTTCAGCTGCTTTTAAATTCTCTGTTATATTTTTCTTTAATATTCTTCTCATTACCAATGAATAAAATATCCTTCTTGGGGCCTAAATGCATAAAATTATCCTTATAATCAAGTTGAATGTATTCCCGTCTTCCATAAGTGCTCTCCTCATTGGCTGGGGGCTTATGTCCAATGACATAAATTATAACAATAATTATAATATTCCTTAGCAAATCCACTGTTGCTAGGTCGATTTCAACCTTCTAGAAGCTTCTATTGCGCAACATATCACGTGATCGGAATCTCCCTGCCTTGCTCCTCGCTAACACGACTGGTTTGCGTCAAGTTCCAGCATTTATATAGCCATGTTAAACTGTATCATGGGCTTGGAAAATATTCTCATTTAAGTCCTAAATAATTCATTTTTTGGGGGCAGTACACGTGGCGCTCTTCGTCACATATCACAGTATTACTTTCATAGTAATCTAACGAGAATAAGTTGCAAATGGTAACGCTGAAACGCATCTGTAATTATATTACACAGCCCTGCCTAGGCTGGGTGTTATTAAAGTGTGGCATTAACCTAAATCGACATGAAATTGAACCCTTGACATGTTGTAATTTGTGCTCACATAATCAGCGTGCCGGAATTATCTGTACCTTCGAGCTACAGACATAGATCAAGGCCTGAGCTCAATCCTCGGCTCTACGATAACCCATCACTCCGTCTCTTCATTATGTGGGTTTTAACTTATGCCGCTCCCTCGCCATGGATGGTTTTTACTCCATTACGCCCAGTTCCTCAGTATGGGTAACAATTGGCTCCACGTGTTCATTTGAGATTTCCATGATGGTCTCGGCGTATTTCACTGACTCAAACGTTATACCATAACGAATAGAATATTCGTTATGGTTATACTTTGAAATAACCACAGGCTCTACACAGATGCAGACAAGTACAAAATTGCCCATAAAAGTCTGCCACAGAGTCTACTGACACGCTCACTGAAGTTAAGACTTCCCACACAAATCGTCCGTAATCACAGTAGTCGATGATTGTATTAGTCTCAAATTACACAAAATTTCAGTTCACAATAGTGCCACTGAGCATAAATGATTTGTCAGAACACAATGATTAAAAATGGTGATTGTGCTCACCTCGTGGTTAGGCTCGACTACAGTCGTAAGTTCAAATGCTGGCAAAATATCGCCTCTCACACTATAAATTTCACAAATAATCACACAACGTACCAGAATACACATTAACGGTCACGTTGGTTCTTACAACACTTCCACACTACTTCACTGTGAAGTTTTATGTTGAAATTTTTCCACGCACGACAAACGTGCCTCCATTTGGGAGAACAGAAACAGTAGAAGATACGTCTCCGAGTAGACGAGTGCTGGTTTCAGAAGTACTACCCTGGTCATGTAGTGACCGATGTCCAGATTTCGCATATCTGAGATGTAAATACCTATTCATTACCATAAAAATCCTGTAATTTATCCAAGTGAGAGTTACAATACACATCCAACTTAATAATTTCGTGTATTAGATTTCCAAGTCGAAAATGCAACCTCGAGGTTTGAAAAATGGGAGTGTTGTCCACCATTGAAGTCAAGATAAGTAAGTGGGTCGGGTTCGATGTTATGACGGCTCATTCTGGCCGGTGCAGATTGCAATGTACATTCCATAGAAATTATTGTACCACCAGGCATGAGCCTTACGGACTCAGTGTGTGGGTCGTAGGTAAGAGGTAGTTGGGTAGATATGTATGTAGATGGTAGGAGGGCAGGCGGGTGGGAGGGTAGGTAGGTTGCGATGGTTCCATAGGATAATAGAATTGGCATTCAATTTAGGAAAGGTACCCTCAGATTGGACATAAACTGTAATCGTAAAAAGGAGGGCCTAGAATAAGATGGCTGAAAACCAATGTGGCATTAGACTGCAACGAGGATGTCAAGATCAAAATTTTAGTACACGTCAAATTCGGCTGTACAGGGTAAGAGAAACAGAGGTAGGCTTGGAAGGTGATGGTAAAATTCAGTATCTAACAATCTCAGAGTGAGAGATGTAGAAACAGAGGAGGCCGCTTGGATCACTCATTACTGTCACTCTTTGTCGCTCTATGACGTCATATGCTGGCTCGCAACAGGTTTTAGCATGTTCGTTCAACCCCTTCCTCCTCCTCCATGACTAACTCGCTTCTCGTTTTCGAGAGAAGAATCTACTTGTATATGTTTTATTTACAGTGACTTTATGATGAGAAGGCTGTGACTTCCTGTTCCTGTATATATTCTTTGGTCAACATGTATTGTCCCCGTAAATTGAATTATTTTGGGACAAAATGAGAGTATTTTCCGTCCCCATGATAAAATTTAACCAGCAAATATAATTTTTGGAAGTGTGACACAGGAGGGTAGTGTTACAAGCTCGAGGCTGTGTGAGAGCCCGATCACGTGATATATTGCACAATAGACGCTTCTAGAAGGCTATAATTGGCATAGCAACAGCGAGTTTGGAAATTAATATTATAAATATTGTTATAAATTATGCTATTGGATCCCAGCCCAGTGCCAATGAGAAGAGGTCTTATTGAAGACGGGATCAACTTCAATTACATAATGTGATGAAATTATGCATTTAGGCCCTTAGAAGAAGATTTTCTTATTTGGTAATGAAGAGAATATTAAAAGAAATTATGTCTGATACTTTAAAAACCGCAGATCGGTTAATCTACGCAGTAATAAGCATTAGTAATCTACGCGCTAAAATTATGGTGGGAGATTGATATGGCTGCCAAAATTTCGACTTGGAGGGGGAGATCCAAGGATGGAGGATCTTATTCCAGCAGATTTTGAAGAGTGAAGAAGTGTTTTTACTGAGTTAACGGAGATCCCAAGGCTTTGTCCCAGTGCGACGACTGTCGACTTGTGGAGACGCGAGGATAGCTAGGTGGAACGTAGGAGATTACCGCACTTCCATTCTATGTGAAGTTGTGAGAAACATTGAATTAATTATATCTCTTACATAATTGAGATCTGAATTTGACTAAGCGAATATATATAAAGAACAGGTTGAATACTACATCCTGTGAAAAGTCGAGCGTTTTAAAACTTACCGTTTCGACAATATAAGCCTGTTAAGTCAGATTTTCGAATGTGTTGGAAATAAAGCTGAATATCATTTTAAATTGCAACGTGAAGTTGGCGAACGCAGTTCAAGTGAACAGCAGCGGAGAACTTGTAACATTGGCGCAGTATATAAACAGTATCAGAATGACTATTATTATTCTTCAAATGCTTTCATTAACAATGTTGATATGATGAACTAAATAGTCATGCGCCAGAGACATATTCATTACAGGAGTTAGGATACAACGATGGAGCTTCGTTAGACGACGTATTCTCGAATACAGACGTAGGGTGCGGTCCATCTTGTACATTTTCGTCAGTCTACAAACACTAATATAACATCAATTAGCTAAGGAAATATTTCATTCACCATTTATATGCATATTTCTATAATTATATTCCAATGATGAGGCTGATACATATTTACGACGGAGAATGAAGATTCTACAGAAGAGATTTGCCAAGATGCTAGGGGTAGCCCAGCAACACAGAAGAATTTGCCAGAAGGATGTCGTTCGAGCCCAGGCGAATGTTGGTGAATTCCAGAGAGGGACGTTTCCTATCTCTGAGGTCGCAGATCCGAGGTTCGAATGCAGATCCATCTCAGTATCGTGTACTGAGGAAACATCTTAAGTATTGTGGGAATACTTACATAGATCTTCAAGTTTTCGTCCAAATAAGGTAGCAGTGCATCTCATTTTTAGTATAGAGCTTGATTAGTGACATCCTGAGCCAACGATCTTATTCCATATTTCTATATTTTCACATTTCATGTATTTCAGTGTTTTCATGTATTTTACACTTCAGATGTGTGTTAAGATTTTTATGCTTCAAGATTATTTAGGAGATGATTGCCTTTCATCTATTTTTCAATTTTATTCTACGGATCAGTTGTGGAACTGACATTAAAAATTTTGTTTGAGGAATCATATTGCCTCATAGAAGACTAGTCGTTTCGACTCTCGAATTTTAATAATTTTATTTAAACCAAGTATTTTGACATTGTGTCACAGCTTCAAATTAAATTCTTATTAAATTTAATTTGAGCACTTTAATGTAACAACTTCTAGCTTCAAGAACAGAAGAAACATCGAATGATATTGTTATATCATTATTGTACATAAACTGTCGACGATCTAAGAAATACTAGTCGTTTTATAAGACCGAAGTCTTAATCCCTATAAACATTCTTTGTGTAGAGTGGAAAAACATTACGACATTGACAAACCTTGTTATTATTTGTAAAGCTGAGAGCTTTGTTCATTTAATATGTTAGAGGAAATACCTTTTTATAGAAGATTATTCAAATATTTGGCTAGGAATTCAAAGCTAGTTTATCCCGGTCAAGATTGGATTCTGACACTATAAATAACATGTGTGTTATTTTACACTATTTGTGTAACATCACGTCATTTGTGGACCTGATATTACAACGATAAGCAATTTAAAGCTTGGCAAGTGAGGTGAGACAGGAGTATTATTTTATTACATGTATTTGCGACAGACGAGTTAACAGTTTATTATCTTGTTGTGGAGTAAACTTTAGGAGGTTAATCACGACTGTCTAATATCGTTCATTACAATTGGAAGTTTCATTTGAAGAACTTAAGCATGTATAATTGTAGTTCAGTAGTCATGTGGAATGATACTGAGGGTCATGCCATTATTTGAGAGAAGTTGCTACAGAAGATATGTTAATAACAATTAATCCTTTTTTGTTATTGTTTAACATAGTGGATGATATTTGTTTATGCCATATATACTGTTATATGAGGATTTGTAGAGCTATGGAGAGCTCGTGCGAGGGTAGTACCGCATTTTAAAGGGAAGTCAAAGTATTGTTGTTCTTTGATAAGAAGGCATGGATCATGATAAGAGCCGTTGTTTACAAGTAGTCCAGTTCATTTGAAGTAACGATTTAGCTGTGTTGACAGGAGGGTTTTAGCGGAAATACAACTAGAGACAGATTGTCTACTCATGTCTATAATACAATTATTATATTTTATTAAACCCGAAGTTATGTAATAACGTACAGTTAACCTTAATTAGTCGACTGTATTATACCGACAATGTAATGAAACCTATATAAGACGATGTGTAAGCAGTATATAAAACTACGGAACGTTAGAGAATGGTTATGTGGAAAACCAGTGTATATAATTAGTTGAGAATTGTATTGTAACCGAGATGCCAGAATCTCGAAAGTATCGTGTTAGCAGCACTAAATAATGTATATTATTATGAACATAATACATGTAAATAATTTTTGGAAATGGTTTAATTAGTTAAATAATTTAGTAGGATTTATTAATCAATTGTTTTGGAATAGCGTGTGTTTTATGAGTGGATGTTTTTGGTATGAATGATTGTTCACTGTTAAGAGTAATTGTGGAACCGAATTGGTCATGAACAATTACGGGGTGCGAATGAAAGAGTGTATACAAATTTTCAGTATGATTGTTTAAGTTAGTTAGTTATTGTTGTTTTAAGGGGCGGAACTACGAGGTCATCTGCCCCTCTTAACACAGATTAAAGAATACAAATTTTGAATTGAATTTAAAATTTTGAGGTGGACATCTAAATTTAAAAAGACCAAAAATTAATAAAACAAAAACAAACAATTAAATAAAAAATAAAAATTATAAAAATAAACAAAAATTACGGAAAAAACAAAACATTATTGATACGTGCAAGGGCACGTCTCTACCATTTCAAACATGTATTTAATCATGGATGCTGTTCGTGAAGTTTGAATCGTCCGCTTCGCCGCTCAGTACCACCTGTGACCACAAGATGGTAGCTGCAGTCGGACTTTGGAGGTCTTCAAAGTAGTTCCTGCTTATTCACCAATAGAGTGCATTGGTGTTTCCTTTAAAACTCTACCAATTCGTGACATAAGTGAAAGACAATTATGATTCTACGTCATAAAACAAAGAACGGTGTGTGTTCTTGAAACCGCCAAATTATTTACTAATTTATGACATTGTTGTTTTGTGGTGTCACTCCGTGATTGGACAATATTATTTACAAAAATGCAGTTCTGTTCTGGAGGCAAAAAGCCCTCCGCCATCTTGAGGAGTCCATTAGAGGTCGTGAAGTAAACATCAAGCTATCTGGTCGTGAAAGGTGTCTCCACTATGGGGGCTTTAAGCCCCCATTCTCTACAAAATATATATATATTCTAGAAAAAGGAATTGCCTGTTCTCTTCGGACTATGAATTTTCATCGTTTCGCCGTGAAGTGGACGTGTGGAATGTGACCTGTGATTGTGACCCAAACAACGCATGTGCCGGGTTAGCCATTTTTTGTGAAGCACATGTAATAACATAAAATTATGTGTTAATTATTTTATTATTATTGTGTCTCCACTGAGAAGGATGTAAGGTACGTTTTTTTTTAAATTTAATTTATCTAATTATTTTATTTTGGGAGCTCCAATTTTGGCCGTGTACGAATGTTGATCTTCTGTTGTGTCTTGGCTTGTAGGCCTAAAATTTCCTTTACGTTTTAATAACGTTTCCTTATATATATTAAGTTTCTTATTTATTTTTTGTTTACCTTCTGGAGACACGTTTATTAGTTTATTTCACGTGTAAAATTATTATTTATTTTCGTTTGCCAATCTTATGATTGATATTGTATTCAAATTAATTTATTCATGATCCGGTGCATTTCTCTGTTGTAATGGTTTTTAGATGTAATTGTTTTCCTCCGTTCATTTCCTTACGCTGATGTTAAAATTTAATCTTATTAATTGTTTGCCGTAATTTCGATCTGGCATGTTTTTGTGTGGCCATGTTGTTTACCGTGATGCATTGTGGTCTCGTGGTCAGTCCTTTGGCGCGGGTCTCAAAGGCGGTCGTGTTGTGTGTTAGCTTAATCCCTTTTTTTTAATGTAATCCTGTTGATGTTAATTTTGTGATTTTTGGTAAATGTCCTTGTGTTTTTCGCCGGTGTGCATATCATTTATTTATTTATTTTCTGTCCCATTTAATTTTTTTTTTAATTAATTTAATTTCAATCCGTATTTTTTTGGCGTGGCCTCAACATCTGCATGTCGGATCGTGATTGCATTTCCTTGCTATTTATCAAGCCCTTTCTCTTTGTGTTGTGCATGTAATTTCTTTTTTAACCTTTGGGCTGTTTAATTTTTTTTTTTATTTTAAATTAAGTCTTTCCTCTTCTTGGCTTTGCAAGCAAGCATGTTAGGCGCTATCTGGCCTTCTTGGAAATTTGTGTTGGTTGATGCATGTTCAGTTTAGGGTGAAGGTTCTTCTTTTAATTTTTAATATTAAACCTTTTATTTTCTATTTTTAATTCTTTGGTTGTGGCATTATTTCACCGACGGCAGTTCCGTTGGTTTTTGGGGGGGTGTTTGTACGATAGCCTGTGTGTGTTGTCCCCTTCTCCATCTTCCTTCCACTCCTTTGGAGCTCTTCTGTTGGGACATGTCATCTGGAAGTGGATTTTGCTGCGGAAGTGACCCGGACCTCTGAATACAGGTAAGTTGGCCCATCCACGCTCCCCGTACTCGTCTCATTCTGGTAAGCAAAGCGTTGGCTATCGAGTTACCAACGTGCTGCTGGCCAGTGCCGTTAATGTTGTGGGGTAACATAATGGTAGCAGATCCTGCTCATGTTCACTTCCGTAACAATCCCCTCCCCAGTACCCACAGGCTGTTTTATGGACCCCTCTAATACCGATGGGTCAGTTGTTGGTGGGATTTTGTCGGGAAAGTGCACTTAATGTTGTGTAAAGCTAATCCTTGTCGTTTATTGTGTTTCATGTTGCCTCTGGATATCCATATGCTGTATGTAAGTGTCCTGTTATAAGCGAGGTGTTTCCTGCTGTAGTTTTATCCTGTTTGTGTGCAACATCCCCACTGAAGATGAAGCCCGGTGAGTGTCTGACATGTGTTCTTGGCATCGGAAATGGGATTTCTTAATGTTCTAATAGCTTATATGCTGCGTGTGAAGGCATCCTGGAGCCCCGTCGGAAGCTTGTAGCCTGATGTTTTGTGCCTATTTTTGTAATTTAGCTCCCTGTTCTCGAGCCAAGCAGGTGGTGACGTGTGCAGTTCTGGACAGCATGGTGCATGATTTGGTGTAGTAGGGTGGCTGTGTTTGAGTGTCAGCCTAATCTTTGGTGATGGTAATTGCTGGTTGTGGTACTGTTGTGAAAGTGTAAACTGTCCTTGTAATTCCTGAATTTTGTTTCTTTCTATATTGGTTGTCTGCATTCTGTGTTTTCCAAAATGGCCGACAACAATAGTGTTTTCAATTTAATTGACTTAAGCGATAACCTTGTGAATTTAGAGAGTTCTTCTGGGGTTGAACGTGAATCACCTCTGTTTACTAGGTCTGGGGTTTTGGGATCGATTACCAGTAGTAGTTTGCCTGCCCCTTTGTTGCCTGGCGCTGGCTCGTCCATACCACTTAATCCTGCATACGGTCATTCTTCTCATGTTAGGTCACCTAGTGATTTCCTGGGTCCTGCCGACCCATTGCATCCCAATTCTTTCTCTAGTAATATTAATGTTTTGTCGCCTGTAGAGGGTGTGCGAGCGGGCTACCCTGGTAACAATGTCTCTATTCCTAATGCTACGTTCTCACCTACCGTTAATTATGGGTCAATTCCTCATCCTATTTCTGGTTTCTTAACTAAGTTAAGGCATTTCAACCTTGATGACGTTACCCAAGTGGTACAATTTTTAAAGCAAGTGGTCGAGTTGGGCAACCATGCCTCGATTTTTGGGATGTCGGAAGTTCAGATTTTCCAACTCTTGTATCCTGTTGCATCCGGTATGCTGCGCGATAAGCTTGTTGAAGCTATCCACCTCCGCATGTCCTTAGCCATGTTTATTAGGGAAGTGTTGTGGTTTTTTGTCCCTGCGAGCGCCCTAAGTGCTCTCGAGCATAAGTTCCTTTATCGTGTCCAAAGGCTGGACGAGTCCCTTAGCGACTATGTCAGTGACATTAAGGTGTATGCCCAGGTTTTTGCATCCCCTTTAACCGAGCGACAGTTGGTGTCATCAATTGTGAATGGGTTTTCGCCTCAATATAGGTCATACATGACTATGTGTACCAGGCCTTCGTCATTCGTCGAGCTGAAACAGGTCGTTATAGAGGCTATGGCTGTGAAGCATGCAGATTCCCTTCGTGTAGCTAATGTTCCTCCTCCTTCCTTGATGTCTTGTCCTCCTCCTTCCTTGATGTCTCGTCCCCCTCCTAAGGTTATGTTTCATCCTCGACCCAACATTAAGTGCCACTCGTGCGGTGGAGTGGGACATGTCAAGAAGGTGTGTCCGAGTAACCAGGTTGTGTATCGCCAATGACGGAACGTTGAGGAGACCAACTCGGGTGTTACTTCCAAGGATATTTCTGTGCATGTGAATTTGGGAAAACCCTGTGAAGTTTCTGGTCGCCCTACCAATGATAGTCTTGATAACTCTATGAAAACTAATTCATCATGTGCTAATTCTGCTTATGTCGCTGATCTACCTAACCTGTCGGTGAGCAATGGCGTGGCAAGTCAGCCTAATTCTAAACGTTGTGTGAAACCTGTGGTGCGGGTGTCCTCGTCACCTAATTGTAATCGTGTTAGAGTGAGTAATGATTTTGGAATTTCTCCTGTGGCTAAAGGAATATCCCCGTTTATTGAAATTTGTGTTAATGACGAGCCCGTTTCTGCGTTGCTTGATTCTGGTAGTGTCGCATCCTTTATAAGCGAGGACTGGTTTTTATCTATGAAGAGTGTTTGCAAATTTCCTGAGTTAGAGCCTAACAATGAATCTTTTATTTCGGCAAATTGTTCAAACTTAAATATTTTGGGTAGTATGACAGTCAAAATTCATATTCTAAATTTTTCTTGGAAATTTAAATTTTTGGATGCCACAAATCTTTCTTGTGCTGTGGTCATTGGAGCTAATTTCATGTCACACGTTGGTATGCTTCTTGATTTTGGTGCTCGCAACTTATGGTTTAAGTTTAATCCACAGAGTAAATTATCATTTAACCCGGTTTTATCTTCTCCTGCTGTTAATTCTGTTACTGAACCTATGACTATTGAGGATCTCGATCTGGAAAATTTAACGAGTCTTCAAAGGGAGGCCATTAAGAGGTTATGTCAGGAATATGGCGATGTATTTACTGACATGCTGGGTGTAACCCATTTGATGGAGTACAAGATTGAGCTAACCGATTCTGTGCCGGTGCGTTCCAGCCCGTATCGCCTTGCCCCGCCCAAGATGGCTGAACTTCGTAAGATTATCGATAAGATGTTAGAAGAAGGTGTAATCCAACCCTCTATCTCTGCCTACTCATCCCCTGTATTTCTTGTGCCAAAACCTAACGGTGGTTTTCGGCCGGTGGTCGACTATAGGGCTCTTAATCAAAAAGTTGTTTTGCAATCCATTCCTTTGCCGGACCTTCACACATGTTTTAGTTGGTTTCGCAACGCGAAGGTGTTCACGATCCTCGATTTAAATTCTTCCTACTTCCAAATTCCCCTCTCTCCTGAATCCAGGCATGTTACTGCTTTTTCCACTGACTGGAACCTGTTTGAGTATGCCCGTGTCCCGTTTGGCCTATCCACCGGAGCCGCTGTGTTGAGCAGACTTCTGGACAAGGTATTTTCAGAAATTAAATTCAAGTTTGTGTACCACTACCTTGACGATGTGGTGATCTATTCCGAGTCCTTCGAGGAACACGTTGATCATCTGAAAATTGTACTTGATCGGTTGCGTGACGCTGGACTTACCGTCAAATTGTCCAAGGTTTCCTTTGCCAAGCCCAAAATTTCCTTCTTGGGACATATTGTTTCTGAATCTGGTATCTCAGTGGACCAGTCTCGCACGCAGGCCATCAGAGATTTTAAACCACCCAAGAACGCCAAGGGTGTTGCTCGTTACATTGGAATGGTCAACTTCTTCCGTAAGTTTATCAGTAACTTTGCCGACCGTGCTGCTCCTCTAAATCATTTACGCAAAAAGGCTGTGAAGTTCGAGTGGGGTCCCTCTCAGCAAGCAGCCTTCGAAGATCTTAAGCTTGCGCTCTCTAACGCCCCTGTGTTAGCCATTCCGGATTTTGGGAAGCAGTTCATTGTGCAGACTGATGCGTCTGGTCGTGGTGTTGGTTGTGTCCTACCGCAGGAATCTGATCTGGGTAGGCAACCCATTGCATACGCTTCTCGTACCTTAACGGACGCAGAGAGGAAGTATTCCATTTATGAACTTGAGGGTTTAGCTGTGTTGTTCGCTCTAGAAAAATTCCGTATGTATCTTGAGCACACCAAGTTTCTCCTTGAGACCGATAACCAAGCCTTGAGCTGGGTCTTAGGGAAACCCCGCAAAACTGGTAGAATTGCTAGGTGGACAACTAGGATTCTGTCGTTCCAGTTCACTGTCCAACATATTCGTGGGTCCGAAAATGCGGTAGCTGATTCTTTAAGCCGCATGTACGAGGAAACAGCTGAAGAAGATGTTCAGGAATGTGAACCTGTAGACCTTGTATCTACTGTAAATTGTGTCAATGCCGTTCTTAGCAATTCCCCTGTGCTTTTTGAGGATGTGAGACGATTCCAGAAAGAAGACTCCTCCTTATCTAGCCTTATTGACCGAATCAATTCTGGTGAAGTGATCAAGCCCTACTCTCTGAAGGACGGTGTATTGTGTTGTTCGTCTCGTCATGACCGCCTACCTAAAATTGTGCTCCCGTCAATCCTCATTCCGGAAATCTTTCGTTACTATCATGAATCTCCTATTGGTGGCCACCTAGGAGTATTCAAGACCCGAGCTAAAATCAGACAGTTTTTCATTTGGCAAGGTATGGATGGCGACATCAGGAGGCTCATTAGGAATTGTGCTGCATGCAGTATTAGCAAACCTCCGGTTTCTACTAAGGTTGGCCTGTTGTCATCTGAACCAGCATCTAGACCCATGGAGAGGCTTTTTATCGACCATGTTGGACCGTTCCCTCGCTCTGGTCGGGGAAACCAATTTGCGCTTGTTTGCACTGACGGTTTCTCCCGGTTTAGTTGGATTTTCCCCACCAGACAGGCTACGACCAGTTCCGTCATAAAGTGTCTTAATTCCATCTTCTCGTCTTTTGGGCCGTGTCAGTACCTGGTGTCAGATAATGCCAAGTGCTTTGTATCTCATCAGTTCCGTCAATTCTTGTTTGATTATGCTGTTTCGCATGTAACCACCACTCCCTATTTTCCGAACCCGTCTCTCGCTGAGCGAGTCAATCGTAATCTCCGTTCTGCTCTGATTGCTTTCCACCACGACGACCATTCCAAGTGGGATTCTAATTTGCATTGGCTCAATTTTGCTTTCAACACCGCCGTGCATGAGAGCACGAAAGCTACCCCTTTTTCGCTAATGTTTTCCTTTATGGCTAATTCTCCGTTGTCCAATCTGTGGAACCTGCACGATCTCCTTCCTGACAGTTTCACGCCCGAGGATATGAGGGCGAAATTCGACAAGGCTAGAGAGAATATTAAGGTATCCCATGACCAACTTGCCAGGCGACACAATGCCTGTCACAAGCCAGCCGATTTGGAAATTGGTGATGTTGTGTACGTCCGCAATTTCGAGCCCAAGGGCGTCAGTAATCTTGTCTCAAGCAAGTTAACCCCTCGTTTTAAAGGCCCATGTTATGTAGAGGCATTCCTGACTCCTGTTACTCTTCTTGTTCGAAACCCTAAGGCCAACAAAATTTCTAGAGTGCATCTATCACACATTAAGCGAGGTGGAGAGGTGTCTAATGAGGAAATGCTACCGTAAATTTTGTAAAACAAATTTTGTATAATGTAGAGTATCCCTAACCTTCATTAAAGCCTTCAAGCATCTGTTCCTTGTGGAATTTTGAATTTAATTGGATTTAAGAACTCTGGTGGGATACAAAATGTAAATGTTGGGAAGTTCCCATTGTAATGGCAAATTGTAAAAGTGTACCTAATTTTGATGTTTCATAGGAGATGATAACATGTAAGTTGGGCTCGGTGGGAGACCTAACTCATGGTAACCTTGTATTCCTGTTCCCTTTGGGAATTTTAGTGGTCATTCCTTTACCGTAGTTCCTTCGAAATGTATAGTCGTCTAACTCATGTAATCTTGTAATGTACTTCGAATCTGTAAAAGGGTAAACTTGTTAATGAAATTTTGTAAGCACGGATCTAGGGCATCGTCAGAAATATTTTCTTCATTTAAATTCAACTTTGTTTCTCTTTGTAAAATGTAGTAAGAAATTGTAAATTCTGTAAACCTTTTTTGAAATTAGATTAACTTCTATTTTGGTAAATGGCTGCCCACGCGTCGAATCATATCTGGCACATTGCTTCCACCTACTTCGTCTAAAACGACCTACATTGGACTTGTTGAAAATGTTCCTAACGTGTCTCGGACTCTGAAAGCACTGCTGGTGCTGGTGTACTGCATTTCTGAAGATTTTTGGACACGGTGATGCTGTTGACTAAGTGGTTTGCGAGGTGATCAATTATCCCATCACTGATAATCTGACCCTGCATTCTTCCTAACCAAAACGATGCGGTTTCATCCATCAATTGGAGTTAACAGGTGAACATTATCTTCGGGAAACATTTCTGGTGAATCGACAAGTTATGGAGTACTGTCTATGCCTTGGCATATTCGTGAACGGTGTTCACGCTTAAGGGAGGGAGACTGATACGTGCAAGGGCACGTCTCTACCATTTCAAACATGTATTTAATCATGGATGCTGTTCGTGAAGTTTGAATCGTCCGCTTCGCGCTCAGTACCACCTGTGACCACAAGATGGTAGCTGCAGTCGGACTTTGGAGGTCTTCAAAGTAGTTCCTGCTTATTCACCAATAGAGTGCGTTGGTGTTTCCTTTAAAACTCTACCAATTCGTGACATAAGTGAAAGACAATTATGATTCTACGTCATAAAACAAAGAACGGTGTGTGTTCTTGAAACCGCCAAATTATTTACTAATTTATGACATTGTTGTTTTGTGGTGTCACTCCGTGATTGGACAATATTATTTACAAAAATGCAGTTCTGTTCTGGAGGCAAAAAGCCCTCCGCCATCTTGAGGAGTCCATTAGAGGTCGTGAAGTAAACATCAAGCTATCTGGTCGTGAAAGGTGTCTCCACTATGGGGGCTTTAAGCCCCCATTCTCTACAAAATATATATATATTCTAGAAAAAGGAATTGCCTGTTCTCTTCGGACTATGAATTTTCATCGTTTCGCCGTGAAGTGGACGTGTGGAATGTGACCTGTGATTGTGACCCAAACAACGCATGTGCCGGGTTAGCCATTTTTTGTGAAGCACATGTAATAACATAAAATTATGTGTTAATTATTTTATTATTATTGTGTCTCCACTGAGAAGGATGTAAGGTACGTTTTTTTTTTAAATTTAATTTATCTAATTATTTTATTTTGGGAGCTCCAATTTTGGCCGTGTACGAATGTTGATCTTCTGTTGTGTCTTGGCTTGTAGGCCTAAAATTTCCTTTACGTTTTAATAACGTTTCCTTATATATATTAAGTTTCTTATTTATTTTTTGTTTACCTTCTGGAGACACGTTTATTAGTTTATTTCACGTGTAAAATTATTATTTATTTTCGTTTGCCAATCTTATGATTGATATTGTATTCAAATTAATTTATTCATGATCCGGTGCATTTCTCTGTTGTAATGGTTTTTAGATGTAATTGTTTTCCTCCGTTCATTTCCTTACGCTGATGTTAAAATTTAATCTTATTAATTGTTTGCCGTAATTTCGATCTGGCATGTTTTTGTGTGGCCATGTTGTTTACCGTGATGCATTGTGGTCTCGTGGTCAGTCCTTTGGCGCGGGTCTCAAAGGCGGTCGTGTTGTGTGTTAGCTTAATCCCTTTTTTTTAATGTAATCTTGTTGATGTTAATTTTGTGATTTTTGGTAAATGTCCTTGTGTTTTTCGCCGGCGTGCATATCATTTATTTATTTATTTTCTGTCCCATTTAATTTTTTTTTAAATAATTTAATTTCAATCCGTATTTTTTTGGCGTGGCCTCAACATCTGCATGTCGGATCGTGATTGCATTTCCTTGCTATTTATCAAGCCCTTTCTCTTTGTGTTGTGCATGTAATTTCTTTTTTAACCTTTGGGCTGTTTAATTTTTTTTTTATTTTAAATTAAGTCTTTCCTCTTCTTGGCTTTGCAAGCAAGCATGTTAGGCGCTATCTGGCCTTCTTGGAAATTTGTATTGGTTGATGCATGTTCAGTTTAGGGTGAAGGTTCTTCTTTTAATTTTTAATATTAAACCTTTTATTTTCTATTTTTAATTCTTTGGTTGTGGCATTATTTCACCGACGGCAGTTCCGTTGGTTTTTGGGGGGTGTTTGTACGATAGCCTGTGTGTGTTGTCCCCTTCTCCATCTTCCTTCCACTCCTTTGGAGCTCTTCTGTTGGGACATGTCATCTGGAAGTGGATTTTGCTGCGGAAGTGACCCGGACCTCTGAATACAGGTAAGTTGGCCCATCCACGCTCCCCGTACTCGTCTCATTCTGGTAAGCAAAGCGTTGGCTATCGAGTTACCAACGTGCTGCTGGCCAGTGCCGTTAATGTTGTGGGGTAACAATTATCATTCAAAAACGAACAAGTCGTTGAGTCAATGTTCACTGGAAAATTTAGATTGCTGGCCCTAACCCACTCTCACTTATAAAGCGGATAGCGCGATCAGCAGCCACCGCGTCATCGGCTAATATAAGTTTGAGTGTCGTCTGCAAACCAAGGTTTCTTCGTAAGTCAGCAAGATCCACACACTGGGTGAAAATGTGGGCCACGGTGAATACGGCTCCACAGGTACAAAGTGGGGGGTCTTCCCTTCTCATTAGGTGGATCTTGTATGACCTATCCTTAGCATACACAAAATGACGGACTCTCTCCGGGCCCGGAAGGAGCTCCGCCACACGTGAGTAGTTCCCTTGATCGCTCTCAGTTTACTGGGCAGGGGGTCAGCTAGCCACTGACTCTCCCAAAAAGCCAGAACTTGTAGGCGTAACTGAGAGCGAATATCTCTAGCGGGTACCTCCATTGGTCGAGGTGGTAGTGATACCGCCTCTTTTGCAGCTTGATCTGCTAACTCATTTCCCGCAATTCCCATGTGGCTTGGAAGCCACAGAAAGGTGATTCGAGTGTCAGCGTGGCACAGCCCGGCTAGTAGGTCGTGGATTCGCTGCACTAGGGGGTGTTGCGGGAAACATGTAGCAATTGACTGCAACGAACTCAAAGAGTCGGTACACACGAGAAAGTGGATTCGTGCATCCTGTAGTGCAAACTGCAGAGCTTCATAGATGGCAACGAGCTCCGCAGTAAACACACTACAGGCCTCAGGCAAAGAGATCTTGGTATTTGCACCATCAATAACGTAAGCACAACCCACCTTCTCGTCCACCTTCGAACCATCCGTGTATAGAATGCCAGCGTCCGGAAATTGGTGAACTATGCTGTGGAACTGCCTCCGGTAAACGGACGCATCCGTGTTCACCTTAGGACCTTGGTGAAGATCTAACCGAATTTCCGGACGCGGGACTTGCCACGGAGGCACCTCGCTAGATGTCCGGATCATACAGGGACCTACAGCCACTCCTATTTCAGTGCACGAGCTATCAAGTCTAATACCAACCGGCCGAGTGGCACGAGGCCGGTTGGCGTACCCCTGGTGGTTTTGGGTACCGAAGAGAGCTTGATAGGTCGGGTGTTGCGGCATTTGACGCACATTGACAGCATATGCTAAAAGCATATGTTGGCGTCTATAATTTAATGGTGGAACACCCGATTCGGCGAGTAGGCTGGGTATCGGGCTGGTCCGGAAGGCACCGGTAGCCAGCCTAACGCCACTATGGTGGATACTGTCCAGCATTTTCAAGGTTGCCGGCCTTGCTGAACCGTATGCCGCAGAACCATAGTCTAGCCGGGACAGGACGAGGGCTTGGTAGAACCGTAGCAGCACCGCACGGTCAGCCCCCCACGTAGTGCCACTAAGAAACCTGAGCATGTTCAGTTTCCTGAGACATGTCATTTTCAATTGCCGTATATGGTGCTGCCACGTTAACTTGCTGTCAAAATGGAGCCCCAGGAAGCGATAAGTGTCAACCAACGGCAACGCAGCATCCCTGAGATGTAGTTCAGGGTGTAAATGTAGCCTCCGTAGCCGACAAAAATGGACGACGGAGGTTTTCGCTACTGAAAAACGAAAACCCTGGTCGTGAGCCCACCTGTCGACCCGGTTGATAGCTAACTGCAATTGCCGTTCCACGACTGCCATACTTCCAGAGCTGTAATGCAGAGCTAAATCGTCTACATACAGCGATGGAACTACCGCGGACCCGGCGGCGGCAACAATGCCATTAATGGCAATCGCGAACAAGGTGACACTCAGCACTGAACCCTGAGGAACTCCATTTTCTTGGGTATAGTATTGCGATAATGTCCTACCGACCCTTACACGGAAGAGTCGGACGAACATGAAATTCGCAATGAAAGTCGGTAAGTTACCACGGAGTCCCCACTTGTGAAGGGTGGAAAGGATCCCGTAGCGCCATGTGGTGTCGTAGGCTTTCTCGAGGTCAAAGAAAACCGTGACTAGGTGCTGCTTTCGGAAAAAAGCCTCCTGTATGGCGCTCTCAAGTCGCACCAGATGGTCAGTGGTGGACCTATGAGAGCGAAATCCACATTGGTACTCAGACAGGAGACCTTTATCCTCCAAGAACCACACCAGTCGACGGTTCACCATCTTTTCGAGCAGCTTACATAGGCCATTTGTCAAACAAATTGGCCTATAGCTGCTTACAAACTTGGGATCCTTTCCAGCCTTAGGAATCGGTATCACGATCCCCTCTCGCCATTGAGATGGAAACTCCCCTTCAATCCATATACGATTGAGGATCATCAGTTTTTTTATACTGTATTCGCACAGATGTTTTAACATTTGATTATGTATGTTATCCGGTCCAGGAGCCGTATCCCTGCACAGTGCAAGCGCACTGCGCAGTTCCCATTCAGAGAATGGTACATTATAGGACTCCGAAGCAGCAGTGGCAAAGGACAAGGGGTGAGTCTCTGCCTCCCGCTTCAGAGTCAGAAATGTAGGATCGTAACTCCCGGAGCAGGATACATCGGAGAAGTGCGAGCCAATGCTGTTGGCAATGGCGAGATGGTCCGTGATGATGTCTCCATTGATGGACACTCCGGGTATCGACAGTGATGTCGGGAGTCCGGAGATCCGACGAAGCTTAGTCCACACTTGAGATGAAGGAGTATGCGCCGTCATGGACGACACATACTTTTCCCAGGTCGTTTTCTTACTCTCCCGAATCAGATATCGGGCTCTAGCACGCATCCTTCTGAAGGTGATAAGGTTGGCCATAGTGTTTTGCCTCCGATAGCATTTGAAAGCACGTCGACGATCTTTAATGGCTGCTGCAATCTCGGCTGTCCACCAAGGGACAAGCTTCCGGCGTGAGTTGCCGGACGAGGAAGGTATTGTTTAAGAAACAGAGTAGTTACGTGCATTTTTGTAAGATCTAAATGTTAATTTTACGTGTTTTATAAACGCACTCAAAAGTAGTCTCGATGTGGGCTGGCTAGAATGATTCACCGTTAGAGTTGTAGAGCGATGTCATAATATGAACAGGTGGACACTCACCGCCTTGTATAAATTGTAAAACAATTCCGAGTGCAGCGTGGTTCAATTGTTTCATTGATGAAACAAGGGCAGTGCACGTGCGTTCTCCAAACGTATGCTAGTGAATGAAACCATGTGTCAGGAATGCCACGAATGTAAGAGCCTTCATTAAAAGTTTTCTTTTTTACGCAGTGTAGGCTTAAAACAAGCCAAGAATCTTACGCTCATATTTTTTTGCACAGCATTGTAATAAGATGTGGAGTAGAAAGGAAGTGTGAATGATTGCGTGTTTTTCTTTTAATTTGAGTGTAAAATTAGTTAATTGTTATTTTGTTTATACTAGGTTAGTTTACACCATTGTTAGTACATTTTATTCAGTTCGTTATTTGTTGTTGTTGGCGTGTGATTCATTTTAAATATAAGAACTAGGGTATTGTGGATGTATTGTAGGCGTAGCTGAATTCCCATTCCCGGAGAAGGTAAGTAAGGGTAGGTGTGCCCCGTGTAGTTGGTTGTTGATCCACAGTATTCTTGTAACTGCTGTATGTAAATCCCTAAAGACCATGTTGGAAGCGATTTCTAATGTAGTAATTTGCCGGTGCTGTTAGAAATAGGCAATCCAGCTGGGGCAATGGATATTCCAACAGGCTCCTTTCCTGATTTTCGGGTACAGTATATACTCACTCATGTATAGAAATGAGCCAAAATACATCAAGTATTCAAGTATCAATCCGTGTGCCTTTTAATAAACTAACAGGTTATGAGCCCAGACCGGACTAGCAGTGCGTGTTTGAAACTAATATTCAACGTCGCTCAGTGAATACTTTGAAACGGTGTAGCCTATTTACACATTATGGCAACAACGAGTGAATCAAATGCCTCAACCACGTTTTCCGCATCGACTTCTGTTATCTCTGGGATTACTGGTTCAACATCAGTGCCTAATATAGAGAAACTAGAAGGACAGCAAAGTTATGGAAGCTGGAAATCCGCAATGAGAATGTGTCTTATGCTGGATGGATTGTTTGGTTATGTCGATGGAACAATTCCCGGTACTTCACATGTGTACACAATTCGTGACCAGAGTGCGCTGGCAAAAATATGCCTGGCTGTTAATCCTTCTTGCTATATTCACGTGCATAACGCTACCAACTCTAAGGATGCCTGGAATAACCTCAAAAAGGCCTTCGAGGGATGTAGTATGGCCACAAAGTTCGAGCTGACCCGGAAATTTTTCAACATGAGGCAAGAAAGCAGCACAATGGAAGAGTTCGTCAGCAACATCATGATGACCGTGCAGAAACTCGCCGATATAGGTGAAACTATTGAAGATAAATGGGTCTAATTCGCTATGAGGAATGGTGTCTTAAACGAATATGAACATTTCGTGGTGGCGCTGAACCAGCAGTTGAAGGAAGATTTCACTTACAAAAGATGTAAAGGTTGCTCTTCTGGGTGAAATCGAGAGGAGAAGAGTGAAGGGAGAATGTGAATCATCATCTGTCACTGCTTTGTTCTCCAATCAATGCAAGAAGAAAAATTATAAGAGAAAGCCAGGCGATCCAGGATTTAAATGTTACGAGTGTGGCAGCCCTGAACATGTTCGACCCAATTGTCCGAAGTTGAAGCAAAGCAAGAAATTTCAAGCGAACCATGCATCAACTGCTACCAAACATCAGGCGGGCAGAAGACTCTCCTCACCAAGGCGTTGACTACCAAGGTGGCTTCCTCAGCATGGGTCATCGACTCTGGTGCAACGTCCCAAATGACCAAGGAAAGGGCATCACTGCAAGATGTTGACTGAAGTGTTCATACGTCAATCAGCGTTGCAGACGATTCTGAGATATTGTCTGAAGGTGTCGGTAAGGTTGTGCTAAATCTTGGTAATGATAATATTAAAAAGGTGACTGATGTACTTTATGCTCCAAATTTACCTACAAACTTGCTCTCAGTACATAAAATGACAGAAAAAGGGTACAATCTTGTCTTTGACAATGAGTCCTGTAAAGTCTTTAGTGGATCAAATTTTTATGTTGCTGGACATTTAGAGTTTAAGTGTGTAAAACAAGATGGTTTATACTCAATAGCTGAGTGTTCACAGGAACCAGTGAGGGCATTGTCCGCTGCAGGTATCTCTGATGGGGAACTCTGGCACAAAAGGCTGGGTCATTTAAATCGTAAAGGTATGAAAGAACTACTAAATATGGTCACTGGCATGAAGTTTATTCAAATCAATCAAAATGTCTGTGTTACCTGTCTGGAAGGTACGGTAAGCAAACAGTTAAGTCATTTCCTAAAAAGGGGAGCAAAGCTAAATCTGCTCTAGATGTTATTCATAGTGATGTACAAGATCCCATGGAGGTGCAAACGTGGGGCGGAGCCAGATACTGTGTGATTTTTGTCGATGACTTTACTAGGAAAGTTTTTGGATATATGATTGCTTCTAAATCTGAAGTTTTTTTCTAAATTCCGCTTCTTCAAGGAGATGGTAGAGAAGAACGCATTATGTGTCTAAGAACCGACAATGGAGGAGAATATTCTTTTAAGGAATTTGAGTTGTATTTACAAGAGAACGGAATTATTCATCAAACCAGTACCGTATTCCATATAGTCCTCAGCAAAATGTTATTGCTGAAAAGACTAACAGGACCTTGGCAGAGAGAGCTCGCTGCATGCTGTTTGAGTCAGGTCTAGAAAAGAGATTCTGGGCAGAGGCTATGAACACTACCATATATATCAAGAACCGACCACCCACAGCTGCAGTGAGGGATCTCGTACCAGAGGAGACATGGTCTGGAGTAAAAGTTGATATTTCCCACCTTAAAATTGTTGGCTGTAAAGCACAGTTTCATGTCCGTGATGTTAAAAGGCAGAAGTTTGACAAGAAATCTGATGAGATTGTAGGTTATTGTGAAACACAAAAAGGATACCGCCTTGTAAGAAAAATTAACCCAAAGCATATTGTTGTAGCTAGGAGTGTTGTTTTCCTTGAAGGTCCATCATTCCAAGTGAATGCAAATAATCCAGTAACTAATGCTGTAAATGATATGTCAACATTGTCAGTGCCTGTAATTAATACTTTTGTTGATCACCACAATGTTCATGTTGTAGATGTTGATGTTATGAGTGATGAAACTGAAAGGGTTGTGACTGTATCCAATGACACTATACCGGCTGAATCATCTGATAGTGATAGTAGTTTTGACATTTCTAACCTCTATATTAGTAGTGATGATAGCTCAATTAAGGATATTGTTAGTCATGAGCTTGGTCCCCAGCATGACCATCCTGATATGATGGGGGGGGGGGGGGGGGCAGATATCCCCAGCGTACCAGAACGGCCAAGAGGGATGAGGATTATGAATACTCTTTCCTGACTGTTGGGCCACAAGATCCTAAAAATTATTCAGAAGTATGTTCGAGGTCAGAGCAGAAGTTGTGGAGAAATGCCATGCGAGAGGAAATGTTGTCGTTAACTAACAATCAAACTTGGAGATTGGTCGATCACAATGTTATTCAGTGTAAGTGGGTCTACAAACTTAAGAAAGGACTGGATGGGTCCAAGCGCTACAAAGCAAGACTTGTGGCGAAAGGTTTCACTCAGGTTCCAGGTAGAAACTATGATCAGACCTTTGCAACTGTTGTCAGGCTCTCATCGCTAAGAGTCCTATTTGCCCTCGCTGCCGAGTCAGACTGGGAAATGGACCATATGGTCGTAAAAACTGCTTTTTAAATGGTGATTTGTCTGAAACAATTTACATGGAGCTGGCGGAAGGTTTTCTGGAAAAGGGCAATGAAGGAAAAGTGTGCAGATTGCAAAGAGCTTTAAATGGTCTCAAGCAAGCTGCCAAATCCTGGAATGATAAAATTCATGATTTTCTTATTCAACATACGGTAAGTTCCAGAATTCAGAGTATGATGCATGTGTCTACACTAAGAACGAAGGTAAAACATGTGTAGCGATTGGCTTGCATGTTGATGACTTCTATATTTTCTCAAACTGTAAGCAGGACACTAAGAAACTTAAGGAAACTATGTCTGAATGTTTTAGAAAATGAAACTTGGGTCCTGTAAGTGAATGTCTAGGTATGAGAGTGACAAGACACCGGAAATATCGTTCAGTTAAGTAGGATCAAGAGAGCTATGCTCTCGACATTGTCAAAAAACTATGGTATGGAGGAGTGTAAACCAGTGTACATGCCCCTAGGACTTGGTGTAAAACTTGTCAGGCCAATGAATTCTACAAATCATCCACTGTATCAAAAGTTGATAAGTGCCCTTATGTATCTGGCGGTAGGCACCAGACCTGACATCTGATTTGCTGTTAGTTATTTAAGCCAGTTCAACAGTTGCAATGATGATGAATATTTCAATGCTGCCCTGAGAGTGATCAGATACCTGAAGGGTACAATGGGCTTAGGGCTAAAATATTATAATGGAGGTTGTAGTTTAACTGGTTATGCAGATGCTGATTTTGCTGCTTCTGCTGTTGATAGAAAATCTGTTACTGGCTATATGTTCAAGTTAAAAGGTGGAGCCATTAGTTGGCAGGTACGGTAAGAAAACAAAGATCTGTAACTATTGCAGATAGCACAATTTTGCAGAGTATGTTCCTACTAGTGAATGTGGTAAGGATGGTGTGTATTTAAGAGGTCTCCTTGGGAATTATCAGTCCCAAACAAATGTATTAAAATATTTAATGATAACCGAGGAGCTATTAATATGTGTTTAAACCAGTCATCCGGCAGCAAAAGTAAACACATTGATGTCAGGTTCCATCAAATAAAGCATGGAGTGAAATGTGGTGTTGTCAGTGTACAATACTTGTCAACTGAACAGATGATTGCTGATGTGCTAACCAAAGCACTTACAAGATCAAAATATGATTTTTGCATTGCATCTATGGGGATGGCAGATTAATTCATGTGTTGTGTGTACAAATAATCGATTAAGTGTGAGTGTTAGAATGTCTTATCATTAAGATAATCAATTGTTCTGTACCGTACAACTTTACTTTTTAATTTTAGTTAGTAGGAGTAAGCTATGTTGGTAATGCTTGTTTTGCACTATGTTTTATTTACAGTGACTTTATGATGAGAAGGCTGTGACTTCCTCTTCCTGTAGGTATTCTTTGGTCAACATGTATGTACTCACTCATGTATAGAAATGTGCCAAAAATTCATCTAGTAATCAAGTATCAATCCGTATGCCTTTTAATTAACTAGCAATATCTAGGGCACTCACAAGCGACCGATCGTGAAAAATGAGCATTCAAATGAAAGAGAATATACATTACCAGTGACGCATTGCACTCTAATTTCATAAATATTTATAATTTCTTTAAAAATGACTTTTAAAAAACTGTACGAAGTGTGCGATTTGCACTTACTGTTCCTGCAGGAAGATACGCTCCATAATTGCTGTCCTCTTCACATTTTGGCCGCTGTGACGCCTGTTTCATGTCATTTTAACATCTGAGGTCTTTCCTTTATCAATTTGCATGGATTTCATAAACAGTAATTTAAAAGAATGAGTAGCCTACTCAAATCGTATAATTTCATAAATATCGAATAACCGGTGAGTGTTATGGCTAAGCTGTCAATCAATGGACTCAGCACACAAATTACATTAGCAGTGACGAATTGCATTCCAATTTCATAAATATTAATTTTTGTAAGAAGTGTGCGATTTGCAAATAATGTTGCTGTAGGAAAATACGTGACATCATTGCTGTTCAATTCGCATTTTAGCCACAGGGACGCCTGAAACGTAAATAGTGTTCTATAATAATTTGGTTCAAATAAAAACATAACAACCTTTCTCCTTAAGTCTCTTATTATAAACCTATTGGGGAAAGTGTAGCTTATGAACATGCGAGATGTCTCGCACGGGTCCACTAGTATATATATACTAGCATTGCCCGTCGCGAATATTGTTGTTGTAAAGAGTGCAATTAGCAACGTCTCAATCATGAATGTTATGACGGATGTATCGTTTAATTTTGAATAATAACGATAATAATTTGGTAGAGACTGTAAACAATCAGACAATAAAGACAATATAGCACAACAATGGCACATAAATATCAAAATCTCACGAACGTCACGTCCTCCTCAGTTTAAGGGCGGCGACAACGCGGTCACGTCGCATCGCCTGTATAAAATTCGACTCAAAATCACCACTCGGTCTCCAACCACAAACGTAAATAGGAAATGAATGAGATAGCCTACAGTATATTAAACACACTGAATAAACGCAAAATCCATTTACCTAAATTCCTATGAAAAAAAAGTACGGTACACATCATAAAATTACACAAGTAAAAAACCTATAAGCCCACAGTTTTTCCCTTTCACCTCATAATATACACCACATCGAAAAACCTTTAGACACGTGTCTGCTTATTTTTTAAATCAATAATTAATATGCCGAGTATCACATCCCCAAATGAAACCACTCGTGAGATATTGTTATTCAATGAAATGCACGTTTACCCCCTTAACACATCTTTAGAACCCGAATATCCAAAAATCCTACCTTAGTGGACTTTTTCGACATACAGTGAACATATCCCCAAAATTCAATAGTACCGGTAACTTGTCGCTGGGCGATGATGAGTGAGTGAGTCAGGACATTTTCTTTAAATTATTTTTCAGAATTTCACCCCTCTTCTTGGGCCCCTTAAATTGGATTTATGAAGAAAGGGTCGAACACCTATTTACTTATTTTTAAGCTGATTGTTTTCCTCTGAGTTTCAAACTCCTCACCTATGTTGTTTAAGAGATACACGCTCCGTTAGAAATCCTTCAACCCCCACTTTTCGCCCCTTTCACCACATAATATACAGCACATCGAAGAATTCTTAGACATATATCTGCTTATTTTTAATGGTTAGTTTATATGGCAAGTATCACATCCCCAAATGAAACCATTCATGACATATTGGTATTCAATGAAATGCACGTTTACCCCCTTAACACCTCTTTAGAACCCGAATAAACAAATATCCTTCCTTAGTAGACGTTTTCGACATACAGCGAACATATTCCCAAAATTTCCTGTTTCTAACTTCAATAGTTTCCGCTGGGCGATGATGAGTGAGTGAGCCAGTCAGGACATTTTCTTTCATTTTTCTTTCCTTCAGAATTTCACACCTCCCCATTGGCCACTTAAATTGGATATATGAAAAAACGCTCGAACACCTACTAACTTATTTTTTAAGCTGTCCTTTTCCCCTGAGTTTGATGAGTGAGTGAGTCAGTTACGACACTTTCTTTTCTTTGTTTTTGCAGAATTTCACCCCACCCCATGGGCCCCTTAAATAATTGAATTTATGAAAAAACGATCGAACACCTATTTACTAATTTTTAAGCTGATTTTTTTCGCTGAGTTTCAAACTTCTCGCCTATGTCTTCTAAGAGGTACACGCTCCGTTTGGAATCCTTCTACCCCCACTTTTCACTCCTTTCACCTTATAATATACACCACATCGAAAAATCCATAGACACATGTCTGGTTATTTTTAATGATTAGTTTAAATGCCGAGTATCGCATCCACAACTGAAACCACTCGTGAGATATTGTTATTCAATTGAATGTAGGTTTAACCCCCTTAAGACCCCTTTAGAACCTGAATATCCGAAAATCCTTCCTTGGTGGACTGTTTTGACATACAACGAACATTTCCTCAAAATGTCATGTTTCTAACTTCAATAATTTTGGCTGGGCGATGATGAGTGAGTGAGTCAGTAAGGACATTTCCTTTCATTTAGTTTTCAGAATTTCACCCCTCCCGATGAACCCCTCAAATTGGATTTATGAAAAAAAACGGTCGAACATTTACTTATTTTAAGCTGCTTTCCTCCCCCTAAGTTTGATGAGTGAGTGAGTCAGTAAATTAGTTAGGACACTTACTTTCCTGGTTTTATTTTCATAATTTCACCGCTCCCCATGGGCCCCTTAAATTGGATTTATGAAAAAACGCTCGAACACCTATTTACTTATTTTTAAGCTGATTTTTTTCCGTTGGGTTTCTAACTCCTCGCCTATGTTGTTTAAGAGATACACGCTCCGTTAGGAATCCTACAACCCCCACTTTTCACCCCTTTCACCTTATAATATACACCTCATCGAAAAACCCTCAGACACGTGTCTTCTTATTTTTAATGATGAGTTTAAGTTATATGCCGAGTATCACATCCCCCAATGAAACCAATCGGGAGATATTGTTATTCAATGAAATGCAGGTCTACCTCCTTAACACCCCTTTAGAACCTGATTATCCAAAAATTCTTTCTTAGTGGGCTTTTTCGACTTACAACGAACATATCCTCAAAATTTCATGTTTCTAACTTTAATAGCTTTGGCGATGATGAGTCAGTGAGTCAGTAAGTCAGGACACTTTGTTTTATATAATAGAGAGATATATATATTTACAGTATATATCTGTCTGTTAGGTAGTCAGCCCGAAGGCTGGTTGGATCCTCAAAAAGCACCGCCATTAGGTTATGTGGGTAGATACCCACAAAAACCACAGGCAGTGCTATATTGAGGCGTACTAGGCAAGAAGAGGAGTGAGGTAGTTTGCCATTGCTTTCCTCACTGAGTCAGTACAGCAGTACTAACCCTATGAGTAGAACCTTTCACAGCATCCACAGGCACTGACTGTGCCCTGAATGTCATTACTAAGCACCACCCATACCTCAGTAGCTTCCATGTAATCACAGCCATGAGTGAGACTGAGACATCGGTGAAAAGCCACATTTTACTCTAGCCTGTGCCAACAGACAAATGCAAATGTACTGCATTCATCAAGAGATGGCACACAGGCCAACAGTATATATAAATACTAATAAATCAACGACAAATAATTATTGGGTAGGAACAAAGGGACAATTAAATCTATTTGGTAAGATCAGAAAATAGAAATAATAGCCGGAAAGTGCCTGACATCACATGCTCAAAAGACAAAAATAAAACAAGCCAAGACCTGACGTATAAATCCGTGAGTGATACAGATGCACCTTTACCTTAATGGCCTCGTGATCATACTTCGCTGGAGCAAGTAATGCATTCTACTATCTGATACGGGATACGGTATTGACATTCAATTTTGGATCCTTCAGTGCAGTGTACAGCAAAACCTCGCACCCTCCGCCAGGACCGTGCAGAAATTCAGGGATAGCTATGCTATATTTATTACGTTCCATAATTTTATGGTACAGCTTCTTTCTTTTACAGGCAATCCAATATTTATGTTCTCGACTGTCCAGAGATGTACTTCGGTACTTTTCAACCAATAACAATTATCTCAAAGCCCACCAAACATATAACCAAGCTAGGTTAAAGTACTTCTTGAAGCCAACATAATGCGAAGTTCAATGGACAGGAAGTTTGTGTACCACCTTGTATCACCGCCATCTAGATCACTCTTGATTTCCAAGCTCTGACATAATTGCCCTTTTATCTGTGTCAGTTGTTTTCATGTCTTATCTGTTGAATTATTGGCATTATTCCTGTGTACCCTCCCCGGTAGTATTATCCCTGAGTAACATGTCTTTCCTACTATTGACTGTGTTGAAATTGCCCTGAATTTTCCTAGGGTGACGTCTGCTAACTCGTTCGTCCCTTAAAGTTTGTATGTAAAAGAACCTTCTGCTCCACACATTTGTGGTGTGAGTGACATTGAACATGGAGGCATATAACATATAAATCACTGGTGTCCATATAACATATACATTCATAATCACTGTTCACTTGTAAAAATATACTTTGTAGGCTTCTGATTTTTTTTAGCAGAACCCTTTACGGCTTAGTAACACCACATTTTATATATATATCTATGTACAGTGTGGACTCGTGTGAGGATTTGCCAGTGTTTATGGATTTGTGTAATTTGTGCGCGTGTTGGTCAGTGTTTTGACGTGTATTTGTTTAGCCATAACTCGCCGTATGTGTCAATGTCTGTCCTCCTAGTCTGTCCTGGGTTTGAGCTTGTCGCGTAGCCTATTTAGACCTTAGGCCGCGTACATTTTTATTGCTCTGAGCCGGAGCTGCCCATGCTCGCGAGTATTCTCCCTGTAATTTTTCCTCCCTTATGGCGTTTAGCGCCCTTATTTAGCGCCGCAGCCTGCTGGTGTGTCCGGGCTTGCCCTGTGATTCTATTGTAGGCACCTGGCAACCATTGGGGCAGGACCCTATTGTCTTCCGTGGGCGTTTTCAGTAGGGTGAGTCTGGGCTTTGCCTTGCCGTATTCCCCCCTCGTCGAATGATGTGTCCACGTGCCCGAAGTTATCGCTCGTCGCGGTGTACTGTTATTGTCTACTGGGGTGTGTGCCCCTCTATCTAACTGGCCTGGGGGGTTATACCCCGTTTAGACGTCCCGGTAGCGATCGCGATCAGGCGCCGATCCAGATTAAGTTGGGACGTCTAAACGCATCAGGATAACATTATTAACGAGATAATCGCGTTCGCGGCCATTACGATCGTCGGTGTGTTCTATCCTCCTGCTGTGTGAGTGTAGTAGGCAGTGGAAATGATGGCCATTTTGTATTATCTTGTATTTTGGAGCGAGAAGTATGTAATGTTGGCCATGATGGTTGTATTTATGTTGGTTGATATCAGATATAATGAAGATTGAGAGACACGAAATGATGGGGAAAGTCGATGAAGACGATTAACAAAGACATACATTTATTTTCATAGACATAGAAGGGATGCCGATGGGGACAAATGACTCTGAACGAACAAAGAATTATTTATGCAATAAATATCCTAGACCTGTGCATGAATATTTTTTTTTCCACGCCAAGAGGAGGCCTTACCTACACGACTCCTCAGGATGTGTATATATTTTACATTAGCAGGATGAATTATGTATAAAGAATAACTGAAATACTTCAAAACTGCAGGAATCAAACTACTGTAAATTTCTGCTCTAACACTTGGAATTCAAAAGTTGGCAGACCTTAGCGATGTCATGCTGGTTTACTCGATTATCCTGTTGTTTCATGATGGGACGTCTAAACACGTACCAATGACAAATGCCGTTGATCGCGATTGGACATTATCCAGATCAGAGATAATCGGGATCGCGACCGAGACGTCTAAACGGGGTATTAGGGAGCAATGTTTTCCTATTTCCCTGTAAAATCTGCCTATGTATGGGCGATGTATTGCGGGAAGTGTCCCTTTTGTTTGTAGGGGTGGGGAGCAACACCCTTCTACGTGTCTGGACTGAGGGAGTTGGTACTAATGCTTGCCTAGGTTCTGACATAATTGTCCTTCGAACCGGTGCTGTAGAACGTGTAGGTGTTTGTGTCTGTCTCGTGCTTGAGGCTGAAGTAACAGGCTCCTCTCTCGGGGCCACGGCATTCTCCTTCACACTCGTGGTTTCTGCTGTAGGTATAGACATCTCCGCGAATGTCCGTGTGAGTTGTTCAATGTCCCCATATGTAGGGTTTACAGGCCTGTTTATCTCAAACGTGAGTATCATGTTTTTAGCCTCTAATTTGCGATACTTTGCCCAAATTTTGGCGTATTCTTTCGCCAATCGCCTGCTGTCGTTTTCCACTTGTGTACCCCTCGTGTCTGCCCTCATGTGTAGCTGTGTGAGTTTTTAATAAGCTGCGTGTAGCTGGTCATGTGTGCTATGCAGTCGATAGTGCACCCTATTCAATTGCGTACATATCGTACCGCTTTTGGTTCTAATTGTCGCGGCCTTTCTCGAAAACCAAACTGGCTCTCACCGGCACACGACTCTGGCAACCATTACCACGAATGGCTAACCAGGCAAGTAAATACTTGTGGTGTGGATTTGGGCCTCGTGTTACAAAGGCGTGGGTCTGGATGATGCTAATAGGTGGCCTTCCACTTTACTAAAGAAAAGGTCCATGGTAAAACAACTAAAGAAAAATAATATATTATATAAAAATGAAAATACAATGTGGAAAACCAAAACATATTGCAAAAGAACACTCCTAACTCTATCTGTATCCCGCATGGTGAGGGGAAATGCCAACGGTCATGTTTGGCCAGAATTAAAAATAAATCAGCACAGAAGATATATTCCTTGGCAACATGGAATATAGGTTGCCCAGCCATGGGCTGAGACAAAGACGAAAACAATAAAATGGCAGAAAATTGCCCTACCGTAACATGAACTAAAGCCATGAGGCTTCGGGAAGGTTCGAACACACCAAGAACTCAGAAGGAGAAAAAACAAGAACTCAGAATCATAAAACTTAGAAATGAAAAAGAACATACCAAAAGGCAGAACAATGCCTTAGAGCGAAGCTCATTTAAAACACCACCCCGCATGACCGCTGCCAAAACACGAGTTTGTGTTGCTCCCGACTTCCCATCACGAGGCAAGCCGTTACCAACCGCACCATGTTCGAGACAATACAGACCATTGTCTTCCTCAGTTAGATACCCTCCAAAATACATAACAACAAAACTTAATATAAGATCTCAAATTTAAATAGCATTCACACGCAAAATGATGAAGCTTGATTTGCATAGCAAAAGTTATTGGCCTTTCTATAAGGCAAAGCCATTAAGGACGGAGTATAACCGTTAGTTAGTTCAAAGTTATGGCTCGGAGATTGATGTGAAATATACGTAGAATGTTGCTTTCTCATGACGACACCATGAGGGTTATTAAGAATTCTCTAGTCACTTGAAAGAAATTATTACACATACTGCATTATGTAGAATCAGAGCAGGACATTACCTCAGTCTGAAGACAGGCCATGAGGCCTAGAAATGCCAGGCTCCAAGAGCTCGGGCGCAGTCACTCTTATTCGCTGCATAGTTCAGAAGCTAGTGGGAAGAGACGCACTCTCAGAGCACGCTGCTTGGCGGGCGACAAGTAGTGTCGCGCGCGCCTTGCGGAGAAATTAGGAAGTGGACGCTGCCAACCCAGACAGGTCCCCAGAGTCACAGACAGCACCTCGCTGGCCTAGCCAGAGGGACATTTTAGTTGGTAGGCCTGAGCTAGGCTTATTCAATATGCAAGTCATTGACGTGGGAGCACACCATTGGTCCCATTTGAACCAGCCGGGCCAATAGCGTCTGAGAAGGACACCAAGACTTAGTCTCGCCTGGCCAGAACAGTTCACTCGTCGGGCCGGAACAGTTCACTCGCCGTGAAGGGGAGGACGGGCGTCAGCGGCGGGACATTCAAATATGCCGTGGAAAGGTACACAAAGTCTCGTAGAAAAGACCGCCGGGGGAGCTGCGGGCAGGGGCAGAAACGTGTGCCAGTCTTTAGGGTGGCACAGCCTCCCCCTCATAAAGCCAACAGTAGGGGTGAGCCGACAGGAAGAAGGCCCCCCTGTAAGTTCTCTTGAGGATAGCTTGGTTCGCCAGCAGGCAAAATAATGTTTGTTCATGCGTCACTCACTGCACCAGGAAGTCGAAACTGCAGGAAGGTAGAAGTGCCCAACTAATGATGTCGTGAAGACCCCAGGGGTTGGAAAGAAGTAACGCCAACAGCACCATATCACCATACCAGATGACCACCATATCACCATATCATCACTCCAGTCCTTCAGCATCCAGGGTCGACATCAGGGAAGAGATCACCATCCGCACCGACCAGCAGGCATCAGGATCACCATCAGATGGAAGACGACGTCATGACAGTGACCTTAGCACAGGCCACCGCCGTCTCCAGGTGTGAGGGGTGCTACCCTCACACTGGACCACCCCTGAAACAGCCAAGGACAAGAGCAGACACAGCACGCAGAGACGCAACACAAGGTTGGGTTGGCTTCTTCACCAGCAGGGTCGAAGAATGCCACTGGTCTGACAAGAGACCAAGGCGAGAGCTTGAGCAACTTCCGTAGCGCATGTTAGGACTTTTCACTGAGCGAGCAAGGACTTGGCAATTCACTTGCCTTAGTGATACGAGATCACATTCACTTTCATAGGGGCGATGCACACACAACGCACACGTAGAATTTAGGTTTTGCAGAATAACGTTAATGTTAAGTATTTAAACTGGGAAAGAAACACTGAACAGCGTTCTCTTGAACTTATATTACCTCCACTTCACTGAAGTTGTAACTACATAGAACTGGTACCCAACCAAAATCCTAATGTTACAATGCTATATTGAATAAATAGAAAATCTTTATACATCTTTCACTTTAGTGAGAAAATACTGAGAAGGGCCGCACGGAAGGAAAACTAGGGGAACCCACGACCACAGGAATGGCTCAGCTCTCACAATACAGGGGAGAACATGAAACAGTTACCTTGTCACCACACAGATTACAACTGGTGTCAACAAATTTCCAACATTTACATTTACAATTTACCTTTTACATTACATCACTTACACATCAAATGCCCTCTGGAACAGGAAACCCAGGACAGAACACACACCTAGACGGAACGCAGAGAATAGAACAGGAACACACACTTCTCTAACACCTTTACAACTTACCAACACAATGACAGGTACAGTGACTCAAAGAACAGAAAATTTACCAATTCCACCAAACGGGTCATCTCCTGCAACACCAAGGCGCCTGCGAGCAAATGCAGGGCAACCTTCATCACCTCAACTGCGTAAACAGGTACAGTCACTACTTCACAATGTGCACCACGCACAACGAACGGATCAACACTCCTTGACAGCTCTACGCTATACACAGCGCACAGACAAAATTCAACGAGGAAAGATCAGACACCAGGACTGCGAGCAAATGCAGTAATGCCTGATATCCACACACACGCCAGAACAAGAGTACCACGACTCAGAACATATCAATGTTCACTACAACGGTACCAAACACAGAATGAAGAAATAGGCTACAATGGGGCGTAGAAAGACCTCAAGCAGGTCCCACTGACAAGAATGAAAACTTGAAAGGGAATTAGCAGACCCATTATGTCTATCGTTAGATGAAATAATACTATCCAAAAGGACCTTTGTGCTTATCCCTCGATGAAAAGGGATCGAAGAACTGACTCACGAAGTACTTGTGGAGATATTGCACAATCACTCCAATTGAACACGACAGAAGCACAACTTCAACTTCACGTCTGTCGACACAGCGTCATACCAAGACAGCACCACACACACGACTCCAAGAACTTTACACGATACCAAAATACAACAGATTTTACAGCAAACCGCTGTAGACTTACACAACCTCTGAAACACACAAATACCACTACAAATATCTCAACAACTTGGGATACCTTGACACAAAACAATTCCACCGCAACTACCTGTAGAACCCGATGCCACCAGAACAAATCGACTCCGTCGACAGGCACCAACTCTTCAACACTAAAAACCCTGAAAATAAAATATCTATGCAACTACCTAAGACACACAAACACTACACGTTGCTCCTGTCACAAGGTGAACTCCACCGGTTCACCTGACAGAAGGGGACGAACGAGCTCGACACATGACACATAAGGATAGCACTTCCTCCTGCCGAGCGTTGACGTAGGGAACACACAAGCCAGTCAACCAAAGAGAAAACACCATGTCACCAGAGGACGCCGGGGTACAACTGAGACAAGCACCAACTCAAGGAAACACCAGGCAATGTACAGGAAGAATACAATAAAAACCCTAAAATAAAGCAACAGCAACTCAAACTCCGACACTGCGCTTATCTACATTAACGACTGATGACATCGATATAACATCACGATACCAGGTCTCCGGATGTCATTGCGGAGGAGAATTACACGTACGATCTGAATGACCGAAACGACTACAAGCGTTACATTTCACAGAACTACTATTTACTCGACCTTGAGCTTCTTGACGATTTGAATTTTCACCACGGTTAGTAGCTTCTTGGTGTCTGACACCACCTCTACTATTTGAAGGACCTTGGAAACGGACATTCCTTCCAGAATTAAAATTACCAGAGTTCCTGACTTCTTCATTACGAACAGGACCACTCTGAGGCTGATTACTCGACCATTGACCTCCTGAAACTTGAGGCTTACGATTTCCCCAATTACCTTGTTTACCCTGGGAACGAGCATTGTTCCAACGATTTGAAGAACCTTGCGGTTTGTATGAATTAAATTGCGAGGGTTGATCAACAGAACCTCTACCATAATCAGACTGGCGTACGGACTCTCCACGTACGGCAAAAGCTCACAATTGAGCAATAGTGCTCGGGCGAGACCCTAAGCATAAAAATGAACGATAGTCTGGCGTCACACCATCCAAAACGTGTTCCACCATTTCTTGCTCGGTGAAGTTAACAGAAAACATCTTAGCTAGCTTTAACATATCTTGCATGTACACATCCATCGACTCGCCATACTTCTGTACACGATACAAATGACGCTGAATTACAGTGCCCATCTTCCTATACGGAATGAAATTTGACATTACTTGCTCACAGAACACTTCGATACCTGTGTTACGGGACATAGCCTCAACAACCATACTTCTCATCATACCAGAAGTGAACGGGAACATAAGTTGTTACACCTGAGTGTAACTCACACCAAATACAGCAGCATACTCATAAATTTCCACCAGCTCACGCAGAAAATGAATAATACCATCAGTGGTATCGGTATTCATGTGCTTCAACTTAGCTACACAATCAGATAAAGGGTGGGCGAGATTCCCAAAATTACGGTTAGAAAAAACTGAATGACCAGAACCTGGACCTCGCTGTTCAGCACGAACAGGTCCACTATCATCACTTGGGCCATACAAATCCCAACCTTGAGGTTCTACACGAGAAAAAACTCTATTCTTGTTGCACCAAACTTTATCTTTAGGCCAACGGAAATTAAGAGGCTTAACACCTAACAAAGGAGGATAGTTACTACTAGAAACGTCTTGAGGAGCACTTCGTCTCGGAGTAGGATACATGCTTCGACTGCGGAGATTTACTTCTTGAACACCCCTCGTACTGGGCGTAAGAACAGAACAAGTAGGACGAGAAAAGGCACTAGAATAAGAATACGTTACTCCACCATTGGAGTTACTTGTGGTGTACACAGGAGTTGTGCCACACACGGAACGAGGCATTTCAGTTGACATGAACAACTCTCTAGCACTCGGTTGCGAAATTTCGGAAACGGAAGGATCACAATTTACATCACCATTAGAATTGTTTACAGCAGAAACAGAATGAACGGACACTGGTACATGAAAACTAGGATTAGTACCCAAATTATTCATCCATGAAGCGTTTGACACTTCAACCAAATTCGCATCGGACGATAACCCTTGGTTAAAATTTAACCGGCTAAATTCAGTCGCTAAAACACTATCGACTGGTTTCCTCTCGGTGACCTGGAGGTATTGCGTAGACAATTTAACAACACTTGCGTTACCACCACCATCGACACTACTGGCTGGCAACCTTGATCTAGTCCAAGACCTGGCTGCAGAAGCAATATCCCCATACACTTTCGACAAAATTCTCACAGAAGGAGGAGAATAATAAGATCCAGGATTTATTTCAGCAAAAGAAACTACTGGCAACTCTGTACTGCTACTATCTACTGTAGCACTATTGTTAGTAGAAACCGGAAACACATTGTTGGTTGCGGTTGGCAGTGTGCGGCGGGAGGTCCAGGTAGGTTTCTTCTATTTTAAGATATATCTCCCGTTACCCAGCTGAGCTATTGTATGAATGAGCTAACTGACCTTGGCCAGCCTAGCCCACACCAACCCCCTCCCTCCCCTTACACCACTGGCTTTCTTCTAAAACAGGCACTTTCCTCATCCAAACATTCATTACAATGTTGCCATATTAATGCTCTGTCGCTGGTTGCGCATCACGACGAAATACAGGCAATAATAAACGAAAACAATATCCACATCCTCTGCATAAGTGAAAGTTGGTTAAAACCTGACATCCCGTCTAGCATGGTGGAACTAAATCGGTACTCGCTGGAACGTCATGACAGAAATGATGGGAGGCGAGCAGGCGGGGTTGCCATGTACTGTAGAAGCGACTTAAAAAGACGGGTAATATGTGTATCAACACTTAGCACACAACCAGGACCGGAATTCATGTTTGTTGAAGTAATTGTTGGCCAACAAAAGACTCTGGTAGCTGTTGTATATAAGCCGCCAAGAATAACAAACATGAGTGAATTTGAAAACCGCTTGCTCGACTTACTTCCAAGCTACGAACACGTAATAGCCGTGGGTGACTACAATACCAATTTACTGACACAGACGTATGAGACCAAACAATTAAAAAACCTGTTCGCTTCCTGCGACATGACTATTCTTCCCCTAGAACCTACAAACCACATTTACTCTGATAAATACGAATCACATACATTGATTGACCATCTTGTGACAAGCAATCTCGACAGAGTTGAAACTTTCGGGCAAATACCCGTACCATCTATCTCCACCCATGACCTAATTTACCTATCGTACTCCCTACGTGTGCCTAAGTACACACCTAAATATATTATCACTAGAAACATGAAAAATATTAATATGGATGACTTAAAACATGACGCATACAACCTTCCCTGGAATGACATATTACTCTTAGATAACATTGACGCAAAAGTAAACAAGTTAAATTCTCTTATTATTAGTCTGTATGACAAACATGCCCCTAAACATTCGATCAAAGTTACTCACCCAGTATGCCCATGGTTAAATGATAACATTAAAAGTATGATGGCACAGCGTGATGCACTATTCCGGCGTTTTAAACGTACCCGTGACGAAACTGATTTTGAAAATTATCGTGTACTCAGAAATCGTATTAAGCAGCTCGTAAGAAACGCCAAATTCTCCTACATACAAAACGTGACAAAGAAGATGAATACAAGGAATGCATGGAATAATATGCGTTCTCTAGGTATAGGCAAACAGCAGCAACAGACACATGTACCAGACATACCGCTTGATGAGTTAAATGAATATTTCACTGAAGAGAGAGTACCAACTAATTCAACACCCCATGATTCTTTTCACCCACTACCTGACCACCCGCTCTTTACTTTCCATCCGGTTACGGCAGACAAAGTAAAAAAGGTACTATATTCCATAAAATCAAAAGCGAGAGGAGTTGATGATATTCCCATATCCTTCATACATAATATCATCGGTGCCGTTCTACCAATTATTACTCACATATTCAACCATAGTCTTACAACTAACACCTTTCCCTCCCTATGGAAACAAGCCAATGTCATCCCTATTCCTAAGAAAACCGAACCTTTATTTCCATCTGACTATCGGCCAATATCCATTCTACCTGCACTTTCAAAAGCCCTCGAGCGTCTGGTTCATGAGCAAGTACTTGAATATTTGAATAGCCGTTCTCTTTTAGACCCTCTGCAATCAGGTTTCAAGAAGGGACATAGCACCGCAACAGCATTACTCAAAGTGACTGACGACATTAGACACGCAATGGACCAAAAACTGGTGACAATCCTCACCCTTCTCGACTTCAGCAGTGCTTTTGACACCATAAATACTCAGACACTATTGAAAAAGATGGAATTTTATTACTTCGACCAGCAGACAATTAACTTTTTCGCATCATACCTGAATAATCGCCAGCAACGTGTTGTAACCCAGGATAAAACTTCTCAGTGGCTAAGCAGAAAGTCAGGCGCCCCACAGGGTAGTGTATTAGGGCCCTTGCTTTTTGTACTATATATCAATGACATCTCATCTAATTTGAAAAATTGCAAATATCACCTATATGCAGATGATTTGCAAATATACTCCCACTGCAAGACAAATGACATTCCATTGACAATTGAAACTATCAACGCTGACCTTCAACGACTTGGAAAATATTCTCAGGAAAATTCCCTTCTTCTGAATCCATCCAAAACACAAGTTATCATAATTGGCTCTCAAAAACTATTGACGTCACTCCGAGATCAAATTATTCCCCCAATTGTACTGAACAACAATGAAATTCCATACTGTCCTACAGTGAAAAATCTAGGTGTGATAATAAATCAGACTCTTAACTGGTCTGAACATGTACAGAATGTATGCAAGAAGATTTTCGCAACGCTCCACTCCCTCAAAAGAAAAAAAGATATTTTACCATTCAAAGTAAGAATCCTACTCATACAGACACTAATACTTCCTATTCTTGACTACTGTGACGTTATTCTTGTAGACGCAACCAAAACATTAACTTTGAAACTTCAACGAGCTCTGAACTCTTGCATACGATTTATCTACGATCTGAGCTATGATAAACATATCACTCCCTATTATTGCGCTCTTTCCTGGCTGAAACCTGAACTACGTCGATCATATCACATTCTTGTCCAGATTTTCCGATTATTGTCTGACGATAGACCACTATACTTATCAAATAAATTCAAGTACTTGTCTTCTTTCCATGGTAATAATACACGCTCTGGTTCTTCCCTCTCCATTCCTATTCATCGCTCCTCTATATACAATAACTCTTTTCATGTGGTGGGGTCTAGGCTGTGGAATACCCTTCCAGCCAGTGTCAGGGGTACCACCTCACTATCTAAATTCAAGACCACCTGCTGGGGCAGTCTGCTGAACATTGCTGACCGACAACAAGTATGACTGGATGAGTGAATGAGAGTGTGCAAGTCATGATCAATGTCAATTATTATTGTTTAATTTTGTCGCCATAATATGTTTATTGTATTGTATTAATGTGGTTAAGTGTAAGAGAGGGCCAAGAGCCCTAACTGCGCCACCAATAAAGGCAATAATAATAATAATAATAATTGTTGCGATCAACAGATTGAAACATACTAGCATTATTAGAACCTTCCCAAATCAACCGAACTGCATTTAACAGGTTAGCAGCACATGTCGGAACATAAGGCTGCTTATTGCCTTCACTGATAGGAAAGCCTATTTCATCACTGTCCACACTGACTGCGCGGAGTGCCTCTACACCATCACGACCACCAGAATTTTCATCAAAAACTGTATTAGCACATTCGGCTATCATGCGCTGAATTTCAAAAATATTGGTTAATTCCTCGTCAGATCGATGAGATGAAACAGATAAAACATCTTCACAACGATTGAACAAGTACTGTAGACGAGCGCGCAACTTTTTATATTGGGCAGATGTACCATAATCATCAAGCAAATACAAGTTAATGAGGTTAGCACAAACTTCTACTTTTTGGAAAATCTGTGACTCACCAATTGCAAATTCTGCTTCGGACAGCACAGGCAACAATACAGGATCGTGAAGGGCAGGCTTTAGAACTGCTCGAGCCACCTCCGTGCTCATGGGAACCTCCAAATTCCTGGTCTCCAATTCATATTGGATTTCTTCATGATCCAAATACTTTGGATCCGGTACGTGACGCTCCATCACAGTAGCATGAAAGGAAAAAACCAAAAATGTCAGACAATAGAATTTCACAGCACCTTAACACTAACGGTTTAATTTTCAACATAAGACTTTACTTCAAATTTAACTTATTTGCCCATGGTAGGAAGTTACAATTACAAAAAACATCTTCCAATCCTCTGTATTTTCATCCTGATAAATATCAGGGCAGAGTATACAATGTTGCCACGTGGCTTCCATCTACCACCATCGGTAGCAAAACCAGACAAAATCGACAACCAACACTCTGCTACACTTACTGTCGCGGCCTTTCTCGAAAACCAAACTGGCTCTCACCGGCGCACGACTCTGGCAACCATTACCACGAATGGCTAACCAGGCAAGTAAATACTTGTGGTGTGGATTTGGGCCTCGTGTTACAAAGGCGTGGGTCTGGATGATGGTAATAGGTGGCCTTCCACTTTACTAAAGAAAAGGTCCATGGTAAAACAACTAAAGAAAAATAATATATTATATAAAAATGAAAATACAATGTGGAAAACCAAAACATATTGCAAAAGAACACTCCTAACTCTATCTGTATCCCGCATGGTGAGGGGAAATGCCAACGGTCATGTTTGGCCAGAATTAAAAATAAATCAGCACAGAAGATATATTCCTTGGCAACATGGAATATAGGTTGCCCAGCCATGGGCTGAGACAAAGACGAAAACAATAAAATGGCAGAAAATTGCCCTACCGTAACATGAACTAAAGCCATGAGGCTTCGGGAAGGTTCGAACACACCAAGAACTCAGAAGGAGAAAAAACAAGAACTCAGAATCATAAAACTTAGAAATGAAAAAGAACATACCAAAAGGCAGAACAATGCCTTAGAGCGAAGCTCATTTAAAACACCACCCCGCATGACCGCTGCCAAAACACGAGTTTGTGTTGCTCCCGACTTCCCACCACGAGGCAAGCCGTTACCAACCGCACCATGTTCGAGACAATGCAGAGCATTGTCTTCCTCAGTTAGATACCCTCCAAAATACATAACAACAAAACTTAATATAAGATCTCAAATTTAAATAGCATTCACACACAAAATGATGAAGCTTGATTTGCATAGCAAAAGTTATTGGCCTTTCTATAAGGCAAAGCCATTAAGAACGGAGTATAACCGTTAGTTAGTTCAAAGTTATGGCTCGGAGATTGATGTGAAATATACGTAGAATGTTGCTTTCTCATGACGACACCATGAGGGTTATTAAGAATTCTCTAGTCACTTGAAAGAAATTATTACACATACTGCATTATGTAGAATCAGAGCAGGACATTACCTCAGTCTGAAGACAGGCCATGAGGCCTAGAAATGCCGGGCTCCAAGAGCTCGGGCGCAGTCACTCTTATTCGCTGCATAGTTCAGAAGCTAGTGGGATGAGACGCACTCTCAGAGCACGCTGCTTGGCGGGCGACAAGTAGTGTCGCGCGCGCCTTGCGGAGAAATTAGGAAGTGGACGCTGCCAACCCAGACAGGTCCCCAGAGTCACAGACAGCACCTCGCTGGCCTAGCCAGAGGGACATTTTAGTTGGTAGGCCTGAGCTAGGCTTATTCAATATGCAAGTCATTGACGTGGGAGCACACCATTGGTCCCACTTGAACCAGCCGGGCCAATAGCGTCTGAGAAGGACACCAAGACTTAGTCTCGCCTGGCCGGAACAGTTCACTCGTCGGGCTGGAACAGTTCACTCGCCGTGAAGGGGAGGACGGGCGTCAGCGGCGAGGCATTCAAATATGCCGTGGAAAGGTACACAAAGTCTCGTAGAAAAGACCGCCGGGGGAGCTGCGGGCAGGGGCAGAAACGTGTGCCAGTCTTTAGGGTGGCACACTAATGTAGGCCCCCTGTGGGTAATCTTTGTCTGTGCGTGTGTAGGCTGAATTCTTTTATACTGCGCCCTTGTGATTTCCGCACGTACTCTTGTTTAGCTTGTATTTCCTTGTGGGTCTGTATGACCTCCTGTTAAACCTGTATACTTCTAAGCATGTATTGGCGGGCAGGTGACGTCATATTGTCGCTATCTAGGTTGGGGAATCTGTAATAATGTGCATCGTGTATCTGTAGTATAATGCCTAGTTCGGTCTTTTACCTCGACGTGGTATATGCCTATCAGAAAATATGTTTCTACCCCCTTTAATTGTATCTATACTTGTCTGCGCCTTAAGGCGGAAATTCACAATGTATTGGGGGTCGTGTGCTAACTATTGCCCTTGATCATTTCTGTACGGGTGGGCTGGAAGTTCTAATGTAAATTGATATACGTCCCGTAAAGAAAATCTCACCTTATTGGACCCTGAAGAAAAAATCTTCTACTCGCTCCTGTTACGGGGTCAACTTGCTTGCCTTGCGAGAGGTTTTTACTGTGAATACCCTACGGGGTGGGCGGGTGGGTAAATATAATTTTCTGTACCGCACTTTAAAAAAATCTGTGACGTAGCTCTCTAAAAAAAATTCGCTACTTCGCTTGGCTGTAGGTACCTTAGATACTGAGATCGGTAGTCCCGGGACTTGTTGATTAAGCCCCTGTCTGTACGGAGACTACTGGTGCCCCTACCACTTTTGTTCTGTACCCTGAACGGGGGTTGGTAGAACAAAGAATACTGGGGGTGAGTTTAGAGGATGGTGGTTAATTATTGTGAGCTTCAACGAAAGTGCTGAAACTCCGAATGTGTGTACGAGAGAGTGTTGGGCGAAGGGGCGGAGCTCTAATTAGATAGGGTCGTAAATCTAAGGGATGCAATCATGATGGGGAACCCTTAGCTTGTAAAGCAAACACTACTAGTGAGCAATTCAACTCTCTGCTGAGCTCACAACGGTACTGTCCCCGTTAACCGGCATCGAATCGGATGACCCGGCGAAAACATCGCAATTCGTGCCGATAACACAAGACATATATCTGATAAAGAACAAAAAATGATTGAGGTCTGGGTTCGAATATCAAAAAAATACGCCGGTGGGTACGAGAACTCAAGTAGTCTCAGGGGTGGTTAACAGGATGTAGGTGTAACAGGTTAAATCAACCCACTCCCAAACCTAAATCAAAGCAATAGCACAACAGAAATCAGAAGATAAGCACAATTAAAAAGATAAAAAATAGGCGTCCATTTATTGGCAACTCATTGACCAATACAAATATAGGAAACCCCCAAAAAGCCTATCTTGCCTCGGAGATTCGATCTAAATGAAAGCTTGATGTGGACCGAAGAAAAGAAAAATATTTAGAGTCCAAATAAACATAATTAAGTTTTAAAAGGTCAACGAATCTCCTTGGTCCTATCCTTAGACACAAATAAAATTAGGAGATACTCGAAGAAAATTAAATAAGAAATAAAAAATTAGATTCAGTCACATTTGATTATCAACAACAACTAATCACGCTAAATGTCTATCTGCTAGTGTCCTAGATTAGTAATATTATCACTCACTTGAGTTTATAATGAAAGGAAGTTAAATAAATAGCTGGCCTAAAAAATAATAGTATTGATCTCCGTTCTAACTAATTATTAATTTATTATTAATTAAAAATAATTGGTCCTACTTGACCACTCAATTAAAGTTGCAATCAGTATTTATATTTACCGTACAACGTTATTTCAGAGTCTCATTACTCAAAATATTTCAAGCAAACGTGCACCCATTATCCTAGATTGTATTTCACTCCATCAATTACATAGTGATTAGATTATCGCCTGCCTACTCCTGTGAATACTTAATTCACCACCATCTGACTGCATTTTGCATGGTCATGCTTATTTAGAAAGATATTACACTACTAATAATTATTACATTATTATTTTTTTATTCACAAAGGGTTTCTTCATGATTAATTCTCAGAAAATTTGCCATAAGACGTTCACAGAATATGTGAACTATCATCCTAAATTTATTTTATTACATTCCATTCAATTCTCCCCTCTCTTTTTTTATAAACAACTACACCAATCAATTTTTTTGTAGATAAATTCATTATTATCTTTTAATTATCATGACCTTTCATTTCATCACATAACTAGTGTGCATAAATTATCTAATGCAGGCATGACCTGTAGCAATGTCAAATGGGTAGGTGTCGAAGCATAATGACGAGCATGCTTTTAATAATTAAATTCTCTATATCAATGAATGTGGACGAAGAAAAAAATGGGAATATTTAAAGTTATAATCCTTCAGAGTTCACATAATTAGATCCAGCAAACGCTGAAGTCAAAATCGAAAGAAAAAAATCAAAACATGAACTCCGCCCTAGCTCTCGATAGCTAGTCTACCACCTTCATTTATTCCATTATGGATTCAGTTGAGTATCCGCGTCGTATTTCCAATCTTATCATCGTAGAAAAAAAAATCTTATCATTCAAAGTAGTGACGGATTTACAAAAATTCCCAAAAGAAAATATTAACTGGATCATGGTGCCAAGCATGGTGGATAGTTCCTTGCCACGTGTGACAACCCTACAATGTGAATCACTTCCTCATATAATTACCTAATAGACGAAGGAAAAAATGTGGCCATTAATATTAATAATAATAATAAAATGATTGATCAACAAATAAATAATAATTAGTTCAACTCCATGGCATCTAGTACTACTGAGTAGTACAAACTACTCACAACTACAAATTGAAGTAATGTTTTAGCTCACCAACTGGCCGAAATAAGAAAATATGGTACAAGCCTAGCATGTTCATAGAATCCAGAATCTCTGGAACCAATCTTCATTCAGGACCATCTCCTTCCCATTCCAGAACCGGCAGGATTCCATCTTCCACCATCTTCTTCCTCGCCTCCTCCAGGAATCGAAACTGAGACCTTCACGTTTCATGGTGGCTGCGTCCTCCGACTCCCACGGTGTGGTTATGTCATGGCAACATCATGGCCTCATCTTGATGTAAATGTCACTCCGTCCCGTCCCCTCACGTATGAGCTTAGTGGCACATATTTTCACTGACTAGTTCCATTCTAAAATTCTTCACTGACACTTCAACAGCACAGGTTATAAAATGTCCTCGTTCCATTCTGGAAATCATAAGTTCCTGCGCCTCGAACAATGTAGACACAATTCTTCCTCTCAGAAAATTGCCACCGGCTTTACGTAAGCAGTAATTCAATAGCATTCACAGCTGTTCAGTTGCCTCTAGAAGTCCTCCATCGATGACAAGAGCCTCGTCTATTCTCGAATGTTTACTGCACAAACTATTCCGTATTGTATGTCACGTCCAAAGCTAGTCGCAAAGGGCTAGTTCTCTCGTTATCAAGCCAACATGCGCCTGCACGACCGGGATTATACACGCTGGACTCGGCCGCCTGATATAGCAATCGCGCCGGGCTTAACAGCGGTGATTCGTAATTATATGGTCTCTCAGGACTCCGATAAAATCACACCCGATACACAGCGACACTTAGACCTGTGGTGGCATAGCACACACGGCCCTCCACGATCACAATCGAATGTAAAAATCACTCTTGCCGCACAACGGAGTACTGTCCAGTCCGCGCTCAAAACGCATGTGTCTGCGCCTCTCAATGTGACCAGTTGCCAAAAACCAGAGCTAAGCACGTGGTCCGAGACAGCGCGCTCTGCCGGAGATAGTAGACAGATATGCGTGACGTCAGACGTGTGACGTCACTCAACCTTCTGGTCGGGCCTGCGACGATAAAATGTGGTGTTTTGGGCCGTGATTTACGCAGGGTTGCCAATCTGTGCTAAAACTGGGGTACTATGTTGGGCACAGTACGCTCGGCAGCCACGCGACCAAGTACTTCAAGGCTATGACACTGAAAAGGTGTATAGTGCTTCCACAGCTGTTTTATAATTAATGCCACTGGCAGTTCAAGGTGTAATGTAGGGAGTTAGGTGATAAAGACAATGCTTGTGAATAAATGTTACAATGGATATGTGGTGTTTGTGGTCACTTGTTTATTGGACCAGAAATGTTATGAATGCGTCCCTTTGTTTAGGGACGGTGTAGCACAATGTAAATGTTGCACTAAAGTAATTCAGGTGTCAAAGGGGAAGGATTGTAACTTGTAAAGTTCAGGAATCTGAGATACACACTTACCTCGTGACGTCGTAACAGTTGGACAGAGCCTCCAGCAAAGATAGACAATTAGTCCCTTGGGGGTCGGCCTTCTTAAACCTTTTGGAACTGCTGAGTCGAGTGTTTCCTCACTCTGTTGCTGTTCATGTTAGCCCTATTATGTGTGTATGTGAATGATGCAAGTCTTGAGCATATACTGAGGCTTCAACTCTGCTGGCTGTGTGTAATAGAACTGTGGGCCGGTTGTTGTTGCTGATTCCGGCCTGAGGGTGGTTTTGGGGTGAAATTGGTTTAGTGGGTTGGATAGATGCGTAGACGTGTTTTATGGGGTAGTTATAGATTATAGATATATGAGTAGTTGTAGATTTTTATAGGTGAGTGTAGATCCAGTGGCGTGGGGCCATCTCCCTCCTGGGGGAGGGGGGGGGCGTAGGGTCCCAAAGGGGTGTAGGGTCCCTATGGGCCCTAACAATATCAAGGAATCACCTTCCAAACATCAGGAAACTCTATCAACAAACACATAAAGCAAAAGGCAATAACCGCCATCGCTGCAATGAGGGACATCGTAAAAATTCAATCACTAACATTAGACACCGCAATGAAGATTTTCACAGTCAAAATAGTACCAATCCTGACCTATGGACTTCAAATAATATGGGACTGCTGGAAAACAAGAGATCTAAGAACAATAGGAAATGTCAAAGCACTATCACTAAAGATAACAATAGGCATCTCAAAATATACACCCTCCAGGTATACATATCTACTGGCAAGAGAACCTTTCCTGACGGAGGAACTAAAATATACATTGCTATTACCAACCACGAAAGCATACAGCAATCTCCTAACAGAAAGGCAGCAAAAGAAAGAAATAAAGAAAGAAATAAAGTAGAAGAAGAATTCTACGGCATGAGCGCCATTATCAACCGAAGCTGGGCAAAAGCTAACCAGCAGATGAGAAGCACAGTCAACAGGCTGGCGGTCCACGGCTTCCATCACAAGACATGCCGCATAACATAATAATCTCTGAGAAATGCGTGTGCATACGGTGCTTATGCAGTGCAACGAAAAGTGCGACAAATACCACATCCTCTTATGCAAGAACAATACAAGATCACTAATGGAACTTAGTTCTGAAGAGTAATAGATGCATCTCAAACAATCAATTGTATTAAAATTAATGTATGGCCACTTGGCTGCAATAAATCTTTATTATAATTCACATCCATAATTATATTATATTAATCATCTGTTCTAAATTATACATGTGTCACCTTCATTCGCAAGATTTCGAAAATAGTCCACCTCCTCCACCTCCCAATAGGTGGTCCCACGGTCGACTCTAGAAAGGTCGGAAGGTTCAACCTGACAACACTGTAGCTACGGCTATTGTCAGTCATACTTCGTCACGAGCGCCTGAACTGAAACAGCTGTTTTCTAGCAAGGGAGGCGACAAAAACGACGGAATTAATATTGGACAAACATAATGTACATGTTTAGCAAAACATCTGTTGGTTTTATTTACATATGACCAGTGTTACAATCGGAAGTAAATGAATAACGTGCATATGATCGTGAAAAGTTGTTAAAGAGCCAAGCAGCTGATATTAGGCATGAGTGACACGAAAATAATTTACCAACATAAAAGTGTTTAGCAAAATTATGTTGGTTTCTTTTCGTATTTTACTACTCTGAAATATGGTAATAAAACAATTGGCGGCGTTATAATAATAATAATAATAATAATAATAATAAGGAGTAAGTAGATGCAATTGAGGGTTATGTGATGCAAAAATGTAGGCTATCTCCCATAACATCTTCGCACTGTAGGCATATGAACCCCCAATTCCGCCGCAAATGTATGTCGATAATTTACTACCATTATAGAAATAGTATGTTGCTGCTGGTATTCCATAACAGTATCAGATTACTTCTGTTTCCTTCCTAAAGTGCTGCAACTTTCTCTTCCCATAACCAAGTTTGCTGACATCAACAGCATCATTCCTTGCCTGTGAATAATTGTTTAGCAATACAGTGGCAATAACTGAAAGTATTTTTTCACTTAATTGACTAATTTATGCAATCTACGAACCATTTCGAAGGTTCCTTAATCCAGGCCTGGCGCAGATTTTCGTCACTTGGGAACCTCAACACTGGTGTGTAGCCTCCCTTACTCGGTTAATTTGCATTACAGTTGGGGATACATCATGTATCTGGCATTGTTACGGTGCCGAAACATTCCAGGAAAATCAAAGTTTAAAACATGAAGTACCATATGTGATAATTCCATGTACCGTAGGCATTTAAAAATACCATATTTGCCAGATGCAAAGCACACTCGTCAGTGTGTTCTCGATTAGGGATTACAGTAAAAAAAACTCATCTGGAAGGGTAGTATAAACGCTACTATAAAGCGTATAAACGTACAAAGCGTAAAAACAAAATATAGAAGGAAATATCCCTATGAGATGAACAAGAACACCTGCCAGACTGAACGTTCCCTCGTGTACCCGCCTGACAAGGGTATGACTGATGAACATGTTGCCAAGTCTCAGCCTTCCGACCTGTCTAGAGTAGACCGTGGTGGTCCTTAATTCATAGAACTCGTTATTGGGTAACAAACAACTACTGCGCCCACAAAAAATATATCTTTATTGCAGCCAAATAGCCAAGATGAAATTGAAATTTTACATGTTTGCATATTCAGATAATGACTTTGTCCTTTCCGTGCATAGTTCAATGTGATAACGATCACATGCTGTTTCACACAGCCTACATTCACAGTCTATATTTGGTTCGTGGAAGTTTGTGTTCTTGCATATCAGGTGGTGGAATCCATGGACTGCCAACCTAGTGATGACGTGTCTGATTTCGGCGTTTTCCTTTGTCCACGCACGGTCTACCATGGCTCCTGTGCTGTAGAATGTCGGTTGAATTTCCTCTCTTTTCCTTTTCAGTGCTGCTAGCAGGTTCTGTGAGACGCACGTGTTAGGTAGGAGTATGCTTGTCCTGAGATCCTCGATGAGGAAAGTTTCCTTCGCCAGCAGATATGTGTACCTTGAGTGCGTCATTTTTGACACTCCTAACTCCTTCTTTATGTATCTTGCCTTCACTCCTTCCAGCGTAGATAGATTCCTCAATGTTAGGTGTGACCAGATGATTTCTATGCCATACGTCAGAATTGGTAAAATCTTTACTCGGAATAGCAGCATCGCAGCATCGGATTTGTCTAGCAACAATAATAATAACAATTATGATAGATAGATAGATAGATAGATAGATTTTTATTAATTCCATTTGATCAAATACATGCAGTCAATACATTTTTGATATAGGACACGTCAGAATTTACATGCATAAAATAAAAGAACTAACAGGTATATATTACTAAGATTAAAACTATTTATAACTTATTATAATAGCAAATCTTAATAGATACAATCTTATTGCACAACTATTTACACCTCACTCTATTATCATAATATGAAAACTTAATTCTATAAATACAACAACATACAGCTAGGTATTAAAATTAAATTAAAAAAGTAAAATATAGTTATAGATTCCATCACTCCTATACGCTAAAATATTCAACTACTGAGTAAAAACAATGGCACTGCAGATAAGCTTTCAACATTCTATCAAAGGTTTTTATTTTTGGGGCCAGTTTTATATACTGGGGTAGTTTATTGTATAATTTAACTCCAGTGTGAAAAGTTCCTTTTTGATATATGCTTGTGTGTGTGTGTGAAATATGAATGTTTTGATTTTGTCTTGTGTTATGCCTATGAACATCATTGTTTGTTTTAAGAAAAACATCTTTATTCATTAAATTCTTTTTAAAAAACATAATACTTTCAAAGATATATATGCAGGGCAGTGGGAGAATGTTTAAATCTTTAAACATAGGTCTACATGATTCTCTAGAGTGTACATTTGCCATAATTCTAATCGCTCTCTTTTGTATCCTAAACGTGCTTAGTACATCTGGCGACATACCCCAAAATATGATCCCATATCTTAAGTATGAATGGAAATAAGCAAAATAAGTATTTCTTAATGTGTGCATGCTAGTGCAGGTTTTCAAAATACGTAACGCAAAGCACATCGAGTTCAGTTTAGTATTCAGATATTGTATATGTTTATTCCATTTCAAGTCTTGTTGTATCCATAGTCCTAAAAACTTTGTTTCTGATTTATTTTCTATTTGATGACCATTTAATGTTATATTGGGCATCGCAGGATTCCTATTCTGTATAGTGTGGAAATTTAGACATACTGTCTTTTTATAGTTTATTATGAGGCGATTATCTTGTGACCATTTGGTTAACTCTCCTGTAACGGAGTCAGCAGACTGCTGTATGACCTGTTTAGTTTCACCTTTTATTACGAGTGTTGTATCGTCCGCAAACAAAATTTCCTTATGTGAATGAACGTTCTGTGTTATATCATTGATATATAGAAGAAAGAGTAGTGGGCCCAAAACCGATCCCTGGGGTACTCCAAATTCAATAATTCCCTCATTGGACAATGTTTCATTAAGTAATTTGGTTCCATCATCCTTGTGTCTCAAGCTTACTATTTGTTTACGCCTTGTTAAGTAAGACTCTATCCATTTATTAGCTAGACCTCTAACACCATATTGATTTAGTTTGGTAAGGAGGATTTTATGGTCAACTACATCAAATGCTTTCGATAAATCCAAGAATAGGCCAGTTACATGTTCCTTATTGTCAATTAATTTCAGTATACTATTACTACATTCGTAAATTGCTGTCTGTGTAGATTTTTCCGTTCTAAATCCATGTTGTGAGTTTGATAATATTTTATTTTTTTCTATGAAACTTATCAGTCTCTTATACATAATTTTTTCCACAATTTTTGCAATACCAGTTGGTAAGGTAATAGGACGATAGTTATCTAATTCATCTTTTGAACCATTTTTGTGCACTGGAATTACTTTTGATAACTTCAAAATATCCGGGTAAGTTCCTGAGAGAATTGAACTGTTTATTAAGTGCGTAAGTGGATTTATTATATTTTCTGCACATTTCTTTAAAATTGCATCAGGGATGCCATCAATGCCAGCACAGAATTTATTTTTTAGCTCTTTTATAACTATTCTTACCTCTTCACTTGTGACATGATTTATAAATAAAGAATCACTGCATATATTTATTTTATTATTAGAATTTAGTGTATTTACCTGTGATTTATTTAATAATTTTTGCGGAATTTCCAGAAAATAGTCATTAAAAGTGTTTGCTATTTCCTCTGGATTATTAATCACTTTATTATTTCTGGTCAGTGTAATGTTCCTTTGTATTTTAGCAGATTTTCCAGTTTCTTTCTTTATTACAGACCACATAGCCTTTTTTTTATTAGATGATTGGGAAATAAAATTATCATTATGCATTTTCTTTGCTAGTCTTATTACCTTATTTAATATGCTAATGTATTTTTTGTAGTATAAATTGAATTCAGGTGTTGTGTGGTATTGTTTATATAATTTGTGTAGAAATTTCTTTCTTTGACATGAATTTATAATCCCTGTTGTTATCCAATTGCTAGTTTTGTTATTTTGAACAGTTCTTCGTTTAGTAATAATGTAAATAAATAAAATTAACAAATTTAAAATTTGCCACCAGAACGTTCAGTCTCTCTATAATAAAATTGATTACATCAATCTAATGCTTAAAAATGAACTTAAAGACATCTCATCACTATGTATTTCAGAACATTGGCTGAAAGAGGAACAACTCGAATTAATTCAATTCCCAGGGTTTATACAAGCTAGTAAATACTCTAGAACTAATATTAGCCATGGTAGTACTTGATAGATAGATTTTATTAATTCCATTTGATCAAATACATGCATTCAATACATTTTTGATATAGGACATGTCAGAATTTACATCTATAAAATAAAAGAACTAACAGGTATATATTACTAATATTATAACTATTTAACTTATTATAATAGCAAATCTTAATAGATACAATCTTATTGCACAACTATTTACACTCACTCTATTATCATAATATGAAAACGTAATTCTATAAATACAACAACATACAGCTAGGTATTACAATTAAATTAAAAAAGTAAAATAAATTATAGATTTCATCGCTCCTATACGCTAAGATATTCAACTACTGAGTAAAAACAATGGCACTGCAGATAAGCTTTCAACATTCTATCAAAGGTTTTTATTTTTGGGGCCAGTTTTATATACCCTACTGGGGTAGTTTATTGTATAATTTTACTCCAGTGTGAAAAGTTCCTTTTTGATATATGCTTGTGTGTGTGTGTGTGTGTGTGAAATATGAATGTTTTGATTTTGTCTTGTGTTATGCCTATGAACATCATTGTTTGTTTTAAGAAAAACATCTTTATTCATTAAATTCTTTTTAAAAAACATAATACTTTCAAAGATATATATGCAGGGCAGTGGGAGAATGTTTAAATCTTTAAACAGAGGTCTACATGATTCTCTAGAGTTTACATTTGCCATAATTCTAATCGCCCTCTTTTGTATCCTAAACGTGCTTAGTACATCTGGCGACATACCCCAAAATATGATCCCATATCTTAAGTATGAATGGAAATAAGCAAAATAAGTATTTCTTAATGTGTGCATGCTAGTGTAGGTTTTCAAAATACGTAACGCAAAGCACATCGAGTTCAGTTTAGTATTCAGATATTGTATTATGTTTATTCCATTTCAAGTCTTGTTGTATCCATAGTCCTAAAAATTTGTTTCTGATTTATTTTCTATTTGATGACCATTTAATGTTATATTGGATTTCGCAGGATTCCTATTCTGTATAGTGTGGAAATTTGGACATACTGTTTTTTTATAGTTTATTATGAGGCGATTATCTTGTGACCATTTGGTTAACTCTCCTGTAACGGAGTCAGCAGACTGCTGTATGACCTGTTTAGTTTCACCTTTTATTACGAGTGTTGTATCGTCCGCAAACAAAATTTCCTTATGTGAATGAACGTTCTGTGTTATATCACTGATATATAGAAGAAAGAGTAGTGGGCCCAAAACCGATCACTAGGGTACTCCAAATTCAATAATTCCCTCATTGGACAATGTTTCATTAAGTAATTTGGTTCCATCACCCTTGTGTCTCAATCTTACTATTTGTTTACGCCTTGTTAAGTAAGACTCTATCCATTTATTAGCTAGACCTCTAATACCATATTGATTTAGTTTTGTAAGGAGGATTGTATGGTCAACAACATCAAATGCTTTCGATAAATCCAAGAATAGGCCAGTTACGTGTTCCTTTTGTCAGTTAATTTCAGTATACTATTAATATATTCATAAATTGCTGTCTGTGTAGATTTTTCCGTTCTGAATCCATGTTGTGAGTTTGATAACATTTTATTTTTTTCTATAAAACTTATCAGTCTCTTATACATGATTTTTTCCACAATTTTTGCAATACCAGTTGGTAAGTTAATAGGACGATAGTTATCTAATTCATCTTTTGAACCGCTTTTGTGCACTGGAATTACTTTTGATAACTTCAAAATATCTGGGTAAGTTCCTGAGAGAATTGAACTGTTTATTAAGTGTGTAAGTGGATTTATTATATTTTCTGCACATCTCTTTAAAATTTATTTTTTAGCTTTTTTATAACTATCCTTACCTCTTCACTTGTGTCATTATTTATAAATAAAGAATCACTGCATATATTTATTTTATTATTAGAATTTAATGTATTTAACTGTGATTTATTTAATAATTTTTGTGGAATTTCCAGAAAATAGTCATTAAAAGTGTTTGCTATTTCTTCTGGATTATTAATCACTTTATTATTTCTGGTCAGTGTAATGTTCCTATGTATTTTAGCAGATTTTCCAGTTTTTTTCTTTATCACGGACCACATAGCCCTGTTTTACTAGATGATTGGGAAATAAAATTATCATTATGCATTTTCTTTGCTAGTCTTATTACTTTATTTAATATGCTAGTGTATTTTTGTAGTATAAATTGAATTCAGGTGTTGTGTGGTATTGTTTATATAATTTGTGTAGAAATTTCTTTCTTTGACATGAATTTATAATCTCTGTTGTTATCCAATTGCTAGTTTTGTTATTTTGAACAGTTCTTCGTTTAAAGGGGAATGCTATTTCAAAATAGTGTTTTAGGGTACTGTTAAATGCATTAAATTTATCATTTACATTTTCTAGTTCATAAATTTCTCACCATGTTTCATTATTTAATAAGTCATTGAAATATGTAACATTTGATTTAGTGAATGACCTGCACTTTGATTTTACTCCATTATCATTATTATTGATTGTTTCGGATACTTCAAAACTCAGTATTTGTCCATGGTGGTCACTAAAACCCGGACAATAGACTTCTATTGAATGGTGATATTGATCTTTATTTATAAAAAATTGATCAGGAGTGGTTTTACTAAATTTTGTTATTCTTGTTGGGGTATTTACTGTAGGTTTCAGTCCATAGGAAATTAGTAACTGTGTTAATAATTCACAATTTCTATCAAATTTTAAGAAATCCACATTTACATCCCCACAAATGATTATATCGAAATTTACTTTGCTCATGTTATTGAGTAACAATTCTAATTTATCTATAAATAAAGGAAACTTTCCTGACGGAGAACGGTATACGCATACAATTATTAACTTAAACTGCTGTATTTTTACGGCAGAGAATTCAAAATCCTGTTCCATAATTAGATAATCATAAGCTGTTATCTGTTCATGATCTAAATTATTTCTTAAGAAGATGCAAGTACCACCATGGCTAATATTAGATCTAGAGTATTTACTAGCTTGTATAAACCCTGGGAATTGAATTAATTCGAGTTGTTCCTCTTTCAGCCAATGTTCTGAAATACATAGTGCTGAGATGTCTTTAAGTTCATTTGTAAGCACTAGATTTATGTAATCAATTTTATTATAAAGAGACTGGACATTCTGGTGGTAAATTTTAAATTTGTATCTCCTTAAGAAATAATTTAGATCATGAACAGTTAACAGCTTATGATTATCTAATTATGGAACAGGATTTTGAATTCTCTGCCGTAAAAATACAGCAGTTTAAGTTAATAATTGTATGCGTATACCGTTCTCCGTCAGGAAAGTTTCCTTTATTTATAGATAAATTAGAATTGTTACTCAATAACATGAGCAAAGTAAATTTCGATATAATCATTTGTGGGGATGTAAATTTGGATTTCTTAAAATTTGATAGAAATTGTGAATTATTAACACAGTTACTAATTTCCTATGGACTGAAACCTACAGTAAATACCCCAACAAGAATAACAAAATTTAGTAAAACCACTCCTGATCATTTTTTTAAATACAGATCAATATCACCACTCAATAGAAGTCTATTGTCCGGGATTTAGTGACCACCATGGACAAATACTGAGTTTTGAAGTACCCGAAACAATCAATAATAATGATAATGGAGTAAAATCAAAGTGCAGGTCATTCACTGAAACAAATGTTACATATTTCAATGACTTATTAAATAAGAAAACATGGTCAGAAATGTATAAACTAGAAAATGTAAATGATAAATTTAATGCAATTAACAGTACCCTAAAACACTATTTTGAAACAGCATTCCCCTTTAGACAAAGAACTGTTCAAAATAACAAAACTAGCAATTGGATAACAACAGGGATTATAAATTCATTTCAAAGAAAGAAATTTCTACACAAATTATATAAACAATACCACACAACACCTGAATTCAATTTATACTACAAAAAATACACTAGCATATTATACAAGGTAATAAGACTAGCAAAGAAAATGCATAATGATAATTTTATTACCCAATCATCTAATAAAAACAGGGCTATGTGGTCCGTGATATAGAGAGAAACTGGAAAATCTGCTAAAATAAAAAGGAACATTACACTGACCAGAAATAATAAAGTGATTAATAATCCAGAGGAAATAGCAAACACTTCTAACGACTATTTCCTGGAAATTTCACAAAAATTATTAAATAAATCACAGTTAAATACACTAAATTCTAATAATAAAATAAATATTGTAGTGATTCTTTATTTATTAATCATGTCACAAGTGAATAGGTAAGAATAGTTATAAAAGAGCTAAAAAATAAATTCTGTGCTGGCATTGATGGCATCCCTGATGCAATTTTAATGAAATGTGCAGAAAATGTAATAAATCCACTTACACACTTAATAAACAGTTCAATTCTCTCAGGAACTTACCCGGATATTTTGAAGTTATCAAAAGTAATTCCAGTGCACAAAAGCGGTTCAAAAGATTAATTAGATAACTATCGTCCTATTACCTTACCAACTGTTATTGCAAAAATTGTGGAAAAAATCATGTATAAGAGACTGATAAGTTTTATATAAAAAATAAAATATTATCAAACTCACAACATGGATTCAGAACGGAAAAATCTACACAGACAGCAATTTATGAATATATTAATAGTATACTGAAATTAACTGACAAAAGGAACACGTAACTGGCCTATTCTTGGATTTAACGAAAGCATTTGATGTTGTTGACCATACAATCCTCCTTACAAAACTAAATCAATATGGTATTAGAGGTCTAGCTAATAAATGGATAGAGTCTTACTTAACAAGGCGTAAACAAATAGTAAGATTGAGACACAAGGGTGATGGAACCAAATTACTTAATGAAACATTGTCCAATGAGGGAATTATTGAATTTGGAGTACCCTAGGGATCGGTTTTGGGCCCACTACTCTTTCTTCTATATATCAGTGATATAACACAGAACGTTCATTCACATAAGGAAATTTTGTTTGCGGACGATACAACACTCGTAATAAAAGGTGAAACTAAACAGGTCATACAGCAGTCTGCTGACTCCGTTACAGGAGAGTTAACCAAATGGTCACAAGATAATCGCCTCATAATAAACTATAAAAAAAAACAGTATGTTTAAATTTCCACACTATACAGAATAGGAATCCTGCGAAATCCAATATAACATTAAATGGTCATCAAATAGAAAATAAATCAGAAACAAATTTTTAGGACTATGGATACAACAAGACTTGAAATGGAATAAACATATACAATATCTGAATACTAAACTGAACTCGATGTGCTTTGCGTTACGTATTTTGAAAACCTACACTAGCATGCACACATTAAGAAATACTTATTTTGCTTATTTCCATTCATACTTAAGATATGGGATCATATTTTGGGGTATGTCGCCAGATGTACTAAGCACGTTTAGGATACAAAAGAGGGCGATTAGAATTATGGCGAATGTAAACACTAGAGAATCATGTAGACCTCTGTTTAAAGATTTAAACATCCTCCCACTGCCCTGCATATATATCTTTGAAAGTATTATGTTTTTTAAAAAGAATTTAATGAATAAAGATGTTTTTCTTAAAACAAACAATGATGTTCATAGGCATAACACAAGACAAAATCAAAACATTCATATTTCACACACACACACACACACACAAGCATATATCAAAAAGGAACTTTTCACACAGGAGTTAAATTATACACTAAACTACCCCAGTATATAAAACTTGCCCCAAAAATAAAAACCTTTGATAGAATGTTGAAAGCTTATCTGCAGTGCCATTGTTTTTACTCTGTAGTTGAATATCTTAGTGTATAGGAGCGATGAAATCTATAACTATAGTTTACTTTTCTATTTTAATTGTAATAACTAGCTGTAAGTTGTTGTATGTATAGAATTACGTTTTCATATTATGATAATAGAGTAAGTTGTAAATAGTTGTCCAATAATATTGTATCTCTTAAGATCTGTTATTATAATAAGTTATAAATAGTTATAGTACGGTATTAGTATTATATACCTATCAGTACTTTTATTTTATAGATGTAAATTCTGACGTGTCCTTTATAAAAAAAATGTATTGTACACATGTATTTGATCAAATGGAATTAATAAAAATCTATCTATCTATCTAGGCTGAGGGATCGAATGTTTCTTATTTCGTGCATTGCCATTATCGCTTTAGTTGCCTTTTCTGTTATGTGTTTTGTGAAGCAGTTTGCGGTCGTTTGTAGAGTAATTCCTAAATATTTGATTTCTGATACTATTTTCAGTTTTCTTTCCCTTATGTGTATCTCAGCTGATGCGGGGGCTCTTCCTCCGTTTCTAAAGATCATTGTGTTCGTCTTAGATATGTTAATGACCAAGTTATTCTTGAAGCACCATTTATCCACTTCGTTTATTGTTGTCTGGAGTCCTATTATGTCTTTGGAGCCAATTACGATGCCATCTGTATGCGCCTGAGAAGATTCCCTCTTTGCGTGTAATTCCAAGGATTTCTTCGGTTGCTATATATGAACAGCAGAGGGATGATCGGTTTTGACATGGCAAGGTTATCTGAGACTCATATTTCGTTCAGCAGTGTGTTAATGAGGTTCGACCATATGTTGTTTTCCCCCAAGGCTTATAAACTACAGAAGGTTGAAAGAGATTAGTAACCAAGTGAAAATACATGCAACATTCGTTGTACGCTAGCAACTCATGTAAAAATTCTCTTGGCTTAATGACAAAACAAGAAAATGTTACCATACTAGTAACGCCAGGGTGAGAGTGATACGCAGTACGCATGGAACAAAAAAAAGTTAGCTTACACCTTGACACAGTAATGTACCATCCCCTCCCCACCTTCAGGGTGAGATTTCGCTCCATGTATGAATATAGCAACGGATTAGCCAACATGACTCCTTGTAAGTTATATTAAAACATGAAGATAGTGGTGGATAGTTCATTTGAGAGGCAACTTCATAACCTCTATCCATACCACCATAAATAATTATCTGGATACACTACTATACGAAACAATAATGTAACTTCACAAGAATTACTTAAAAAACATTGTTCTTACATCAACTGCAACTAACCTTTAAACTGTGTCTGTAAGGAATACAGGTTCACGATGCACACGTCTAATAACGGCGCATCGGCAAATCACGGTCCAGAGATTGTCCAGGATAGCGTCTGGATGGTCCATACGGGTCCATGCTTTCTCGATCAAAACGCCGGCCTCCTCCAGGGCCGTAGGAGTCCATACTGTCACGATCGTAACCCGCTCCGCCGTAGCTGGAAGATGGGGGAGGTGACCTCATACGGTAAATATCAGTGGAGAGACGTGAACCTCCATAGTCGCTACGACGCTCAAAAGATGCAACTGGTGGCAATCTTGGTCTGTCGTAACGGCTACGAACGTCTGAGAATGACCGGCGCTCAAATGGTGATCGCATCATTTCAGGATACGACCGTCGATCTGGTTCCCTATCCCGCGACGGCAAGAAAGGTGGAGGTCCACGTGATGGATAATTGTCATATCCACGATCGTAACTATCATAAAACCATTCCTCATGGATGGCGGCGGGAGCATGCCCGGTCGCCTATCAAAGTCGCCTCGGCCATCACGCATGTATGGTGGAACCCTGCCCATACCTCCCATTCCACCACGACCTCGAATTGGGCCGAATCCACCTCTACCGCCTCCACCACCACGACCACTCTTCTTTCCCGTCGATTGCTCGACACTTATTTGCACACCCATGAAATCGGCATTATTCAGTTCCTTAATGGCGCGTGCAGCCATTTCCTCAGTTTTCATGTGAACAAACCCATAGCGATTTAATATATCACACTCGGTCACCACACCGTATTCTTCAAATAGGCGTCGTAAATCTTGTGCTTGAGCATCTTCTGGAAGACGGCCGACGAAGATCTTCGTTTTTGGAGGTGTAGTTGATGTTCTAATATCACTAGCCATTTTCACAAACGAACTTGCTCCACAGACTTCAAGATAATGAAAGCCAAATATCGAAATTATCAAATCAATCAAACTATCTAAGTTGTAAATAAACTCTCGAATTTGCCAAAAACACCAATCGCCATATTGTCATAGAAATTGTTGACAGATTAACCATCTGGAAATCTTTTGATCAAAGAGTACAGAATAAACTGCACAATTACCATTGCAGCCATCTTGTCATAGATGTTATAAGGCAGACATATATTTCGCAGTGAAAAATGTCAAAGAGTAAAGAACAAAAACACACCATGGCAAATGCAAATCCCAAAGAGATTAGCTCATCAATATCAACATATAACACGGATGACATTTGCGACATTTGTAATAATCAAGTCAAGGACACTGATAATGCCTTAGAATGCGAGTCCTGCAACATATGGCAGCACCAGGAATGTTTAAGTATGTCCAAAGGGGATTACGACGCAATTAAAAAGAAAAATGCATGCTAACATGGCTCTGCACTGTACGTAAACCGCAAATAGTGAAACAAAGAAGACACCAAGACACAAAACTAAAAGAACTAGATCAAAAAATGAATATGATATTAGATCTCATCAAGGATTCCATACCAACAATAATACAGAAGAAGGTAGAGGAGACAATATTGTGGATGAACAACTGTAAGCAACCTGCTAAACAACATCAACAACCAACAGAAACACTACATGAGACAGATATATTTATTACCTCGAAGGACGAATCATACAATTATGATAAAAATGCTCACCTCTCGTCAACAACAAAGCCCTAGAAATAGTACCGAAATGTAACCCTAGAAATGGGGAAGAATACATAGGAGACGGTACGCATAGCACAGCAGCGTGGAGGACATCGCCCCGAAAGAAAGCGGCCACTCATTGGAACTCAAGGTCAGAAATGCTTCTCGGAACAAAGGAAGGCGAAGATCTTCAAGCAGGAGAAAGCACCCCACCGGAGAGAAAACTCTCGGTGCAACCCCAGATCAACTGTGGTTTCGGGACAAAGGAGGATGAAGGATTACAAGCAGGAGAAAGAACGGCCTGGCTCTACATAGGGAAGCTGAAAGAGAACACAACAGGTGGCAAAGTGATTTCATTTCTAGGCAAAAATGGAATAAAGGGGGATATAGCATGTGAAGACCTGAACACTACAGGCACAAACAAGGCCTTCAAAGTTGGAATATCATTTCAATACCTTGGAATGACTGAAAACCCTGACTTTTGGCCAATTAATGTACTAGTCAGACGATTTCGCCTTTCCCGGGCTTTCACACAAAGACGGGCTGCAGATCCCTGGAATAAGGACTCAAGATTTTTATTGCCCACTTCACGCAACAAAAAGCAAATATCAGTTTATAAAAATTCAGGAAAGGAAAATCTGGTGAAGATACTGTTATGGAATATAGAAGGATTGAAAAACGCTGTCAACATAATACTAGAGGATACTTTCAACGCCTATGACTTAGTTACACTTACGGAAACGTTCTTGACCACACAATGGAGCACAGAACAATTTTATTCAATTCATTCATATGCAACACAAGGAGAAAGGGGAAGGCCCAAAGGTGGCATAACTATGTTAATAAAACCTACCTTGGCCCCCTTCGAGATTCAGCTTAGCTCTCCAAATATTCTATTAGTGAAAACAAAATTATGGGTAATAATGTGTGTGTACTTCCAACCAGACTATAAGGCAGATGATATAATGGAAGAAGTTGCAAATGCTCTCAGCCTGACAAACAGAAACGACAAGCTAATCTTACTAGGAGACATGAACTGCAGGATCGATGCTCCCTCTCAGAAGACGAACACTGTGATCAGTTATTTAGAAAAGGAGGGCCTAACGTTGATCAACGACAAAAAGGAAAAAACCTACTTTGGACCTAATGGTTCCAGTACTATTGACCTTGTGTTCGCAAACAGCGGCAAGACACATCAAGAGATCAGACAAGACCTGCCGGTACGAAAACACTTACCAGTCATCACCCTAATTAAAATGAAAGGATCGTTCGCAGAAGAGAAGCCAACCAAGCGGTCAACAAGGATAACCAGAGAAATCGATATAAGCAAACTCAACATGGATGCGACACCCATAGCGCTACGAGAGATCAAAGGAGGCAACATAGACGAAGCTTTGAGTATAATTGAAGAACAGCTGGCTCATGCAATAGTAACGCAAAAATGGAGGCAACGGAGGGCAAAACCTTGGTTCACCCGAGAGTGCTATCAAGCAAGAAAAACAGCGCTAATCGCACTACATAGAGCAAAAACAACATTAACTCAGAAAGATCTGGAGACATATAGCACAGCCAGAAAACACTACAAACAAACTATAGATCAAAGCAAAAAGAACCATCTTGTAAGAGAAGAGAAGAAACTCATTGAAGAAGCTGAACAGCAATGGTTCAAAGCCTCAGCGCCAAAACAACCCTATTTCCCGAGAGACATTCCACTTAGCACATGGGAGAAACACTTCAGGACGGTTCTACAAGACAGAGAAACACGTCCACCTAACACAAACCAAGACGAAGAAATTGAGTTAACGAATCCATTCTCACTGGAAGAAGTTCGGAAGCAAATCGCAGAAACAAAAGATAAAAAAGCTTGCGGTCCAGATGGTATCTTCTTCGAACACCTGAAGGAAACTGCACATGCTCTTGCAACAACATGGACTGAGCTTTTTAATGCATGTCTAAGACAAGGAAACATCCCAAACAGATGGAGGCTTTCTACACTAAAGGTTTTGTATAAAGGGAAAGGTGACTCGAGGGACCCGAACTCATACCAGGGGATAGCTTTGGAGTGTGCACCACTGAAAATTCTGACAGGACTATTAACTGACAGACTTAGCAAACTGACATCTCACGCAATCCCTGAGCAGCAATTTGGGTTCATTAAAGGGAAATCCACAATTCAGGCAGTAAAATGTCTTTAGGAGGATATAGAGGTGGCACTCAGGCTCCCAGGAGGGATGCTCCATGCAGTTTTTATAGATTATACAAAAGCTTTCGACTTGTTGAACAGGCAACTATTAATCAGGAAAATAGAAGACATCGTCGGAAGAAATCAAGTGACACGTCTAATAAAAAATATCTTGTCGAACAATCAAGTAGAAATAGACAACAGAGTGTCTAAGTCAAACCCGATGACCCAGACCAACGGAGTACTGCAGGGAGACCCCATGAGTCCACTGCTTTTCATCATAGCCACGGCGGAACTACCTGGAGAAATTGCAGTTGAAAAAGTTAAAATATACGCTTACGCAGATGACATGGTCCTCACTTCTCGAAACTTAGATTGCATTCAATCTGCTTTTGATAAACTCTCAGCATGGGCCGAAAACAATGAATTAACACTAAACGGTACTAAAACTGTGAAAATGACATTCAGAAAAGGAGATAGACTTTCAACAAATGACTTCATTATGTATAAGAATGTCCCGCTACAGAATGTATCACACTTCAAATACTTGGGAATCACTTTTCAGACAAGAGGAGATGTCTATAGCCAACACGTCAAGGAAAGAGTCGCCGCGGCAAAGATTGCTATTCACACTATAAGGAATCTGAGACAGCTATCTTTAGCCACAGCCATCACCCTGTTTCGCCTTAAAATTACACCAATAATAACTTATGGACTAGAGACAATTTGGCTACAACTGACGTAGAGAAATTTGGGAGAAATAGAAAGAGTCAAAGCCACTTTCCTGAAAAGAATATTGTGCCTGTCGAAATTCACACGGTCTCGCCTCACCTACGTGCTAGCAAGAGAGCAATTTTTCATCGAAGATCTTCGCCTTAACCTATTACTACCCTCAACCGTCGCCTACACAGAACTTTTACAAGAACTCAATGCAAAACAGCAAGACATATGGCCAACGTTCTTTTCAACAGATGCCATGATTTACAGAGAATGGACTCAAGTTGGATATGAACTACGGCATGTAGTGACGCGATACGCCGTGCATGGTTTCCACCACCGGATATGCCAGACTGAGAATTACACGAACCGGACGATAACTGCAGGTGTAAACTGTGTGGGTCAACCTGTGACCGTTATCACCTGCTTTTGTGCACCAAACGGAAAGTCTCGTTGACAGATTTCTGCAATGACTGAATGTGTGGTTTTTATTTAGGTTATTGTATGCACGGTCATGTATATATTCCTTTTGGCAGTTAGCTGCACTTATTAAATTATTATAAACTACAGAGGTTGCCTCAATTTTCACTCACCAATCAGCGCTCACAAGGCGGATGACGTCACAAGATACCAAACGCGCCATGTGGGGAACGTAACGAAACTGTCAACATCAGCTGTTGAGTACGCAAAGAACAGTTTATTCTCATGAAATTATTAGTAAATGGGCGATAAAATAACTGAATGTAGCCTACTTACATTTTTTGTTGTGATCTTCTTGGATTTCTTGGAAATTCGCCTAGACTCGGTAGCAGTATCGTGGGTGTTAGTGACTTCCAATAACCACTTCTTATGCAAGATAAAATTGGAATGTTTCATTCTGATGAAGAAAATTGTTATCACAGCTGCCTCAACCCCACCAGACGGTACGTCAGGAACTTCTCTCTACACAAAATCTTTCGTTCTTCTTAGAACGTTCTTGCCTCATTGAAATCCGTATTTTCCGTGAAATGTGACGAATTTTGCTGAAATGTGCCGGAACTGGTTTAGCCAAGTTTATGAGGGATCGGTCATACCACCGTATGACAAGTGTTTAATCCAGGTTGGTAATGCATAATCGTGTTGAGTTTGCATTCCATAGGTTAAGTTCCCAAGTTGTGGAAATTTATCTTGGAACTTGTGGGCTACATAACCTGCAACATAAGCCTTGCCATCTTCCTCACTTTATTCCATGATATTGACAATGAAGGACTCTGGTTGCACATTGCTCCCTAAGGTTCGTTCTGGAAGCACGTTACTTGATTCAGACACTATGCCAGCTTTGTTTAGTGCTTGAGCAACTGCATATTCATCTGAATCTGGATCAGCAGCGTTTGTTTGCTTTTGAACAACTTCTGGATTTTTTCCTAAAATAATCATCCTCAGTCTGTAAATGCAGTTAAGGGAAGAAGGATGATCGTGTAAGCCACCACGGGTTCGCAATTGTGAAAAGAGGGTTTCCAGTACATCTTGATTTAGCCTATGTGTGAGAATGTACTTTGTATTATGCCTACGGGCCATATCTTGGTACAGAATTTGAAGGGATTTTATTGAAATGATGACTGCTTTCTGGAATATTTGCAAAGAATTTTTACCAATGCAAAGAGAATTACTCATGAAATTTTCCATCTAATCCAAAAACAAAATACCATGCATGGGCGTATATAAGGGGGAAAGGGGGGGGGGTTGAGGGCGCTCCAGATCCCCCCACCGAGAAAAGCCAATTTGGGCACAACATACAATGTATTTCACAGTAGTCTACTTTTAAGAAATAATTATCAATTTGTAAAAGAAATGAGTGTTTACGTTTCTGCTTTATAAATTGACAAGTAGCCCATTTAGATATTTTCCATTCATACTCCATAGGCTATAATAGAAAATTCATTAAGTACTTACAATTTTCCACGATAGTCAGCCCCCCCCCCCCCCCTCGAAAAAAATGTATATACGCCCCTGATAACATGTACGAAATATGACAACAATATTAACAGCTTTAAAATCATCCTAGCAGGTCAACAAAACTTAAAGAGTAGGCCAGCTAGGCTCACTTACTATTTGGTTTTAGATTCCTTGGGAATCTTAGCTTTATATTAAACAATTCGGCCCTGTAGTCTAATTCGAAGTCTTCACGCTTAAAGTGGAGGGAACATAATTATCCTACTTGTTTGAGGATTGCAATGATATTTTCGCTTACATGCAGCAATCCACTGATTGCGAATGCATGCGTCTTTAGGCATCGTGAAAAACGACAACTTTATAATAACTGTGACAAACTGCCACAGCATATCTTTGACCTGTCATGATTATAAACAAAAGGGCTTAAAACACGTGTTTAAACCACTGCAATCCATAGAATATAATGTGTGGGAAAGCTGACTTTCCTTGCACATCTCGCGCCTCGCGCGCTACGAGGAAACGTGTGACGTCACGTCCTTTCCCTTCCCTCCGCGATCCCCACGCCTAAGAGCTCCATATTGAGGCAACCTCTGTAGGTTACTAGCCTTGGTTTTCCCCTAGTGTTTCCTTGAGTTTTTCTATCACCCACATGCGCCCACAAAATGAACGAGAGAATGAATGTTGATACTGAATGATTTGTTTCTATTTACTCCATGAGTGATACAACAGGTGACTGAAAGAAAACAACTTGAGTGAAACGAAAGTGACGTTCTATGTGGATTAATTATCTTCTACAGTGTCATTTCAAAGTTACGAGTGAAATTTTAAGAACAGACCTATAATACTTTGTTGATTCTTAACTATAGAATAAATATTTACAATTTAACGATGGCAGATGGTTCAGATCCTGGATCAGAAACGACGAGAAGAAATGAAGAACATATTGGAAATGTCTGGCAAACTCCAGAGGCTGTAACGTTTCAGACACCTGCTCAATATTTTGAAGCTCTTGAACGATGGATGCAGGCAGCAAAGATGATGCAGCTTGCAATGGTGTCATTTCCTTATTTAATGATGGCAAATCAGCCCGTACAGTTTTTGCCGTCGCAACCGAATTTTACACATACTTCCATTCCGCAACATTTCCAGCAATTTAGAACTCCAAATATTTATGTGCCAACAATTCCAACAGGAGTGCCACAATCACCGACACAGGTCCCTCAAGCCAATACTCGTGCGGGTGAGAAGTTAGTACACAGTAGTTTTACCAACAGCATAATGTACCTCCCACTCTTGCCCGATTCCATGTCACCTTTGATGAGTGTTTCACAGCTGAAGTCATCAATGGACTTTCCCTCAACTTCCTTTCCTGCTCTCAAGGACTAGAAGATTTCACCCTAATTTTCTCTAGAAGTGACTATGGATTCAACATTAAATATAAATTTATTAAAGCACAAAATATGCAGTATGAAATTACAACTAGTTTGAACAGAACTGAGACAGAGATGACCTCCTCTGCCCACACCACATCACATCTTCTACCACATAGGGCACATATACAATTTAAGTCTGGCTGATGAAATCTTCTGTTGTTACACACTTTGAAGTGGAAACCATGTACCGAGAATCTCGTTACCAGGTGCCTCAGCTCGTAAGAGCTCTCTGTCCAGTCCCGTGATGTCATCGCATCAGTCGCGTAGAATTCTTGCCAGATGCTATCTTTCTTAGACTTCATTTCCTGAACTAGTGTCTCAAAACCATGTGTTGTTGGCAAAAGCATCTGCCCACAGATATCCCCCAGGGAATTGCCCGACAAACACAATCTCAGGTTGAGCTCACTCTTTCTACAACACTGACTATTTCTTTGTTGAAATATTTACTTTCTGTATACAGGGAAAACTTTCGCAGTGCCGGCAGCAGGATTTGGCTAAGTCCGTAGCTTTGACAATGTTCATGCGTTAGGAAGTTACACTCCCTAGCAGATTGGATGAGAAGATACCAACACAAAACATTTTCCTGTGGAGAGCTGAAATATTTATGTTGCGAGAGCAGAATACACGAGAGGGAATACGGTGTCAGCCACAACCAAAATTCCGAAAATTTGTCTATTGGAATAGGTAATGTGACGAAGATACAGGAGTTAAACATTTTATCGCTAGAGGGTGTTGTTGCATTTTTTCAGCAGTGCCAATATTGTTTGGCGCTGGTTTGGCCGCTTGGTTCGAAAGTGGTGAACGTGGAATAAGGCTTTACATACAAACCTAACCTTGGGCTTATGTCCCAGACCCCCTTGCTTGTGGTACAAGCAGTATTTTCGTTCAAACAGTCATCTAACCTAGTACCAGCCAATGGTTTTGTCCAGTCTGGTTAGTTATTCGATTTTGAAGGGGCGGAACTACTAGGCCATCTGCCCCGATCCAGACAGTCTTCTAACCAAGTAGCGACCAATGGTTTCGTCCAGATTGTCGTCTAACCAAGTAGCGACCAATGGATTTGTCTAACCCAACTTTAGTACATAAGTCATTTTCCTCCAGACAATCGTCTAAGCTCGCTACAGGGGAGTACAGTGAAGCACATTATCGCAGTCTGTTGAGAGCTAAGAGTGAGCTATTAGATATTGTTGGTATTCTGTGAAATTTTGCATCTGTGATGCATGAGCAGTGCGAATCCTGTGTGGATGCGCAGTTGAGGATTTTATGGACTTTTAATAGGCCTATAGTTTGGTTGTGCGTCGGCACTTGGAAAGAAGAGCCTTGACATATAATATTTAGTTTATGTATTAACTATGAACCCTGACCACTCACTTTTTCTCTCTATTTTATCCTGTAGTTTAAGCCAATAGCACAACATCAGCGAAGGTCCTTGTTTACTGTTCTAAGGTTTTATTATCAAATCATGGCGTAGTCAGTGGGCATTTGATGGTGCTTAAATGCGATAGACCCATATGCTAAGATCATCATCATCAGAAGTGCAGGAGAAACTAAACTTTTAGAATGACAAGTTTAAAGAATTTGGACTAAAGAGCATCAACATGAATACGTTATAGGTGACGTCACCGAGGTCACTAAAATTCCACTAAAAACAGGTAATCGCAATATATACGGTACTTGAGCCGGACAACACTATAAAGCAAGAGATCCTTAACAGGACCCAAAGAGCTTCTCTTTTTTTTTGTCAAGTGAGAAATCTATGGGATAACAAAATACCGCAGAAAGAAAATTAAGGATGTTTCACACCTACTTCATTCCAAAATTCTCACCTATGGACTTGAAACGTGTACCCTACTCAACAAGGCTAATAGTAAAATCCAGGCAACAGAAATTAAATTCATCAGAACAATGAATCAAAGGACCAGGATAGATAAGATTAGGAATGAAATTAACAGGCAGGAAGTTGGTATCAAAATACCTGTTACTGAACTCCTAGGGATACGCAGATTACAGTGGTTTAGACATGTCATGAGAATGTATAGAAATAGAACACCAAGAAATTATTTCGACAGAGAAGTGAGAGGGAGGAGACCGGTAGAAAGGCCAAGAAATCGATGGATAGACACAGTGAAGTCCAATAATCACAGCAATAGAAATAAACACAGATTCCAACCAGCGACGACAACATCGACAACAACGAAGAGCCACAGAACGTCACCTAGATATGACAAAATTAACAACAGGAACTGAGGAAATAGATAAGATAAAAGAACACATTAAAGAAGGGATGGTAGATAAAGCATCAACATGCATAGAGAAGATAATAAAATCCGCACAAATGCAAAACATTCGAGGCGAAAGAAGAGCGAAACCCTGGTTCGATGTGGAATGCTATAAAGAAAGGCAACGGGTTCTAAACCATCTTCATAAACTAAGGTCCACAAAAACACTCTTAGACACTGAAGCATACGCTCAAGCAAGATGAGACTACAAAGCGCTCTTGAAGAAAAAGCAAGAGAATTTCACAGAACAAGAGGGACAGAAAATTATTGAACTAGCAGAAGCCAACCCATTCACAGCCCTACAACCTAGGAAACAGAAATTTACGCAAGCCATACAAATGAAGGAGTGGGAAGCGCATTTCAAAGCCATATTAAGCACGGAAAACTCCTTCCAAGCATATGACCACACCGACATCAAAAATTAAGACTTCGTACCAGTCACGAAGGATGAGATAATCAAAACTCGACAAGATTTAAAAACTGGGTAAGTCGCAGGACCAGACGAAATCTATAACGAACACCTAATAGACTCCATACAACCACTAGCAGACATATGGGTAGACCTTTTCAACAAATGCACAGAGACCAATCAAATTTCTACGAGCTGGAGAGACTCCATCATTAAGCTGATCTACAAAGGGAAAGGAGATGAACAATGCCCAGACTCATACCGAGGCATAGCTCTGGGAAATGCCACAGCCAAACTATTCACAAAAATAATCAATAATAGAATGACAAGAAGCAAGCCACCTTATTCCAGAGGAACAGTATGGATTTCGGAAAGGTAGATCAACCCTTCAAGCAATAGCAAACCTCCACGAAGACATACAAGATGCAATAAGGCGGAGAAATGGAAAACTATACACAGCTTTCATCGATTTTAGTAATGCATTTGACTCCTTACTAAGAAGAAACATAAAAGAAAAACTGGAAGATATGCTTGGCAAAAACAACTACCTGACAACAACCACAGCAAATATTCTAAAATATATGGGTTGGTTTTTTAGTTTTGGCACCTTAGTTATAACTGGATTAATAACTCACTTAGATGGTTCCAAGTTTCACAGGCCCTCGATGTAGCCCCCACCTTTGCGTACAACGTGTTCCCAGTAATGCAGAAGTCGTTGGATCCCGTTGGCACTGCCCAATCTATTGATGGTACGAAGAGAGCGCATGGCAGCCTGCTTAACGTCTTCAATGGTACGGAAGCGCTCCCCGCGCATTGTCATCTTCATCTTCGGGATGAGATCATAGTCGCAGGGACTGATGTCGGGAGAATATGGGGGGTGATCGAGGACCTCCCAGCCCCAGCGATCCAACAATGCCGACACAATGCCTGCTGTGTGTGCCCTAGCATTGTCATGCAGAACGGTGGGCGGTGTAACCATGTGGTGGCGCCGTTTCCTTCTCAGAGCTCCTCGGAGATGGTCTTGCAGAAACGAACAATAGTACGCCGCATTAACGGTTTGCCCTTGGGGAACGGTATGGTGAATGATCACACCATCCCAATCATAGGCAAGAATCAACATTACCTTCATATTGGTGGAGGTTGGTCGAACTGTTAGTTTCCGTGGTGCCACCACTCGTTCGATTGGCGTTTTAACTGTGGCTCATAAGATCTGGCCCACATTTCGTCAATGGTTATGATACGCCGTAAGAAGGCCTTTCCTTCGCGCTCATAACACTGCAAGTGCATACGACAAGCGTCACATCGCAGCCATTTGTGCATGTCGGTTAAGTCATGCGGAACCCATTTGGACGCAATCTTCCTCATTTTTAGTAAGTCCTTCAGGATGTGGAGGACAGTTGAATGCGCCAGTCCGGTATCTTGCTCTAATTGACGAATCGTTACGTTCCGATCCAACTCTATTAACGCGGACACCATCTGTACATTATCATCACTTACTGGTGGGTTACCAGATCGTGGCATGTGCTCCACACGTTCGCGCCCATCTGGAAACGCTGCAACCCATCTTGCTACCGTTCTGAACGGTAACGCAGCTGCATCACACGCTTCCTGCAATCCTCGGTGACACAGTTTAGCACTGCGACCCCTAGCACACTGAATTTTTATCCACGTTCTCTGCTCCTGCTTGGAAAACATTGCAACTGTCTTTCGCGAGCGCTGGTTTCACACTACTCATCTAACAGGCGTGACTGCGCACGAGCGGTGGTGAGGACGGGCGAGGTCATGTGCTCTGAGGGAGGGGATGCAGGGCAGCAACCGTCGGTAAAAGTGGCAGCGCCCAACATTGTTGCAACTTGGCACTGAAGCATTGGTGCCAAAACTAAAAAACCAACCCATGTATAGTATCCTCACCATAGACAACAACATAGAGAGATCCAGCCCAATAGTACAGACAAATGGTATCCTTCAAGGTGACACTTTGAGCCCACTACTATTCAACATTGCCACTGCTGATGTAATAAAAATGACAGCAACTGAAAATACCAGAGTCTACCTCTGTGCTGATGACATAGCTCTTGCCTTCACAAATGCCGAAGATCTGCAAAACAGCCTTAACAACCTGACCATCTGGGCTGAGGAGAAGGCATTGAAAATCAACACACAGAAGAGCTCCTTAATGATGTTTAGAAAAGGGGGAAGGATTGCAGAAAAAGACAAGCTAAGCCTTGGAGAAAAGAAAATAGAAATAGTAAACGAATACAAATATTTAGGAATCACCTTCCAAACATCAGGAAACTCCTTCAACAAACACATAAAACAAAAGACAATAACTGCCATCGCTGCAATGAGGGACATCAGAAAAATTCAATCACTATCATTAGACACCGCAATGAAGATTTTCAGAGTCAAAATAGTACCAATCCTGACATGGACTTCAAATAATATGGAACTACTTTAAAACAAGAGATCTAATAACAATAGAGAATGTAAAAGCACACTATCTAATGAAAGCACCTGGCATCTAAAAATATACACCCTCCAGGTATACATATTTACTGGCAAGAGAATCTTTCCTGATAGAGGAACCAAAATATACACTACTACTACAATGCGTTCTCCTCAGCCCAGATGGTCAGGTTGTTAAGGCTGTTTTGCAGATCTTCGGCATTTGTGAAGGCAAGAGCTATGTCATCAGCACAGAGGTAGACTCTGGTATTTGTTGTTTTGTATTCGAAATGACGTTATCGGGTACACGATACCTAAATCTTTGAAATTTAGGATCTTTGCTCCTGATGCTGTTCGCGACATGATTTTAACATATTACCATTCCTCCGCCTTTGGTGCACACATCGGTATGCACAGGACCTTCAGAAAGATCTCGAGCGAGTTTTATTGGCCTTCGATTAAGTCTGACTCCTTTAGTTTTGTCCGGAAATGTTTAACCTGTCAACGTTCCAAACCTGCGCAAAACACCAAGGTAGGTCTGCACCAAGCAGATATTGTGACTCCACCAGGAGAGCGTTTGTTCACAGACTATTTTGGTCCACTCATCCGATCAAAACAGGGTAATCAGGCCATTCTCACTGTTATCGACGGTTTCTCTATAAATTCGTTTGGCTTTTTCCAGTGAGAGAAATTACGTCAAGAACTGGTTTAAATGGTTTAATAGTAGGCTACATTATGCAACGAGCCTATAATGGCTATAATTAAGACACGAGTATGTTTATAAAACGAGCGTATGCGAGTTTTATAATTTCCATACGAGTGTCTTAATTACCATTATTGGCGAGTTGCATACGACTGTTTATGTTCGACTATAATTATTATAACTATTTTATGTTCGAAGATAAATATTCATAAATATCTGTTGAGATTTCGCCAGTTTTATGTACTGAACAGAGCGCATGAGACGCAGAGAATGCCTTGTATTTGACCATGGCCTTCTCGATTACCCCACTATGACACTGGGCAACGCAGTTTAGGAGGCCTTGGAACTCCACGCAGGTGCGATGCTAACCTTATCTAATTGGTCAAACAACTGTTTCTTGAGCTGTGACTGGTGGGAGAAACTGTTTCATAATGAAAAATAGTGTTATAATGACCATCATTATGATACAGTTTTCTGACACATAATAGTCAGGGTCGAACATAAATGATTATATTGTACTGTATTGCCAATGATAGTGCTACTAGCTTTGCTAGCGATCTGTGCTTCTATTGTGGCCGTACGCTGCTTTCCGCTGACTCGGAAATAGTTCGTATTACAGTGTTGTCACCTATGTGTACTAAGCAAATCCTGCCAGCAAGGTCGCTTGCATGTTTACATTTCTAACGTGTAGAACAAACACATCTGTGAACTGGCCTGACTGATTGTGTTGGCCTGTCTAGTACGAGCGTCCCCTTTTATCTGTGTCAGTTGTTTTCATGTCTTATCTGTTGAATTATTGGCATTATTCCTGTGTACCCTCCCCGGTAGTATTATCCCTGAGTAACATGTCTTTCCTACTATTGACTGTGTTGAAATTGCCCTGAATTTTCCTAGGGTGACGTCTGCTAACGCGTTCGTCCCTTTAAGTTGGTATGTAAAAGAACCTTCTGCTCCACACATTTGTGGTGTGAGTGACATTGAGCATGGAGGCATATAACATATAAATCACTGGTGTCCATATAACATATACATTCATAATCACTGTTCACTTGTAAAAATATACTTTGTAGGCTTCTGATTTTTTTTTTAGCAGAACCCTTTACGGATTAGTAACACCACATTATATATCTATGTACACTGTGGACTCGTGTGAGGGTTTGCCAGTGTATATGGATTTGTGTAATTTGTGCGCGTGTTGGTCAGTGTTTTGTCAAATGACGTGTATTTGTTTAGCCATAACTCGCCGTATGTGTCAATGTCTGTCCCCCTAGCCTGTCCTGGGTTTGAGCTTGTCGCGTAGCCTATTTAGACCTTAAGCCGCGTACATTTTTATTGCTCTGAGCCGGAGCTGCCCATGCTCGCGAGTATTCTCCCTGTAATTTTTCCTCCCTTATGGCGTTTAGTGGCCTTATTTAGCGCCGCAGCCTGCTGGTGTGTCCGGGCTTGCCCTATGATTCTATTGTAGGCACCTGGCAACCATTGGGGCGGGTCCCTATTGTCTTCCGTGGGCGTTTTCAGTAGGGTGAGTCTGGGCTTTGCCTTGCCGTATTCCCCCCTCGTCGAATGATGTGTCCACGTGCCCGAAGTGATTATCGCTCGTCGCGGTGTACTGTTATTGTCTACTGGGGTGTGTGCCCCTCTATCTAACTGGCCTGTAGGGTTAGGGAGCAATGTTTTCCTATTTCCCTGTAAAATCTGCCTATGTATGGGCGTTGTATTGCGGGAAGTGTCCCCTTTGTTTGTAGGGGTTGGGAGCAACACCCTTCTACGTGTCTGGACTGAGGAAGTTGGTGCTAATGCTCGCCTAGGTTCTGACATAATTGCCCTTCGAACCGGTGCTGTAGGACGTGTAGGTGTTTGTGTCTGTCTCGTGTTTGAGGTTGAAGTAGCAGGCTCCTCTCTCGGGGCCACGGCATTCTCCTTCACACTCGTGGTTTCTGCTGTATGTATAGACATCTCCGCGAATGTCCGTCCGAGCTGTTCAATGTCCCCATATTTAGGGTTTACAGGCCTGTTTATCTCAATTGTGAGTATCATGTTTTTAGCCTCTAATTTGCGATACTTTGCCCAAATTTTGGCGTATTTTTTCGCCAATCGCCTGCTGTCGTTTTCCACTTGTGTACCCCTCGTGTCTGCCCTCATGTGTAGCTGTGTGAGTTTTTAATAAGCTGCGTGTAGCTGGTCATGTGTGCTATGCAGTCGGCAGTGCACCCTATTCAATTGCGTACATATCGTACTGCTTTTGGTTCTAATGTAGGCCCCCTGTGGGTAATCTTTGTTTGTGCGTGTGTAGGCTGAATTCTTTTATACTGCGCCCTTGTGATTTCCGCACGTACTCTTGTTTAGCTTGTATTTCCTTGTGGATCTGTATGATCTCCTGTTAAACCTGTATACTTCTAAGCATGTCTTGGCGGGCAAGTGACATCATATTGTCTCTATCTAGGTTGAGGAATCTGTAATAATATGCCTCGTGTATCTGTAGTGTAGTATAATGCCTAGTTCAGTCTTTTACCTCGACGTGGTATATGCCTATCATATATCTTAAGGCGGGGATTCTCAATGTATTGGGGGTCTTGTGCTAACTATTGCCCTTGATAATTTCTCTACGGGTGGGCTGGAAGTTCTAATGTAAATTGATATACGTCCCGTAAAGTAAATCTCACCTTATGGGACCCTGAAGAAAAAATCTTCTATTCGCTCCTGTTACGGGGTCAACTTGCTTGCCTTGCGAGAGGTTTTTACTGTGAATACCCTACGGGGTGGGCGGGTGGGTAAATATACTTTACTGTACCGCACTTTAAAATAATCTGTGACGTAGCTCTCTAAAAAAATTCGCTACTTCGCTTGGCTGTAGGTACCTTAGATACTGAGATCGGTAGTCCCGGACTTGTTGATTAAGCCCCTGTCTGTACGGAGACTACTGGTGCCCCTACCACTTTTGTTCAGTACCCTGAACGGGGGTTGGTAGAACAAAGAATACTGGGGGTGAGTTTAGAAGATGGTGGTTAATTATTGTGAGCTTCAACGAAAGTGCTGAAACTCCGAATGTGTGTACGAGAGAGTGTTGGACGAAGGGGCGGAGCTCTAATTGGTTAGGGTCATAAATCTAAGGGATGCACTCTTGATGGGGAACCCTTGGCTTGTAAAGTAAACACCACTAGTGAGCAATTCAACTATCTGCTGAGCTCGCAACGGTACGCTCGGCAGCCACGCGACCAAGTACTTCAAGGCTATGACACTGAAAAGGTCTATACTGCTTACACAGCTGTTTTATAATTAATGCCACTGGCAGTTCAAGGTGTAATGTAGGGAGTTAGGCGATAAAGACAATGTTTGCGATTAAATGTTACAATGGATGTGTGGTGTTTGTGGTCACTTGTTTATTGGACCAGAAATGTTATGAATGCGTCCCTTTGTTTAGGGACGGTGTAACACAATGTAAATGTTGCACTAAAGTAATTCAGGTGTCAAAGGGGAAGGATTGTAACTTGTAAAGTTCAGGAATCTGAGATACACTCTTACCTCGTGACGTCGTAACAGTTGGACAGAGCCTCCGGCAAAGATAGACAATTAGTCCCTTGGGGTCGGTCTTCTTAAACCTTTTGGAACTGCTGAGTCGAGTGTTTCCTCACTCTGTTGCTGTTCATGTTAGCCCTATTATGTGTGTATGTGAATGATGCAAGTCTTGAGCATGAGCTGAGGCTTCAACTCTGCTGGCTGTGTGTGATAGAACTGTGGGCCGGTTGTTGTTGCTGGTTCCGGCCTGAGGGTGGTTTTGGGGTGAAATTGGTGTAGTGGGTTGGATAGATGCGTAGACGTGTTTTATGGGGATGCGTAGGGTCCCAAAGGGGTGTAGGGTCCTTAAGGGCCCTAACAATATCTAGGAATCACCTTCCAAACATCAGGAAACTCCTTCAACAAACACATAAAGCAAAAGGCAATAACCGCCATCGCTGCAATGAGAGACATCATAAAAATTCAATCACTAACATTAGACACCGCAATGAAGATTTTCAGAGTCAAAATAGTACCAATCCTGACATGGACTTCAAATAATATGGAACTAATTTAAAACAAGAGATCTAATAACAATAGAGAATGTAAAAGCACACTATCTAAAGAAAGCACTAGGCATCTAAAAATATACACCCTCCAGGTATACATATTTACTGGCAAGAGAATCTTTCCTGATAGAGGAACTAAAATATACACTACTACTACCAACCACGAAAGCATACAGCAATCTCCTAACAGAAAGGCAGCAGAATTCTATGGCATGAGCGCCATGATCAGTCGAAGCTGGGCAAAAGCTAACCAGCAGATGAGAACGCAGTCAACAGGCTGGCGGTCCATGGTTTCCATCAGAAGACATGCCGCATAACATCATACTACAGCATCTCTGAGAAATGCGTGTGCATACAGTGCAACGAAAATTGCGACAAATACCACATCCTCTTATGCAAGAACAATACAAGATCACTAATGGAACTTAGTTCGAAACTAAAGACATAGATACATCTCAAACAATCAAATGTATTAAAAAATTAATGTATGGCCACTTGGCTGCAATAACTCTTTAAGGTAAATGCACCAATGGTCGTCATGTTAAGGGAGATTTAGACAAGAAATCATATACACCGTACACATTTTGGTAAATTTAATCAACAAAAGCACTGTACCTAACCTCAAACACTAGGAAAGACCAAATATCAAAGATATTCGTTTTAGGAAAAATGACGTATTTTTAAAAAAAAGTGTGTTTTTGCGCCAGTGTTCGGCACGATGTATTTGGATTTTTTCTATATTCGTCACCCGTTTGCACCAATTGCCGTCACATTGTTAATTTTCCTTGTCTACTGTTTATAATGTATTTCTGTCAATTGTTGCGTAATACACCGATTTATCGACTTGGAGGCTAACATTTACGAATAAAACAATACCAGTAATTATGTTTTTTAATAAAAATAGAATATTAAAAAAAAGACTGCAACGGGAAGCGGGATTGGTGGGTAGAAGACATACGAGCAGGAAAATATCGTAATTCTGCTCTAAACAAGTGAGACCATGGCATAACAGCCTGGAAAATGACCATTCGCCGAGGCCTAACACCGATTGTTGCCATAGAAACCCTCTGAATTCGCCACTCATGTACATTTTTCTTCCAGGCTGTCTTTAGTAGCTTAAAAACCCCTACATCCATGGGTTGAAGTACGTGTGTGACATTAGGTAGTGAAGCGACCAAAACAATTCCATGATCCTCACAAAATTTACTAGTATGTATGGTCTCCCATAAGTCCAACCCCTCGTCCACGTCGTGGGAGACGGGCAACGGCACAAAGTAGGGGATCGCCTGTAGGGGCGAAGTACAGTGGGGACTTCGTGTGCCCCGGGACCGTTACGGTAGCTGTGAAGGTCCTACAGGAACCCTGAAAAGTGACGGCTAACGGGGCTCTGGTGAAGCTACGATAGGCCCAGCAAGCCAGTAGTGGATGATACCAAATGCTTTCAAAAATGGAACGAGCCTCGGACAGGATGGATTTAATAGACGACGACACGGCTTTACACACGGACTAAGATTTGGAACTTTAAACCTAAGAACGCTGACGGGGAAGGTGGAGGAGATAGTGGATATGATGGAAAGAAGGAAGTTGGATTTATTGGGATTGGCAGAAACAAAGTGGAAAGGGGAAGGAAGGAGAGAACTGAGAAAAGGCTATAGACTGTACTGGAATGGGAACGAAGAGGGAAAGAGGAATGGAGTGGGAGTAGTAGTACGAGATGGTTTAAAAGAAGAAGTGAGGAGAATAAGTGATAGAATGATGAAAGTGAAAGTAGCACTGAGGGGAGAGACCGTAGAAATAGTGCAAGTGTATGCTCCACAAGTAGGCTGCGCCTCTGAAGAGAAGGAGGAGTTTGAAGAGGAATTACAGAAGCAGCTGGTCGGAAGAAATATGATTGTTATGGGGGATCTCAATGCCCATGTAGGAAGTGAAAGACAAGGTTATGAGAGTGTTCTAGGACCAGAGGGTTGGGGCGGAAGAAATGAGGAAGGAAAGAGACTGTTGGACTTCTGCCAGAGGAACAGCCTGCTAGTTGGGAACTCCTGGTTTAAGAAAAGAGAGAGCCACACAATCACATGGTACAGTGATGACTTGACCAGGAAGTCGGTGGTCGACTATATACTGTATGAGAAAGAACTAAATAAGAACATCACGGACATCAAGGTTATACCATCGGAGAACCTGGATAGCGACCATCGATTGCTGGTAATGAACCTGAGAGGGAGTAAGGAGAAGAAAGGGACTGAGAACCAGGAAAGACGTATAAGGATATGGAAACTGAAAGAAGGGGATAGAAGGGTCGAGTACCTCAAAATGGTAAAGGAAGGGATTCCAACAGATGAAGAAAGAGGGGTGGAAGAGGAATGGGCTAGATTTAAGAAGACACTAGTAGGTGCAGCAGAAGCAGTATGTGGGAGGACAAGTAGTAAGAAGAGGTGGAAGGAAACACCATGGTGGAATGAGAAGACAAAATATATAGTAAGGGAAAAGAATAGAGCCTTTAGGAGGTGGTATCAAAATAGGACGGTAGAGACAAGGGAAGAGTACCAGGAAAGAAAGGAGGAGGCGAAGCGAGTAGTGGCTGAGGAGAGAAGAAAGTGGATGGAAGAGTGGACAAAGATGATGAAGGAGGATAGTGAAGGTACAAAAAAGGTCCTGTATGGGATGGTAAAAACTAAGAGGCGGAAGGATCCTACGGATTATGTTAGAATGGTGAACAAAAGGGGACAAGAGATAGAAAATAGGGAAGAACTGAAGAAAATGTGGAAAGAATATTTTGAAGAACTTCTGAACCCGAATGGAAAAGATGGTGAGGAGGAAGAAATCGGGGAAGAGGAAGATGAACTGCAAACAGAAAAGGACTTAACATGGGAAGAAGTGGAAGATGCAGTGAACAAGATGAAAGGAGGGAAGGCACGGGGTGTGGATGAGTTGAGTGTGGAGATGGTGAGAGCAGCAGGAGAGGTGGGGATACAGTGGTTGTACCGAGTGATGAGGACAGCATGGAAGGAAAGGAAGACCCCAGAGGACTGGAAAAAAGGAATAATTGTCCCGATCTTCAAGAAAGGTAGTAGAACAGATTGCAGAAACTATCGGGGAATAACACTGATGAGTCATTGTGCAAAGATCTTCGAGAAAGTTTTGGAAAAGAGAATTAGGACAAGGATAGAAGGAGGGATGAGGGAAGAACAACATGGCTTCAGAGCAGGAAGATCCACAGTGGATTTGATTTTTGCTGTAAGGCAGTTACAAGAACAGCACTATGAGTATGGAACAGATCTACTGATGGCCTTCCTGGATATTGAGAAAGCATATGACAGTGTATGCAGAAACAAAGTGTGGAAGTCCCTGGAGGATAGAGGAGTAGAGAAATGGACTCATCATCATCATTTCCCCTTATCCAGCTCCTGCCGGGTCGGGGTATTTATGGCACTTCTCCACTTTCCTCTTTCCTTCCACGATTCTTCTTCCACGATCTTGTCCCAGTCCAGATTTCTTTTTCTTACGCCGTTCTTCACTGAATCCATCCACCTTGTTCTAGGTCTTCCTCTTGGTCTCTTACCCTTGCACTTCGCCTCCAGCATCTGTCTTGGTATTCTATTTTCCTCCATCCTCTTTACATGTCCAAACCACCTTAGTTTATTCTTCTCAATTCTCTCATTTAGTTTTCCCATCCCAACTTCCTTCCTAACATCTTCATTCCTCACTCTGTCTTTCCTTGTCTTTCCTATCATACTTCTTAGGAATTTCATTTCACTGGCTTGGATTCTACTCTCTTGCCTGCTTGTCAGGGTCCAAGTCTCAGCTGCATAAGTTAATATGGGTACATAGTACACTTTATACATTACCTCCTTGCTTTTCCTTGGTACTTCCTTATCCCAAACAAGTTTTCTTACACTTTGATAGAATGCATTGCTCTGCTGTACCTTCCTGCCAATCTCCATGTCCAACCTACCAGTTTGCATCAATTCACTTCCTAGGTATTTGAACGTGTCCACAATTTCCAAACTCTGACTTCCAATTTTCACAGTGCCCTTTCCTTGTCTTTCCCCTCTTGTCATCACCATGGTCTTGCTTTTCTCTATACTGATTTTCAGGCCATACTTCTGAATATTTTCGTTCAGTGCATCTAGTTGTTTTTGCACTTCTTCGGTGTTCCTTCCCCAGACCACAATATCATCTGCAAATAACAGTAACTTCATTTCTTTATGTTCATATGCTTCCTTTGTTTCCTTTACTATTTCATCCATCACCATTATGAACAAGAGAGGTGACAGCACACTCCCCTGTCTTAGTCCAGTCTTGTTTGTAAACCAATCTGTCTTTCCAACTGGGGTCAGTACCCTGCTAACACAGTTGTTGTGCATTGCTTGCACCATTTCCAACATTTCTCTTCCCAGTCTCTTCTTAACCATGGTTTCCCATACCTTCTCTCTGGGGACACTATCATATGCCTTTTCTAGATCTATGAAAGTCATGATCAAATCCTCTCCATATTCCCAGTTCTTTTCCATCCCCTGCCTCAAGCTAAAGATTGGGTCCACTGTGGATCTTCCACTCCTGAAGCCATACTGTTCCTCTTGCAACTCTCCTTCCACCTTTCTTCTCATTCTTCTTTCTAATATCCTTTCCAGTATTTTTACTATCTGTGATATGAGGGTGATCCCTCTATAGTTATCACACACCTTCTTGTCCCCCTTCTTAAACACTGGTATTATTAGCCCTTTCTTCCAGTCTTCTGGTACACATTTCCATTTCCACACACACTTTAGCAGTCGATACAGCCATTGCATACCAACAGGTCCAGCAGCCTTTATCATTTCTACACTGACTTCATCCACCCCTGTTGCTTTTCCCATCTTCATTTTCTGTACTGCTAATTCCACCTCCAGCATTGTTATATCATCTTCTGTTATAGAGTCGTCAGGTTGTGTCACTTCCATCTCACCAGTACCATTGCTCACATTCAAAAGCTTATCGAAATACTCCTTCCATCGTCCCTTTATCTCTTCTGGGTGTGTTAACAACTCTCCATCTTCTTTTTTCACTAGCTTTGTAGTAACTCTTTCTTTCCTCTTACTTCTTAGAAGCCCATACAGCATCCTTTTACTGCCACTTACATCTGTTTCCATTCTTCGTGTAAATTCTTCCCAACTTTTCTTCTTTTCTTCTCCTACCACTTTCTTACACCTCCGTTTGCTATCGTGATACTTCCTTTTGCTTTCTTCTGTTTGATCTCGGTTCCATTCTTTCCATGCAGACTTCTTTTCTTTCACTGCTTTCCTCACTTCCTCATTCCACCATGGTGTCTCCTTCTCTTTCACTCTTGTTGACATCCTACCACAAGCACTCTCTGCTGCACCAACAAATGCCTTTTTAAAGTGAGACCATTCCTCTTCTATGTTTTCCACTTCAGTAACTGGGATTTGTTGCTTCAATCTCTCCTGAAAATCTTCCTGTACGGTTTTGTCTTTCAATTTCCATACTTTTATTTTACTTTCTCTGATCTCCTTTAGGTTTTCCAATTTTTCCCATCTAAATTTTGCCACCACAGCTCTATGGTCCCCATCAAATGCTTCTCCTGGTAAAGCTGTCACATCTATCAGCTTTCTGCGATTAGTCCTTTCCACCAGAAAGTAGTCAATTACTGATTTTGTTCTTCTATCGCCCCAACCATATCTCGTAATTTTCCTGCTGTTTTTCTTCCGAAACCATGAATTACCCACTATCAGTCCATTCCTTTCACAAAAGTTTACAAGTTCCTCTCCTTCCCGGTTCTTTTTCCCATATCCATATGGTCCAATGACTTCTTCCTTTCCTTGTCTCTCGTTTCCGACTTGTGCATTCATATCTCCCATGATCACCACTTCTACATCTGAAATTACTCTTTCTACATCCTCCAGGAATACTTCAATATCTTCTTCTCTGTTTCCAGTCTGTGGTGCATACACTTGTATGAAGTCCATCACGTCATTTTTCATCTTCATTCTAATTTTCATTATTCTGTCACTCACACACTCGACCACTTCAACATACTCCTCCAGTTGTTTCGAGGTTATCAGTCCCACGCCATTTTTGGCCTCTTGGCCACCACTCCAGTATAATGTATATCCTTTCCTCAATTTTTTCCTTCCTTTACCTTTCCATTTCACTTCACTCAGCCCCATCAATCCAACATTCTCCCTCTCCATGAAGTCTACCACCTCCTCCACCTTACCTGTCAGGGTCATGACATTCATGATTCCCACTTTCATTTCGGTTACTGGTCGCCCATTTCTCACAGTTCCCCCAGTACCAAAAGAACTGCTCGTCGCCTGCAGGGTACGCCCTAACCTTTTCCGATTCATTCGAAGTGCCATTTCCATTTTAGGCTATTATTACGATGGGGTCGCCACTCCCAAAGGCATTTTATGAAGCTACTGCCAGCTATTATACAGGCCGCCCCTAACATGGGAAACAGACGCCCTTGCAGCCGCCCCTAACCTGGGAAACAGACGCTGCCGATTGATGCTGTACTCTTACTATTCCCTGAGTACTGGGTTGCCTCTTCCGCAATCTCCACCGTTCCGAAGTCCATCTTCTCCGCTGCAGATTCCGTTGAGGTCTTCGCACGTAACCCTGTGCACGGGGCCTATGTTATACCCCATAGGACTGGGTCCTCACCAGAACTTAGCCGGTACTGTAGTTCCATAGTATATTACAGTACCGTTGCCCACCCCCGCGACGTGGACGCGCCTGGCAAGATTTATCCATGTAGCCAATTAAAATTGCCTCACGGACCGGGTTAAGGAGCTGTCTAAATCCAGCCTCCAAGGTTCCAGCTTCCAAGAAATAGACTATAAAGAGGATAAAGGAGATGTACAAGGGAAGCGTGAGCTGTGTGAAAGTGGGAGGAGAGAGATCAGACTGGTTGGAACAGAGAAACGGCCTGAAACAAGGAAGTGCCTTGTCACCGTTACTTTTCATTGTGGTGATGGATGACATAATGACCCGAGTGGCACAAGTAATTGGGGAAGGAAAAATGAAAGCAATGGTGTTTGCAGATGATTTGATGATTTGGGGAAACAAGGAGGAGGAGGTACAGGAACAGTTGGACGTGTGGGAAGGAATAATACAAGGATATGGGATGAAATTTAGCATAAATAAGAGTGAGATGGTGATCACAACAAGGAAGAAGGAAAGAACCACAACGGGAATAACAATTGGTGGGGAACAGCTGAAGAAAGTGGAGAGTTTCAAGTATCTAGGAAGCCTGATACAAGAGAATGGAAGAAACAATAGAGAAATAAATGAGCGGGGGAGGCAGGCAGAAGCATTTCGGAGGAGTGTGAGAAGCATGTAATGGAGCAAGGATGTCCCTCAGAACAGCAAAAAGATCATATATCGGACGTACTAGGTCCCTATCCTGACGTATGCCTCGGAGACCTGGGTTATGAAAGGAAGGGAGAAGAGCAAAATACAGGCCAGTGAGATGAGGTTCTTGAGAAGCAGTATTGGAGCAACAAAGATGGACAGAATAAGAAATGAGAGGACCAGAGAATTAATGAAGGAGGAACCATTACAGGATGGTATAGAGAAGTCTAGACTTAGATGGTATGGACATGTAAAACGAATGGAGGAGAAGAGGATACCCAGGAGGATACACGAGACGAAGTGGGAAGGAAAGAGACCGAGAGACAGGTGGCTGAAGGGGGTGGAAGAAAGCGTGAAGAAGAGAGGAGAAGACTGGACAAGGGTGGAGGCTGAGAGATGGTGGGAAGACAGAAGACGTTGGAGAGGCTTGTGTTCCAAACAGACCCGGCCAGTGGCTGGAAACTGTGCAAGATGATGATGATGTATGGTCAAGTGTGAGAAGTGCCCGTCTATGAATAATGTCGGGGAGAATCTCCTTCTCAACCAACCCAGAATGAAATATGTTACTGAGAAATTCGTAAAACACTTCCCCCCGTCAGCGATTTGCCAATGCCCCAGTGTGCTGGCATTGAGGCAATAATGATGTCTTGCGGCAGACGTTCACACTTGAACATTATCACCGTGGGCATTGCCTCTTAGAAGTACCTTCAAGCATTCTTTCTCATCCGAATTCACTTGCTGATATATTGTCTTGTAACCCCTGTTCGCCAGCACTTTGTTACCTTTCGGATTGAGAAAGAAAACCGTCTCGTCAGCGTTGAACAGTCGCCGAGGGTCTGACAAAATAGACTGGAAGTCGTTTTCCACTGAATAGCTGTATGCTTCTGAAACCCAGGTTTTATTTTGATGTTCTGTAATTGCAGCACGGCTTACTGTCAAATTTTGAGGGGTTCGTAAAAGATAGACCTGGATTTCTTTTTATGAAACATTCACGCCATTTCCTTCCTGGCGGCCATCTTTGAAAGGAAAGTCCCTCTTCAATTCTTGTATAGGGCACTGGACGTTTTTGCAAATCGTCCTTTGTTACCGGGACCCCGCTTTTCGTAGTGAGATTACCCATTGAACTAGCATAGCCTCAGCTTCCTTTGTTAAAATGGAACTTAGCCCCATTTTCCTCTCTCTAGGAGATTTTCCTTTAATTTTGTCCGAGAGGGTGTTTCTCGGAACACCATTCCTCTCCGCGGCCTTTTTAATACTCATGCCGTCCTCCACAACGGCCATAATAGCAGCTTCCATTTGCTCAATATCATTATTCAGAACTGTGCGTTTCGACATATTGCCTGGGGCAGATGACCTCGTAGTTCCGCCCCTTAAAACAACAATAACTATCTAACATATTGCCTGAAAGCAAAGATTTAGTCTTAGAATAATATATTATTTACCGTCTCAATAAAAATTTAAAAAATCCTCTGTAGCACGCCTAGCCAAAAAAACCTAGGCCTACTGAGGTGCGGCCGTCAAGAAGAGAGACCTACGTAATAATAACAATACCCTGTAAATGTTTATTGGTTGCGAAACCATAACGAATAGAATAAAAAGTGTGATCTCTTCTCCCTCAATAGCATGTAATGAATACGGATCGGGTTGGCACTCGCCGCTATGCAGCGCTACAGTCGACTTGAGATTGTTGATTTCCACATATGTTTATGTGTTAATGTGCGATATATTAAGTATTTAATCGGTCGGAGTGTTTTGGTGGTGTTCTGTGCAAACGTTTATTGATATACAAGTGCTTACACTATTACTTCATAGTATTAATACCTGAAATGCTATTGTAGGAAGTATTAACTGAAATGGAATTTAATTTCTTGTGTGTTGACGTTATCTTAATGTGTTAATTTTATTGTTATTTAATGTTAGTCAACAGCAGTTTAGCCCTTATATTTTGAGTGCTTAATGTGAGTAGTGAAGATGCCTTGCTGTTTTGTACCAGGATGCAGATCTGGCTATGGGGACTGTAAACAGGTCAGACGGTTTTTCAAACCTTCTAAAGATAAGGAACGTTTTATCAAGTGCAAAGGGGCCATACCAGGGAAGGATAGGGAACTTAGCCTACTGAAAAGTCCTACATCTGTGATGCTCACTTTTCAGAAGATTTAATTGTTAAATTCGACAAATTTGTGATAGGAAGTAGTACTTCTCCCAAGAACCAACTGGCGATTGAAAGACTATTCTGTTCCACATATATTTTCTAATTTTCTATTTGTCCAGTATGGTGTAAATAAAATCCTCTTGATGCCATTAAAGACCACTTCTGTGAAGAAAGGGATGAGAATAAAACGACAATGAGTTTACAAACATATATCTACCGTAATGCTGAAGGAGGCGTGTTCAGTTTTAGGCAATAGCCTACTCTAAGAAGGGGTCATGACTGTGCGCTCTATGTCTGTTAAATGTTAAGTGCTTCTGAAATGATGGTAGTTTATTGAGTTTGGTGTTTGTGGAGTGAAATTTATGGTTATTATTGAATTTTATATTAATCTACAGTTAAGTTGAAAGTTGCGTTTGTACGTTTTTTTGTGGCTGTGTTGCAAGTCTTAAGGGAATGTAAAATGTGTAACAATGTGAAGAAATCCTTTCTGATAGCGAGGTTAATATTTCCATTCTTTTTTTTTTTTTTTTATTTACCGATAGTTGGCAAAACTAACTGCATTTTGAACTTGCTCTCTGTTTTCGCTTATTGTCGAAACTGGACTATTACAGAAGACGACTTATTAAATGATAATTGGGCACAGTAAAATAAGTGGAGATGTCGAACTTATTAGCGCCTATGAGGATATCTTGCGGTGTTTTAACATGTAAGACAGGTCGCAAGGTTTTAAAAGTCTCGTAAGCGCCAATGCTAACTTACATCACAGATCGGAGCCAGCGCTGCGCTGCGGCGGACCAGGCGTACTAGGCCAGTGATATCACTTCTTATTCTATTCGTTATGGCGAAACGTTAACACAAACCTTAACATTATCCTGCAATAGTGTTCGTCACGAATGTGCTCTAACGTTCGTCAGCTATGACGACTACTGGACACGATGATCAAATGATAATTTAATTAATACAGGGTACTTTAGAGCTACATTATAAGTATATTGCCGCTGTTAGTTAGGTCTTGCAAGGAGAAATGACAATGTGCCAGTTTTCGTCACAAATGACGAGCATTGGTAAAGTGCATTTTTTTAAATCCAGTGTTTGTCACTGGCATTTCTAACAAAACTAGGCACGTGAGCACGAAATAACAAATCACATATGTTACAGAAACAATTACCAACTATATCACGCACTTGTAACATTTTAAAATGTCAGAACATAACACGCATGCACATAATTAACTCGCGCGCGTGCTTAGCGCATGCGAGAAGCAAATGGCGCGTCAAGGCAGCTCAGCTCACAGGAGATGTTTGACGCAGGGAATCACCTATTACATCGCACGCATGATTTCGCAAAGTTGCTCCTTATCGGCAAGGAAGGTATGACGCTTCTCGTAAGACTTCGTGTCTTGAGAAAGACCCGTTGACATGCTTATTTTTTTGTACTTATATACGAGAGTGACGAAGACTGGATCAGTGACGAAAACCGGTACAGTTACCTTATATTATATAACTTAGGCTAGTAAAATTCCAGCTGCTGTTGGCCATTATCCGCGTGAATTATGCACAAGTACAGTATTGCCAACCCTACGCATACGGTACTAATTGTATATAAGAGGGGAGCTGTGGGGGCACTACCCCCTCCGAAAAAAGCCAATAAAAAACAAGTGTGTTGCTTTGGTAAAAGCATAAAATAATTGTACATTTGGTTGTAAGTTACCCTAATCTTAAATTATTGGCTAAGTTATAAACAATATTAAGATTGAAATTAGACTACCTCGTGGTGTAGTGGCTAGCATTCCTGGCTGCTGGTCCGGAGGTTCGAATTTGATTTCTGGCTCTGTCAAGAAATTTTAATTCTGGTCTGAGGGTTGGAACGGGGTGTGGCAAAACTGAGAATTCCACAGTACGGTACTTTTGAGAAATAAATTATCTTTTTTTTTTAATAACTGTTTACCTTACTGCTTAATAAAATGACAGAGTATTAGATATTTAAATATATTAAAAGGAACAGAGACTCCGCCTGATCAATACTTTTTATAATTAAAATACAATGGGTTACATTATACCCATATGGTACATGTTTCGGGGTTTATATTAACCCCTTCATCAGCCATACATCGAGAAAAACACTTGTCATTATCATTAAAAATATCCTAAAAAATATGAATCTAACGTGAAATGAATAAATGAAACGGATGAAAGCAAATGCAAATGAGGAATGATGTGGTGCAACAGACATATCCAAAAAAAAACAAAAAAAAACGGGGGAACATAGAACTAGTACATACACATAAGATAAAAACACATTAAAAATAACACATTAAAATTTGATCACTGGAAGTTCATGTTGGTAAATGTGATTTAACATGTTCACATTGGGTCCTTATGGCCCTGAAAATATTAATTACAGTATTAATTACATCAGACAAACAGGGAGAAATTTTAATACAAGATTTCTTGAGCGTGTTAACGCCACCAAATACAGAAAATTTTCGGCCATGGCCACTCATATGAGTGACATGAACCATAAATTTACCAGCATCGACAATGATCTAGTAATTTTACACCGTGCAAATAAAGGTACATTAATGAACATTTTAGAGTCCATTGAGATCAACACCGCCCAAAGAATCTTCGACCCCCCCCCCAACCTCAACGAGATTCATTTTGATTCCAATGTCTTGTTCGACACTCTTATCAGATTTCATCGTGTCAATAAAAAAAGATAAAAATAAACCACCTTGAACCTCCATCCTCGCCTTTCCTCCCCCCTCCTGCCCCCACACCTACACCTATCCCCCTACCTACTGCCTTCCCTCTCACACCAGCGCTCCTTCACCTCCCCTCCTGCCCCTCTCTCGCTCATTCAGCACCAGTCTCGCTAGTACGCATTCCGATCCTACCTTCAGGCCGCTTGACAACACGCGGACCTGCATCGAGTGTGTTTGGAATATCTTCTGCTACGAGTAAGTTATCTGTCTTTTCTACTTGCCGCATCAATTTTGGCTTTACTGTATAGTGTTTTCTTAGGTTTTCTTTCCCTTTGTGCTTAACACGTTCTCATTGCTCAATTTTCATTTCAATATTTCTAACACGTAAATTTTCGTTTTCTTTTTGTTTTATTTCTTAATTACTCTCACAACGACTTGTCACCCTGAGAGAGAACCCCCATTTTTTGGATCGCCAACTCCGCAAAATTTAGTGTGACAATTTTTTGTGCAATTTAGTGTTTTCGTGATGAATTCAAGTAAGAAACGATATCATCAGTCTTTCAGTGAGGCATATTCTTCAGAATTTATGGAAACTGGCACAATGAAATAGATAGTCGCTTATCACCAAGAGTTTGTAATCTCTTTCCCTGTAGTCTTTTCTCGCTATTTTTAAGACCTTGCGACACATGTACACATTAAATTTTTGCGCTTTGGGATCTTCTGGATTTCTATTTTTGAAAGTTGGCAGATATGATATCGTTGTGTTCTGCGCACCGCCTTCCCGGCTGACTCGAGCTCTAGTGGTATTGGACGGCAATTTCAATATTGGTGTTGTCCCCTAGAAAGGTATGAGAATCATGTGATATCCATATTAACGAAGTTGTGAGTATCAAAGGCAGATTCTTGTCCCCTTCACTGTTAATGTCAAGAAGTCATTATTTGAAAATTCATTAGAAAAAATAAAGTATTGACTTTTAGCAACTCCAGCTATCTGATATGCCATCGAGCGGTGAAAATAAGGTTCTCACCAGGTAGAATAAATCTACCATGTGGTGATAGTTTGTATTGTTACTATTATGGGTGAACAGAGTGTATACATTTGTTTGTGTTTTTATACACAATTTCCTCCAGGGGCTCACCTCTAGTGGGACGTCGGTTGGCGACCACGGGACCCCAGCTGAGTCCGGCATTGCTTCCACTTACTTGTGCTGGGCTCCTCTCCGTCTTCTTTCCTGTCGACCTCCCTTGGTCAACTCTTGTTCTTTTCCGACCCCGACGGTATTAGGGTATCCGAGGCCTAGGGAGTCTTTTACATACCCGCCTTAATTGGCCCTTGTCTCATCTTTCCTGATCCCTCCTTCTTCGAGGGGTGAGACGTCTTGCTTTCTTTTCATTACAGTATATTTCCTTTTCTCTTTAAGATTCCCGAACTGTTTTTGTTAATTGGCTCCCCGTGTCTCTAAATTCCCTTTAGCGAATGTTTTGCATCTCCACTCCATTTTGTAGGTATTTTCAATCTACGTTGCATTTTGTAAGTCTTTTCGATCTAAGTTAAATTGTATTTTGAGAGTAGTTTCAACCTCAATTGCATTTTGTAAGGATTGACTATCTAAATTGCTTTCTAATAAGTCTTTCAATATAGGGCCTAGGACTTTAGTGAGTATTTTGAATTTCAATTGCATTTTCTAAGTATTTTCAACCTAAACCGCCTTTTGCAAGTATTTTCAATCTAAATTGCATTTTGTATGGTGGGCATTTTGCAAGTATTTTGATTCTCAATTGCATTTTGTGGGTATTTTCAATATAAATTTAAAATCTAAATTGCATTTTGTAATTGTTCTTCCAAATGAGTAGTCATTTTGTAAGCATTTTCAATTTCACTTTGTGAGTATTTTGGATCTGAAATGGGAGTTTCTCAATCTAAATTGCAATGTGTATTTCAATTTCAATTGCATTTTGTAAGTATTTTGAACCTCAATTGCATTTTGTGTGTATTTTCAATCTCATTTGCATTTTGTAAGTATATTGAATTTCAATTGTATTTTGTAAGTATTTCGACTCTACATTGCATTCTGTATGTATTTTGAACCTAAACTACATTTTGTGTGTATTTTTCAATCTATTCCTTTTGTGAGTATTTTCCTTCTAAATTCCCTTTTGTAAGTACAGTGGAACTTGGATAATTCGAACCTCAAGAGACCAGTAAAAAAATTCAAACTATCCAAAAATTCGAATTAAGAAAGTTCTTTGAAAAAGGTAGAGAAAATTTTCAAATTTTAAGTTTTCATCCAAGAACCTTTATTAAACATAATAGTTCCTCAAAAGTTTCAAATGATAAAATAAAACCAAAATGTACTATTCACCTATTTAACGACAGTAGTAATCCAGCAATCTAGATAAGTCTTAGAGAAATCTACTGTTTTTCAAAAATAGTTTGAGATTTTTACCTGTTTCCTACAATTAAGTTAAGTCTCTCTGCCATCACAAAGGAATTGAACAAATTTAAGGAACGTAAAACAGAATCCCTTACGTCATTTCTACTTTCAAAAAACGCCTAAGTTCTGTGATGTGGTGTGTTGCTTGGGCTGCACTCGGAACAGATTTTTCCAGGAACTTCCTCCACGAGTTTATCGCCAGATGCGTCGTCACCATCTTGTTTTTCGGAGTTCAGTACATCGGCAATGATTTCTGCGTCGGTCAGCTCAACACAAACTGCGACATTTTCGTCCATGTTGACGAAGTCCTCGTACGAGATGGCAGGATCGGTGATTACGGCATCCCAGCCGTCGGCTGGAGGCACAGATTCCACTGCAGTTTCGACGGCGCTTTCTTCATAGTTTTCCTTTGTTTCGAACCCTGCTTTTTTAAACAGTTCTTTATTGTTTTCGAAATCACTTGGTCCCAAGCCTGTTTACACATTCGGGATGCCTGAAGAACGTCAAGCTTGATTTTGAGAGCGTCTTAATTCTCAACCAACAAACGGCTATAAAAGTGTTTTAGATTTTTCATTATTCCCTGGTCCATAGGCTGAATAACGGAGGTCATATTGGCAGGGAAAATAATCACTTTCACATTTTCCATCAGTGGTATGGTGTTGTGAGCAGTACAGTTGTCAATGAAAAGGGTGACTTTTACGTTTTTCTTTTATGAAAGGGACAGATGACCTCGTAGTTCCGCCCCTTAAAACAACAATAACTAACTCTTTTGTGAACTTTTTGTCCAATTTCAACAGCCAGTTCTGAAAAAGACTTCCAGTCATCCACGCTTTTGTGCTGTTAACATAATCCACTGGTTTCGATTTAACGTTTTTGAAACAACATGGATTTGCTGACTTGCCGATCAGCAGAGGGAGCTTTTCCGTTCTGTCCATGTTTGCACCATCTAGCAGTGTTATTCTTTCTTTGCTCCGCTTTCTTCCGTGACATTTCCCGTCTTTAAATGCGAGCGTTCTATTTGGTATACATTTAAAAAAAAAGACCCATCTCGTCAACGTTGAAGATGTCCTTTGAGTTTCTGGCCTGGTTCATTTCTTCTAAATCCTTTTTTCATTGATAAGCTTCTCGCTAATCAAACGTCATCATCATCTTGTACAGTTTCCAGCCCCAGGCTGGGTCTGTTTGGAACATAAGCCTCGCCACTTAGTTCTTTCTTCCCACCACCTCTCCGCTGTCACTCTGGTCCAGTCCTCGCCTCTCTTCTTGACACATTCCTCCACTCCTTTCAGCCATCTATCTCTTGGTCTTCCCCTTGGTCGTTTCTTCAGCATCTGCATCTCATGTATCCTCTTGGGAATTTTCTTCTCATCCATTCTCTTTAAGTGTCCATACCACCTCAGTCTTGATGTCTCAATCCTACCTTGCAAGGGCTCCTCTTTCACCATTTCTCTGACCTTTTCATTCCTCACCCTGTCTCTTCTTGTTACTCTGAGCCTACTTCGCAGGAACTTCATTTCACCTGTCTGTATTCTGCTTATGTCTCTTTTCTTCATTGTCCACGTTTCTGAAGCATAGGTCAGTATCGGGATATAGTAGCTTATGTATAACACTTCCTTGCTTTTTTGTGGGACATCTTTATTCCACACTAAGCTCCTAATGCTTCTCAGAAATGCTTCTGCCTGTCTGCCACGTTCCTTAATCTCTTTGTCATTTCTCCCATTTTCCTCCACTATACTTCCCAAGTACTTGAGACTTTCCACCTTCTTCAGCTGTCCACCTCCAAGTGTTATCCCACTCATTGGTCTGTCCTTTTTCCTGGTCGTTAACAGGATCTCACATTTACTGATGTTGAACTTCCATCCGTACTCTCCCACTGTTTCTTCCCAAGCCTTTAGTTGCTCCTGAATTTCCTCCCCCTTGTTTCCCCAGACCATGAGATCATCTGCAAACACCATTGCTTTCATCTTATCTTCTCCTATCTTTCCTGCTATCCGTGTCATTACCTCGTCCATAACCACAATAAAGAGAAGGGGTGACAGCGCACTACCCTGTTTCAGGCCACTCATTTGTCTGAACCAGTCTGTTCTTTCCCCTCCAACTTTCACACAACTCACACTTCCACAATACATCTCCTTCACTCTGCCTACAGTCTCTTTTTCCACTCCCATGTTCTCCATTGCTTTCCAAACCTTCTCCCTACACACACTAACATAGGCCTTTTCGATGTCCAGGAAGGCCATCAACAGATCCTCTCCAAATTCGTAGTGGTGTTCCTGGAGCTGTCTCACTGAAAATATGAGATCCACTGTTGATCTCCCAGGTCTGAATCCATACTTTGTTCTGTCGTTCCACCATTCCTCTTCTGACACAGTGTTCCAATCCAGGTTCCGTTTTCTAATACTATTCTCCACCAAGTCCATCCAACGCATTCTTGGTCTTCCTCGTCCTCTCTTCCCTCTCATCTGTCGTTCCAGTGCTCGTCTTGGTAGCCTTACTTCATTCATACGTTTGACATGTCCAAACCATCTCAATCTGTTTTGCTCCAGTTTGTCATTTAGTTTCTGATTTCAATTGCATTTTGTAAGTATTTCGACTCTGCATTGCATTTTGTACGTATTTTGAACCTAACCTACATTTTGTGCGTAACTTTCAATCTATTCCTTTTGTGAGCATTTTCGTTTTAAATTCCCGCTCTACTTTTTGTATTCTTTAATCTGTGTTAAGAGGGGCAGATGACCTCGTAGTTCTGCCCCTTAAAACAACAATAACGAACTAGTTTCTGTACTCCCAGTTCTTTCCGTATATCTTCATTTCACACTCTGTCCCTCCTCGTTTTCTGGACCATTCTTCTCAGGAATCTCATCTCCGCTGCTTGTACTCTGCTCTCATCCCTCTTAGTCATTGTCTAAGTTTCTGCTGCATATGTCATTATAGGAACATAAAATGCTTTGTACATAACTTCTTTAGCCTTAATTGGTATATCCTTGTTCCATACTAATCCCCGTACCTGTTGGTAGAAAGCACTCCCGAGTTGTGTTCTTCTGCTAATTTCCAAATCTTTTCTTCCGTCTTCAGTCAGTTCACTTCCCAAGTGTTTCACCACTTCCAATTCCTTATCTCATCATCATCATTATAGCTTTTAGTTTTCCGTGACCGTTAATCGTGCGATCATGAGCCACGGGGAACACACAATTAATGAGTTACTTATTATTAGAATAAAGCCAACTATATTGCTTAGTTTATGGCTGCAAGCCGATGTATAAGAGGGCTATGGATATGAATTTTCATTATATTCCAAAAGATACAAATAGCAATGGCCGAAAAGTGGCAATAACAAATAGGCTAAATACGGAGAACAGGAATGAGTTGGAATACAGTTGGTGTGGACTTAGGGGGGCAGTCTAGCCACTTAAGATAATAATAATAATAATGGACTAAGTTAATAGACCCTAATTACCTGTGACAGAAAAGAAGCAGTGGTAAAAACATGTTTGCAACATTCTGATGCACCTGCCTTACAAGAACATTGAAACTACTTAATTGTTAGCTTTCTCCTTTCAATTGAGGCAGTGAGAGAGGGGGCTATGCCGAGATTTTGTCAAAATTTAGTTATTGTTACCATTGTGTAGAGCATACATTCATCTTTCAGTGTGCATAATATCAAAGACATCCGCCGGCTTCTTCCCTTGTTTTGTGAAGAATGTAGTTTCTGTGAATCACGTTTATGCTGCGAGAGAGCAACCCGCAAAACTGCAAATATCTCAGTTCCATCCAACTCTGGCATAGCCCCCCTCTCTCACTCACTACCTTAATTTCTCTTGTAACCATGTGGGACGGAACAGCGACATCTGGAGCTCAAGCGTAAATTGACCAAATGTTTCATCATTGTGTACCAGTACTCTTTCACATAACATGTTTGCAAATAACACTTTTACCCCTTCTGTAGAGTTTTTGGAGTCTAGGTGCAGTTAGCAAACTGGAATATAGCTTTCAAACGTATTGGCGGCATGATTCGAAATGCACAAAAACAAATCTGCACAATCAATGCTTGATAATACGTAATTCACACATAAAATCCAGTGGAACACACAAATTAGGTCACTTCTATCGCACTGTTATACAGAGTCTGTCCTGAAGGTAGTCGGACTGGATTTTTCCCACGCAGACGGACAGACTGCCCGCGACTTCTCCGCCTGGGGTTGGTTGAGGGGGGTGTTAGAAAGGCTGGGAGCCAGCCACACAGTTGGTTCTCAGCTGTAGCGGAGTGTAAATCGCTCATCTCCATAACCTCTGGAAGTGCACTCGTCACTCTGCATCATGGTTCGTCTGTTGAAATGGTGCGCTATGCCATCAAATTTTGTGTTAAGCTCGGCAAACCCGGGAAAGAGACTCACGATATGATCAAGACGGTTGACGGTGATAACGCCATGGGCAGATGGAGTGTTTTTGACTGACACAAGCTGTTTCAGGAGGAGAGAGAGGAAGTTGAAGACGACGCACGTTCAGGACGACCTTCGAGCACCAAAACGGATGAAAATGTGGCAAGAGTGAAGAATTTTTAGGACGATGACCGCAGAGTAAGGTTTTTACGTGGAGATCCTTAAACGGCTGAGAAAACTCATCGTCCGTGTCCGCCCAGCGATCGCTATCTCCTGGCGGCTCCATCACGACAATGCGCCGCGCTACACAGCCTACGTGCTGGCGTACCTGGCCCAACGCAACATCGCAAACCTGCCTCAGCCACCCTACAGTCCCCTACAGCAGACTTTTTCCTCTTCCCCTACCTCAAAACCACCCTAAAAGACGGACATCGTCACGGCTCCGTGAAAGCGTTGCAACAGACTGTGATGAGGGAGCTCGACAGCATGCCGGTTGCTGTATTCCAGAAAGCGTACGAGGGTAGGAAATCCCGCTGACAGCGGTGTGTGGATGCAGAAGGGTCCTACTTTGAAGAATATTGAGCGTATGTTGCATTTCTGTCAATATATTTTTTAGGTAGATTTCATTAGAAAGCTAACTATTGCAATGGGTCCCATGTTTCGACTTCCGGAAAATTTCGACATATCTTCGCGTTTCACATCCCCCAGACCCCAAAACCACCGTCAGTTCAAAAGTTTATATATAATTTATGTATATATATATATATATGTATATATATATGTATATCAGTTTCTTGTGGACACGATAACTGCCGTAATTTTGCACCAATTACTTCGAATTTTTTACCGAAGATGTATACCTATAAAATCTCGGTCGAGTTCGTTACTGGGCTAAATCGGTTGAAGGGGGTGAAAATGGGGGGCTTTTTTCGAAAAAGTGAAATTTCGCTATAACTCTCTTAATACGTGCAATATCGAATCCATTCAAAGTTCATAATATGTGTCGGATAAGTGCCAAAAATTTATGTCAAATAAGATTTTTGATAGCACCAACCATTGACCAAAGGGGTGGAAAAAAGTGGGTTTTTCGGGAAACATTAATCATATCTCTCTTAATAGGCACAATATCAAAACCGTACAAAATGGACAATATTCCCCTAATAATTACCTAAAACTTTTGTCTGAAAGAATTTTTGATATGACCCACCATTACGCCAAGGGACGAGAAAAATGATTTCGGAATTATAAGAAAATGCCAAGAGCTATCAGTGGTTGCCATGGCAACACTACTAAATTGATGAGGCATGGACCATCAGACGTTGCCATGACAACGCACTTGCACGAGATCAGATTCAGTATTTCCATCTGATTAAGTGGTTGGTTGGTTGGTTGGTTCTTAAGTTTAGGGGCTGCGACAACGCGGTCATGTAGCCCCGTGTACTTTGGGTGTGTGTAGAATCTGCCTGATAACCGGTGTTAATTGTGATGACTGTATTAGTGTGTGTTATCTGTTTGTTAATTTAAGTACTGCAACTAACAATTTTTCAGATAGTTCCTACTTTTGCCGCCAAGCGCCACTGTCAACGACTACGAGGCCAAGTTCAGAACTGAGCTACTAGACGCCGCCGCAGTCGGCTCTTGGCAACGAACATAGAAACCTAAGAGCGTTGTATACATTCTTAACCTATCCAATTTAGCTTCACACAGGTGCAATTAGTGGAAGGATCTTTAACATGCCATAAATCTATGACATGGGACCGCCGGCTTTACTTCCCCTCCGAAGGAAGGCATACTGAGGGATATTTAACGCTCTTAAAAAATTCGACGGCTTCGGCCGGGTTTGAACCCGGTATCTTGGGCATAGAAGCTCAGCATGTTACCGACTACGCCACCAAAGCCGCCTGATAAAGTGGGAAGCGGCTTCGGTGACGTAACTGGTAGCATGCTGAATGTCTATGCCCAATGTCGCGGTTTCAAAGCCGGCCGAAGTCGTCGGATTTTCTAAGAGCACTAGAATCCCTCAGTATGCTTTCCTTTGGAGGGGAAGTTCCAACGTTCGTTGCGAGTTGATGGTTGGGGTGGCATCTAGTAGCCAAGTTCACAGCTAGGTGTCGTTGACGGTTGTACCTGGTAGCAACATTAGGAACTACTGCTTGAAATTGACCGTCTGCAGTACTTACATGAATTAAGACTAATACAGCAATTACCATTCACACCGTGTATCAGACAGATTCTACACTCACCCAAAGTACACGGGGTTAGATGACCGCGTTGTCGCAGCCCCTAAACTGAGGAACCAACCAGAGGTAGATTTCGTTAGAAAGCTAACTATTGCAATGGGTACCATGTTTCGACTTCCGGAAAATTTCGACATATCTTCGCGTTTCACATCCCCAGGCCCCAAAACCACCGTCAGTTCAAAAGTTATATATAATTTATGTATGTATATGTATATCAGTTTATTGTGGACACGATAACTGCCGTAATTTTGTACCAATCACTTTGAATTTTTTACCGAATACGTATACCTATAAAATCTCGGTCGAGTTCGTTACTGGGCTAAATCGGTCGTTGGGGGGTGAAAATGGGGGGCTTTTTTTTTCGAAAAAGTGAAATATTGCTATAACTCTCTTAATATGTGAAATATCGAATCCGTTCAACATTCATACTATGTGTCGGATAAAGCCCAAAAATGTATGTTTGAAGAGTTTTTTTTATAGCACCAACCATTGACCAAAGGGGTGGGAAAAAGTGGGTTTTTCGGGAAACATTAATCATATCTCTCTTAATAGGCACAATATCAAAACCGTACAAAATGGACAATATTCCCATAATAATTACCTAAAACTTTTGTCTGAAAGAATTTTTGATATAACCCACCATTATGCCAAGGGATGAGAAAAATAATTTCGGAATTATAAGAAAATGCCAAGACCTATCAGTGGTTGCCATGGCAACACTACTAAATTGATGAGGGATGAGCCATCAGACGTTGCCAAGATAACGCACTTGCACGAGATCAGATTCAGATTTCCATCTAAGTGTGAAGCGGCTTCGGTGACGTAACTGGTAGCATGCTGAATGTTTATGCCCAAGGTCGCGAGTTCAAAGCCGGCCGAAGTCGTCGGATTTTCTAAGAGCGCCAAAAATCCCTCAGTATGCTTTCCTTTGGAGGGGAAGTTCCAACGTTCGTTGCGAGTTGCTGGTTGCGGTGGCATCTAGTAGCCAAGTTCACAGCTAGGTGTCGTTGACGGTAGTACCTGGTAGCAACATTAGTAACTACTGCTTGAAATTGACCGTCTGCAGTCCTTACCTGAATTACAGACTAATACAGCCATCCCAAAGTACACGGGGTTACATGACCGCGTTGTCGCAGCCCCTAAACTGAGGAACCAACCAAAATCTCTGCGGGAGATATAATTTTGCGTGAAGAAGTAACAGACCGTTACATAGTTGCACATCAGTGTCGAAACCTAGCATAAGGACAGTGTGACCACAAGTATAAAAATGGACCCCAAATGACAAGAAGGTTACCGTTCCCATAAGACAATAAAATGTTTAAAATAAGCATAAAATGACGAAAAACAAAGTTAATTAAGCTCCAATTATAAAATACCTTCTCGCATTAAATGAGGTCTGATCCTTCTACGAAAATCTGCATATTCTGCCTATTTTCGCCTATCCCCAAGTTTGTCCGGTGAAATCTACCTCCGCCTTCCGGCGTGCCGAGAGGACTTTTTTTAATTGACTTAGTCTCACTACTTTCAGGACATACCCTGTACATAATATAACACTGTCAGTATTTTAGGGATCACATTTACAGTACTAATTATAACAGGATAATACGAAAGTGTTCCATATAGCAATCCTGTGTTATTAAGTGCTTTATCCTACGTATCCCGGCCATGTTGGACCGACCGCAGTGTCCCAAGGAATAGTGAGTTGCCAATAGTAAAGCCATCATTACTTCCTACTTGACGCTTCAGTGCTATGCTAGAGCTATCTAGCGGTAAGAAGTGAAATCACTGTAAAGTTAAACCCGCCTTCCCCTTTTTTGATTACGACTTAAATAGATAAAATTCTAGCCTAGTCCGCCATTAAGCTATACGCCTAATTTATGGACAAGTACAGTATTGCCAATGGTTTTTGCCTAGACCAATAATTAATTGCTAGGTAGTGCGGCCCGACTAATATATGCACCTCTGGATTTTGTCATGCATCAATAATATTTATCCATGCGAAAGGTTTTGCCAATTATTGCTTTTTCACATAATTTCAACATTATCTGTGTCATGTGGTGTATTTTGTATCAGACATTGCTGAGAGCAAGATGAGGACTGTACGGTGGATGATCAAACAGCTCCCAGCCAAAATTCTGTTTAACTGCCTCAAAACTAATTGACCCTTGTGAAAATCTCGTAGGAAGCTCAAGAGAGAGTCTGCTCACCTCAGCCTGCTGGGTGATGTCCGCTGCGTTACCCGTCAGTCGTCAGAAGTACACTCTGTTCCCACAGCAACTGTCACTCACACGATATCATCCATTATTTATTTTCTTGTTATAATCTGTATTAGAGGTGTTTAGAATAATTAAATGACACTAATACGTGTAGTGGAACAATATAGTAACGAACATATTATGACTATATAGTTCAACAATGTACTATTTATAATCAACCGTTATTAATAATTATAATTAATTAACTAAGCAAATGGCAATGCATTTTCAATATTCACTTCAAAAGCAATCACCGGCTAGTCATTAATCATCTAATGGTTCAAGTAAAAAATACGAAAGATAGAAACATGCGCTGACAACGAGCCAAACCTAACAGACTGACTGTATCTCTCTGTTATAAATCTGTCACAAGAAGAAGCCCTTCTTATTTGGCGCCTTCTCGCCCCTTCGCAACCCTCTTCCGCATACCAAACTGTCATTGAACTTGAGGTAGGCCGCTGGCTAGCTTCACTTTCTCACTCACAGGCCAATTTGTTCCGAGGGACTTATAGAACAGTTGCTGTCCTGATCTTGCTCCCAGCGATTTCCACCTTCCTTACACCTCAAAAGTTCCTGGCCTTAGGGTTACCAGATTTCATGAGTGGAAAAATGGAACACACGTCCCAAAACATTGGTTTTTTTTAAAATCAAGGTTGTCAAAAAATTATGTAATAAATACGGTAATACACATATGTATTAAATAAGCATTATGTAATCAAATACACAAAGTTAAAACTAGATATTGCTGACATATCATATAGGCCTATGACACCAGCAACTATAAATGCCTTTGATTTGAATGACCCTTTGCAAGGATTTTTTATTTGTAAGTACCTTCTGATAAAATTCACTACAATTTTCGTCATAATTGTAATATGTGAACAATTCTTGTTTTATCAAACTAATGGAGCTTCTGTTTCTATCATCTCTCCATTTGATAGTCATGACAGAAAAAACTCTCTCCGTAAAAGCATTCGAGGGGAAAATGCTGAGTATTAACTTCACAAGGACTAAGATATTCCTTAATTTTGTTGTCCCTAATAAATCTATAACATGCACCGATCTGTCTGACACAGACTTTGAAATAATTTTCTCTCTCAAACTTGCACCTGTATCACCAGAAAACAAGCTGGTCATTACAATCAATTCTGAAGCGGGACATTTTAAAATTGGTGCGAAATTGAATATACAGGGTCATCAATTGAAGTCTCACATCCGATACCGATCACGGCGCGGCAAGCTCTCGCGCTGACACCCACTCGCTGGCCGGTAAAAAGTGCGTGACTTCTCCCCACTACTTTGCGTCAACATACAGTCATTTAATAGCAATTTCTAGTGAAAATAATTATCTACAAACTTACCTGGTTTTACAAGAAATGTTCAAAGTGTTGTCCGTCAGCTCGCAAGCATGCCTGGCACCTCGTAAACAAGTTTCTAGACACACTGCGAACTTCTTCCTGGGTGACGTTGGAGCGAAACTTTTTTACAACATCGCGTATCGTGTGCTTATATGGAGGACGGATACCAGGAAATTTCCGAATGAATCGAAAACGGCACTCTCTAACAGAAGAATACTTCGCATAAGAAAGCACAATGAATATACGTTGTTCTATAGAAAACATCACTTCGCATAACAAACCACAATGAATACACGTTGTTGTATAGAAAACATCACTTTAAGGCAACACATAAACTGAAAAATTGCCCCGAGACTGCACTGTATGTTAGGTCAAATCAACTAGCACTTCACAAGCTTGAATACGCCGGAGATACTGACAGCTTATTGCAACATTGCCGATCGCAGCGCACTTGTTCATTGCGGGGAGAACGCCAAGGCCACCTTGACCAGCCTAGCGGCCGCATCTGCCAAGGCCACCTTCACCGGCCTAGCGGCGCGTACATGCAGGAAATAAAATGATGACCCGGTATTATCAAATTAAAACAACAAAAAAACTGAATATTTGGCGTTTCCTTAAAGATTCAAACGGAACACGGAACAAAACAAGATAAAACGGAATTGTTCTGGGTAAAACTGAATGTCTGGCAACCCTACCTGGCCTCCGGTCAGCATTTTCACACTGACAAAGAGCTGAAGACGACCGTCATACACTGGCTCCATTCGCAGAGGGCAGACTTGTATGGCATGGGACTACAAGAGTTGATACCATTCAATCAATTCGTTTGGTGCCTGTTTCCAGAAGGTTACCGAAAATTTATTTCTCCTAATGAGCGTGATAACACATTATCAAATTTCAAATAAATTCGAAAACTTTATCCAGTTAGCTCAATTCAATTGCCTGTGATTCACCTCGGTGTACCATTGGGCTCGTTAGTTGGTCACGTGGCTAGTACATACTGTGAAGCCTGGCCATGCCTGACCCTCACATGCCTATCAGCCTGAAGGCCGAAAGAGCTATTTCAAAATGTTACGATCAACTGCATTTGATTGTGGGGGTTTGGGTGATTACCTTGGATCTAAGCCCTCGAAATACAGAAAATATAAAAGGATAGTAGAAGTAAGAATTTCATGTGGAATTAAAATCTATACTAATATAATAAAGCTGAAGAGTTTGTTTGTGAGTTTAAATGCGCTTATCTCTGGAACTACCAGTCGGATTCGAAAAATTATTTTTGTGTATGATAGCCAGATTTAAGAGGAATAGTTTAGGCTATGTAGCATTAGGCTACACCTCTCAGGTAACCTTAAAGATTTTTGTTCATTAAGTCGGAAGAACAAGCGCTACTGAACAGCTTCAATAATACCCAAGTCTATTGTTGCCAGTGTTCTGGTGCAGAATTGCGAGCTGCTTATAAATTGCAGTCACGGGGAGTAATTAGTGGAAAAAATTTCTTAGGCCCCTTAAAACAGTTATCATGACAATAGTATGCCTCTGTATAAGGACGATGGTGTTGGTGCCATGTACTGAGGATATCAGCTGCAATAAGCATTGGTGCTTTCCGATCCTTATCCTTGAGCGCTCCAGTTCTGTAGTAGTCATTATCATCCATAAAACAAATAAATCCACTGGGCGAAGATGGGCACTACTGCTAGTCAGTCATAGAGGTTAATTTTGAAAATGAATGCTATAGTAGCATGTGGTGTAGAAATGTATTCAATAAGAATACGGGAGCGCTTATGGCGACTCCCCCTGGCTTGGTAATCACCCAATCTGTTTATGAGTGGGTTGATACTTAGCGTGGTTGTTCTGTATAGTTAAACTGCCTGCTGGTGGATGGTTGAGAGATTGTAATCAGTGTGTAATTGCACATTCCATGCGTACCAGGGGGCTCCTGATATATGCAACGTGCGGTTCTGAACAACTTGCAGTTTATGGATGGTCGAGGGAGCTGCATAACCCCAAGCAGGACTGGCATATTCCATTATAGGATGCACAATCATGCTATATGTAAGGATATTGCTAAATTCATCTAGTGCGCCCTGGGACTTTAATGAAGGCCAGAGCTTACCTTCGATCGTTTTCACTTGATTGGCGCGCTGTTTACGAGGAATATGGCATTTCACTCTAAAAATTTGATTTCCTGCTATAGACTTCAATGTTCATAGTTTGGTAATTGTTCAGGAGTGGTGAACCTGGATTCTACACTTGCACTTGAATAATACATAGGTTGGTTTTTTAGTTTTGGCACCTTAGTTATAACTGGATTAATAACTCACTTAGATGGTTCCAAGTTTCACAGGCCCTCGATGTAGTCCCCACCGTTGCGTACAACGTGTTCCCAGCGATGTGGAAGTTGTTGGATCCCGTTGGCACTGCCCAATCTATTGATGGTACGAAGAGAGCGCTCGGCAGCCTGCTCCCCGCGTATTGTCATCTTCATCTTCGGGATGAGATCATAGTCGCAGGGACTGATGTCAGGAGAATATGGGGGTGATGAGGACCTCCTAGCCCCAGCGATCCAACAATGCCGACACAACGCCTGCTGTGTGTGCCCTAGCATTGTCATGCAGAACGATGGGCGGTGTAACCATGTGGTGGCGCCGTTTCCTTCTCAGAGCTCCTCGGAGATGGTCTTGCAGAAACGAACAATAGTACACCGTATTAACGGTTTGCCCTCGGGGAACAGTATGGCAGCGCTTCCGTACCATTGAAGACGTTAAGCAGGCTGCCGAGCTCTCTCTTCGTACCATCAATAGATTGGGCAGTGACAACGGGATCCAACGACTTCCGCATCGCTGGTAACACGTTGTACGCAACGGTGGGGACTTCATCGAGGGCCTGAGAAACTTGGAACCATCTAAGTGAGTTATTAATCCAGTTATAACTAAGGTGCCAAAATTAAAAAACCAACCCATGTATATGTCATTTTAATGATTTTCATACTTTATTTTTTATTCTGGGAGTTGTAACCAATTGAAATTACTGTCCGTTATCCGTACTGCACTGGAAATTTTTGTGCTAAATTGCGTAAATGGCTTTTTTGTTCCTTGCTCATTCACCGACAATCGCCATATTTGTTTGGCGCATCAGGTGTCTTCAACTTATACCGATGTTCACGCATTGACATCGCAAAACTGTTACCAACATAGCCTATAGGATACAGAATGCACTTTTTAATTATGTGTAAAAGCATTAATTGGCAAGACGATTGGTCTGGATAAAGGTTATTGACTTATCAGTACTCCCACTGTGCATGACAAAAACCAGGGGTGTATATATTAGCTTAGCAATTATTGGTCTAGGCAAAAGCAATTGGCCTGGATAAAGATTATTTATAAGTAGTACCTTATACGCGGAGTTGGCAATATTGTATTTCTCCCATTATTCACACATAATATGACAGACACAACTGGAATATGGTGATATATAAGTCGTGATCTAAAAAGGGGAAGGTAGATGAGTTATAGACAGCAGAGGAGAAAACATCTATTACTGCAGCATTTCCACAATTATTCATCATTACAAAAGGTATTTTGGCTAATTTAAGAAGTTTTGTAGAAGGTTCCCCACTCCTGGACTGTTTCACTTTACTGCTCCTTAAAACTACAATCACTTCCATCAACCTTGGGCTAGTTGAGTTGACTTTGAAACTGCTACATGAAGTGGTGCCAGTGGGTTTAAACAACTGTTGTTATATTTCAGGAGTTGTGTACCGCATTGCTCCCGTTTGGCGGAGAATGTGTGCTGAGAGTCTGGACTTTCTTCTCCTCACGATCATTAAGTTGATCGCAGGACTGGCAGCTGCCTACCTCTTCGGTTTCATGTAAGTCAGTGGCCTATTTCTTGGGGTGGGGGGTAGTCCCAATACATAAACAAAATAACAGCATTCATGACGTCATGGGCCAACGCTAAAGGTTTAACCAGGGCGAATAGAGTAATAAGTGCTAGAACTCAAGTAGTTGACCGTTTCCGCCGCTAGGTGTTAACTATTGTTCCTTGGCCTGGATGTGCAGGTGGACTGCCAGTCTGACTCTTTTATTAAAAGAAGTATTGCACTAAATATGAAACAAGTTGTGAATAACAGAAACAAATCTTCAAGGAAATACGAACATATTAAAATACTGTCCAGAACACACTAAAATACAATTCTAAGAAGAGTAGAGCTTACCTCTAAACAGAAGAGATCTTCATTATTTTTCTCGCTTTGAAGACTATCTGGATCTCGGTTCCCTGGACATTTCTTTCGCCCGGAAAATTAACCGGCATGTAATGTATTGAAACACTATCCTAGGGAAATATAATAACAGGTGCTCCTCCGAGCAGCACACATTTCAGAACACAGGAAGTTCACAAATCATATCCACACAATGTGAAAATATATCGCCCCACAACGCGCCGCGCCTTCTTGCTCCAACTTTGCCTCCACTATTGCATCTACATGTTTCATTACATGTTTCATCATGTGAAATGTGTGGCTCCGTGGATAAATGGTTAGCGCGCTAGGCTTTGGCCCGCCGTGTCCCGGGTTTGATTCCTGGCCGGGCCATCAGGGATTTTAATCTCCTGGGGTTAATTCCCGTGGCTTGGAGACTGGGTGTATGTGCCGTCTTCATCACTTCATCCTCATTACGACGCGCAGGTCGCCCACGGGCATCAATTGGAAAGGCCTGCACTCGGCCTCTCAGGAGGCCACATGATCTTTTTTTTTTTTTCCATCACGTCAAATAAAGATAAAGACGGATATTTGAGAAATTTAGATTCACTTCCGCCTAAGTCTCTCAGCATGGTGAGCATACATACATCACTAATAGCTTTAAATGTTTTGGAATCACTTCCCAATGACCTACTGCAGAAAGTACATATCACAATCTTCTTTGCTACTGTGTGAATCAGGTAAACACACACATAATAAACAACATTATAGCCTGCTCTCTCAGAACTGTCATCATTAACTGACAGGATTATAGGGTTCAATGTCTGTCTGTGTAATAGTAATAGTTTCTTTAATTTGCTGACAATTGTTATCCTTCACCTCCCTGCTCGTATATATGTCATCTCGCCATTGACCATATTCATTAAAGGAAGAAAGCTTATTGTCAATAACGTCCTCATAATTAGCTTATGAAGAAAGGACCTCTTTCACTGGTAGTATATAGACTGAAGCAAATGGAGGCGAAAGAAGTCTGTGGAAGTAGGATGATCATCACTGCTTAAACCTCGTTTAAGTCCAAAATGCCTCTCAGAAGGGTCTTGTTTTAATTTTGCCGTTAAAACGTACTTGTATTGTAAGTACAATTTGCGTGCGGTAATGCATCACTGCTTGACAGCCAGCATCTGTCGAGACCATACGCTCGGCGTGGCGCGTAGTATTGAAATTTAGAACTACTTCATCTTAACCATTGACTCATATGGAAGTTCCACCACTTATTACTTTATTCTCCCTGGTTTAACTATAAATACAACATGACGCACACATGAAAATTAGCAATAAAAACATAATTTTAAAATAGTGCGAATCATGACTTATATAAATCTTATGCACTTTTTTTTTTTCCAAACAAGCAACATTTTCAAAAACATTGCATCTTGATGCCTACATGGTTAATACTTTGTGTTAATAAAGTTTTACATACAAAAACAAACCTAACATGGGGCTTACGCCCCAGGCCCCAGTGCTTGTAGTACAAGTAGTAATTTTCATTAAGGTACTCATCGACCCTTCCATTACGGTAGTCATTTTCAAGAAAATTTTCGTTTTTTTTTATTGTCTTATTCGATAGTATGTCCTCTCTAGTTTCCAGAAAGATATAGTTTATACTAGTTTTATTGTTGTTTAACTCATTGATATTCACTTTAGTGATCGGTGTGCACGCTTTTCAGGAGCTGTCATTTTCAGGCATAGGTGCAGCAGATAAAGCTCACATTAATCTGGCTTTGAAACAGTCTACTCCAGAACTAAAACAATATAGGAGATACTCACGGGTAGGGGAATGCAGAAGATTGACCTAAAATCCAAAGAAAAGGCAGTTTTTAGGAGTTGAAAAGTAAGACTCCTTACTCTAAATGTGTACCTCAACTTTAAGTTACGATTTCTCTCACTTCATTTTTTTCAATATTTGTCTTGACTTGGGCAGTCAAAATGTCCACTTAGAATGCAGATACAGTATTAGTTTCTTTTAAAAACTAAAATATAGACAAATAATGCAGCTATGTTGTAAAGCAGAATGAAGCTGTTAAATTGAAATTAGGGGTCGTGCCCCCCACAATTTATTTATTTTCCAATCAAAATAACATAAATTGTAAAACAAAGCTAATATATTTGCCTCAATCAATGATACAAAAACTATTCTGCTATACAACATTCTGAACATACAGCGGATCAATTTGCGACAACAATGACTCAATTAAGTTGAAAAAGAGCAAAGATATCGCGTCCTAAAAATGCACATTATTTTTGTGATTAATCTTTGAAAAATACCCCGCAAATTTATTTATTTTTTCTTTTTTTTAGCAAAAATCCACTAGTTTATATCCTTGGAATCAGTGATACCAATTTCAAGAAAATAAGATAACTTGTAATGAAATGTCTTCAGTAGTGTCGATGAGTACCTTAAGACACTGATCTAACCTAGTAGAGGCAATAGTTTCTGCCAGACAGTCGTATAACCTAGTTGCGCCAATAGTTTCGTCCAGACGGTATTAGACTATAACTTGGGCTCGGATGTTTAGGAAAAGTCATACTTTTTTCTTTGCCTCTTTTTTTCATGTCTGATTGGTTTCTGATGCAAATCAAGTGATTATCGTCACAGTACAGTGGTTTTTATTTGTCATATAAATGAGTATTTCGAACATTTTTTACCACTAGGTCATATTTTAAGCATTTTTTGATAAGAACTTTATATTTTGGTAGTTTGACAGTAGCTGTAGGTGTGCAATCATCCTTGACTTACCGAACGGGAACTAGTGTTTACAGAAAATGAATCTCGATGTCACAACGGCAGTTAATGCAAGTGGAATACCGTTTGTATGGGATGACGGTCATACACCTCACTGCACCTCTTGCGCCACCACATTGTACAGGCCGGTCATTTGTTTTAGGCGAGTGAAAAATCTTAATGGGAGCCTGGAGGTGAGTTACTACAGTACCTGTTTTGTTGTCACCTGCCCGATGCGGTCAGATGATTGACAAAGCTATCTCACACTACTGCTGAAGTATTGTCATTGGCAAATATAATGGCGTTCTATTCGTAACTATGTAACGTGTACTTTTGCATCGCACAATACTTAGACGTCGACTGTACTGTCTGCACTGTGGTGTCTTCACGTGCTCAAGTCTGGAATTCCTTTACATCAGACCGGTGATGACAAATGTGAAGCAATAGGGATAGAGTGTGACTGTGTACAGACTCACCCGCAAGCTTCAAGGTCAAGAGCAGTCGTCTAAAGCAAACATCCGGCTTGTACTCGGCAGGATGCTCGCACTGGTAGAGACAGAAATAATCTAGAAAAACCTCTCCCACCAGGTGGCTAATTACATGTCCTTCTTTTACTTGAACAAGCGTCAGTTTACGTTGAATCGCACTCCAGTACGCATTCCATTATGCCTAAGGAAAAGACTTATACTAGTGTTAAGTTACGAAGCTTTGTTGAGGAATTTGGAGAAGAATATTTTTGTACAGATGGTTCAGTTCTGTTTTGCAAGTTGTGTGGTGTGAAGTGAAAGTCGTGACTGATAAAACGGTTTAATGTGCAGCAGCATTGTAACGCGGCAAAGCACAGCAGCAATGCCAGTTGACAACATTAATTTAGTGAACATGTTTTATAGGTATGTACTCTCAGGTGTTTGATAAGTGAGTCAAGGAAAATAGACTGCAAATTACCACATAAACATGTATATTCAGAAAATTAAAATGGAAATAGGAATAAAGAAATTCCTTAACAATTTAATCTCAAAGGGATTGTCGCTTGGATTTTTTTTTACTGCCATATTTAAATCTGTTATTTTCAGGCCATATTTTAGTCATATTTCGTCATATTTAAGGTCATATTTGCTTGCATATTCGGGCTATTTTTAGGTTTTAAACATCCGAGCCCTAATTATAACCTAGTAGCACCAATGGTTTCGTCCTTGGCTGAAGAAGGAAGAATAATATGTTCCGAATCATGTATCCTAAACCTTGATAAGATTTGAATTATAATAATTATAAAGTATTGACTAGGCGGAAAAAAATCTCCCATTATTTCTTGTAATTGATCGTCAATACGGATCCAAAAATTATTAATAATTTAAAAAAAAATCTAGTAGTTGTTGATCATGAAAGAAATCCCTAACGTTAAAATATTTCCAACACCTTCCACTCAAGTTTTAACTGATGAATCAATGTTTCAAGAATTTGTATTGTTCTTGCAAAGGAATACACCAATGTTTTGATTAAAAAATTGCTTATTTGATAGAGAAACAAGAATATCGCATTTATTTCGCAGAAAACAAATTATTTTGCAAGCTAGCTATGCTGCAGGACCTTGCCAATTTTACAGGCGATGCAGGGGAAAATAATAGGACATCGACGAAGAACTTCCCGGTTTAAGAACACCAAAGACTGGTACCAGACGACTATGGGATAACTTTTCTTTGTGGTAGTATCCAAATCATGAATAATTCAAACTTTTCGCATTCCTCTACATGAAAATATCTATTTCACAATCTCGAATAAAAAATACTTACTTCTATGGGTCACACAAACCCCAAGTGATTTTTGGCCTCACCAACGATTTGCCTCCACTGCTGCATCTCCCAGTTTTGCTCCTACACTTGATCCGCCCATCGAAGCCATGGTCTTCCCTGAGGTCTTGTTCCCAATGGTTGTCCCATCCACACTGTTTTTAACACCTGGTCTATCCTCTTCTTTGCATGTGTTCCAACCACCTTAACCTTTTAACTGCTATGTAATTCCAGATGAATAAAGACCTCTGTGCTGAGTTATTTTCACATATCTCCGCCCCATCCTACAGGGTGGTTATAATTAAACTTGCACGGGCTCCCCAGACAAACGAGTGATCGTAGTGGTTAAGTATAACATTTGATTTGCATTCAAAAAGTATTGAAATTCAATCTTCCGGACAATGGAACACTGTGGAAACCTTTGGCAGGATGTGCGGAAGAGACAATGAATAAATCATTGAAAGAAACACATTTTAATTCCCACATGAACGGGTAACAGGTGTTAATGGCGTACCATGTTGACAGTCCAGGTTACAAACAATGCTCAATGTGACGACCATCTGCATCCACGACAGCCTGGAACCGCATCATTGGCCGATCGTTCCCCACTGCATGGCCACCAAGATCCCCAGATTTGAACCTGTGTAATTTCTGGCTGTGGGGTTACCTTAAGGACAGGGTGTATCAACGGGACACTGACACATGTTGGCGTTTGATGCTGAGCATCTCGAGGGAGGTAGCCAACATCCAACCTGAGATGTTGCGGGCAGTGGTGGAGCATTCGGAAGTGCGGTTCCAGGCTGTCGTGGATGCATCGTTTGTAATCTGGACTGTCAACCTGGTGCGCCATTAACACCTGTTACCCGCTCATGTGGAAATTAAAATGTGTTCCTTGCAATGATTTATTCGTTATGTCTCTTCCCTATGCCGTGCCAAAGGTTTCCACACTGTTTTAATTGTCCTACGATCGCTCGTTTCTCCGGGGGGCACTTGCAAGTAGCGCAAGTTTAATTATAACCAGCCTGTCCATCAAGGCCCTAAATCAATTTAACATATTCCCCTTTCTTTCATTGGTTCCATATATTTATATTACATTGGGTTATACAGTTTACACACATGTCCTCAAATAAGTTTCCTTCAAGGGCATACTGGCAAGATAATGGATCTGGAGTTAAGTATAGACTACCTTATGTAGGGGCTTTATAATCGACCTTTCACTAGGGGTGACTAACCAGACGTTTAGAATCACCACTACTCGAACTACTACTTGGTCTGTTGATAGCCATTACAGCACAAAGAAGGCCATCTCTTTGAATAGGGGCAGATGACCTCGTAGTTCCACCCCTTAAAACAACAATAACTAAATAACCATCCCTTTGAACAAATGAATAGCATAATTTGTAGGGGCCGTATTTTTTGGTAATAGCGATATGCGCGAAATTTTTTCATATCTCCTTTCTTGCCTTACCTTGTAGGTACTTAAAGTAGCGTATTTTAGCAAAACGAACTCGCGAAATATCACAAAATATGATTTATTGCGTGAATTGCACAAATAATCACGAAATATACTCCACTTGGTAAGAAAATGCTAAATATTATCGAAAAAGCTCCCAAATACACGTTTAAATGCTTCTGAAGAATTGACTATCGTGGTTTCCTTCTCGTTTGATTGATAGTGCCTCTACACAACTGCCTACAAAGCCGGAAGTTCATGTATTCAGTTCCGCGATCTCTAAGGCTATCGATGAGAATCGATATCTGCTATCGATTACATCAAATGGCCCACCGAAATAGTGTCAGTTTTAACACCGAAATCAACGGATTTATTTCACCAAAAAATAAGGCCCTTAATAATTTGCATCATCATAGAGATTAAAATGCAAAGTAAATGGTTCTATGGTCGATCGCAAAAAAGCAGGCAAGTCTAGTTTCAAATAACATCACCGCAAACAGCTGGAATGTGAAACTAAAAAGGTGTCCTCGTAGTGACAAACTGGTTCGTCAGCACTACCCTATGGTAGAATTTGTGATGAACCGTTTCGTCGATAGCACTCTGAAGGTTAATCTTCTGCTCATCACCGGTGCTTTGATGTCGGGATCCTTTTACAATTTATTCTGTAACTTGTCCATTTTTCCGTAGTGTCATTATCCATATTCTTCATTTGGTCCAATTTTTTAATAAAAACTAATGTTACGGTATTTAATTTTCAATAAGAAATACAGAAAATCAATCTATATCATCATTATTTTGATTGGAAAGAAACATAGTATTTTCCAGCACAGCAGCACCTAAGCTTGTTTTTGTCGTTATATGAAGATTTCTGCCACAAAGAAACTTCATCATCTTCATGAATACATTTCGTGCCATTTCTAACCAATGTATAGTTTTCTCTCTTTTGCAGACATTGGAATATTCTGAATCACACCAGAAAATTTGACCTTAACATGACTTTAGACTCGGCTCTCATGATGTTAGAGTCCGACGAAATCACGCCTGAGATACTGATGTTGGAGATACTCAACATCACTATTGCTTCTGCATTTGAGGTGAGTTTGGACAATCATCGGATGTTTGTCGTAACTGTAAAATTGGCCGTGCCCAGCATGCTGATTCTTCAGTTCTGACAAATCTTGCTGTCTCTCATTGTTATGAAATGAATCATATTGAAGATGTTTCCATATTGATGTGAAATATCAAAGTTCTGCCTTATTATTTATTTACTGTAGGCCTACATAGTTCATGCCCACATTGGAGCACTTAAATCAACCCAAATAAATTGAAGTCCTTTACGGGTTGACAGGGAATTTAGCTGTCATCTTCTTCGTCTTGTCCCAAAACCTCTTCATTCTAGCTGACCTGGTTGCCCTATCCTCATCAAATATGACATATTGTTTTCGTCGTTTAATTTTTAGTGTTAAGTCTTACATTTTTGTTCTTCAGAATCCTTGTTTCTTCTCTATTTGCAATTTGTTGCATTGTAATATTCAAGTCATCTAAATCATTTTGAACTTCCTTGAAACGGTTACTTTTTGCTTTGCTTTTCCAAAAGTAGTTAAATAGTATTGCTTTAATAGTCTATTGTCATGCAATTTCGATAAATGACAGAGACAGGCAATTCTCCTTTTTCTCATCGTGTCTATTATTGAATCACTTTCCCGGTAGACAACTGCAATAGGCTATGGCTGAGACTGGCGCTAATCGCGGGCGCAGGTACCGGTTCAGTCGGTGGTTGGTGCGCACTTTCACACGTTTACCAAACATGTTCAATAATGTGTGCTTACAGAGCTCATAGGCGATGCTGAAAATGTCCTCCCTTTCTTGTAACACACACCTGACATCTTCTTTTGAAAGAATGTCCGTCAACTCATTTATTATAATAATATTATCCATTTTCAGGTCCGTATTGAATATGTTTACTAATAAAACTATCAATTCTCCGTCTTTTCAATACAATATTAATAGTCTATTTATACAATTGGGTACATGTTTCGCACAAACGTTAGTGCTTCCTCAGCCCAAATATGCATTAAGACATAAACAAATATTATGCACTTATCAAATACATACAATGAAAACATGTACCCAATTGTATAAATAGACTATTAATATTGTATTGAAAAGACGGAGAATTGATAGTTTTATTAGTAACTCATTTATTTACGGAGCCTGTTTCCTTGAATCGTTTACCGAGCCTCCTAATTGTACTGGCATTAGGCACAGGTCTTCCTGGAAACTTTCGTCTCGTTTCAGAACAAGATTTTCTGCTTTTCATATACGAATTATGGATATACCAACGTTCGCGCAATGTGAATTGATGTCTATGCATGGCCAACAATCACAGTAATCACAATACTCACTAAACGTGCAACACTAACGTCTAAGCTTTGCAGATACATGTCCATATGAATGACAAAACATGTGTGAACTAACGATATGAGTAGCGAAGTGCGCCAACCACCGGCTGAACCGCGTGGCCGCGATCTACGCCAGTCACAGTCGGCTTAGCTTGACGTGTTTTCTCACGCGCACATAGATAATGACCCTGTATATGTAGGATTTTTAATTTGCATTTCGATCAATAAAGATCCAAAACCTATAGACATTTTAAGCCTTCAGTGCCTTCGAAGTAAGAGTTTAAAATACAGGATGGGTTACTAAAATTAGTCTGCATAAAATATGCTTTTCTCAGAAAGTTTTTAAAATTTTATGGTTTAATAGATTACGGAAAAATAATACCTTAAGTCAATAAAATTATTAATAATATAATTCAATGTACCGGTTCCAGTCACCTTCGTCAGCTAAATGTAATAAGAAATGAAGTTGAAAGTCTGATAAATTTATAAAGAGGTTATGTACAAAATTATTTCTAAAAAAAAATATCTATCTAAATTATTAAAATATACTAAAAAGCTGGAAAAAAACAGATCTGTTACAATTTTTATTAATTTGGAAAAAATACCATCGTTGTGGACACTATGTATTGGTATAGTGAAAATTTTAACGTTTGAGGTTGGTTGGTTCCTCAGTTTACGGGCTGCGACAATGCAGTCATGTAGCCCCGTGTACTTTGGGTGTGTGTAGAATGTGTCTGATAACCGTGTTAATTATTGTGATGGCTGTATTAGTGTGTGTTATCTGTTTTTTAATTCAAGTAAGGACTGCAGACTTTGAAGTTTTCAAATAGTTCCTACTTTTGCTGCCAAACGCCGCCATCAACGACTACTATGCCTAGTTCAGAACTTAGCTACTAGACGCCACCGCAGTCGGCACTTGGCAACGAACGTAGGATCCTAAGAGCGTTGTTTACGTTCTTAACCTATACAATTTAGCTTCACACAGGTGTAATTAGTGGACGGTTCTTTAACATGCCATAAATCTATGACATGGGACCGCATCCGACGGATTCGGTCGGGTTTGAACTCGCTATCTATTTGAGGTTAGGATGACTTATGTCAAAATTAGGTTATTAACTTCTAATAAACTAATTTACAATTTCAGAGCAACGTGATCAGAAAGTTATTATTTTTACGCTAACATATGAACATAATACATCGTGGCCACAACATTTGCTTTTCCTACGTTGTGTTGCTTTTGTAGAAATCTTTTTCTATATTATCAAAATTTGTAACAGATCTGGTTTTATTCGTTTTTGGTACTTTTTAAATAATTTAGATAGTTAACATTTTAGACAAGGTGACATTGTACAAATCCTAAAACACACCAATCCTCACATACAGCTCAGAAACCACCACACTAACCAGGAAGAACAGTTCGAAACTCCAAGCAGAAATGAAGTTCCTGCGTACTATGATCCAGAAGACCAGGAAAGATAAAATCAGAGGAGCGGGGAGAATAGAAGACTACGTATACAGTGCTCTCTCGGTAATCCGGCAGATATCGGACCAGAGCACTGCCGGATTACTGGAAAATATCGAGAAAAACACAGATATCATTTGAAAATCAATTTTAGTTACATTGTACTATACAAATTAAAAAAGTATGAAAATACATCATATAACTCACGTTATTCCTTTTATTGTCTTTTGCTTACCACGTTCTTGTAAAAACCAAGCATAGAGGCTATCGTCGTCAACTTGAGGATTTTCACCAGTTTCAATGTCTGTCGTTTACTTTTTAAATTTTCATTTGTCTTAAACACGACTTTATTTTATCACTGTTATTTCGACCAACACCGTATTCGTTAGCAACACTAGTTAACGTTTCGCCCTTTTCAAGCCGCTTTAGGATTTCATGTTTATCTAAGAAAGATAGAGTTTTATGTTTACGTTTTTTCTGCACGGATGCCATCTTCAACACAACACTCCTACAGTACAACTGTCCTACACTAAGCACTTGAGGGGGGCGTGCGTGAGTCATCGCTCTTGGCGCCAAAGCTTTGTTTACTCAGACACTAGTCTTGTCGCTGTGTGGGAAACATTGTACAGTATTGGGGACGCATTATCAAATCAAGTGTTGAGCTCGTACTCGAATATAAAACGCCGGATTACTGGGAGTGCTGGAGAGGTGAGATGCCGGATTACAGAGGGAGTACTGTACTACAAAATATCCAGAAGGCTGGAATGAAGTGGTTCGGCCACGTGAAGAGAATGAGTGATAATAAAACTGCAAGAAGGGTGTATGAAAGAGACCTAGGGGGGAGGAGACCAGTTGGCAGACCTAGAAAACAATGGAGAAGGATGTACAGGAGAGAGGCCAGGATTGGGAGAGGATTGTGAATGAAGAAACGGTTCATGGATCGACAGAGATGGAGGGGGCTCGTATACGACACCTGGGAACAGTGCTGGATTACCCATTAGGCCCGACTAGGCCCAGGCCTAGGGCCCCCAATTATCTGGGGGGCCCAAAATTTTATTCCGAAGATTTAGAAAAATTTTATCCAGAACTGAGACAGTTTATATTAAATTACAATGTCACTCATTCTGAACTTTACGAAATTCTTATTCAAGACAAGCTTCAGTGTGTTTTCCCGAACGTTGCTTTTCGCATTTTCCTGACCCTCATAATAACGAATTGTTCTGCGGAGCGCACGTTTTCAAAATTGAAACGGATGAAAAGTGTGCAAAGAAGTATCATGTCACAAGAACGATTAGGCATGCTAAGTTTAATGTATATCGAGTCAGATGTCCTGAGGGAAATTGATTTTGATGACGTGTAGAAGATTTCATAAACCGTAAAAACAGAAGAAAATTTTTTGATTACATTTTACAGAAGTAAGAAATTGATCCGTTACTACGTTACTAACAGACCGATGAGATACGAGTTGTTGTATAGTCTGCCATCTGTAGGTTTATATTTGAAGCGCAACCTGTTCTGGAGTAAATAAAACGTGCCCGCTGTGGAGTTTGTGCTCTGGCTCTGTGGAACTCGACTGCAGTTATTGTTATGTCGAGAGAATCGTGTTGACAAAAGAGAAGAAGTGAGGGTCGGAGACATAACTTCTACTACCGTTTGGTCTGCTTAAAGATGCTGTTGTCTAATTATGAATATATCTACCGGATTTGGAAACGATCGATGGGACATGACGGGATTATGGCTATTGATACCACAACTTAAAATGACAGGAAAATGGAATTGTTATTAAAATGTTATATCATCGAGAACATCCAGAACGTCGTATTCAAAGCTAAGTGTCATTTTATCTTGAAGCCTATTATCAAAGAGTGAAGTGTAATATGCAGTTAAGCAAATAGTGTCATGTCCTCCCATCCTTTGGTGATAGTATGTCCCTAGTTCCGGCGGTATTTAAGTTAGATTGGAGATTGTAATTCTTTTGGTTATACTTGCTTGTCTATTGTCCTCCCCTTTGTATACATAGCGTGAAGAGGAAACGCGTTGTTGTTTGTTTTTTTATTAATTTTGGTTTATTGCCGTTATTGTTGTTGATTTGTTTGATTGGTGTTATTTTTCTGCCGTATTTTTCTCATTGTTCGTCATGAAACGTGATTGTACTTTGGGAGGTATTTCTTACTAACGTCTACTCCTTGTAATAGTATGGGATGTTACAAGATTTTTGAGGGGTTAGTATTTTAAGTTAGTTCGCGTATTTTGGGCCTCGAAGAGGAGGGTGTGTGTTTGTGCTTCAGATGACTTTCTGTCCTTGTCTGATAGTCGAAACGCTCATCAATATTTTATTTGTTTATGTATTAAGGGTTATTGTGTTTCTTTTGAGATGTCAGTCATTCGTGCAACCTTAAGGATAACCGACTAGGTTTTCTTATTTTCCTTAAGGACTGGGCTGACATATTCATTGGTTTGTGTCGAAAGGCTTTTCATGGTATAGTCACGTTTCTAGACATGTGGTTAAGGGTGGGTTAACGTCTTGTTTAAGTGGGACCTTGACCGAAAGTTAAGGGTAATTTATGGGTTTGTGTTTGTTGCTTTCGGTCGGGAAACAACGTGCGTACTCTTTACGTTTATTAAATGAGGTGTATCGATTATTCTTGCGGTTTGTGATATGTGTGTTTGTGGCAGTTACCCGGGGACTGTCATTGATGCTCATTTACTTTCGGCAAGATGATTGAATCTCATACTTTCGTCCGAGAAGAAGATTTATTCAGAGAGTTTATGAAGTCAGTTGCTGTTTTGTTTTGAGGAGTTGTAAATTGTTTCTCTTAAGGGTTGTGTATGTTTTTCTTTCCTTTATTTATGGTCGTCGTCGTGTTATACTGTAGTAAGTGGATGATGTTTTGACCGATAGTTATCTGTTTACTGTAGTACTTATTGTGAGACATATTTTAGTTCATTTAAGGGGTTTGGTTCTTGGTTGGTGCGACTTCATATGCTTTTTGAATATCTCTTCTGGTTACTTTCTGTAATCAGCCTGTGGTGGGACGAACGTATTATTTCTTATTTCTTCTTCTTCTTTCGAATAACCCATTTGGAGGGTACGATGAATCAACGTTGGCTATTGTCCATTGTATTCAATTTCCGTTGTTTCCAAATTTCTTTCATCGTTCTAGAGTGACGATCTTTCTCCTCCTGAGTCCACTTTCTGCCAGTTGTTTGTTTCTTCCTTTCTTGAAATTTTGCGTTTTGAATAGCTTCTCTGAAGAGTGATCTGTTTGCTATTGTGTCTGTCTGAATTTTGGCGTTTGTCAAATCTTTGTCAATTTCAGTGAACCATGTGGGTTTGGATTTGTAACTAGACAGTAAGTTGAAGATCTGTTTAGTTAGTCGACTATTTTCCATTCTATAAATGTGCCCAAAAAACTGGAATCTTCTCTTTCTCATTACAACAGTTAATTTTTCACATTTCAAATATAACTCTCTATTAGGTCGTAACCTATATTCTGCGTTATTATTTCGTTTAGCTCCCAGTATTTTTCTCAGAATTCGTCTTTCAGTCTTCTCTAATTTGTCTAAATCACCAAATCTTGTTAATTTAAGTGTTTCGGCTGCATACAGAGTTTCAGGTCTGACCACTGTTTGATAATGCCTTAATTTAGTGTTCCAGGATTTTAATTAGCTTTCCCATTGAAGTCACAAATGGTTATTTCGCTACGATCTCCAATCTAACTAGGGTTAGGCTTCTGCTCTCCCTTTTGATAGTCTTTTCATTGTGTGTGTTTTATTTTTTATGTTTACCCCTTGCTAATTGGTATACTTTTATTTACAGCCCCCTCACCCCTCATTTACCATTTCATGCGCTACTCACGTCCCCTTTGTTATGCCTTTATGTGATTAAAATTTTGTCTACAACCTTTACTCGAAGAGTGTAGTAGTTTTTTTAGTAATCGATTCTCCATCTAGTTCTTAAGGTGCGAGTCAACTCGACTTAGGTCTCTATGGTCCACGTCCTAAACCGCCTTCTCAGAACTGATTTGTTAAATTGTTCAAAAAATCATCTGGAATGTTTTCAAATAACGATGATCGTATCAATTGAAATGTATGTAACTTATATGTATTATTATGATTTTATAAAAAGTGTAGGCCTATTATTCATCTTGAGAAGAAAACTCTTGTATATACTTTAAAAATGTACAGGTGCTAAAAAATAAAAATTATTTGAAGAAAATAAAGGGCCACAAAAATCTGAGGGACTTGGGCCTCATTTTACCTTAATCCGGCACTGCCTGGGAAACTGTAGTTGGTCAATGATGATGATGATGAACATTTTAGAAATAGTTTTGAACCTAACCTTTTTATAAATTTAATTATGACTTGTTGAAAATTATTAGAAACTCTTATCACATTGTCTCACAAACTTGGAACTCCATTTTTTGTTTCTATTTATAAATATTAATTACATATGGTGATGAAGGTCATAATGTGACCGAAACCTGTACATTGGAAAACATAAATAATAATTTTATTAAAACTCGGCAATTCTTCTAGGTTTGTGCCGTGTCTTGTGTGGGGTTTCGTCTAGGACACCAAGCTGGCTCATCGGCGGGCTCTTGGTGTCCCCGCCCGGACCCCCACAGGAGTATCGAACTGCGCGCCACCTCCCTTTATATTAGGTGCAACTGCACCACTTGACTGCGAGAACTAAAAGCTCAAGCATCCTTAATCTCTCTATGAAGGCTTCCGGGCGGGGACACCAAGAGCCCGCCGATGAGCCAGCTTGGTGTCCTAGGCGAAACCCCACACAAGACACGGCACAAACCTAGAAGAATTGCTGAGTTTTAATTCACCGGCCGTGAAAGCCAATATACCAATAATTTTATTAATTTTATTAATGCAGCCAATGGCCATGTACTTTTCTTTTCAGGACGGGTCAGGGAAGGGTTGACTAACGGTATTTGTTCATTGTTAAAATGAAAAGAAAGAAAAGTAATTGAATTGCTCTCTCTGTTCAGGCTTTCTGGATGAGGAAGGACCTCCATGGTACGGGAAGAGGAGCTACACCCGGCAAGGCTATTATGAAGATCCGAGTGGTCTATTGCGACAAGGTGTTGCCTCTGGATGGCCGGCCGCCAGAGGTGGTCCTGGTGCAGCCCGGCACGGAATTGCCACTGCTCTGGTCCTTGGCACGCTCTTTCACGAAGAACATCGTACTGGCCATGCTCCTCCCGCTGACCTTCGTGCTCTTCTTCTTCAAGCACTACCGCACAGGCTACGATGTCATGTGCCACACCATCGTTGTTGAGGATACCACACGGTTCCAGAATTGAGTAGTATCCATCCTGATCAAAACCAGTGTAGTAGCAACGCCAACCATCTCGCTCTATACCAGACATCAACTCAACAATCAAGGAAGTTCAAAGGGAATTTGAAATGGTCAGGCCAGTTCAATATATACAGGTCGTTTCAAAATTTTTACCCACGTTTCATGGTGTCCACAGAATTTTCAATGTCAATTTTCCTGACTTTTCCTGACCATTTTTCACCAAATATTCCTGACTCGCAAAGTCATCGTAACATAGGAAAAATGGTTTATTGAGCAAATATATATATACATGGTCTTTCATATAAAATAAGAGCGGCGAGCGGCGAATTTGTTATTCGCTGCTACAGTGGCCTGGACCGAGCTTGTGGCGCGCCACGGCCCCCTGCTGTAGTATTGAAAGGGCGCGCATAATATAGGAATACTTGACCTTGCAATAAACATGCAGGTGTTCAGTCACCCGTCTCAACCTCAGATGTTAACATGAGACCGTTATCATTGCAACATCGTATTTTTGTATGTAAAACTTATTTTAAGTACGAGTCGGCTCGGCAGGTACGTGATGCAATTGTTCAGCAATTTCCTGATGAAGTGCCACCCACCTTCACTAGCATAGACTCACGTAATTGAAAATAAGTTTGACACTACTGACTCAGTGCTCAATAAAAGATATAAAATAAAAGATCAGAAACATTACAGTGGCAGAACTCATGCGCGTCAGCCAGAATGTAGTTTCCAGATACAATGCCTCTATAACCCAGGAAGAATGACACTTCCAGAATCTTTCATAAGGTAATATTTCATATAGGATTGTACGCACGCTGAAAGCAGGGGGCCGTGGCGCGTCACAAGCTCGGCCAAGGCCACCACAGCTGCGGATAACAAAATCGCCGCTTGGCGTTCTTACTTTATATGAAAGACCCTGTATATATCTTATTTGCAGCCTCCACCATCCCCATAGCTGCCCAACGCTCGCCTCTTTATTCATTTAAAATACAAAATAAAGTAAATTATAATGCAATAATACATAAATCAAAGTACTTAATAACCTAAATTATAGTGATGGGATTGCCACATCCCTACGCCAACGCCAAAAAAGCGTACAAAAAATAGGTAAAAGAGGTTTTTACTATGATGTATTGTAAAAATGGAAACACCATAATGTCCAGCGAGTTACTGCTTTTTATCTTCAGAGATTAGTTGAACTAGTAACATCAAAATATTGTGCTGTTAATATAAAATTCCTGACTTTCTAATACTTTTCGACAATTTTTCCTGACTCACGCCATGTTTTCACAGTTTTTCCTGACTTTTCCTGATCAAAAACAAAATTCCTGACTATTCCTGCCTGTGGACACCATGCGTTTGGAAATGATGATGATGATAATAATAAATAGGGGACCCGTGGAGATATCTTGCATGTGCGGCTTTGCTGTTATGTGGGCATTTGTTTATTTGTTTAAACGCACTTTTTTAACAAATTATCGATATTTATGAAATCAGAAAGCAATTTGTCACTCATCATCTTGCACAGTTTCCAGCCACTGGCCAGGTCTGTTTGGAACACAAGCCTCTCCAACGTCTTCTGTCTTCCCACCATCTCTCAGCCTCCACCCTTGTCCAGTCTTCTCCTCTCTTCCACCCCCTTCAGCCACCTGTCTCTCGGTCTCTTTCCTTCCCACTTCGTCTCGTGTACCCTCCTGGGTATCCTCTTCTCCTCCATTCGTTTTACATGTCCATACCATTTAAGTCTAGATTTCTCTATATCATCCTGTAATGGTTCCTCCTTCATTAATTCTCTGGTCCTCTCAATTTGTCACTATTGCGGGTAATTCTCTTCCTTTTGAATGCTCAATCAGTTACTGTATTTGAGAGCGCCCCATGCGTATAGACCACCCACCCTGCTCTATACGTTATTCCATATAAGTTGAGAGTAATTACAACACGCCAGAGCCACGAAGAAGAGCTCTTGCCTATATGAGCACACTACTTTCGATTGAAATACAACCTCTGACCGAAAAGTTCGGTGAATGGGTCCATATTACGAACGGATTGTTGGCTTACCTGAAACAGCAGGTACTGTCCCCGTGGATGGTTATGCACTTCTGAGAATGTCAGTACAAGTTCTGGAAACTCTTTTGGGATAGCCTTCAGTTGGGTCGTCACATTACGTTGGATGTCCGAAATGTCCAAAAACCTCTGGCCCTTCAGGGCTTTTCGTTGACCCTGGACCTGGACCCCGCCACTCCATACTTCGATGCTTGACTTCGGGGTCGTACCTCAGACACCCGGTCTCGTCGCTTGTGATGATGGTTTTCGGAGCCATTCCATTCCTCAGAACATTCACTCTTCTCACTGCCACCCGCCTAACAGGTGTGCACGGTAGGTTGCATAAATTCATCCTTCTAAACACGCACTGTGTCAAACAGGTTTTATACGTTGCGTTGTGTGTCGCCAATGTTGCCAGGTCAACCGTTCTGACTTTATTCACCGAATGCAACGTGACGAGCCTTTTGAACACCATCCCAAAGGACGCCTTCTTGCAAAGTTTCCAGGACATGTAACGCCGATCTCAGCATTTCATAGTTGCGGGAGGGGACTATTTTGAAGGACAGTAGGGTCACTGTCATGCATTGTTCATCTATGTTGATAGTACAGGACTATTCACCGAACTTTGGTTGGTTGGTTCCTTAGTTTAGGGGCTGCGACAACGCCACTGTCAACGACTACTAGGCCTAGTTCAGAACTTAGCTACTAGACGCCACCGCAGTCGGCCATAAATCTATGACATGGGACCGCCGGCTTTACTTCCCCTCCGAAGGAAGGCATATCGAGGGATTTTTAACGCTCTAAAAAATCCGACGGCTTCGGCCGGGTTTGAACCCGCTATCTTGGGCATAGAAGCTCAGCATGCTACCAACTACGCCACTGAAGCTGACTCACCGAACTTTGTCAGAGGTTGTATTACAGATACCATATCAAATGTAAATTGGCTTTAACTTCACGTCAGTAAGAGGTAAGAGCTCTTCTCCATGGCTCTGGCGTGTTATTTGACACTCAACTTATATGGAATAAGGTATAGTGTTATGCGAGCTGGACGTGGCACAGTTCTGGCAGGGGCTATCATCTTGTTTATTTGTGCAAGCTTTGTAATTTGACACCCAGAGGGTAGCTTGCATGTTGAATTTTGTTGTTCCTTGAAGCACTATGAAAGTCAAGAAGGTTAGTTATCTAAGCTCCTTGAACACTATAGCGCTTTCTAGTAGAGAAATGAGGAACTTTATGTTGGCGGAAACTCCCGAGATTCATTTTGCCATTATGAACACTGCCTACTGAATTCAAATGGGTTCTTTGACATGCCAACATCGTATGACATGCGTCGTATTTTTGCCGCCTTTCAAAAATCACTTACCACGGCCAGGAGCGAACCTGCAATCTTGGGGTTAGTAGACCGACACACTATCCACTCACCCACCGTGGCAAGTTGTATATATGATAACTGCACATCATAGTGAGGATGAAATGAACAATAAAGATATTACAAACAACCAGAGCCCACAATATGGCTAAGAATCAATGTAATTACATTTACTCCGTACAATATATTCTTTATGTTCGACCCTGACTATTATATGTCAGAAAACTGTACTATAATGAGGCTCATTATAACATTATTTTTCATTATGAAACAGTTTCTCCTACCAATCAAAGCCCAAGAAACAGTTGTTTGACCAATTAGATAATTAGTTGCGCTGAGTTCCACGGCCTTCAAATTTAAATTTCACTGCCTGGCCTAGTGTCATAGTAGGGTAATCGAGGAGGCCATGGTCAAATACAAGGCATTCTCTGCGTCTCATGCGCTCTGTTCAGTACATAAAACTGGCGAAATCTCGACAGATATTTATGAATATTTATGTTCAAACATAAAATAGTTATAATAATTATTGTCGAACATAAACAGTCGTATGCAACTCGCCTATAATGGCAATTAAGACACTCGTATGGAAATTATAAAACTCGCGGTACTCTAGTCTTAATTATTGCCATTATAGGCTCGTTGCATAATGTACTATTAATATACTGTAGCTTATCACAAGTTTCATTAAAATTACAGGGAAAACTTTTAGGTATGATTCACGGTTTTCGGCAATCCACCAAAGTCCATGGAATAATTACCGCAAAATATTGGGAGTGTGCTATACATGAATTTATTTTTATTATTTACGTAATTTACGCCCACATTGGAGCCCTTAAATCAAACCAAATACATTTAAGTCATCGACGGATTGACAGGGAATTTAGCTGTGTATCATCATCATCATCTTTCTCCTCTCACAAAACCTCTTCATTCTGACTGACCTTTCCTCATCAGATATGACATATTGTTTTCGTTGATTAATTTTTAGTGTAAGTTTTATGTGGTGGTTCTTCAGAATCCTTTCTTCTTCTCTATTTTCAATTTGTTTCATTGTAATATTCAACTCGTCTAAATCATTTTGAACTTCTTTGAACCAATTATTTGTTGTTTTACTTTTCCAAAAGTAGTTAGTCATGTCATGTGATCTCGGTAAAATGCAATGCTCATATTTCTTATAGTGTTTATTATTGAATCACTTTCCTGGTAGACAACTGTATTAGGCAACAATCTCCATCATCCATCCACCTGGTGTTTTTTTTATTAATGATTGTTCCGATTATCCTTCTGCAGTTGATATGTCGATTTGGTGTTTAATTTAAATAGTGTTTCACAAGCGAAGTCGCTTCGGGTTTAAAGACAGAACAGTAATGTTGATGTTCAGCTTTTTTTCTTATATTTAATAAACCGCCACCAACGCACCAGACCATTGCACGCATCAGAGATAAATTTGAAGCAGATGGAACCGTTCACAACATCAACTAGAAACGTTCTGGACGACCACGGACATCCACCAGTCCTAGAAAAGAAGAACAGGTGCAGGAAGCCCTCACTCGATCCCCACCGAAATCACTACTCAAACGGCTCGAGAGACACACATCTCAAAAGATAGCGTCCATCGCATCATGAAGCGTCTGCGCTGGAAATCCTACATTTCAACACGAAATTGGCAATTGACAATGTCTTGAAATTCCAAGTGAACTTTGTCGAATCCATTGCTTCGCGTTATCAGCTTTGTCTGGACACTGACGGACATCAATTTGAACATTTGCAAACGTGGGTCTTTAATTACATGTCCCCTCTATAATTGAAGCCCTTAAACTTGTCTCTATGTTCATAAATAATCATTTTATAGTCATTCAAAGTGTTGGTACATTTTTTTGAGACACCCTGTACTTAGGGAAAACTTAAACAATAATTTGAGTAAACCTCACTAGGACAGTTAAAACGTTAGAATTCACTCCCACTGCTTGTCACGAAGTAAGTAATGTGTTATGTCTCGTATTAGTATCCTATTGGTGTTTGGTGTTACCAAGGCAAGCACGTCATGGTTGTATTGCCTAAATAGATGGACCTATGTGATCCTAGATATGATATTAATTGAACTAGTTTCACGAATTTTTGTTGCAACTACACTGTTTTTGATTTAAAATGTAATATATTTTGGAATTATTTATCTTGAAGTATTTTTTGACCTAGTCTTTGTTTTATTTCCGTTCTTGTGTGCACAATGGATTATATATTTTCTTTATTGAGTTTGCTGGGAAATGCAAAGTGCCAGCAGGTCGTCTATCGTTCACAATAGTATTTAGTCAGTATGAGTTATTGTATTAAAGTCAAGACTGGTTTGGACATTGGTGCTTTCCATCTTCCTCCGTGGTGTTGGAATCCTGAGGCTGACAGTGGCTATCCTGAGTGTGGTTTATACCCGGTTTTTCCACATTCCCTCCAGTCAAATGCCAGGATAGTATCTTACGTCACCTACCCCTACAGTTATACACACTACTAGTCACCATAGAAACACAGTTTATCAGAAAAATTGAATACACACCCAAGTACATGGTGCTGATGACCAAGATGTCCCAAGCTCAAACTTCCAACTTATTGTTATTTGTCCACCTCGTGGTGTAGCGGCTAGCATTCTTGGCTGTCGCCCTGGAGGCCAGGAAATTTAATTCTGGTCCGAGGGCTGGGATGGGGTACACTCAGCCTTGTGAGGCAAAACTGAGAAGTAAGTTAGTTATTGTTGTTTTAAAGTCATCTGCCCCTCAAAACTGAGAAGAGATGGGTTTGTTTCCCCACTTTTACTCCAGGCAAATGCTGGGATGGTACCAAACTTAAGGCCAAGGCCGCCTCCTTCCCAATCCTCATCTGAATTACAAATACACACAGTACTACAGACACCACAACAACACAGGTTATCATACTTTTTAATTAATTAATTAATTAATTTAATTAATTAATTAATATACCCACACTCCTAAGTACCACAATGTCCAAGCCCCTCCAATGAATCGACAGCATCTTTGTTATCCAGAGTTACTGGACTCGTCAGTTGGTATGGTGCACCTCGCCAAGACGCTGGTTTGCACATACTGAAAAGGCGACCACAAGCAGTGCCATGTGCTTCCTAGAGACTGTTTCCCCGAAGAATCCAGAAGAGTATTGAGTGATGGATATGAGATTGTGCAGGCACTTTGCAGAGGCATGTCTTTAGCAAGAGAGTAGGTGGGTTATATTTCCCAGCGAGCTCCATATATTTTGTAGTTGTTGATGTTAGTAAAGGTGTTGACTGATGGAAGCTTCCAATCGAGAGAAGACTGAAATGTGTAACAAGTTACTAGAACCAACAACATTCTTCCATAAAGAGAAATGGAACTAGAACTTGTGGAGGGAAAATATTCTCCTCAAGTCCTAGCTTTGTGTTTGTCTGTCCTTGTGTCCTCCTTTTCCTGTCCATTGAGTGTTTGCGTTCTCCTATATATCGTAAGTTCACCATATATACGTGAATACTACCTACAATCAAAAATCTAGTCTGCATCACATTAACCTCCAGAGTGCTATCGACAAATGGTTCGTCACTACGCACGAACCTTTTTAGTAACACATTCCAGCCGTTTGAGGCCGTGTTATTCGAAAGTAGACTTACCTGCTATTTGGTGACAGTTCATAAAACCATTAACTTTGCATTTACAATATCTATGGTAATGCGAATTACAGTATTCGTTTGTTCAAAGAGATGGCAAAGTTTGAATTCTGTGCATTGTAATGGCTAACACCAGAGCTAGTAGTAGTTCGATTAATGGCGGTTCTAAACGTTCACCATACCCAGGAGGGAGCATAGGGGACATATCCCCGCTAAAAGTCTGATTTGTCACCCCTAGTGAAAGGCCACTTAGCCAGTGGAAATTGGAAATCTTTACCCACATCCATATCCACTATCGAAAATTATTTTGCGGATGCGTCCCTGAAGAAAACTTATTTGAGTACATGCATTTAAAATGTCTTGTGTTACCTAGTGTACCATCTACTCGTGCAATAACATGACGGAACTTCCCTCGTATTTTCCTATATACGAGGTGTGTTCAGTTGAAACCTACTATGTGATGTGTTGTTGCCTGAGGTCGGAAATGTACAAGTGGAATTGAATGTATGGCCCATGCACTGTATTTTGTTTGTAGACACGTGGCATTACATCAAGATGGCTGGTGCGATTCCGAATTCATCCAAGCAAGACCAACTAGCAGTAATCCAGTTTTTAACAGCAGAGATTTGCCTGTAGAGGTTCATCAGAGAATGGTTGATGTACGACAAAACGTGCTTGTCAAAGACAACTTGTTACGGATCAGTCGTGATTGTTCCGCAATTGCCGTGAAGAAACGATGAATTAGCCATGTCCAGGCTGAGCACAGAAAGTTGTGGTTGGGCTGTTGAAGAAATTCCGAAAGGGACAAAGATTTCACTCGAACGCGGAGATAGAAGGTCCAGTTATGGATCGGTTCCAGCAGCAACCATCATCTTTCTCACTATGTGCCCAAACAATGCAATGCCTTAACACCAATGGTGACATTCTTTTAAACAAATGTAAGCAGTACTACTCTTTCATTTGGCTTACGTGTAGACTTTTATTTCTTTGGGGCAGATGATTTTGCTGTTCTGTCCCTTAAAGCAACAATAACTATCTCTTTCTTGCTATTCCCGAGACTAGAAACATTCAACTGGTTTCAATTGAACACCTCACCACTGTGTTGAGGTTTAAATTATGCACTAATATATTTTAACTACAATTGTAGCACGTTTTGGTGTTTATAATGCGATTCACAATATGAATCTCTCTATAAGGTTTGTTTGGGGTTTTGTGAATTACGTAAGTAATGGTGTATATTCACGTGTATACAATTTAGAATAATGAATAAATAAAATTAACAAGAAACAGCATGCACTAAAATTCTATTTGGATATGTTTACTTATCTCGGTAGAGCTAACGCCCCACAACAGTTGTCTTGTTGCCAGCCTTGTCTCTACATATTGTCCTCCGAGAAAATGCAAGATTGTATATGGAGATCAACAAGAGAATACAATGTGGGAGTGTTTTCTACCATCAGGTTTGGAGTTTAATTTGGGATAAAGACAAACCACTGAAGGCCAAAGAAGTGATGTACAAGACCTATTACTTACCAATAATGACGTATGGAGCAGAAACTTGGCCAATGACTAGGAGAGATGAAAGACTAACAGGCAGCCGAAATTCTATTCCTGAGGAGTATGGTACGGAAGACTAGGAGAGAAATAAAGACATTCGAATGTACAGAAGCTGAATGATAAGCTGGAGCAGAACAGATTGAGATGGTATGGACAAGTGAAAAGGATGAATGATGAAACAATGCCGAAACAAGTGATAGAGAGACGGATGACTGGAAAGATAGGACGAGGAAGACCTAGAGTATGGTGGATGGATTTGGTGAAGGACAGTGTGAGAGAACGGAACCTGGAGTGGAGTTCAGTGGTTGAGGAAGGATGGTGGACAGACAGAGTAAAGTGGAGGAGTGTCATATTTGCTCCGACCCGGCTTAGGCCGGAAAACGAAAATTGATGATGACAATATTCGTATTGTTATTTGAAATTGAAACATTATTTTATGCTCGCCTGTAAAATATAATGATCAGTTTCACATGAATTGAATTGGTCTGAAGCAGCTATAAACCTATTCACTACCCTTTACACTCATGATTTTCTCTCCCTTCTTTTCTAGGACATTTTGCATGAATGCTATAGTCTGATTTACAAAAGATGCTCGGTGAAAGCTGTCATACGCTTGATGGGTGAGGTGAGGAGTGGAGACGAGAGGGGTAACGGTCTCCATGGCAACAATGAGCAATGTTGCAATGTATGCCGACACAGCAATAAGCACATGGTTTGACTCAGTGTGTCTTCACTCGTCACGGTCATTAGAGCGCCGGGCAGGGGGGCTAACTTCCACAGTATTTGTGTCTTCCTGCAAGCTTCTTGGAATGTTATGAGTGATGATCTGCCTCAGTGGCAACGCAGCATTTCCCCACGTGCTAACTTTGACAGCTGTCAGCGAGCTTTATTGGTAATTCAGACTATAAGGCCTTGTGATGTAAGTGATATTGGTTCACAGCACCTTCTCTAAACACTGGAGTAGGAAATGTGAACACACCTCAAGTGGAAGATTCCAATAGTCTCCACCATTAATGAGATTGTGCTTCCTCGGTATATGTATGTCACATTATTACTGTAAATAGATGTTCATTATGTTAAAATAATTTCTAGGGTTCATGTAATTGATGTGTGCCTATTGTCCTGTGTAACAATTGGATTTCTGAATGGAATTATGTCCAATTTTTTTGTCATTTCCAGTTGTATATACTTTTTATTTATGGATGCATGAATGGCTCAACATTAATGCAAATACAGCTTCCTCTGGGAATCGAACCCAACTCGTGATAACACGATCACATGTGCAATTTCCAGCCAAGGCAGTTGGAGCATTGTGACTTCAAGACAAAATTAATCACTGTAATTTTCAGGGCTACCAACAGAGTTTTGATTTGTAGTTGTAGTGTATGTTGGGTTGTATACAGTATTTTAAGTATGCATTGTTTGTACTGGATTTCTTTCCCTAGAGTTATCTAGTCACATTTTCTCCTATGTTTGCGATGATATTTTCAATTGAGATTTTTTAATGTATAGCTAGAGTGAACCCAATTAAAGACTGTTAATCAGCTATGTAGACTGTTTAATGTTTGTCATTATATAATAACGTTATGGTGTTTGAAGCCATATTTCAGTGTTGCCTTAGTGCCGTAATTGAAATTTGATGTTTATCAGTTGGTCAACAACTGTACCTAATTTACAGGTTGTTCCCTAATCCTGAAAAAAAAATATATATATTACATGAGATTAATATATACACTTGGATGACCAATTTCGATCGTTAAGCTATGCCTAACATGGCTTCTCCAGAAACCCATTAGCCGTCACTTTCCAGGATTCCTGTAAGCTGAATACTGTATTACAAATACACACAGTGCTGGATTACCCATCAGGCCCGACTAGGCCCAGGCCTAAGGCCCCCAAGCAATTTCTAATTTAGTTCAATTTTATTCCGAAGATTAAGACATTTTTTATCCAGAACTGAGACAGTTTCAGCATTATATTAAGCTACAATGTCCTTTAAAAACTGAGTTCACTCATTCTGAACTTTACAAAATTCTTATTCGAGACAAGCTTGCGTCTGTTTTTCCGAACGTTGAAATTGCTTTTCGCATTTTCCTGACCCTCATGATAATGAATTGTTCTGCGGAGCGCTCGTTTTCAAAATTGAAACGGATCAAAAGTGTGCTAAGAAGTATCATGTCACAAGAACGATTAGACATGCTAAGTTTAATGTATATCGAGTCTGATGTTCTGCGGGAAATTGATTTTGATGACATTGTAGAAGCTTTCATTGACCGAAAAAACAGAAAGAAAAAAATTTGATTACATTTTACAGAAGTAAAAATTAGTATTATTTGTTAAATTGTTCATCAAATCATCTGAAATATTTTCAAATAACGATGATCGTTTCAATTGAAATGTATGTATATGTAGCCTATGTATGATTTAATAAAGTGTGTATTATTCATCTTGAGAAAAAGAACTCTTGTATATACTATATTATATGTACAGGTGCTAAAAAATAAAAAATATTTGAAAAATATAAAGGGGTCCCAAAAATCTGAGGGACTTGGGCCTCATTTTACCTTAATCCGGCACTGAATACACACACTAATGCAGCCATCACAATAACACAGGTTATCAGAAATAAATCATGTCCAAGCCTCTCAAGTGAAATAACAACATAATTGAAAATATCTTCACAAACACTGGAGTAAGTGCCACTGGCATCTTTATTGTGTAATATTAGCCCTGAAATGCTTTTAACAAGGGAAAGATTTCTTCTCTTTATCAAATTATACTCCTTTCCAGAAATCACCAATTGAGTTGTATAGTTTTCTAAATGTACAGTATGTAATGTGCCAAAGTGAAACTCTCAATAAAGAGTATAAGCATCTATTGTGATATCTTTTTAGTGATTAGGAAAAAACATGTCATCCAATTTTACTCTTCCCAAGTGGAATACGGATATCCTTACATTTGAATCCGGCGCAGTTTTCCGTCAAAATAATTCATGTTAAACCCAGGATATGGCACCACTATGGAGACATCACCCCTAGAGATCCTTGACTTAGCGAATACCGGCAAGCAGTTGTTGCTTCAGATGAACGCATGTGTCTTGGTGAAGTGAGTGCATTTTTATAGTGTTTATTTGGTGATGTGAGCATAATTTCACGAAAAAGGCTATGGAATGATGAAGATATAGTGTAGTGTCAGCTTTGGATTTAAGTAATGGTTTGAAGTGTTCCACACTTAATTATAATTAATTAACTATACAACCTTCAGATGCTACTCAAACTTCGGTGGCGTAGTCGGTAGCATGCTGAGCTTCTATGCCCAAGATAGCGGGTTCAAACCCGGCCGAAGCCGTCGGATTTTTTAAGAGCGTTAAAAATCCCTCAGTATGCCTTCCTTCAGAGGGGAAGTAAAGCCGGCGGTCCCATGTCGTAGATTTATGGAATGTTAAAGAACCTTCTACTAATTGCACCTGTGTGAAGCTAAATTGGATAGATTAAGAATGTAAACAACACTCTTAGGTTTCTACGTTCGTTGCCAAGAGCCGACTGCGGTGGCGTCTGGTAGCTAAGTTCTGAACTTGGCCTAGTAGTCGTTGACGGTGACGTTTGGCGGCAAAAGTAGAAACTATTTGAAAAATTCTAAGTTGCAGTACTTAAATTAAAAAATAGATAACACACACTAATACACTGTACAGTCATCACAATTAATACCGGTTATCAGACAGATTCTACACACACCCAATGTACACGGGGCTACATGACCGCGTTGTCGCAGCCCCTAAACTTAAGAACCAATCAACCTACTCAAACTTCAAGTATCAACAGGTATAAGAAATATATCAACATTTTCCAGCTCCAGTTTCCCGGGTGTGGTAGGCTATACAAGCGCTCACCATTTCTTTCTTTTGGTCGGAGTAGAGTTGCTGTTCTTCTACATCTTCCCATTTCACATTCCGTTTGTTGACCTCAGACTTCACTGTGTCTATCCATGGATTTCTTGGCCTTCCGGTCTCCTCCCTCTCACTTCTATGTCGAAATAATTTCTTGGTGTTCTATTTCTGTCCATTCTCATGACATGTCCTAACTACTGATATCTACGACTTCCTAGGAGTTCAGTGACAGGTATTTTGATGCCAACTTCCTGCCTCTTAATTTCATTTCTGTTGTCTGGATTTTACTATTAGCCTTGTTGAGTAGGGTACATGTTTCAAGTCTATAGGTAGAACCCTGAACGGATAAACAAAACGTTATCCGCCCCGCATCCGCACGACTGTTTTCCGCATTCCCACGTTTATCCGAATCTACTGGCATTACAATAATATTTTTAGCCTACTTTTCACATTTTGCAAAAATGAGGAAAAAGTAGACTTATGAAATCGGGCAAATGTGTGTCTGTCTGTCCTTCTGTCTGCCTGTGTGTGTGTCCCCCCCTATCAACTCCTAAACGGCTACAGCAATCGAAACAAAATTTGGTGGGAGTAAAGATCTATACCTGAATATCTCACGGCCATATTTGAAAATGATGTCAGTGCTACCAACTGCTGAAAAATCGCAATTGAAATTTGAGCTCCATGTTCGATATCTTGGAAGGTATAAATGGGAGCTATTTCAAAATTGGCACACGTATAGATAATAATATTGCAGTTTAATTTCCAGGAGGCCATACATGGCAGTGTTGCCAAAATGATTATAAGCCTGGTGATAGGTCCAAATTTTAATGCATATAACTTCTACACTATCAATTGGATTTCAACCAAATTTCGTATGTGTACATAAACAGATATGACTGAGCGTATTCTTAAGAGCCACCAAGGCTGCCAACTGTTAAAAAACGCTCTCAATTTTTTTTATCCAAATACCCATATATCAGAAAGTATGCAAGCCGACAGCTTTAAACTATGCACACGTTTAGTACCTGACATTCTATATTAATTTGGAGTAACTTACATACGTCAGTACTACCAACATGATTCTAAGCCTGCTGAGAGGTCCAACTTTAAATACATGTAACTTCTATACTATCATTTGGATTTCAACCAAATTTCCTGTGTGCTATGTGTACTATAACAGATATGACTCTGCCGATTCTTAATAATAACCAGGGCTGCCAACTGTTAATAAATACTGTCTCTATTTTGTTACCCTAATATCAATATATCAGAAAGTATGCAAGCCAATAGCTCTAAACTTTGCACGCGTATAGTACCTGGCATTCTAGATTAATTCGGAGTAACTAATATACGTCAGTGCTGCCAACATGATTCTAAGCCTGCTGATAGGTCCAATTTTTAAATGCATGTAACTTCTATACTAACTAATGGATTTCATTCAAAATTGGCAGAACAATAGATCATATTATTTCAGATTATTTCTGACCAATACATGTATGTCATTGTTGCCAACATGATTTTACGCGTGCTGTTAGATCCAATGTTTAACTGCATGTAACGTCCATGCTATCCATTGGACTTCAACCAAATTTTGTATTCTGTACCTTAAGAGATGGAACTAAGAATATTTTCAGTCACCAGGGCTGCCAACTGTAGTTCTCTATTAGGCTACATTATGCCACGTATACAGTATTTCAAACTAATTAGACATTTCGATATTACCAACTTAATTTCGTCATTATTCTAAATAGATCCATATAGATTAATTATTGGCATGAATCTTAATTTTTAAGAAAAGTAGGCTCTTTAGTTCGTCACAGAACTTCTTGTTAATTAGATAAATCATAAATTACTAAAGCAACATATTTAGACATTTGAGGAAAACATCATTCATTCCCTTAGTCTTTTTACATCATTTGCCAGAATTGCAACCCTTTTCTGTTCAGAGTGATAACTATGCATAATGACATAATTTTAACGAGATTAGCTTAAATCATCATCTTACATACGTCATGAAAAGAAAAAAAATCATAACGGAAAAATATGATACATCATATAGCCTAACGGGTCCTAGTAATGATATTCAACAAGTTCGGATTGTATTCTAAAATTATCTGCAAATTTACTCCAAACATTATCCGCTATCCGCACAACCAATCAAACTATATCTGAATGGCAAAAATTTTTGCAGATATCTGCGCAGGACTTGATCCATAGGTGACGAAATATATCATCATCATTAACTAGAGCAGTTTCCAACCGCAGGTTGGATCTGCTTGGAGCACAAGCCTCTCCATCATTTTCTGTTCATCCACCACTTCTCTTCTGACACTGTTGTCCACTTAACTCCTTTTCTCTCGACACTTTTCTTCACCCCCTTTATCCACCTATCCTTTGGTCTTCCTCTAGGTCTCTTTTACTTCCACTCTATTTCCAATATTTTCCGTGGTATTCTTTCTTCTCCCATTCTTTTCACGTGACCATACCACTGTAGCCTTGATTTTTCAATTCTATCCTGTAGGGGTTCTTCCTTTAATATTTCTCTGACTTTGTCCATCCTGGTTACACCTATATGATTCCTCTGAAACTTCATTTCCACTGCTTGTATTCTGCTTTTATCTCTCTCCCTCATCACCGAAGTTTCTGATCCATACGTTAGGATCGGCACAAAGTAAGTCTTGTACATGATCCCTTTACATTTCTGTGGCACATCCTTGCTCCATATCAGGCCTTTAACATTCTTGAAGAATCCATCAGCACACCTTCCTCTTTCATCTAATTCCAAGGCATTTCCCCCATTTTCTTCAATGACACTTCCCAGATACTTGAAGCTCTGCACTCTTCTTCAACTGCTCTCCGCCTAACTTTATCCCATAGTATACTCTGTCCTTCTCACATGTTGTTATCACCACTTCACTCTTTTGCGTCGAAAACTTCATTCCATAGGATGACACTACTTCCTCCCATGCATCGAGTTGCTCCTGTACATTCCTCTCCTTGTTTCCCCAGATCATCAAGTCATCTGCAAACACCATTGCCTTTATTTGTTCCTCCCCAATATGCTGTGGTTGGTTCTTAAGTTTAGGGGCTGCGACAACGCGGTCATGCTGTGCTACCTTTTGCATCACCATTACCAAGAGCAAGGGCGAGAGGGCACTTCCCTGCTTTAGACCATTAGTCAACTCAAACCATTCTGTTCTTTCCATACCGACTTTCACACAGCTTCTGCTTCCCTCATACTTATCTTTCAACCTCATCACTATTTCTTCCGTTATTGCTTTGGCTCTAATCGCTTCCCATACTGTTTCTTACGACACTGTTGTATGCCTTCTCAATGTCCATAAAGGCCAATACCAAATCTTCCCCATACTGGTAGTGATGCTCCTGTAGCTATCTCACTCCAAATATGAGGTCAGTAGTGGACCTCCCCTGCCTGAATGCATATTGCTCCTCCCTCAGTTGCTGTTCCGTTACCTTATGTATCCATTTCTCCAATACCTTTTTATAAATCTTAGCACAGTGGCAGATCAGTGTAATTCCCCGGTAGTTTTGGCATTTCTTCCTGTCTCCCTTCTTGAAGATGAGCACTATCAACCCCTTTTTCCCATCTTCTAGGACTTTCTTCTCCTTCCATATAGCTCGTATCACCCTTTAAAACCACTGTGTTCCCAATTCCCCCTGCAGCTTTTATCATCTCCACGCTTACCTCATCTATACCTGGTGCTTTTCCCATTTTCATCCTCTTTATTGCTTCTTCCACTTGCACTTGCTTCCTGACATCAACCCTTCCAGTATACTCTTCGTCCTTACTTGGTGCTGTCACATTCAAGAGGTCCTCAAAGTATCCTTTCCAAACTGATTTAATCTCTTCTTTCCTCTCAATAATATTGCCATTTTTGTCTTCCATTCTCTCTGAGGTAATCTTCTCATTTTTCCTTTTATTCTTCACCATCACATACAACAGTTTTCTATAACCTTGACTGTCCTCTTCCATCATCCTTGTCCATTTCTCCATCCACTTCCTCCTTTCCTCCGTTATCACCGTTTTGGCTTCCTTCTTTCTAGCTATATATTCCTCCCTGGCATCTGCTGTTCTAAGTTGGAACCACATCCGGAATTATGTGAATTCTAATTAAAGTTAGTGCATGAAAAATATAATCTACATATTTATTTTGAATTTTTGAAAAAAGAAATCTGTGCAGAGACATAAAAGCATCCGCACGGGAAGAGTTAAGTACCCCATTTTTGTACATAAAAGTGTGTTATTTTGTGATAAATATCTTATGTAATGCTTTTCATGTTAGGGCATATAAATACTTGGGCACAAAATTTGTGTTTTTTGTTATGCATATGACCAACCTTATGTGGTGGTGTATTTTGTATCTTACATGATGGCAACATTAATTTGTCATCAATGTGTGCGCCTAGGCTCATGTGTCTGACAAACATTGGCTGGAATTGTCCAGTGAGCAAGAAACAGAAACATATTTACGTAATTTAGCACATATTTACAGTGCACTAGTGATAATAGACAGTAGCTTCAGCGGCGTAGTCGGTAGCATGCTTAGCTTCTATGCCAAAGAGAGCGGGTTCAAACCCAGCCGAAGACGGCAGATTTTTTAAGAGTGTTAAAAATCCCTGTATGCCTTCCATCGGAGGGGAAGTAAAGCCGGCGGTCCCATGTCATAGATTTATGGCATGTTAAAGAACCTCCCACTAATTACACCCGTGTGAAGCTAAATTGGATAGGTTAAGAATGTAAACAATGCTCTTAGGTTTCTACATTCGTTGCCAAGAGCCGACAGCGGTGGCGTCTAGTAGCTAAGTACTGAACTTGGCCTAGTAGTCGACTGTGGCGCTTGGCGGCAAAAGTAGGAACTAAATTCTAATTTGCAGTCTGTACTTCAAATAAATAAATAAATTAAAAAAACAGATACACACACTAATACAGCCATCACAATTAACACCGGTTATCAGACAGATTCTACACACACCCAAAGTACACGGGGCTACATGACCGCGTTGTGGCAGCCCCTAAACTGAGGAACCAACCAACCAGACAGTAGCTTCAATTCAGTAGCTATGGTCCCTCAGATTATGAAAAAAGGTATGAAAATCATCTATTATCGGTATTAACGAAGTTGTGAGCGTCAAAGCCAGTTCTTGTCTAATGTACTTTTAATAAAATTACTTCTGGTTGCTACGTACTTAGGGGCGCGTTTCCATCTATGGATGTCTTATTTTTAGCTTAACCGAGAGCGCTAATCTGCTGGCATCGGGAAAGCGTGAGTTTGAATCCCACCTCAGCAGTCCTGAAAATGGTTTCGGTGGTTTCCCACTTTCACCACAAGGCAAATGCCCGGACAGTTCCTTTCAATAGGTTCACGGCCGATTTCCTTCCAAAATCCCTTCCCGACCCGGCCTGGAAAGAAAAATACATAGCAATCGGCTTTAGTGATTTGAACCTCTTGTCTTCTCGATTTGCCTGACTGGCAATGAATTTATGTATCGGTGTTCGCTCAATTATTTCATCACCTATATTGTGTTCACCGACAGGGGATGACAGGCTACAACAATTTGATCTATATAACAAAGGAGAAACTGTTCCGCCTAGTTAATACATTGTTCTAATGTATGTGCATGTGGAAATCACTTCACTTGGGATGTATGGCCTGTTGTTTACAATGCTGCTGACTGAAACTTGCTGTTCAAGCTGGGGCTTCTGAGCTTCTAGTCTTGTATTAGAGGGAAAAACACCGAATGTCATGTAATGAAATACATCATCATGATGAGGAGACGTCCAAGCATGGAAAAATCATACTTAGACCAACTAAAACAATTTTCTTTGTTGATCTAATTCACAGAATCTCAAATTACTTCATGGCCCCATTATTGCTTCATCCAGTTGCTTAGATACCTTGGATATAAGGCTTCTAGATTATATGCATTGCCTAGGTCATGAAGTATCTAAATTTGTAACCATTGCACTCTCATTATTAATATATTATAAAATTTAAAAAATAATGACAATAAAAAATACTCATAAAATACAATATGACAATAAAATTAAAATAAGGTGAGGTAATATAATTTTATACGAAGCCTCCGTGGCTTGGGCGGCAGCACGCCGGCCTCTCACCGCTGGGACTGTGGTTCAAATCCCGGTCACTCCATGTGAGATCTGTGCTGGACAAAACGGAGGCAGACAGGTTTTTCTCCGGGTACTCCGGTTTTCCCTGTCAAAATTTCATTCCAGCAACACTCTCCACTATCATCTCATTTCATCTGTCATTAGCGGCTTCGGTGGCGTAGTCGGTAGCATGCTGAACTGCTGTTTCCAAGATAGCGGGTTCAAACCCAGCCGAAGTCGTCGGATTTTTAAGAGCGTTAAAAATCCTTCAGTATGCCTTCCTTCGGAGGGGAAGTAAAGCCGGCGGTCCCATGTCATAGATTTATGGCATGTAAAATATCCTTTCACAGACTAAACTTGTGTAAAGCAAAATTTGTTAGGTTAGATTTCGTCAGAACGCTCTATCAAAGTTCCAACGTTCACCACTAGGTATCATGGTATCTGGTGGCGAAAGTTGGAACTACTTGAAATTGAACGGAACTTGTAGCTCACCCTTTAGGGTATCCGCTGGAAGCAGCTACAGACTCAGGCGAGCCGAACATGTCCTCGGACACTCCCGGCACTAAAAGCCATACGATAAATAAATAAATAAATAAATAAATCTGTCATTCATTTAATCATTGCCCCAGAGGAGTGCGTCAGGCCTCGGCAGCCGGCACAATTCATATCCTCGCAGATTGATGGGGGCTTCATTCATTCCATTCCTGACCCGGTCGGAGACTGGAAGCAGGCTGTGGATTTTCATTTTTCAATATAATTTTATATCTTTGTGACCTGGAATTGTTATAAATGGAACATAGAAAGGTAGATGGGGTTATAAGGGTGAGAGGATATGGAAGGGGGTGGGGAAATATTGGGGGAGTTTGTGTTGGGGAATTCACGGTGGTGTGTTGTCAACAATTTTATTCTTTATATATTCCGTTAGGGTGTTGTACAGGATATTCGTTTCAAAATTTATTTCATTAAGATTATGAAGAGGAGATAGTTTCTGTGCGGTGTTAATTTCTATCGCTTCTAGTACATTCATAGTGGTCCCCTTTCCTGTAAAATGGAGGATTTCTAGGTCTTTATCGATGTTGGTGAATTTATGATGTGGCTCCTCCATGTGTGTTGCCATTGCTGAGAATCTTCTGTATTTTGTGGCATTAAAATGTTCGTAGTATCTGATTGTGAATGCTCTACCCGTTTGTCCCAAATAATTCGCATCGCACTCGGAACAATTAAGTCTATAAATGCCTGATCTATGGAATTTGTCTATAGAATTTCAGAGCACAATTAACAATTTGGTCTGCGCTTTAACATACAAAAGACAGAATACCTGGGAATCATTCCATCACCAGGATCTATTCAAATTAGTGGTACATTCCTGGCCAAGGTGGACACCTTCCGGTATCCAGGATCCCGGCTGCCAAGTGATGGATGCACCAGTAATGATGTACGAGGAAGGATCAATGCAGCGTGGATGCGTTGGAGAGATGTCACAGGGGTTCCTTGTGATAAGCAAATACCAACTTACCTGAAGTCCAAGATCTGTTGTTGTTGTTTCCTATGGCTAGCCCGGATTCCAATCCATCAGCTTTCTTGCGTTCCAATGGAGTTGTGTGAGGTTTCCTGAAGTTCTAGCAGTCACATCAAGTTTGTTGCAATGTAGCAGGTGCCCCTTATTCATTTTACTTCCAGGTTCGTGACAAAGTGTGCATTCTTCAGATCTCAGGATGTTGATTCGTTTCAGATGAGCTGCAAGGCAGTCATGGCCAGTGTTAAGTGTGAAGAAGGCTACAGCTTCTCTTCTTGGTGTTAATTTATATTGATCCCATTTAGCATCAATGTCCTTCCATAATTTGGTTTCTGCTGTTTTCTTTGCCATTTCTTCATACCTGTTTTTGATAGTATTTTTCAAGATCCTTTTTGCTGACATAAAATCAGTCTGACTGACAGGTTGTTGTAGTGTGGTACCTTTTTTTTTCTTTGCTAATCTGTCTGCCTCTTCATTTCCTTCTATTCCAACATGAGAAGGGATCCACTGAAATTAGATCTGTTTGTGGAGTCTTTGAAGGTTTTTTATCATACAAAAAAATTCTTTCGGTTCTTTATTTTGGGTCTTATCATTACAGATTCAAAAGCAGGCATCCAAGCCATCTCGTCAAATTATAACACATTTTTGATAATCAATGTTCCTGCCTAATAACTGATGGAGTGCATTTGAAATTGCTTTTATCTCAGCATCAAAGTTTGTTTTGTTTTGGCCTACTGGGAAGTAGAGTGAGAAGAGAGATGAATGTATTCCTGCTCGAGTTCTATCGTACAGTAATACGACCAGTTGCACTCTATGGCACTGAATGTTGGGCTGTCACTAAAAGTGCTGAACATTCTCTCCATGCAATAGAAATGTGGATGCTGCCACGAACTATGGGTATTTCACTGCGAGACCACTTGTATAACGATAATATCAGGCGACAATTTGGCGTGGTCCCAATTCCTGATAAGATGGCTGAACACAGACTCCGATGGTATGGCCATGTGTTGAGAGCAGTGTTACTACACTGTGGTACAGGGTGGGCAAAAAGTCCCTACCCACTGCTGGGGTAAATAATAAATCAACACAATGCTTACAGGATTAGGGATACTGAACATCTGTGTGCATCCCATCAGTATCAACGCACAGTTGGATACGGTGTCATGTTCCTTGATTCATCCTCTTCAACAAATCTGGTGTGACTGTTGTAAAGGCATCATGAACTGAGGCGCCTAGAATCAAAACCCGCCAAATCCATATTTTATGAAAATTGAGATAAGCATTGCTTCTTATAGCTCATGCTGCGCTGAATTCATTAAAACTATTATTCTGTCACAAAACCCGCTACATCCTACTGTAAAACGAAGTCAAAGTTGAGGCTTAGTTGCAATATCCGCCAAGCCCAAAGACAGTTTCGCCATTTTTGGTCACAAAAGCCACCACATCCACATTAGCCAATAGGCGCACCCAGTTCCGCCATCTTACCTTCCATGATGCTTTGCGAAGTGTTTACTCTTTACCTACCAGCATTAGTCAGAGAACATACCCCAGCCTGACGTGATCTGTATGGTTTATATTGTTATACTTTCCGATAATAATTTGTTTTGGATAATTTCGACAAAGAACAAGAGAACAATAACATTTTGGTCCGGGGTGAAGTTTTCCACAGTACTGACATTTGCGAACATAAACGTGTCACGAAACTTGATTTTGATATGACTCGCGTACAGCCAAAAGACATAAACGGAGAGATTGTCCTTCAGGCACAATAAGTGAAAGATGTTTCTAGACTGCTTTCGAAGCATTTTGGAGAAAGATGGAGGAAAAATGAAGAGCTGCAGTTTTATTGCAATCTTCAAATTTCAAATTTATTAGGGCTCTTTGGTATCAAAACCTGTCAAATCCAAATCTTAGTAACAAACACGAAGGGAATGATGAAGTTTGTGAAACTACTATTGAGGATGACGCAGAAACAGACATTGTGGAGCTAGAACTTGCAGTAAAGAATGTGATTTAATAGTTGAATGACGATAGTTTTGTCTCTAAGAACCTGGACTATATGAATTGAACATGACTTTAATTTGACGTTTTTCCTTAATATTAATATTCAGTACTGTACAGTATTATTACCCTTTAACGAATTGATTGCCGGTGGTGGAGATGGGAACCGATTCTTTATGTACTTGTGTCACAGGTCAGACTGCTTCGTCGACAGGTACTGTTACGCCAGTAGGATATGACTCAGCTCCAGTACCTTCAGCCATCGTTTAACTGCCATGGTGACATGAGCTCCTGTGACACTTATCTGACGCTATGCAGCTTGACCTATGTGCAGACTGCACTCAGTCATCGCTGTGTCCTCCACTTCGCCCCACGGGGCTCATGCTACAATCAACATAAACGCTGGCATAGCCACGCTCAGCGGCAATCGAATATTGAATGGGTAATATTAGATTTATTATTTTTCTGTTTATTTTTACTAGCCAATAATCTTCGTGCTAATAAAGCACAAAAATGATACGATTTTTTATTTTATTACCTAAATTTAGTTAACTTCCATTCAAAATATTAATTTCTTAGTAAAGTTTACGCAGTTTCTACAATCTCATCACAACTTCAAATTTATTAGGGCTCTTTGGTATCAAAACCTGCCAAATCCAAATCTTAGTAACATACCCCGACAAATCCGAATTATTGCTTTTTTTTTCTAAATTAATTGTTAACTAACCAGGGGATCAGCTTCGTACTTCGTCACTGTTCTTAAAAATAATTAATTCATTTTTTAGTGAAAAAAGTAATTCTTTCTAGGTATTGGTTTGTTTGTGGCAGTTTTTGCCACTTTGCCATAAAAGTGAAGGAATGGATTTGGAGGGTTTTGATTCTAGGCACCTCAACTGTTTCCTTCTGGTGATCATTTGTGGTGTACCGATGTTTCCCCACATCTTCTTTAATAATACCCCAGAATGCATTGCCCGGTGTGGTGAGGTCAGGGCTTCTTGGAGGCCAAGGCAAAGGGGCAGGAGCATTATCTGATCCGCAACCAATCCAGCGGTTTGGAAAAACTAGGTTAAGGCACCTTCGAACTGACAATGCAAAATGCGGTGTAGACCGTCCTGTTGAAACGTAGCGGTTTCCATTAATCCTCTGGCTCTCAGTTGTGGGAACAACCACTCGTTCAGCATCCTCAGATAAGTTTCTTGATTTACAGACCCATCAAAAAATACGGGGCAAACGGATGTTTACTGGTCACTCCTGCCCAAATCATCACAGGTGGTGGCTTGTTCGTGATTTCTTCATAAAAATGCGGATTTTCTTTTGCCCAGAAATAGACGTTTTGATTACGGGAGCTTCGGTCAACTGCACATTCATCAGAGAACAAGACGTTAGATTTAGCTGTTTCTGTAAGAAAACGCTGGAGCATCAACTGGCATGCTTTGACACGTTTTTCCACATCATCACTTAACTCGTTAACTGACACCAGACAGAAGCATTTTATTTTTAAGTCCTTACCAAATGTCTCTCATTGTCGACCATGGAATGTCTAATTCTGCTGAACGTTTACAATGTCATGTTGATTTCATTGGCGATTGCTAAAGATACGAGAAAATAGCATTTTGAAATTGATTTTGTAGCACTTTCATTTTGAAAAATAGCATTTTGGAGCATTTAAAAGTTCGTCATCAGGTACAATAAACAGGTTCAAAATAATATGCACGGAAACTAATTCAAACATGTGCAGGATTGGAAATATGGGCGTTTCTGATAAACGGCATAAGCATTTAATATAAGTCTCCTGTTGTGTGTGTGGTTTTTATTTTTACTAAGGGAATGTCAGAAGTATTAAAATCCTAATATCAGTATTACAGAAATGTAGAAACTTGACATCATACATTTTTCAGAAATGAGAGATCTCTGAAAATAAAGGCATCAGCCTGGCTAATTGGCAAGATTGAGTTCAAGTGCTGTTGGTTGGTTGTATGACGTGAGACGAGGGTACCTAAGCTATGCTCAAAAGATCCAAAGGTCATGTTCTCATTATGCAATCAACAATATCAGGTGTTGTGCAGCAACTCAAATAATGAGAGCCGGAGGAGAGTTGTATTAGTTCACTGGTACCAAGGTGCCAATTGTTAGAATAAAGCAAGCTGTGGTCAGGCAACAATGCTTGTCTTACGAAGTTTACTGTGTGGCAGATGGAATGACGACAATACCAGGCTGTCCTGGACTCGATGGACGAATTGGTTCAAATTCTGAGGATATCTATGAAATCCTTTTGAGTGGTTTTCCTACGAACTCCTTGCCAAGTTCCATTCATTTCTTTTAATAACTTATCTTATGAGTAGGGATAGGAAAAATTCGCGATCGCGAATTTCGCGAATTTTTAAAAGAAGTCATACACAGGTGATAATGTGTTATAATAACCCTAAAAATGGCAAAAATAAATGTTTTTGAGCTCGCGAATTTTCGCGAATTTCGCATAAAACGCGAATTTTCGCGAATTTCGCATGAAAACGCGAATTTTAGCTTTTTTCGTTTTTTTTCCTTTATAGTGCTCTTCCGATAATTCGCGGCAATTAATGCACATATTTCCGGGATTTTTTGAAAGCCGCGAATTATCTTCAATAATGTTTTTAAGCCAGGCAAAAAGAAAACTATTGGTTAAAATATTGAAATGTATTTTAAGAACACGCAGAAAAAAATAATTATAATACTTTATGTTCGACCCTGACTATTATATGTCAGAAAACGGTACTATAATGAGGCTCATTATAACACTATTTTGCATTATGAAACAGTTCCTCCCACCAATCAGAGCTCAAGAAACAGTTGTTTGACCAATTAGATAATTAGATGCACTGAGTTCCACGGCCTTCTAATTTAAATGTCACTGCCTGGCCTAGTGTCATAGAAGGGTAATCGAGGAGGCCATGGTCAAATACAAGGCATTCTCTGCGTCTCATGCGCCCTGTTCAGTACATAAAACTGGTGAAATCTCTACAGATATTTATGAATATTTATGTTCGACCATGAAATAGTTATAATAATTATCGTCGAACATAAACAGTCGTATGCAACTCGCCTATAATGGTAATTAAGACACTCGTATGGAAATTATAAGACTCGCATACGCTCGTTTTATAAACTTACTCGTGTCTTAATTATTGCCATTATAGGCTCGTTGCATAATGTACTACTGTATTATAACATAGTATTGTAAGACACACTACGAAGATTAGGCCTACACCAATATTAAAAACTAAGAGAAATGACTGTAATCACTTTTTGTTTCTTAGATAGTTATTTTTTCTAGTTTTAGATTGTACAATTCTGAAGAAAACAATATATGAGAACGAAAATTCATCTCGATTTTCTATATAAGAGATAAGTGTGACTATAGTACACTAGCTTGACTGTGGGAACTTTCGGGATTTCCGTTGCATCACTCCTTCACTTGACATGCACTGGATCTCAGTTTACCTCACCGACAGTCAAATTCCGTACAATATCCTCATCGCTTTCATGTCTGAAACCATGATCGTCTTTATCGAAGTCTAACTACTGAATGTCACTTTCTTCTGCATCTTGGCATTCATCCAGGTTTTGCCCTAATGTCATCGTAGTGAGACCACCTTGCCGATTTAAAATATCGTCGTCACAGAAGCTGACAAAGGCTTGTTTTTGTGCGAGTGTAGTAGCGGTAATTTTCTCTCATGACTTGACTGCATGGAGAGCATCCAACAAACACGGAATGATCGGAAACTTAACGGGAGATAGCGGACCTCGCTTTCTGCATACAGGATCTTTATCAATCTCATCCTGGTAAGTTACTAACTTATTGAGGTTTTAAGGACCAGAACAGCAAGGTCACCTCCCCCTTCATCCTAGTAACTACTTGACGTGTGGCGTCATATAGTGCGCCTTTCAGACATGAATATCTAGATGGCAAGTATCCATATCCAAATGTGCCACTGTTTCCTGAACCAGTATTAACCAGGTGGTCTTGGTTTCATTCTGTAGTGTACCTGTCAGAGTACTTGAAAGATATCGCGCAATTTATGAATGAAGTAGTAGGGACTGATAATTGTGGTGTTGATTTCCTGAACAATGTTTCACATGACGAAATACATGAGATTCAAAGAATATGGCACAGACATCACTAAACTCATCCCAGTCTTATCAGACTGTTCACCTTCTAGATGGACATCTACGGAGAATTCAGCAAGCCCATAAACTTGCTGTTTCTGGAAATTACGGTCCCAACATTAAGGAGCTGTTGGAGGGTTGTGGAAATGAGTTAAAAAGAGAGAAAATACATCCAGTTTTAGTAAACGCTGGGTCCCATGCTCTTAGAATATTAATCAGCCTGAGATCCGTTGACCCTGGCAACAAGATTTACAAATGTGTGCGTTTGATCCAGCAGAAATAATGCCAATGAACATCAATGAGGACCTTGCAAAGAAAATTAAGAAGTTGTCATTCTGTGGAACACTGGAAAAAAGTGAGGTCATTAGAGGATACAACGAACTGCAAACTTTAATCAAGAGGCAGATGCACGACAGGACCAAGACAGACATTGTTCGAGTTTTGCAAGGAATGTCATTTGTATTTCCAAAGTTCTCAGAATCTGTGCTGAAAACCATTTTGATACCCTGTTCAAACGCTAACTGTGAACTTTGGTTTTTCAGCTTACACTAGCACGTTAAGTGAAACGTGTTACCGTTTGTCACAAGAGAATTTGGATCTGTTCACTGAAGTATACTTTGAAGGATGACTGAAATGCGTTATGTTATCCATGATATTTAAAAAATACAGCCTAAAATTTAACATTTTGAAAGTACCGAAAAGTGCACTTGAAAACACCGAATTTGCCACTTTAAAATACCGCTTTCTTCACTCTGAAATCACCGAAAAATTCCTATCCCTACTTATGAGGTAGGATTCAAGAAGTGACATTTGACCATTAAACCACTGGCAAATAGAAATTCAATGCCCCTCATCCATGGCCCTCATTGAAAAGGAAGTAATAATGTGAATCATACATTTACTTAACTTTGTGTAAATATCACACAATGGATAATTAACTAAATAATAAAATGTATGTTTACTCGCTCATTATTTCCTGACCACACTGCGACTCTTGACTGACAATCTGTAAAACAGTATCCGAATTCATGGAGAAATCGCCGGCCGACATGTAACATAACATAACCTATAACTCACACATGGTAGAGAATACTTTCATCATATTATACAACATTTCCCAAAGCAAAGAGAACGCCTAACAAAAATTGTCTATTCATATCACGATACGTACTTGAGAGTTTTCATTTTCATTTCAAATACAAGAAATGAGGGCCGGCGCGATATAAACCTATATAAGCATAACCTTATTGCTCTAATTTTTAAAAAGAATCGGCACAAACAATTGGAATATTCCTTTTATTAGCACAACCAACTGAAACTACGAAATAATTTCTCCAAAATCATCGTTTTACTGGCGATAAACAGTGGATATTATGCGGCAATAATAACAGCACCATTTTCAAATTAATTTTTACCGTAATCAATTGTTGGAACTCGTGTAGTATAGGTTGCCCGGCGCCATTAAAATCCGAAAAATTTTCTATAGAAATGGCCAATGTTACTAATATACAGGAGTTGAATATTTCATCGCTAGAGAGTGTTACTGTATTTTCTTTGAGTACCAACATTATTGTTTCCAGACCAATGGTTTTCGTCTAGGCCAATAAAGGTTAGGTAGCCGGCCCGCGTTAGGCTAATAAATATCACCCCTGGTTTTTGTCACGCACAGTGGGGTAGTCACGCATCAATAATCTTTATCAAGACCAATGGTTTTGCCTAGTAGTACAATCAGTAAGTTGGCAGCATTACGTAATCAAACATGGCGACGTGCTTTTTGATAAGTTTATTATTTGAAAGTTAATGTTGACAATTTCCTTATTTTGGAAGTGTTTACGCGGTGTTTGTTAATGGCAAATGGCTTTAATAACGTGGCAGAGTAATTACAAACCATTTTCAGAGCGCTACTAAGTAAAATTCAGGAGCAACTGAAGGCTTGGGAAGAAACAGTGGGAGAGTACGGATGGAAGTTCAACATCAGTAAATGTGAGGTCCTGTTAACGACCAGGAAAAAGGACAGACCAATGAGTGGGATAACACTTGGAGGTGGACAGCTGAAGAAGGTGGAAAGTCTCAAGTACTTGGGAAGTATAGTGGAGGAAAATGGGAGAAATGACAAAGAGATTACGGAACGTGGCAGACAGGCAGAAGCATTTCTGAGATGCATTAGGAGCTTAGTGTGGAATAAAGATGTCCCACAAAAAAGCAAGGAAGTGTTATACAGAAGCTACTATATCCCAATACTGACCTATGCTTCAGAAACGTGGACAATGAAGAAAAGAGACATAAGCAGAATACAGGCAGGTGAAATGAAGTTCTTGCGAAGTAGGATCGGAGTAACAAGAAGAGACAGGGTGAGGAATGAAAAGGTCAGGGAAATGGTGAAAGAGGAGCCCTTGCAAGGTAGGATTGAGACATCAAGACTGAGGTGGTATGGACACTTAAAGAGAATGGATGAGAAGAAGATTCCCAAGAGGATACATGAGATGCAGATGCAGAAGAAACGACCAAGGGGAAGACCAAGAGATAGATGGCTGAAAGGAGTGGAGGAATGTGTCAAGAAGAGAGGGGAGGACTGGACCAGAGTGACAGCGGAGAGGTGGTGGGAAGAAAGAACTAAGTGGCGAGGCTTATGTTCCAAACAGACCCAGCCTGGGGCTGGAAACTGTACAAGATGATGATGATGATGACTAAGTAAAATAACGCACTTTCGAAACGGGCAACGTATACTACAGGAGAGCCCAATTGTTTTCACGACAATAATCGATGTTCGTACATATCGAATATTACTCGTAAATATCGATTATATAGCCGATATTTTCATTGCTGGGAACTCGCAAATTTCAAAGTTGCGGCACGAAAATGTAATAAAACATAATATTCAACATTAATCGGTAAATTCGGCACTTTTCGCATTTATGGGAATAATTCGCAACAACCCTTAATTATCGCACTTTGTCGCACATTCAGTTTCGCAAATTTTGGGTATACATAGTCATATTAGTCACCAGGTAGTTGAAAAAAGGAGAAAAAAGTAAAATTCGCATTTATCGCAATTGCGATTTTCCCGTATCTCTGGCGATCGCTCATGAACTTGAAATGCGCTGGTAAAACTTTGCAGCAGTGGGTAGGGACTTTTCGTCCACCCTGTAGATACTACCTACTGTAATAATATAAGAACTCACCAAGCTATCTTCTTTCAGCCCCTACGTAGGGCGACAATGTAATATTTATAAAACTTACCCCTAGTTGGGCTACCATTAACCACTTATAATTTGTCAGCTCAGGTAATGGGGCAATTTGCTTGCTTGAATGCACACAAAGACACAGGACACACAACTCTTATATCTTCAACACTATTTATTTATTATCATCTATCCGCTTGTGAGCAGGCCTCCATTAATTGCCAGTCCCTAATACATAAACAATCTCTTCACAATTCAAACACACAACAACTGGACTCCATTTTTGCCTGAACCGCACTAGCCCAAAAATGAACACCATCTCCATGGTAACCATGCCAGGTCAAGGAATCTTGACCTATCTGCCAAAACACATGCAATAGCCAAGGCCACCTGGTCCACCCACTTGGCCACCCACCAGCAAAGAATCTCAAGGCAAAACTCATAAGATCTCTGTGGTGGCCTGCCAATATGTGGCCATGGCTGGCAACAAGATAAAAACAAAATAACTAAATAAAATACCATAAAGAGTATCTGTAACCTACCATTGTTATGTTACACTACAAACTGAAGGTTGATGAGAGAAGACCAAGAGGAAGGCCCAAACAACGGTGGAAAGACACTATCAACACCGATATGAAAGCTGCAACTCTCCAACCTGAAGATGCAGCTGACCGAGTGAAGTGGCGCTCAATGATCCGAAAGCGGACCCCATCCCAATGGGAAAACGCTAAGGAGAAGAAGAAGATTGTGTTCACCCACTGAAAAGTTGCAATATCAATTGTCAACGAGGCAACACTGAAAAATGGCTTCAAATTTCTCTACACCATCCTTATGGTTTTACTTTCCATCCAGTAGTCTGTTTTCCACTCCATTCTACATCAACCAATTCAAAATGGCAGATCTCGCTGAAGAATACCCTCCACTATGCAAGATTTTGAGCGACGGAACAACAGTTTGCTGGCCACCTTCCTGATGGGACTGGTAGATCGATAGGAGTTCATTAGAGGCAATAGCTTGCCACGGTGGGTGAGTGGTTACCGTTTCGGACCATCTTGCAGGTTCGCTCCTGGCCGTGGTAAGTGATTTTTGAAAGGCGGAAAAAATTACGACACGTATGTCATACGATGTTGGCATGTTAAAGAACCCATTTGAATTCAGTAGGCCGTGTTCATAATGGCAAAATTAATCTCGGGATTTTCTGCGAACACAAAGTTCCTCATTTCTCTACTAGAAAGTACTACGGTGTCGAGGAGCTTAGATATCTAACCTCCTTGACTTTCATAGTGCTTCAAGGAACAACAAAATTCGACATGCAAGCTACCCTCTGGGTGTCAAATAACAAACCTTGCACCTGGCATCCGAGGCCATACGATATTATTATTATTAGATGCAATAGCATCAAATGGAAGAGAGACTGTGTATTGCAAGGTTGAAGTACTTTGGTCTTGTACAAAGGATGCCGGAGACACGTATTGCCAGACAGTATTTGGAAAGGAAGGTACCAGGGAAGAGACCCGTTGGACATCCGAAAAGAAGGTGGATAGACCAAGTTAAAGATGATTTCCCTAACGAGGACTGATGTTCCAATATATTAAAGGAGAAATCTATAACGAGAGAGTTAGATAGGAGGCATATCATTCACTCAAATCCTACCCGGCCTGCTGGAAGGATCCCTAGATGATGATGAGCATCAAAGGGCTAATAATTGAATGTATGGCATGCACATTTGAAGATGTGAGGCGATTGTCCTAGTCTTTTGTTTTCCCCTTCTATCTCTCCCTCCACCTGCTTCTGCCTGTCATTGTTTGTGCTTTTTACAATGTGGGGAACAGCTGAAGAAAGTGGAGAGTTTCAAGTACTGTATCTGGGAAGCCAGATACAAAATAATGGAAGAAACAATAGAGAAATAAATGAGCGGGGGAGACAAGCAGAAGCATTCCGGAGGAGTGTGAGAAACATGATAAGGATATTCCTCGGAGACCTGGGTTATGAAAGGAAGGGAGAAGAACAGAATACAGGCAGGTGAGATGAGGTTCTTGAGAAGCAGTATTGGAGCTACCAAGATGGATAGAATAAGAAATGAGAGGACCAGAGAATTAATGAAGGAGGAATCATTACAGGATGGTATAGAGAAATCTAGACTTAGATGGTATGGACATGTAAAACGAATGGAGGAGAAGTGGATGCCCAGGAGGATACACGAGATGAAGTGGGAAGGAAAGAGACCGAGAGACAGGTGGCTAAAGGGGGTGGAAGAGAGGAGAAGACTGGACAATGGTGGAGGCTGAGAGATGGTGGGAAGACAGAAGACGTTGGAGAGGCTTGTGTTCCAAACAGACCCGGCCAGTGGCTGGAAACTGTGCAAGATGATGATGATGATGACAATGTTCCTAACCTTCTTTTCCTGCCCATTGATTGTTTATTGGGGAGAGAATGAGAATGTGGTCCAAGAACAGCTGGATGTAATTAGAAAATACTGCAAAATGGGAAATAAAAATTAATGTAGAGAAAAGTAAGACAATGGTAATGAAGGAGGAAAGAAAGAAGGAAAAGGGATTGTTACAATTCGAGAGGTAGATCTGGAAGTAGTAGAGTACTTCAAATATTTAGGAACTGAGTTGATGGAAAATGCAAGATTGTATATGGAGATCAACAAGAGAATACAATGTGGGAGTGTTTTCTATCATCAGGTTCGGAGTTTAATTTGGGATAAAGACAAACCACTGAAGTGATGTACAAGACCTATTACTTACCAATAATGATGGATCGAGCAGAAACTTGGCCGATGACCAGGAGAGACGAGAGTAGAATACAGGTAGCCGAAATGAAATTTCTGAAGAATATGGTACAGGAGACTAGGAGAGATAGAGTGAGAAATGAAGACATTCAAAAGGAAGTGAATGAACAGAAGCTGAATGATAAGCTGGAGATGGTATGGACATGTGAAAAGGATGAATGATGAAAGAATGCCGAAACAAGTGTTGGAGAGACTGTTGACTAGAAAGAGAGGACGAGGAAGACCTCGAGTATGGCGAATGGATTTGGTGAAGGACAGTGTGCTAGAAGGAAACCTGGAGTGGAGTTCCGTGGTTGAGGAAGGATGATGGACAGGCAGAGTAAAGTGGAGGGGTGTCATATTTGCTCCGACCCAGTCCAAGCTGGAAAACGAAAATAGATGATGAGTATGTGGAATCTGTCTGTTATTGTGATGGCTGCATTGTGAGTGTATTTGCAATTAGGGCTAGGATTGGATATGGGGCAGCTGCTGCCTTAACCCTTACCCCTCGATTTAAAATTCTCTTGGCTCTCCCTACAGCTCGTATTTAATTTCTGAACTTTTATGTTCTATTACTTGTATTTATTTAGCTGTGCTTTGGAACTATAACTAGCTCCTAAATTACATATACGAAAGTGGATCAAAAAGTTAGTTGTACTAACGTGCTGCAGCAGCGCGCGTGTGTCACAAACGTGGGCACAACGGAGAAAGGGAAAGACACTGCCCACACGTCTGTTAGGCAGGTCGCTGTGGTGTCTCGTCTTGTATGGTGTGAATAGCGGCCTAATGCAATGGCGCGTCGACTGGACGTTTACTCCAAATATGAGGTGCGTGCGACAATCCGATTCCTATGGGCCAAAAGGAAGAATTGCACGGACATTCATCGTGGAATTAGTGCTGTGTATGAGGAGCGGGCCATTTCGCAGCAAGGGATCGTAAAGTGGAGTCAGCAATTTGAAGCCGGACGCACGGATATCACGGACGAATATCGCTAGGGCAGGACCGCAACGTCCAGGACCCGTGCAAATGTCAACAGTGTGAATGTGATCATTAGACAGAACGGTGGTCGACATTCCCAGACTGATGAGGAGGTGAAGGACGCTGTCTCCATGTGGTTGCAAAACGCTGGAGGAACTTTCTATGCATCCGGCATCGACAAGTTGGTTGTGCGTTCGCAGAAATGTTTGGAGTCTCTTGGAAACTACGGTATGTGGAAAAGTGACGTTACATTGTATGTCGTTATAGGCGTGTTGCTGTTGTATAGGTGGTGTAATAAATGGCCATAACTGGGAAGTGCAACTTAATTTTTGATCTGCCCTCGTTTATGACTACACTCTTCTATTTAAGTCATTATTAAGCAAATAAAAGCAGTATGCAAAATAATTAATTTTTGTATAATTTTATTATTAATAATAATAATAATAAATTATACTTGTCAAATTCAGCAAGCTACATTTACCTAGAAATTCTATCAATAGGAACACTGTCAATCACCATCAATATGTATACATGAAGTAGTTTTGCCATAAACAAGTAGGTCATCAGCCCTAAGTAAAAACAAATAATAACAACAAGCCCTAAGTGAAAACAAATAACAACACTGCAAAATAAAAATAACTTTGTATGCACGGATAATACTTCAGTGATGAGTACCAGCAGTTCAAAGATACCACAATGTTTCACCTATCGATACTGTAACTTCGTATGATACATCTCAAAACATTTTCCAGGATGTAAACCTGGCTTCCAAGTATTTTCGTCAATATCGGAGTCCTTCTGAGCAGTGTCACTGCTATCACTGTGTGTGTTATCCCCTTCACTGCTTAATGTCTCATTCATCAAATTCAGACTCAGATATGTCATCACTATCATCAAAAACTTGCCGCATTTCATCCTCCCTCAATGGCCGATCGGCCATGTTTGCTTTACTATCAGTTTGTCGGCCACCTAGTAACAACTGACAGGTTGCACGGCCTTCCAAATAAGAGTTTAACGGTTGCCTACTTGGCAATATCGAGATTTCACAACGTTCCTCACGTAACCAACAGATCGCAGCACCAAATAGGAAAGGATAATTTGTCGGGGCAGAGACGACAGACGAGCTGTAGAGGACACAATTATGATGTCGGGGCTTGCCCGACACAAGACTGGAACGGGAAAATAGTTATGTCGGAGCTCGCGCGACTGACAAGGGGTAAGGGTTAAGTTAGAAACTATCCCAGCATTTGCCTGGAGTAGAAGTGTGAAACCATGAAAATCACTTCTAGGATGACAGAGATGGGAATCAAACCCTCCTCTTCTCAGTTCTGCCACACAGGGCTGAGTGAGCCCCGTTCCAGCCCTCAGACCAGAATTAAATATCTTGGCAGAGATGGAAGGAAGCTTGTAGTTTTACGTGACCGTTAATCTCGCGATCATGAGCCACGGGGCCACCATTTTTACGTAGGTTCCGAAACACAGGATGAAATATTTCACTTCGAAAACTCATATGCATTGACCGGGAATCAAAACCAGACCTCGGAGGTGATAGCCAAGAATGCTAGCCAAAAACCACAAATTTCAATTACAGATATTCAAAACTGAAAATATAAGGTGCGTTCAAAAAGTAACGAGCCGGAGGCTGCAATGCGCAAACCGGTGACGACATCGGCTAATCGTGGCGTGTGTAACGAGGCGTGGATCCGACCAGAGCGTGGAAGGTCACAGCCCATCGCTAGAGGGTACGCGTGCACGTCACCTGACGATACAAAGCGAGCAGCAGCATGCATCAATCGTCCAACGCTGCCAGTCGCATTGCAAACAGTGACATGGAGGCGTCAACCGAAGAGCAAAGAGATGTTGTTCGATTTCTGACAGCGGAAGGAGTAGGGGGAATGGACATTCATAGCCGAATGTCACAAGTGTACAGCGAACACTGCATAGGGTTAAGGCGTGGCACAAGCGCTTCAGGGAAGGACGGGTGTCGTCAGTCGATGATGCCCGGTCTGGGGCACCCCCCCCCCCTGCATTACCAATGACAACGTCCAGCTGGTTGATGCACTCATTACCCAGGACCGCCGAGTAACAGTGAACGCCATAGCCGCCGTGGTCACTCCACGACAATGCACTACCTCATACGGCCAACACAGTCACGGCACTCCTGCAGAAATTCAAATGGGAGGTTCTCAGCCACCCTCCATACAGTCCAGACCTCTCTCCCTGTGATTACGCCAGGTTTGGTCCCCTCTGCTCTGCGGACCCAACGATTCACCTCGGACGCCAAACTCCAGTTGTGCGTGCGGAACTGGTTCACATTGCAGCCCAGAGAATTTTATGAGACAGCCATTCACCGCCTCGTGTCACAGTGGGACAAGTGCCTCAACAGCCAGGGCCAATACTTCTAACATACAGGTACTCAAAAAAAAAAAAAAAACAACAACAACCCCTGGCACTATCCAGCCCATGACGGGCTAAGGCCGACCAAGCGACCGCTGCCCAGCCATTTGGCCTGCAGATATTGGGGTGACGCGTGATCAGCGCGTCGGGTCCCCTCGGCCGTTAATCTTGGTATTCGTGATCGGGGCGCTGTCTCACTGTCAGACAGCTACTCAATTGTCCTCACGAGGCTGAGTGCACCCCGTTCCAACCCTCACGTCAGTTTTAAAATCCCTGACGGAGCCGGGGATCGAACCCGGGGCCTCCGGGTGAGAGGCAGGCGCCCTACCCCAACACCACGGGGCCGGCAACATACAGGTACTGGTTTCTGTAATTATGCCTCCGGCTCGTTACTTTTTGAACGCACCTTATATACAATACCATCATTACGCCAGTTCTAACTTATGGTGCAGAATCATGGAGTGTAAAAAAACAGGAGGAACACTAGTCACAGGTTTTCGAAAAAAATGAAGTGTGTAGGAAAAGTTTTGGACCATTTTTTGACCCTGCATCTCAAAGCTGGAAAAAAAGATCAAAGAAAGACATACACTCACTATCACAGCAAGTGCCAATACTCAACATCAATGACTCCAGAAGACTTCAATGGGCTGGTCAGTTACTAAATATGGGAGATGACAGGATGGTTTTACAAATCTTTAAAGAAAAATCAAGAGAAAAAAAGAGTCAGTCTGAAAGACTAGACATTATATCATTTTAAATGCTAGCAGCCGAGTACCAAGAAGGCAGTGCGAGAACAGAGTTTCAAGATTCTATTTTGTTTCTTCACTGCCTACTTGATTGCTCTCGCACTGCCGTCTTCTTGCACTGCCATCTTGGTACTCGGCTGCTACATCGTACTATGACGTCACACACTTCAGTGCATTCTCGGTACATTTCGTCCCGTCACCGTAACGTAACGCCAGTCCTCAGCGTAACGACGAAGTTGACAAGATCATTTAAAATGATAAAAGGCCAGTAGGAAGACTACAAAGTTCCTGGAAGAATGAAATCTCCAAACTTAGTAGACATTTGAATGTGGACAAGTGGCAAGAACTCGCCCAAAACAGAGTTCAGTGGAGGCATTTCGTGAGATCGGCGCGGGATCTTCGTATCCCATAGAAGCCTTCTGAGTGAGTGAGATATTCAATAGCAATAATTACACAATTTTTTTTGGCCAACTGTTTTACTTTTAAAACAAGACTGTCAATGGCACTCGTCTTTCACTAAAATCATCATCATAGAGCTGCTCCAGTCTCTCTTCAATGACGAGGTATTAAAATATATCACATCCAATGATGATGTGCATATCAGTTGAAGCACTTGAACACAGTCCATAGGTACTTCTAACCAGCATCTTCTCGAAATACTTCAATCTTAACCAACGAAAGAAGTGTGAAGCCTAGAAGAAGAAAAGTTACACTACAATAACATGATCTGATAAAATACTGCAGGGCCATTATCTATGTGCGCGCGAGTAAACACGGGAAGCTAAGCCGGCTGTGACTTGCGCAGGTCGCGGCGGCACATACCCGGTTCAGCCGGTGGTAGGCGCGCTCCGCTGACTCATATCGTTAGTTCACACGTGTTTTGTCATTCATTTGGACGTGTATCTGCAAAGCTTCACGTTACTGTTGCACGTTTAGTGAGTATTGTGATTACTGTGATTGTTGGTCATGCCTGGACACCACTTCACATTGCGCGAACATGTGTATATCCATAATTCGTATATGAAAAGCAGAAAATCTTGTTCTGAAACGAGATAAAAATTTCGAAATCAAGTTTCCAGGAAGACCTGTGCCTAATGCCAGTACAATTAGTAGGCTCGCTAAACTATTCAAGAAAACAGGCTCCGTAAATAAGAGTTGACAGACATTCTTTCATCAGATGATGTCAGGTGTGTGATACAAGAGAGGGAGGACATTTTCAGCATCGCCTATGAGCACTGTAAGTACAGGCCGGACGTTTGTTTTAGACGAGTGAAAAATCTTAATGGAAGCCTGGAGGCGAGTTACTGCAGTACCTGTGTTGTTATCACCGGCCCCATGCGGTGACATGATTGACAAAGCTATCTCATATTACTGCTGAAGTACAGTCATTGGCATATATAATGGCGTTCTGTTCGTACCTATGTAATGTGTACTTCCGCATCACACAATACTTAGACGTCGACTGTACTGTCTGCACGGTGTTGTCGTCACGTGCTGAAGTCAGGAATTCCATTACATCAGACCAGTGATGACAAATGTGAAGCAATAGGGCTAGAGAGTGACTGTGTACGGGCTCACCCGCAAGCTTCAAGGTCAAGGGCAATCGTCTAAAACAAACGTCCGGCTTGTACACATTATTGAACATGTTTGGTAAAGGTGTGAAAGTGCCCGTCAACCACCAGCTGAACCGGGTACGCACGCCCGCGATCTGCGCCAGTCACAACAGGCTTAGCTTGCCGTGTTGACTCTCGCGCACATAGATAATGACCCTGTAGTTAGATGTAGTGAAGGAAGATATTGAGAAATGGAAAATGAAAATCAGTATAGAGAAAAGGAAAATGCCCTATGGACATCAAATTGGCAGGTGAAAACCTAAAGGAAGTAGGAGACTTCTGTTACTTAGGAAGCAAAGTAACCAGTGATGGACGAAGCAAAGAGGACATAAAAAGTAGGTTGGCTCAGGCAAGGAAAGCATTTGCACAGAAAAGGAATCTGTTGACATCAAATATAGATTTAGGGATTAGGAAGTCCTTTTTAAAAACCCTCGTCAGGAGCATGGTGCTCTATGCAAATGAAACTTGGAGTGTTGGAGCAGCAGAAAAGAGGAGAATTGAAGCATTTGAAATGTGATGTTACAGGAGAATGTGATCAGATGGGTAGATAGGGTTACAAATGAAGAGGTTTTAAGACGAGTGTGTGAGAAGAGATGTTTCTGGCGACTGCTAATGAAGAGAGGAGATAGGTTGACGGGGCACGTGCTAAGATACCCACCAGATTGCCTAGGATGTAGGGTGTGGTAGGTATGTAGAAATTAAACAATTAGCTCAGGACAGGGAAGCATGGACAGCTGCATCAAACCAGTCAAAAGACTGTGTACATACCTGTCAATGGCTGTCCATAAACTGGATATCCGATAGGAGCAATAATGTCTTCGGTAGTGGCCTCGGCTGCGGTGAGAGGACCGTTATAGTCTGACGCTCCATATCCACGTTCGTCCTGAAACACACAACACGTCTAAAGGACAATTCTACAAAATTTTCTCCACTTCAAAACTTTACGTCAAAGGTTGGTCAATATTTGAAAAGACATCAAAGGCTGATTCTGAGGCAGGCATGCAATCCTAGAAGATTGAACCACCAATGGTCATGCATGGTCATCATCATCATTTTCCATTTTCCAGCCTGGGCCGGGTCGGAGCAAATATGACCCCCGTCCACTTTACTTTGTCTGTCCACCATCCTTCCGCAACCACTGAACTCCACTCCAGGTTTCATTCTCTTACACTGTCCTTCACCAAATCCATCCACTGTACTCTGGGTCTTCCTTGTCCTCTCTTTCTAGTCATCCATCACTTGTTTCGGCATGAAACATTAAATAAATGTTTATTGGTTATTGGTCTCCCAACATTGACCAACCCGCTCATTTGGTTATCACTTTCGCTGTATTTCTTTTCTTATAATGGTGCTCGGGGTCGATGACGTTAGCACGCAGGGAATATTTAAAATGTGATACCTTATATGGCTTATTTCTCTACAAGTAAGTAAGCTCCCATTACCTGCATCTGGTATAAAGGTTAGTATCCACAACACTCTCAATGAGTACAATGGATTTTTCCATATTTTTAATATACTTCTGTTTATTATTTCTTTCTGGTTGTTCTTTATTATATTTCTTTACTTTCTATCTTCTTTATTACAAACCACTTCTCAAACCTGCCAGTTTTCATCCAAGGACACACATGAATCTTTTTAAGCCAAAACTCTCATTAATCAACATCACACCATGGCAACACCACGGGGGTGAAGCTATGATACGAGTAACTGACAACACAGGGTACTTCAGCGCCACCTCACTACGAGCGCTGTTAGGCAAAAGTTCGCCTCGTGATTGGTTGATTTTGACTTACTTGACTTATGCCCTTTTCCTCCAAGGAGCAAAGGGCTTCCACAAGAGCTTTCGCCCTTGTTATATTTGGTGTTCTGTGTTGTTGATAACATGGCGGCTCCACATGCTTGAAACACGTTACGGTAACTGTTCATTTCCTGATTTTGAGAGATATTTAAGTCACTTATACGTTAATACTACTCGCAATAGCAAATATTCTTCCTGGGTAACACGATACTGTCGTATTTCTGAAGCTTATAATCGTGATCCATACTTTTCATTCGTAAACCGTATTTTGCAAATGATGATGTTGCTCACGCCAAAGAATATGAGTTATACTTATACGGCATCGGCGTGAATAGTTCTGAATAATACCATCCAGTCCAAAGTCTCAAGTTGGTGTGTTTTTTCAAAATGGAAATGTGTCCTTAAATAAAATACGGATTGGAGTGACCCAGTTAAATAAAATAAAAACATAAAATGAAAACATATTTGGGAGCTAATATTTCCACACTGGTATTTGGCTGCCACACCACTAGGCGTGCTGCAGTAGTTTCTTGTTTCCATGCTTTATCATGGGACATTCACTTCTATTATATAGGTGTTCTGTGGGCAACACATCAGAATGGGCAAAGCCCCCTACAACCCATTGCTGGGATACCACAATGAATCCAATATGCACAAGTGCTAGACTCCTTGTAGTGCCTTGATAAAAGGAACTGTTTCAGGCATTCTTTCATCATTCATCCTTTTCACATGTCGATACCATCTCAATCTGCCCCAGCTTATCATTCAGCTTCTGTACATTCACTTCCTTTCGAATGCCTTCATTTCTCACTCCATCTCTCCTAGTCTTCTGTACCATACTCTTCAGGAATTTCATTTCAACTGCCTGTATTCCACTTTCATCTGTTCTCGTCATTGGCCAGGTTTCTGATTCTTACATCATTATTGGTAAATAATAGATCTTGCACATTACTTTTTTAGCCTTCAGTGGTTTGTCTTTATCCCAAATTAAACTCCGAACCTGATCATAGAAAGCATTCCCACATAGTAATCTCTTGTTGAACTCCAAATCCAATCTTGCATTTTCCATTAATTCACTTCCTAAATATTTGAATTCCTCTACTTCTTCCTGATCTACATCTTGAATTGTAACAATCCCTTTTCCTTCTTTCTATCCTCTCGTCATTACCATTGTCTTACTTTTCTCTTCACTGATTTTCATCTCCCATTTCTTAATATTTTCTTTCAGTACATCCAGCTTTTCTTGGACCACATTTTCATTGGTCCCAAGAACAGCTGGATGTACTCAGTATATTACCAAAACTATTCCTTACTTACACGCAGACAAATCCTGCACAGTTATTCCGAATGACGTCATCCTCCGTGGAAGCAGCAAAACTCACGGCCAGTATGTGGTGGAGCAGATTGGGACCTGTGTAGAGCACACGATAACAATTAGGACCACAGCAACTAAGAGAGTATAACTATATATTTGAAGACATAGGACATACTTTTAGTAAAAATTATTTACAAGTTGCTCTGCTACATTGAGAAACATCGAATCATGGATTCTTTGCCACAGTGTAATCTCATTTTGCCATACAAAATACATAAAATAAATGGATATGTTTTTTAACCTAGATGATGAACACTTGTCTTGGTAACTATTATAGTCACCAAAACAATGTAATCCCTTTTACCGGGAGATGGAAAACATAACCTGAAAAATATTACATGTGATTAAAATATATATGTATATATTTGTTTTGTCACCCCAATATCTGGAGGCCAAATGGCTGGATAGCAGTCGCTTGGTAGGCTTAGGTTCTTCATGCGCTGTAGTACCATGGGTAAAATATTTGTTTTTGACTAGAGAAGAGGGAGAATACTAAGGGATGACATGTTTCGTTCATCAAGTGAGCATCAACAGATCCAAATCTGATTGGTAGTCCAAAACTAAGGGTGGGCCATATAAAAAAATCTTTCAGACAAGGTTTAGGTAATGTATAGTGGACTATTGACAATTTTAAACGGTTTTGATATTACGCCTATTAAGGGAGGTATTATTTTTTTCTCAAAAACTCAATTTTTTCCAACCCATCGGTCAATGGTTTGGGCTTTCAAAAAACTTTACTGACATACATTTTTGGTCCTTATCTGAAGAATAGTATGAACTTTGAATGGATTCGATATTTCACATATTAAGAAAGTTAGAGCGATATTTCAATTTTCGAAAAAGGCCCACCATTTCCACCCCCTAGGTACGATTTTGCCCATTAACGAACCCTAGCAAGATTTTATAAGGCAATATTTTATGTATAAATTTGAAAGTGATGGGTGGAAAATGGCGGTAGTTATCGTGTCACAAAGAAAGTGATATATATAGATTTATAAATTATATATAAACTTCCCGTTTTAAAAGCAGTTTCATATCCACTACTGGCTTGCTAGGCCTAACGTAGCTTCACCATAACCCTGGCAAGGGGCCTGTTTTTGGTCCGCGAGAGGTATTTTATTTCCCTCAAACCCTCCGGACAAGTCCGGCGAGCCCCGCTATCCGCCACCTGGGACGCGCCCGATAGAGGAACAGGCAAACCCCCAAGTACTCGGACTGGCAGAGACCAGATGGAGAGGGGAAGGAAGAAAAGAACTGAGAAATGGCTTGCAGCTATACTGGATAGGAAATGAGGAGGGGAAGAGAAATGGAGTGGGAATGGTGGTGAGAGAAGGGCTGAGGGAGGAAGTAAAGAGGGTAAGTGATAGAATAATTGGAGCCAGAATCACTGTGAAAGGTAGAAACCTGGACATTCTGCAAGTCTATGCACCACAGGTGGGATGCACAGAAGGCAAGAAGGACGAGTTTGAAGAGGAGTTGCAGAAGCAGTTAGTGGGGAGAGACCTGATAGTCATGGGAGACCTAAATGCCCATGTCGGAACTGATAGAAGAGGTTTTGAGGAAGTGATTGGTGGTGAAGGATGGGGAAACAGGAATAAGGAAGGAGAGAGATTGTTGGAACTGTGCAAGATAAATGGGCTAATGGTTGGAAACACATGGTACAAGAAGAGAGAGAGCCATAAAATTACTTGGTACAGCAGGGATTTGACTAGGAAATCAGTGGTGGACTATATTCTATGCGGGAAGGAGACAAAGAAGAGTATCACGGATATAAGGGTAATACCTTCAGAAGCCCTGGACAGTGACCACCGTCTGCTGGTCGCCAAGGTGAGAGGACTGAAGGAAAAGAGGAGAACTGAGAACCAAGAAAGAAGAATAAGGACATGGAAGCTGAAGGAGGATGGAAATAAGGAGAAGTTCCAGATATTAGTGAGGAACAAATTACCGAAGGATGATCCGAAAACAGGTGAAGAAGAATGGAATAGATTCAAGGACGTGTTGGTAGAAGCAGCGGAAGTCGTGTGTGGCAGAACTAGTGGAAAGAAAAGGTGGAAGGAAACACCATGGTGGAACCCCAGAACTAAGGAAGCAGTGAAAAAGAAAAATGAAGCATTCAGGAAATGGTTCCAACAGAGGACAGACAGAACAAGAGAAGAATACCAAGAGCAGAAGAAAGAAGCAGGAGAAGTAGTGAAGGAAGAGAAAAAGAAATGGCTGGAGAAATGGACAGAAATGATGGAGGAGAACTGTGATGGCAGTAAGAAAGTGTTGAGTGGAATGATAAAGGCAAAGAGAAGAGATACAGGGGAAAATGTCAGAATGGTGGACAGGAATGGAAAGGAGGTCGAAAATATGGAAGAAGTAAAGGTTATCTGGAGAGAATACTTCAAGGAACTCCTAAATCCAACTAAAACCAGCGTAGTGGACATTGTGGAGGAAGAAACAGACAGTGACCAAGACATTTCAGAGAAGGAATTGACATGGAAAGAAGTGGAGGAAGCATTAAAGAAGATGAAAGGGGGAAAGGCACCGGGAATAGACGAAGTGAGTGTGGAGATGGTGAGAGCAGCAGGGGTGATAGGAACACAGTGGCTCTTTCGAGTAATGAAAGTGATATGGAGGGAGAAGAAAATACCAGAGGACTGGAAAAGAGGGATAATAATACCCATATTTAAAAAGGGAAGTAGGAAGGAATGCAAGAACTACAGGGGAATTACACTCATGTGCCACTGCGCCAAAATATTTGAGAAGGTACTGGAGAGAAGAATTCGGACAGAAGTTGAAGATGGGCTGAGGGAAGAACAGTATGGATTCAGGCCAGGAAGGTCAACAGTTGACCTCATCTTTGCAGTAAGACAGCTACAAGAACACCATTATGAATATGGGAAAGATATGGTGATGACCTTCTTGGATATTGAGAAAGCATATGATAGTATTAATAGAAACAAGGTATGGGAAGCAATGAGAGCAAAAGCAGTGAACAAGGAGACAGTGGCAAGAGTGAAAGCAATGTACGAGGGAAGCAAAAGCTGTGTAAAGGTGGGAAGAAAGAGAACGGAATGGTTTCAACTGGAGAGTGGTCTGAAACAGGGAAGTGCCCTCTCACCCCTGTTATTTATAGTGGTGATGGATGAAATCATACGAAAAGTGGTAAATAGCATTGGGGAAAGGAAAATGAAGGCAATGTTGTTTGCTGATGACCTTCTGGTATGAGGAGAGGATGAGGAACAAGTACAAGAGCAATTAGATGAGTGGGAGAAGGTAGTGTTATCATATGGGATGAAGTTCTCAGCACAAAAGAGTGAAGTGGTCATCACAACGAGGAGGAAGAACAGACTGGATATGGGCATAACACTTGGAGGACAGCAGTTGCAGAAAGTAGAATGCTTCAAGTACTTGGGAAGCATAATTGAAGAAAAGGGAGGCAATAGGATGGAAATAAATGAGAGGGGAAGGTGCGCAGATGGATTTTTCATGAGTGTTAGGGGGATGATATGGAATAAAGATGTACCACAAAAATGTAAAGGAATCATCTACAAGACCTACTTTGTGCCAATTTTGACATATGGTTCAGAAACATGGGTGATGAAGGAAAGGGACAAGAATAAAATACGAGCAGTGGAGATGAAGTTCCAGAGGCGTAGGGTAGGAGTGACAAGAATGGACAGAGTAAGGAATGAGAGAGTCAGGGAGATGGTAAGAGAGGAACCATTGCAAAATAGAATAGAGCGATCTAGGCTACAATGGTATGGACATGTGAGGAGGATGCAAGAGGAGAGGATACCGAAGAAGATGTTTGGAATGGAAATGACGGGAAGGAGGCCAAGGGGAAGACCAAGGGACAGATGGACAAAAGGAGTTAAGAAGAGTGTGGAGGAAAGAGGAGTGTGCTGGGACACAGTAAATGACGAGAGATGGTGGATGGACAGGAAACGAGGGAGAGGCTTATGTGCCAAGCAGACCCGACCAGCGGTTGGAAACTGCTCAAGATGATGATGATGATATAAACTTTTGAACCTACGAAGGGTTTGGGGTCTGGGGGATGTGAAACGCGAAGATAAGTCAAAATTTTTCGGAAGTCGAAATATGGTGCCCATTGCAATGGTTAGCTTTCTAATGGAATCTACAGTACCTAAAACACATGTTTTGGCAATCATGACAACAAAACCAACTTGCTCCTTCATACAATACATATCACATGTAATCGATAGGACACACGATCGTTATATACATCAGATGAAAGATCGACATTTCGTCCACAAATGTATGTCGCTAGATTTCTAACAGTTTATGAACTGGCTTCTAGATACAGGGTCATTATCTATGTGCGCTCCCACACAAACACGGCAAGCAAAGCCGGCTGTGACTGGCGCAGATTGTGTACGCGGCTCAGCCGGTGATTGGCGCGCTCCGCTGACTCATATCGTTAGTTCACATGTGTTTTGTCATTCATATGGGCATGTATCTGCAAAGCTTAAGACGTTAGTGTTGCATGTTTAGTGAGTATTGTGATTACTGTGATTGTTGGTCATGCCTAGACACCAATTCGCATTGCACTAACGTGTGTATATCCATAATTCGTATATGAAAAGCAGAAAATCTTGTTCTGAAACGAGACGAAAATTTTGAATCAAGTTTCCAGGAAGACCTGTGCCTAATGCCAGTACAATTAGCAGGCTCGCTGAACGATTCAAGGAAACAGGCTCCGTAAATAATAAAAGAGTTGACAGACATTCTTTCATCATAATACGGAAAGAGCCTCCCCGAAGAGTGTGTGATTTACATTCGGGCATTCCCTGGGCAACGGTGATACACCGGCTGATCTTTCCAATCCAGAAGTAACATATATTATTATTATTAATAATGACATTTAAAAGTCAGGAAAGGTTCTTTTCAGAATCAAAACTGACCATCATATCTATAAACATAGGGGGGTATGTCATCTTGTAAACAACAGCTCTTACAAGAACTTTGTCAAACAACAAATTGTGATGCAATATGTGTACAGGAAACTCACAGGGACGTTCACCAACCACGTCCTAGAATTCCTGGTATGAAATTGGCAGTAGAGAGACCGCATGGACAATTTGGTAGTGCTATCTTCGTCAAGCCAGATCTCCAGATACTTTCAACATCAATTACTAAAGAAAACGATATAGAATTAATCTCAGTGGAATTGAGCAATTTGGTTATAGTTTCCATCTATAAATCTCCTAATGTAACATTCTCATTCATACTACCTAACAATCTCAATGATCAGAAAGTTTCTTTCTTCATTGGCGATTTCAATAGTCATAGCAGTATTTGGGGATATGCACAAGATGACGAGAGTGGAGAGTGTGTCTTAGAATGGGCCGAGGAGCACCATTTATCTCTTATCCATGATAGCAAGCTCCCGTCCTCTTTTAATAGCGGTAGATGGAAGCGGGGTTATAATCCTGACCTAATTTTTGTGAGCGAGAAGATAGCACATCAGTGCGTTAAGTCTGTATGTGCCCCTATCCCGAATACCCAGCATCTGCCAATAATGTGTCAACTGGTAGCTGCCATTAGACCCCAAGAGGTCTACTTTAAACGGAGATACAATTTTAAGAAAGCCAACTGGGAAAGATTCACCAACTTACTAGATGAGAAGATCAAACCACTAATTCCAATTCCAGAAGAATATCAACAGTTCAATAATATTATCCGTGAGTGTTCGAGAGCTGCAGTACCTAGAGGTTGCAGAACAAACTACATACAAGGCCTAACTCAGGAAACCTCTGCTCTCCTGTCAGAGTATCATAACTTATTCGAAGAAAACCCTTTCAGCAATGACACCATCACAATGGGACAACAGGTGATTTCTTCAATTTCTGAAGCAAAACGGGCACAGTGGTTAAGGATGATGGAAGATATTGACTTGAGCAGAAGTAGTCAAAAAGCTTGGCGATTACTTACGACGACTCAGTAGTGATCCTAATAAAACCTCTACACATTCCGCTGTTACAGCAAACCAAATTGCACATTAACTTCTACTAAATGGACGGTCACCTAATCCATGTCGACTTCATAATAAAGGAATTGAGAGGGATTATGAGCAGGAGACTGATACACTCACTGTACCATTCTCTTTATCTGAGTTGAATAGAGCAATAGATCAGTGTAAGATTGGTAAGGCTGCCGGCTTAGATGAAATATGTGTTGAGCAAGTAAAGCAATTTGGACCTGTTGCTAAACAATGGTTATTAATGAGGACAGGGAGGCATGGAGAGCTGCATCAAACCAGTCAAAAGACTGAAGACTCAAACAACAACAACAATAACTGCATAAGCACCTGCAAGTTACCACGTGTGTGGAGGAAAGCTAGAGTAATTGCAATTCTGAAACCAGGAAAAGATCCAAACGATCCGAAAAATTACAGACCTATCTCACTGTTGTGTCATCTATACAAGATCCTAGAACAGATGATCCTTGAAAGACTTACAGCGATCATGGAACCTCTCCTCATTCCAGAGCAAGCCGGATTTCGTAAAGGGAAATGTTGTACCTCACAGGCCCTCCATCTGACACAATATATTGAAGGTGGGTTTAAAAATCATAAAATCACAGGGGTGGCTTTTATCGATTTATCTGCTGCATATGATACAGTTAATCATCGTATACTGTTGCGCAAATTATATAACATGACAAAGGACTACAAGATGACTCAAGTCATTAGCAATCTTCTTCAAAATCGTAGGTTCTTTGTCGAATTTCAAGATCAGAATAGTCGATGGAGGAAACAAAAGAACGGCTTGCCACAAAGCATTGTTCTTGCCCCAATGCTCTTCAATATTTATACGAATGACCAACCTCTTCCAGTTGATACCAAAAGCTTCATATACGTGGATGATCGAGCTATTGCTGCTCAAGCAAACAGCTTTGAGACTATAGAAGGTAAGCTATCAGGGGCTCTTTCTGAACTATCCTACTACTACAGAGGAAACCAATTGAAGCCTAATCCATCTAAAACTCAAGTACAGTGGAATCTCGTTAGTACGTTTTTCAAGGGACTGAAAAATTTGGACGTCATATGCGGGAAAACGTACTACCGAAAAACGCCATACTACATTTACAACGTATAAGAAAGAACGCGGCGTATATATGGACGTTCAATCGCCGAACTTAGTAAGTGATTGTATGCACTACTACAGTCACGGCATAAACATAGGTTATCAGTAACTTACACGCAATAAATAACATAAAAATTAATTACTGTACCTCTACACTACAGTATAATACAGGGTCTTTATTTCTGCTTAGCAAGGACATTCTCGCTCTCGCTCTCCGCCAGTGACGGCTCAGTTGCCGGCGACCGCGCACGCATATGTAGGCCTACAGCAGAATACAGTGCTTAAAATCAGTAGCCTACCATGCAGTTTTACTGGCCATGATTTACAGTAGATGCTGAAAATGTTCCCCATCCGCTTCCAAACACATATAATACAGGGTCTTTCTTTATATTTGATCAGCAAGGACATTCTCGCTCTCGCGCTCCGCCAGTGACGGCTCTGTTGGCGGCGACCGCGCACGCATATGTAGGCCTACGGCTGAATACAGTGCTTAAAATCAGTAGCCTACCATGCAGTTTTACTGGCCATGATTTACAGTAGATGCTGAAAATGTTCCCCATCCGCTTCCTAACACATATAATACAGGGTCTTTCTTTATATTTGATCAGCAAGGACATTCTCGCACTCGCGCTCCGCCAGTGACGGCTCTATCGCCGGCGACTGCGCACGCATATTATATGTTTGAAGCACGGGCTTGCTTGAACCACTTCAATAAAGCGCTTTCTAGTTCAGGAAACTGTCCCTCTCGCACACGTTTCCTTTTGCCACTCACCCCTTCTTCAAATGCATGTTCAATTTCCTTCCTTTTGCCGAGAATCGTGTTCAGTGTAGACGGAGGAATGTTCCACTTTCGCGCTATATCCACATGCTTCATGTGAGGATTGCAGTCCACATCTCGAATGTATTTAATCTTCTCGTCATTAGTTATCTGCCGTACTTTCTTCTTATCCATTATGAAACACGCAATAAAATAGGTCATAACTGGACGTGAACACTAAGAACTTGAAGACAATAGTGCGGAACACGAAGACAATAATGTGCCTACGTGAGAAATAAACAAAGGGAACGGGTTGAAGGGCAGCGGGAGAGAGACACGTCACCTGTGTTGCGTCATAGGTATAGCCACTTCTACGCCGTCAAACACAATGAAATCATCTACACTGTCAATAACTATCAGAGAATATGAGGCAATATCGCGTCGTGTTTTCCAGAAGCCGAATTTTATAATGAAATAAGAATAAAATCCAGTTCGCGTACAAATAGTACAACGGAAATTTGATCGTCGTAAGCGGGAATAGAGAACGTATTAAGGGGATATATCAACATGTATTTTGTAGAATTGGGACTGGGACTTGAGAAAATCATCGCGCTAAGCGGGAAAATGTCGTAACCGAGAACGTGCTAACGAGATTCCACTGTATGTGCCTTCCATCTAAATAACAGACAGGCGTCAAGGAAATTACAGGTAGCATGGGAAGACACTCAACTTGATCACTGCCCAACACCTGAATATTTAGGTGTAACGTTGGGTAGTGCTCTCACCTATAAACAGCATTGCATAAACGACAAGCAGAAAGTGTCAGTGAGAAACAACATCCTTCGCAAACTGTCTGGAACCAATTGGGGTACACAGCCAAAGACGATGAGAACTACAGCCCTGGCTCTGTGTTACTCCGCTGCAGAGTACGCTTGTCCTGTTTGGTACAGTTCCAGTCATGTTAAACAAGTTGACACTTCTCTTAATGAAACATGCCGACTTACCACTGGCTGTTTGAGACCAACATCACGAGATAGAATCTACTGTTTGGCTGGAATCGCCCCACCAGATAATAGAAGAGAAGTTGCAGCCAGGACTGAGAAAACAAAAGCAATTACCTCATGCGCACACCCATTGTACGGATATGAACCTGCCTATTGACGACTGAGGTCTAGGAGGAGTTTCCTGAGTACAACAGAAGATCTACATGAATCTGCTAAGTCCACAAGGTTAAGATTATGGAGATCTAGGAATACTCAACTTGATGGCTACCAATTGAACATCTCCCTCCAGGACATGAGGAACACTGGTCTACGTGGAAGTCATTGAACAGGCTTCGCACTGGTGTTGGTAGATCAAGAACCATTATGTTAAAGGGGGGTTTTCCTGGCACATCCAGGCTATGTGATTGTGGTGAAGTCCAAACCACAGTCCAATTCTTGAACTGCATTAAGTGTCCTTTAAGTTGCACAATGGAGGACTTGATGGCTGCGACACCTAATGCCCGTGACTTGGCAAAATTTTGGACAGAAACGATTTGATATGTGCATTGTTAAGTACCATATTTTAAATGTAAAATGTATACTTCTGATACGAATAAATAAAATCAGAAGATGTCAGGTGTGTGTTACACGTGAGGGAAGTACGCATTATTGAACATGTTTGGTAAAAGTGTGAAAGTGTGCGCTGACCGTTGACTGAACCAGGTATGCACGCCCGCGATCTGCACCATTCACAGCCGGCTTAGCTTGCCGTGTTTATCTGGGCGCACATATATATTTTACATGTAAAATGTATACTTCTGATACGAATAAATAAAATCAGAAGATGTCAATGTCACTGGTCCATACGTGTCCCATAAGTCACTCTACAGCAGCAGACAGCTACATGCTGACGTGCACGGCACGTCACTCCACGCTATCGGATTAATAACTTATTTAAGGTGATGCGGGCTATACTCACCACAAGCAACTGAGACGAGTTTGGTGAGGTTATCCTCGGCCTTCATGCCCAGCGGCATGCAGGAGTCCGGCAAGGCAGGTGCGCCTATTTTGTAGATCTTGATGTCAGTGAAACGTACGTCGAACGAGTGTGGATACAAGGGAGATCGCAAGCCATAGAAGTATTCTCGTACTCTGTTGTCTCGAGCCTCGGCTCTCGTACTGGAGCTGCGCTCCACCACCTGTACAGAAATAGTCACTACATGAAGTACCTGCGTCACCACACTGTACCCAAAATAAATCAGTGAAGTACAGTACAACCCCTGTAATCAGTCACCTTTGGGACTGAGGGTATGGTCGGAACGCAAGAAAGGGCGGATTATCAGAAAGTACAGAAAAATATGGATTTACATTAAAATAAACAATAAACTCAAGATATCGGAGTTCCTTTCCTTCTTTCCTCGTAGAACCACATCCACGATGCGTTGTCAAGCAGTTCTAGTTTAGGCTCTTTCAAGGTTTAGCAATTCTTACGAGCGTTTTCGCCATATATCGCCACTGTGCATGATTCAGCGTCTTTCCGATTTCTTCTCTAATCTTTTATTGTCGCAACGCCTACATTGAATTCCTTAGCCATTTTTGGAGTGATTCCCCTTTGCCCAGTCTTCGTAGCACCTCTATTTTTAGCCTACTTTCGATTTTTGCAAAAAATGAAAGTAGTCTTATGAGATCACTACAGGGCAAAAAATTGTGTGTCTGTGTGTGTGTGTGAGTGTGTGTACTCTGAATGTCTGTCCCCCCATATCTATTCGAACACGGTGAATCCGAATTGAACGACATTTGGTACAGATGTAGCACTAGCAAAGGGCACCTCAGTGTCATGTTTTATATCGCCGCCATCTTGACGTAAACGTAATGGCGGCCACCCAAATGTTCAAAGCTTAAATCAAATTACGACCAACCTATTCATCTGATCTCTACCAAATTAACATTATACCTTTAAGTATGAAGAATCCTTTGACCAAACTACGAGGTCATCTGCTTAATAATTTGCGGATGGTGGCCATATTTGTGTGCAAATCGATTCCCCCTATCTTTTCAAACACGGTGAAACCAAATTGAACGAAATTTGGTACAGAGGTAGCACTAGCAAAGGGCACCTCAGTGTCATGTTTTATACCGCTGCCATCTTGACGGAAACGTAATGGCGGCCACCCAAATATTCAAAGCTTAAATCAAATTACGACCAAACTATTTATCTGATCTCTACCAAATTTTGTAACATTATACCTTTATGTATGAGGAATCTTTTGACCAAACTATGAGGTCATCTGCCCAATAATTTTCGGATGGCGGCCATGTTTGTGTGCAAATTGAGTCCCCCTATCTTTTCAAACACGGTGAATCCGAATTGAACGAAATATGGTATAGAGGTAACACTAGCAAAGGGCATCTCAGTGCCATGTTTTATATCGCCACCATCTTGACGAAAACGTAATGGCGGTCACCCAAATGTTAAAAGCTTAAATACTATTATGACCAACCTAATCATCTGATCTCTACCAAATTTTGCAACGTTATACCGTTATGTATGAAGAATCTTTTGACCAAACTACGAGGTCATCTGCCCAATAATTTGCAGATGGCGGCCATGTATGTGTGCCAATTGATTCTCCCTATCTATTCAAACACGGTGAAACCGAAGTGAACGAAATTTGGTACAGAGGTAGCACAAGAAATGAGCACCTCAGTGTCATGTTTTATATCGCCGCAATCTTGACGGAAACGTAATGGCGGCCACCCAAATGTTCAAAGCTTAAATCAAATTACGACCAACCTTTTTATCTGATCTCTACCAAATTTTGTAACATTATACCTTTATGTATGAAGAATCTTTTGACCAAACTACTAGGTCATCTGCCCAATAATTAGCGGCTGGCGGCCATGTATGTGTGCCAATCGATTCCCCCTATCTATTCAAACACGGTGAAACCGAATTGAACGAAATTTGGTACAGAGGTAGCACTAGGAAAGGGCACCTCATATTCATGATTAATATCCGTATGATACTTATTTCAACAAGATACTACAACCAACATTCAATTATACTCCTTGGAAAGGACAAAGAGTTATAACAATACCCATGCATTTAGGAGAAAGTAGGCAATATGTTCTTTACTGAACATCTTGTTTCATTTAATGAAAACGTAATGTGTATACGTTTCACTCCTGACATGTTGAAAAACACACACAACTATACAGTACACGCAATGTTCAGTAAACAAATTACTGTTCAGTACTGTAACGAACACAGAGAAACAATGTCATGAAACCAGCGAACAGTAAACACTAAAAACTTTACAGTGCAGTACGTGCTGTACAAAACACGTATGACAGAAATGATAGATAGATGACGGAGCACTAAAACGGACAAGCGATTAATAACAAGTACCTGTACAGTTACAGTATATGGAGTTATATGGAGGGAGAAGAAAATACCAGAGGACTGGAAATGAGGGATAATAATACCCATATTTAAAAAGAGAAGTAGGAAGGAATGCAAGAACTACAGGGGAATTACACTCATGTGCCACTGCGCCAAAATATTTGAGAAGGTACTGGAGAGAAGAATTCGGACAGAAGTTGAAGATGGGCTGAGGGAAGAACAGTATGGATTCAGGCCAGGAAGGTCAACAGTTGACCTCATTTTTGCAGTAAGACAGCTACAAGAACACCATTATGAATATGGGAAAGATATGGTGATGACCTTCTTGGATATTGAGAAAGCATATGATAGTATTAATAGAAACAAGGTATGGGAAGCAATGAGAGCAAAAGCAGTGAACAAGGAGACAGTGGCAAGAGTGAAAGCAATGTACGAGGGAAGCAAAAGCTGTGTAAAGGTGGGAAGAGGGAGAATGGAATGGTTTCAACTGGAGAGTGGTCTCAAACAGGGAAGTGCCCTCTCACCCCTGTTATTTATAGTGGTGATGGATGAAATCATACGAAAAGTGGTAAATAGCATTGGGGAAAGGAAAATGAAGGCAATGTTGTTTGCTGATGACCTTCTGGTATGGGGAGAGGATGAGGAACAAGTACAAGAGCAATTAGATGAGTGGGAGAAGGTAGTGTTATCATATGGGATGAAGTTCTCAGCACACAAAAGAGTGAAGTGGTCATCACAACGAGGAAGAACAACAGACTGGGTATGGGCATAACACTTGGAGGACAGCAGTTGCAGAAAGTAGAATGCTTCAAGTACTTGGGAAGCATAATTGAAGAAAAGAGAGGCAATAGGATGGAAATAAATGAAAGGGGAAGGTGCGCAGATGGATTTTTCAAGAGTGTTAGGGGGATGTTATGGAATAAAGATGTACCACAAAAATGTAAAGGAATCATCTATAAGACCTACTATGTGCCAATTTTGACATATGGTTCAGAAACATGGGTGATGAAGGAAAGGGACAAGAATAAAATACGAGCAGTGGAGATGAAGTTCCAGAGGAGTAGGGTAGGAGTGACAAGAATGGACAGAGTAAGGAATGAGAGAGTCAGAGAGATGGCAAGAGAGGAACCATTGCAAAATAGAATAGAGCGATCTAGGCTACAATGGTATGGACATGTGAGGAGGATGCAAGAGGAGAGGATACCGAAGAAGATGTTTGGCATGGAAATGACGGGAAGGAGGCCAAGGGGAAGACCAAGGGACAGATGGACAAAAGGAGTTAAGAGTTAAGAAGAGTGTGGAGGAAAGAGGAGTGTGCTGGGACACAGTAAATGACGAGAGGTGGTGGATGGACAGGAAACGATGGAGAAGCTTATGTTCCAAGCAGACCCGACCAGCAGTTGGAAACTGCTCAAGATGATGACCTGTAAACAACAATGGCGCGACGGGTAGTGTCACCGCTACGAGTCGGGACAAGTTCGGCTCGAGCACGGTCGGATCAACCGGAGCGGAGGACCAGCCGAGGACGGACAAGAGGGGTTTTACTGTATTGACCCATACAATGTAGAGTCTATAGTGAGGAATTTAGTTTTATGTTATTTATTTTATTTATTTATCGTATGGCTTTTAGTTCCGGGAGTGTCCGAGGACATGTTCGGCTCGCCAGAGGCTGTAGCTGCTTCAAGCGGACCCATAGGGTGAGCTACAAGTTCCGTTCAATTTAAATTAGTTCCAACTTTCGCTACCAGATGTCGCTGATACCTAGTGGGTGATCGTTGGAACTTTGATAGTGTGTTCCAACTAAATGTAACCTAGAAATTTAGCTTCACACAAGTGGAAGGATCTTTTACATGCCATAAATCTATGATATGGGACTGCCGGCTTTACTTCCCCTCCGAAGGAAGGCTTACCTTCAAGGATTTTAACGCTCTTAAAAAATCCGACGACTTCGGCCGGGTTTGAACCCGCGATCTTGGGCACAAGAGTTCAGCATGCTACCAACTATGCCACCGAAGCCGATAGTTTCAGGTTTATAATCTACGTTTCCAGGATGGAGCCGCGTCGTATATCGGTGATTGTTTCCCAACGTTTCAGCTGTCATTGCAGCAGCCTTCATCATAGGTACATCTTCGTGACTGTACTCAAACCAACTGTTGGTTGTCAGCTGTCATGCTGCTCCCTGATTGGTCGGAGCCTCAGCCAGTCAATCTTGGCTGCGTCACATGACTTTCCACTTGTTGCTAAGCCTGAATCTATCCTCACGATTGAAATTATTGGGGTGCTTCATGATCTCTCTAATTATACTGCTTTGATATTGAAGAACGTTAGCAACAGTTCTGGCCTTTTTGAGTTCTGCTAGGTTGCTAGCAACATCACGATGCTAAGAAAATATGTGACAATGGTTATGCAACCTGTAAACAAGCAGCCTCAAGTGGTAGGTAAAACAGATGAGATAAAGCGGCCAAACCAGGACACAGGAATCTACAAAATGCCTTGTTCCTGTGGACAGGCAGACAAAAAAAAAAAGAGGTTCCATTAACAAGCACTTAACAGAGCATATTTGGGACACAAAACAAGTAAACTACAGATCTGCAATAGCTGAACATGCTGGCGTCACGACACACAGTAGAATTCAATAAGGTCGAAATTGTTACTTTAGTTACTAGCTACCAAACCTACAGAGACACCCACAGACAATCTCTGCCCACCAAAAACAAAACAATCAGAATACTTAGGTAAGTGTGGTAACTATTACTGATAAATATTAAGGAATTGTTGGTGTTTGAATCTTCAGTATTTTTACTGGTTTGATGTAGCTCTCCATGAGCTAATCGTTTCATCCCTACATAGCTACCACACCCTACATCCAAGGCTATCTGTTTAACATATTCTAACCTTGGTCTACCCCTACAGTTCTTGTCTTCGACCCTTCCTTCCATAACTAAGCTTGCTATTCCTGGGTATCTTAGTATGTGTCCTACCAATCTATCTCTTCTCTTCATCAGCAGTCGCGAGAAAAATCTCACCTCTCCCAGTCGTCTTAATACCTCTTCCTTTGTAACCCTATCTACCCATCTGATCTTCATAATTTTCCTGTAACACCACATTTCAAAAGCTTCAATTCTCCTCTTTTCTGCTGCACCAATAGTTCAAATTTCACTTCCATAGAGCGCCATGCTCCAGACAAAGGCTTTCAAAAATGACTTCCTAGTACTGTATCTAAAGTCAACACATTGCTACTGCTTTTTTTTTTTTTGTGGAAATGCTTTCCTTGCCTGAGCCAACCTAATTTTTATATCCTCTTAGCTTTGTCCATCACTGGTACCAAAAAAATAAAAGCGTTTCAGCCTGTGTTCTTATTTTTTCATTAATTTATCTCTTTTCATCTCCCTTACTCTACTGCGGAGAAACTTTGTTTTTGTAGCTTGAAGACGGCTTTCTTCTCTCGGGGGTATTGCCTATGTTTCAAGTACAGCAATATAAGTTTTAAGAAAGCAAGAAAACCAGGACAATGAACCCACTACATAGAGTACATATTTATAATCCTAGCAGCCTGGTGATAGTGACTGTTGTTTCAAGGGCAGAACATCTGCCAAAGAAGGAAATATTTTGTTAATTTGTTTTAGGAGCTTAGGACATCTGGGTCATCAGCCCTGAGCATTTGGGTGTGTGTAGCTGTAATTATTATGATCGGGGATGGGGTATGCATCCCGAGACTTGAAATAAGGTACTGTGTGGGAAAACCTGGGGGAAAATCACTCTTCGGATAGCCATTGTCAGTGCCGGGATTTGAATCACCAATCTCTAGACTAGCTGCAGCTCCCCATAGCAGAAGTGGTGAGCAAGGTAACATGCACAGTTTTATGATCGTGTGGCCTCCGGAGAGGCCGAGTGCAGGTCTTTCTAGTTGACGTCCGTGGGCGACCTGTGCGCCGTAATGAGGATGAAGTAATGATGAACACGTCACATACACCCAGTCCCCGAGCCATGGGAATGAACCCAAGGAGATTAAAATCCCTGATGGCTCGGCCGGTAATCAAACCCGAGGCAATTCAGGCTAAAGCCTAGCGCGCTAACCATTTAGCCACAGACACATGCACAGTAACACTGCAGGTCAGAAGGAAATAAGGAATGGGTTTGACCCCTCAAAAAATTAGGGAAAATGATGATGATAATCATTGGAGACAAATAGAGCATGTTGTTTATTTGAAGTGCTGCGACATCGTGGTCATATAGCCCAGTGTAATTTTGGGTGTGTTTGGAATTTGTGTGATAACCTGTATTATTATGATGGCTGTACTAATGTGTTTATTTGTAAATTGGGGATAGGATTGGGAAGGAGGTAGCCGTAGTCTTAAGTTAAGAACCATCCCAGCATTTGCCTGGAGAACATGGGAAACCACAGAAAACCACTTCCAAGATGACTGAGGTGGGAATCGACTCGTCCTCTTCTCAGTTTTGCCTCACGAGGCTGAGTGTACCACGTTTTAGTTCCCACACCAGAATTAAAATTTCTTGCCAGAGCCGAGAAACGAACTGGATCTCTGGGGTGACAGCTAAGAACGCTAGCCACTACACTACGAGGTGATCAAACAGAGCATTTATTTCTCCAAATTCATCTTCATATTGTTATGAACCCATCCATAATGTACCCTAAAATACCGATTTAACAAAAATCTACATAAAACTGAAAGGACCTAACAATCCTACAAGGAAGATTACCACATGTGATGTAATTCCTAAACTAAACATTTAACATCGACGAATCAAAACACTTATGCACCAAGCTTCCGGCATAAACAAACATTGAGTAAGCCATCACACAACAGAAGGAACACACTGAAAGGAAAACTCCTGACCATTCTAACCAACGAAAAGCTACAAATAACCAAGCGGTAAAGAAGAGGGGATCAAACCGTATGACGGACAGTCTTGAGAGACCAGGCCCACAGGGGAACCAGCTTGCGCCGCGAGGGGACGACCCGTGCCCGGTCCACACCCGCTTCCAGCTCGGGAGTTCAAGACACGCATCTTAGGAGGACTTCTATGGTAAGTGTGCATTAGCTTCCTAATCCTGTACCCAAACCCCACACCCCATTAGACTTTTCATACAACTGCCAATAAACAATCAAACATTTAAACAAGAGTTCACATTAGTTCACTCCGAGTGTCAAGCTACCTAATTCCCGTACTCCTCCGTCCGCTGTGCCAGGGACCTTGCACGTATCACATCACAGCCGCCTCATTCTGCGAGTCAACAGTTAAAACACATGTTGGTGCAGGCTGTTGACCGAGCAAGTGCTTCATGTCCTAGCCTCCGTAAGCGGCCATCCTGAACTTCCAGTTCCCATTTCTCCTACACACACGCAGACTCGTAAACACAACCCTGTTTGAGGAAGTCGCCCTTCCCTGAGCACTCCCCTACACTACTACCCCTTTGCCAAGCGGGTACCGGAAAGGATGGCGATCTAAACAATATATAACCCCTACTGTTTATTAAACTTACTCCTCCATTCTTGGGCAGAAAGACGACCTTCACAAACGTGGGCATGTCTCGCACCAGCTCATTGTAGAGCCGCTCCTGGTCCAAGACGATGATGATGTCGACCTCAAAGGCCTGCGCCACATGCGTGAGAATCTTATAGCCCCCGCCCTTGACCCAGCCGCAAGTGTTGATGATGACGCCCGAGGCATTGGCTCGCCTGTTGGCCTGCAGTCGCTCCTGCGTCACCTCGGCCAGGCGGCTAACCAGAATGTTGTACAGGGTGAGGTTAGTGTCGGGTGATGTATGGCCAAAGTGATAGACCAATGGCGCTTGCTGAGAGAATCCTTCTTCCACTGCTGCGGGCCGTTCAACAAGGAGTGCACCTGAAACATGAGCACTGCAAAAATCATACCAGAGCTTAACTCTGCAAAAGGCACAGGCAAATATAATAACCAAAGTTTGTGGTTTTTTGGCATTTAAAACTACAAATTTACGAATTTGTAACCAAGTTATATGAACAAACTAGCAACCCTCCCCGGCTTCACCCGGTATCTTTTAACAGTTTACCCAGCGTGAGCTTAAAAGGTGCACGGACAGCAGGTCCCAGGCGGAATTCAGAAAAGCCGAGGTGAACAGCGAAACTCCAAACACATATTCTTCTCTGAAGTGTTAACGCAGCACGACTCGACAGTTTCATGCTTGCCGGAACTGGCATGATAGGCTTGTAAACTCGCTCCGAAGCTAGTAATTTAAATTTCCACTGAATGGAGATTGTTTAGAAATGAAAACATAAAAACACTTATAGTGGGCGATGTATTAAAGATAGAGATATACTGTACCTGACTTTTTTGAAGAACTTTTCATGCTAAACAATTCTTACACTCATAGTATAACTGTAGATATTATTAACGGTTTACCCAGGGTAAGCTTAAATGGCACACGGACGGCGGGATTTTCTTCGACTCCATTCACTGAAATCGTTACTGCTCGGCTTCCTTGGGACATAAATGAATGTTTTTCTACAGAAACCTTTCTCGAGAAATTATTTACAGAATGGTCAAAACTGCATCAAAGTCCAACCAGTGGTCCTCGAGATTACACGTTACATCCAAGAATCAGGAACTTTATTCTATGATATGTAGAGATTAATACAGGAATGGAGCTGCGAACGACATGGGTCTATACCAGTCGCAGATATTTATAACATCTAAATGCCATATTGTTTGCTGATGTTGCCCTGGTCAGAGGAAGATCTACAGTGGTCAAATTTTAATCTCCAGAAGATCTCATCTAAATTCAGCATGGTAATTTCGTCTGAAAAAACAAAAGTAATGGCTTTTAAAGGGAAGGATCCCATCCCATGTAAAATCCGTTTAGATAATAAAATTTTAGAAATTCAATTATCTGAGAAACAAATAATCTTTTCAAGGGGAAGCGGATATATCTGCAAAAATATCCAAGTACACTAGAATAATAGGAATTATAAATCACAAACATGGTTCCTCTCCACTTTGTTCTGACATTCCACCGTTCCTCTTCCGACATGGTGTTCCAATCCAGGTTCCGTTTTCTAATGCTATTCTTCACCGAGTCCATCCAACGCATTCTTGGTTTTTCTCGTCCTCTCTTCCCTGTCATCCGTCGTTTCGGTGCTCGTCCTGGTAGCCTTACTTCATTCATCCGTTTTACATATCCAAACCATCTCAATCTGTTTTGCTCCAGTTTGTCATTTAGTTGCTGTACTCCCAGTTCTTTCCGTATATCTTCATTTCTCACTCTGTCTCTCCTCATTTTCTGGACCATACTTCTCAGGAATCTCATCTCAGCTGCTTGTATTCTGCTCTCATCCCTCTTAGTCATTGTCCAAGTTTCTGCTGCATATGTCATTATAGGAACTTAATACGCTTTGTACATAACTTCTTTAGCCTTAATTGGTATATCCTTGTTCCATACTAGTCCCCGTACCTGTTGGTAGAAAGCACTCCCGAGTTGTATTCTTCTGCTAATTTCCAAATCTAGTCTTCCATCTTCAGTCAGTTCACTTCCCAAGTATTTGAAGTGTTTCACCACTTCCAATTCCTTATCTCCGACTTTGTAGTAATTCGGTGAAACATAAGGTTTTTGAAAGACAGTGTGAGAGAACGGAACTTGGAGTGGAGTTCAGTGGTTGAGGAAGGATTGTGGACAGGGAAAGTAAAGTGGAGGCATGTCATATTTCCTTCAACTTGGCTTAGGCTGGAAAACGGAAAACTATTCTTCTTCAATAGTCTGTAACAATATCGTAATCACAAGTAATTTATTTCAAGTTATTTTTCACATATTCCAGTAATTGGAACGATTTTGTGTTGACGAACTGGAAGCTATAATATTAACCCTTTATAGGTCAGTGGTTAGTATATTAACCACCTATTAACAGGACAATTTATATTGCTAGTTCATTAGTTATTGTTGTTTTAAAGACCGGAACAGCGAGGTCATCTGTCCGAATTTATATTGTCAAAGATGCTGATGGTTATATCTTTCAGCCAGGCGGCTTCGGTGGTGTAGTTGGAAGCATACTGAGCTTCTATGCCCAAGATCGCGGGTTCAAACCCGGCCGAAGTCGTCGGATTTTTTAAGAGCGTTAAAAATCCCTCAGTATGACTTCCTTCGGAGGGGAAGTAAAGCCGGCGGTCCCATATCAAAGATTTATGGCATGTAAAAGAACCTTCCACTAATTACACCTGTGTGAAGCTAAATGTAAACAACACTCTTAGGTTCCTACGTTCGTTGCCAAGACTGCACTCAGCCTCGTGAGGACAATTGAGTAGCTGTCTAACAGTGAGACAGTGCCCCGGTCACCAAAAACCAAGATTAACGGCCGAGGGGACCCGATGCGCTGACCAGGCGTCACCCCAATATCTGCAGGCCAAATGGCTGGGCAGCGGTCGCTTGGTAGGCCTAGGCTCTTCAAGGGCTGTAGTGGCAGGGGTTAATATTATATTATTATTATGATTATATAATAATATTCTGTCCTATAAAGGGTTATACTCTGTATTTCAAAAGAATGAACGTGAAGGAAATGGCGGGAGCTTGGAACAGCTGAGCTGTGTTGCCAAGTTTTTATAGTTGATGTAAAACAGCTGATTCGAATAATACACAGGGCTACACTTCAGATAATATTTCGGTACTATTATGCGCAATATAATGCAAATGTCGTTCCTGAGTCAACGCCGAGGACATTCAAATAGAGAAATACGGTATAAAATAAATAAATAACACACTGAAGCTATGCTACCTTTGTCACCATTATTCAATAAATACGAGAAAGAGGCCAAACACTTGACAGCTATACAAATATAATACAAAATACAAACACAAAGTAATCTGATGAAATGAAAATCCACAGCCTGCTTCCAGTCTCCGACCGGGTCAGGAATGGAATGAATGAAGCCCCCATCTAGCGGCAAGGATATGAACTGTGCCGGCTGCCGAGGCCTGACGCACTCCTCTGGGGCAATGATTAAATTAATGACAGATGAAATGAAATGATAGTGGAGAGTGTTGCTGGAATTAAATTTTGACAGGGAAAACCGGAGTACCCGGAGAAAACCCAGTCTGCCTCCGTTTTGTCCAGCATTTGAACCACGGACCCAGCGGTGAGAGGCCGGCGTGCTGCCGCCTAAGCCACGGAGGCTTAAAGTAATCTGATGATGAATATAATATCAACACTCATCATGCAATGATTATATCCTTCAAGATGAAACAAGAGTTTGGGTGACGGTCGCGGAAGTTACATAAAGATAGACTCTCCCTGACTTTTCAAATCCGGTCAATGCATGTGAGATTTTCGAAGTGAAATGCCATGTCCTGTGGTTCGGATTCCACGTAAAGAGGAGGTCCCGTGGCTCATAATCACAAGATTCACGGTCACGTAAAACTACAATCTTCCTTCTTCCTTTTGACTTTTCAAATACCAAGGCACAACAGTTGTCATGGTGCTATTGATACGTAACTATTATTATCAAGGAATATTGCTCCTTGATTATTATATTGTATTAGAGTAAGGGATAAATATATAAGACAATAAGTATTTAGTGTGTGTTCTTACTTCAATTATATCGAGTGTGCATTCGACCACCAAGACATAACACACAGTCTTAAGGAGAAGCTGGCGATAGTTTCTCCTTGCTTCTGCATTACGCTCCGAAATTTGATGCTCTCAGCAAACTTGTTTCGTGTGGCGTCGAAGTGCAAGGCTATAACCTACCTATAATAAAAACAAACTAACTAGCTAACTAAGAACACGATGAAACAAGAAAATAATAATAAAAGAAATAACGAAGTAAAATGGGAACAAAAATATTAAAACTGGATGCTAAAGAAAAAGTAAACAAAACGATGACAATGGAACTATATAACTTGGACAAGACAGCGGCTAACAAGCGACTGAATCATGAGCAATGCTCTGGCAACGAGTCGGCGGAATTGTCAAAATCCAGCCAGGAGCCCGCGGCGGCCATTTTACTATTGTTCCCGCCATTTCCTTCACGTTCATTCTTTTGAAATACAGAATATAATTGAAATCCACAGGGCAAGGAATCGAACTTCATGGTCCGTCCCATGAATTGGTATGTACTGTACTTTACAGGGATATTTCGAGATGGCAGTGATATCAGTGGTGTGGAACCTCTCAACATAATACATGTCTTCCCTTAAAATTCCAAGTTAGAAATAAATCTACAGATACACCTGCAACCAGAGCTTCCAGGAATATTGGTCTTGGTGGAAAGGTCCTTCCTTCATGCTATCCTTTAAATGATAAGTTCCCTATTATCTCTTATAATTTATTTAGTGTATGGCTTTTAGTGCTGGGAGTATCCGAGGACATGTTCGGCTCGCCAGAGTTTGTAGCTGCTTCTATGCAGACACCCATGGGGTGAGCTACAAGTACTGTCGCGTGTGGATGAGATGAGATGAATGAGCAATTTCAAGTACTGTAGTTCCAACTTTGGCTACCAGATGCCAATGACACCTAGCAACGAACGTTGGAACTTGATAGAGCGTTTCTAACGAAATATAACCTACAAAATTAGCTACACACTACCAATTGTAGTGGTAGGTTCTTTTACGTTCCATAAATCTATGACATGGGCTCGCCGGCTTTACTTCCCCTCCAAAGAAAGGCTTACTGAAGGATTTTAACGCTCTAAAAAAATCCGACGACGGGTTTGAACCCGCCATCTTGGGTGTAGTAGTACAGCATGCTACCGACTACGCCACCGAAGCCGCTCTTTTATCTCTGAACTGACAGTTAACCTTTGCTTTTCTCTTAAACATGATTTTGCATTGAGTAACAATTTGCTCTCACCAAAGTTAAGACATAGCATAGATTTAGACAAAGCGAAGTAGCTGACTTGAGGAATGTTAATGATATCACCACAATGAACTAACCAGCTTATTGACAGCGTTATGACTCTTACGTAGGCCTATAGTAATAATGGTAGTGAGATCTGATGAAATGTTGAGACCTTCTTCTACAAGCATACGGCCAACTTAATGAACTGTTATAGTTGAAACTATATGAGTAAATGTTTCTTGGGTTTAAGTGCAAAACTTGCCTAACTATTTCGTATGCAATTTCCTCGTTTTAGGCCTGAAGCAGTAGATTGACATAGAAAATATGTAATATTATTCATCATAATCTTCATTTCCCCTCTTCCAGTTGACACTGGGTGGGGGCAAATATGGTTCCTCTCCACTTTGTTCTATCGTTCCATCATTCCTCTTCCAACACAGTGTTCCAATCCAGGCTCCGTTTTCTAATACTATTCTCCACCGAGTCCATCCAACGCATTCTTGGTCTTCCTCGTCCTCTCTTCCCTGTTATCCGTCGTTCCAGTGCTCGTCTTGGTAGCCTTACTTCATTCATCCGTTTGACATGTCCAAACCATCTCAATCTGTTTTGCTCCAGTTTGTCATTTAGTTTCTGTACTCCCAGTTCTTTCCGTATATCTTCATTTCTCACTCTGTCCCTCCTCGTTTTCTGGACCATACTTCTCAGGAATCTCATCTCTGCTGCTTGTACTCTGCTCTCATCCCTCTTAGTCACTATCCAAGTTTCTGCTGCATATGTCATTATAAGAACATAATATGCTTTGTACATTACTTCTTTAGCCTTAATTGGTATATCCTTGTTCCATACTAGTCCCCGTACCTGTTTGTAGAAAGCACTCCCGAGTTGTATTCTTCTGCTAATTTCCAAATCTAGTCTTCCATCTTATTATTGTAAGTTATCACACTCTTCAGCATTTTCTTGAAGCCCTTCATTTATACTAACATATAAAAATGAGATGGTGTGTGTCCAAGTATTACTCAATCATGCAAGAACCACTGGTCCGATTTACATGGAAGTAGCTGATTTACCTGGTTAACATATAGTCTACTTTTGATATGGATACTTTGCACAATTTAAAGATGGCGACCATTTCAGTGACATCACTACACCCTCCGGTTTCAAACTTTCATATTTCCATTTCAAATAAAAAGAGAACGCAAATAAATAGCAACGTTTTGATGACATATACAAGGTTTAAAATTTAATTTTCTATCCAAAAGATCCTGATCACTTGTCGTGTATCTCCAACGTTTAGCGAGTAAAACCTAAATTTGTGCTATAAAACATGGTCAACGCCGAGCGGTGTATTTAGACAAAATGTTCCATCCTTACTCTCCCTCCGCGCAGCACCTCGCCTATCCCGTTTTAACTGAACCTTCACATTTTAATTTATTTATGATCCGTAGCGAAGCACGGGTACTTCAGCTAGTGTTATCATAAAACGAGATATTGCATACTCTAGGCTACATCTGTAGCAACTATTGTAGTTCCTAAATAAGGTCTCTTATCACTGAAATAATTACGATTAAAGATATTATAGCGAGTTGAATGAACTAACGCATTTACCCGTGCGGTGGAGTGAAATGTTTGACAACCTTGTTCTCAGACCACAAGAATAATGTTGATCACATATAAATGACTGCAACAGAAGACAAGTTGAACACCAAATTAGATTACGAAATGCAAACAAAGTTTACTTTTCCCTGCAGAAATTTCTTTCTTCCAAACTTCTGACCAGGAAAACTAAACTAAAACTATACAACACGATCATCAGGCCAGTACTGCTATATGGAGCCGAATCATGGAGTGTGACCAAAAGGGAGGAACACCAACGTACAGTCTTCGAAAACAAGGTTTATAGAAAAATTTTCGTCCCCATTTTTGACTAGGAAACACAAGTTGGGTTCTCAGATCAAATCATGAGCTGTACAAGTTAGCCAATCAACCCAGGGTAGTGAACGTTATGAAAGCGGAACGGCTACAATGGGCAGGGCTTGTCATCAGAATGGATGCTAGCAGAATAGTTCGCCACGTGAACGAGAAGAAGATAGAAGGCTCGGGACCCCCTGGAAGACCTAGGAGTAGATGGCAAGATGAGGTGACCTCTGACTGCAGACAGATGGGTATTAATGGATGGGAGAATACTGCGCTGGATAGGAGGAAATGGAGGCAGATAGTGAGAGTGGCACGGGATCGTCACGTCCCAGAGAAGTCAACGGCGTGAGTGACTGTACATTCACCCAGCTTACAGAGTAGGCTATAGTTCATTACAAGACATTGGTGAAGAGCTCACCAATAGTTCCTGGAATGGAGATCTGGCCTTGTCCAACGTCCAGGTCCACAAACACTGGCCGTCTTCCCATACGTACTGCATAGTTGAGTAGCATACGACAAAGGGTAGACTTGCCAACATCAGTAGGGCCAACAACCATCGTGATGGGTCCTCTTGTGTTTTCCTCTGCGGCCTTCTCTCTTAGCTTTTCCAAACAGGCGTGTGCATTCAGGTACATAACCTTGAAACAGACAGAATATGATTATATGGAGAGGCTTGTGCTCCAAGCAGACCCAACCTGCGGTTGGAAACTGCTCTAGTTGATGATGTGTGTGTTTACTTACAATGTAAATTAAATTTACCGTGTTCCGTAATAAATACGAATTTTTTATTAATTCTATAGAACACCTAACTTACACCTAGCTTTTACTCTTTTACCTGGAACATTATTGAAAATATATGATTCACATACCTTTCTTGAAGTACGGTATTTAAAATTGAAATTACTGTCAATTATCACTGCTGCACTGGAAATATTTGTTATATTACCTAAATAAATGTTATTATTTTTCCTTGCCCATTCAACAACGGCAGCCATATTTGAGGGACACACATTGATGTCATATCACATCATATCACTGTTGCCAACATGTCTGATACAAAATACACCACTGGACACACGTAATGTTGTAGCCTACTAAAAACATCTGACAAACATGGCTCCGGTTGTTAAATAAAACACATATTTACGTGATTTAGCACATATATCTGGTGCAGTCGGTGCAAAAGTGATCAAGGTTAGTAGTTAAAATTGATAATGTCCCCCCAAAAGATAAAAAATAAGGTATGAAAATGATATTGTCGAAATGGAAGCGAAAAGGGAACGAGTGATATGTCGTGCATAATTAATGATAACATTCCAGCTGAGTCCATCATTCTACACATGATTTTGGGACAAATACAGAATAGCCAACCCCATGCATACAGTACTATTGTATAGCCAGTATCGTAAAACAAAAAAGCGCCAAGTTCCATTCAGATTTGAAACAAATCACCCTCAAGACACCAGAGTGCACCAGTTTTTTTAATAACATCTGATCTATATCCTCCCATCCGCTAAGACTGAAATTATCCAAAAATGGATCAATAATATTCATCCAGACCAATGGCTTTTGCCTAGACCAATAATTGCTAGGGAGCGCGGCCCATGTTAGCTTATATATACACCCTTTGTTTTGTCACACACAGTGGGGGTAGTCACACATCAATTATCTTTATCAAAGCCAATGGTTTTGCCAATTAATGTCGTCAGTATGTGTATCTTGGTAACAGTTGATGGTACCTTATACTTTTTCATATAATTACAATATTACATGTGTCGTGTGGTGTATTTTGTATACCACATGTTGGCAACAACGAACTGTCGTCAATATGTGCATCTCGGTAAACGTTGATGGTACCTTATGCACCTCAGAAATATGGCTGAGCAAGAAATAAAATCATTTATTTATGTAATATAACAAATTTTTCCAGTGCAGCAGTGATAATTGACGGTAATTTCAATGACTCCCAGAAAGGTATGAAAATCATATATTTTCAATAATAAAAGTCGAGGGATGGATTCCTCTGTCGCCTCTATGTTCCGCTCTCACAGCTCTAGCAGGAAAACTAATTTTTTTAATGTGTTCATCCTATCTGCGAGTGAGTGATTCGTCTTTCTCGCCATGTTATTTGCCTCATTGTGATGACTGCAGTCCTGCATACTTCAAACATAGTGGTTTATCTCCAATGCAAATAATAAGTGGTACATATCTTAAATAGATTACAGCAATATTTCTCCATTTACCACAGATTTTTCAACGGATTCGTCTTAAATAGATGTGTTCCTTGATATTCTGTGGAAAGGAAGTGCCGTTTTCTAAAAAAAATTCGGTCTTTGCGTTTTTGCTTGGACGTCCCCTAATATGACAGGTAGAAGTGTAAAAGCCAGGATTTGGTCTCCTCTAGAATTAATAATAATATCGTATGGCCTCGGATGCCGGGTGCAAGCTTTGTTATTTGTGCCCAGAGGGCAGCTTCCATGTTGAATTTTTGTCATTCGTTGGAGCGCTATGAAAGTCAAGGAGGTTAGATATCCTAGCTCCTTGACACTATAGCGCTTTCTAGCAGAGAAAGGAGGAACTTTGTGTTGGCGGAAAGTCCCGAGATTAATTTTGCCATTATGAACACGGCCTACTGAATTCAAATAGGTTATTTAACATACCAACAACGGTAGCGCTGCACACCGTGAGAACACGTGTATAAAAAAAAACGAGTAATGAAATTAGCCAAAGTACCTGTAGTAATGGTATCTGGAGATGATAAATTAATAGATGTTGACTCGTCCGCTGTCATAGACCCACCCAGCCATCCCAAATAGCAACACTACTTATATAGTTGAAATGAAGTCTCTAGGAGACATCTTTCTCACTAAGTAAGGAATGCCAACCCCACGCATTTGGTACTATCTTGCACCGGGTATACAAAGAAACAAAAGAGCATCGATAATGTAATATACTATTGCGCCAAATCCAACTCGTCAGTCGTACTTTAACCATGGATTGTGTGACATGTGAAATTACTTCATAAATTCTATCTTATTAATGTTTTACATACAAAAACAAACCTAACCTGGGGCTTACGCCCCAGACCCCCTTGCTTGTGGTACTAGCAGTAATTTTCGGCCAGGCAGTACTTTACGTCTTTACGTGTGAAATGGTGAATGGTGAATTCTGTGTGCGACATGTTGGTAACGTAGTCACATGTCCGTCTGTCGAGTGTCCAAGATGGCGTCCGTAGTGAAACGAACACTATAAAAATTCTTTATTTACGTAAAAAAAAAAAATATTGAGGTGCGGCAGTTGTAGTTGAGATTGTGAAACGACTCCCAACAACTCCGAGAAAGGTATGTAAATCATAAATCCTATATTTTCAATAATATACCTCGTTAAAAGTTACGAAAAGGCATGTTCTCACGGCGTGCAGAATTACCTGCAAGCGTGGGGTTGGCAGTCCAACATGATAACCACTCACCCACCGTGGCAAGCTTCTAGAATTAATAAGAATATGGCATGGTAGGCCTGCATAATAGGTTACTTACCACTGGTGTTTCCTTTGCAACATAGCTGACATCAACTTTCCCCTTAAGATCCAAGACACAACCCTTCCACGTGAAGACTGCAATCTTAGCACCTGTAGTAAATACATATAACTTTCCTTTCACCAGTTCAGTGCCAAATACTTCAGCCACCCCACTTTTTAGCTGCAAAGGAAAGATTTAAATAATTGGTTACTTCCCATATTTTAACACAGCCTAAGCTTCAGTAAACTAGAATGTGATAAAACATTAAACTTACCTCTAGAGAAACTTTCTCATTTTTACTCTCAACTTCAAATCTCAGCTCCGAATCAGGCTCAAGTTTAAATTCCTGATTTGTAGGCACCTTCTCTTCACTCATTTTAAATGCAAATCTTCGATCATAAACAAGCCAAAGTCTTAATAACTGCAGCCAGTAAAGGTATGCTCAAATCAATACTAAAGTTTTCATAACCACCAGGTACACGATCTTTCTACCCTAACCTCACTCTCACACGATTTTATCCAAACATATGTTGTGCCTGTAAAAATGTGCAATTACAATGGACTGAAATATATCTCATCAATAAATACTGTGTCACGGCACTCGAGATTCACAAACACCTCAGAATTTTCACACGGTGAACCAAATTTGGATTTTCTGTGTGTTTTGATGCAAACCACCAACCCCATCCAAGTCGGTCTTGCCCCATCAATATAAAAACTATCGATATATTGATCGAATTATAAATATATCGATTGATTTTGCGTCAACAATCCTGAAAATCTTCTTAAACCAAGACCGACTACAATATCGAATGATAACCTTATTTTCGACCTATCGATTGAGTCGATAACCTCCCCTGTTCCGTTTTAATAATATGGCCACTGTCTAATAATAAGAGCGTATAGTTTTACGTATCGTTAATCTCGCGATTACGATCCACAGGTCGTCCATTTTTACGTGGAATTCGAACCACAGAACGTTCGAAAATCTCACATGCATCAACCGGGAATCAAACCCGGTCTGGTCTGCCTTCGTAAGAGGCAAGCAGCTTGGCAGGGGCGCCGAATCCATGGTCGAGGTCTAGCGACTGCTAGACCTGACGAGGGGGTGGGTCTCCCGGTCCCCTTGGGGGGTGGGTTCCGTTGGGGGGTTACGGATAGAGGAGGAAAGGGAAGGAGAAGGAAAAGAGGAAAGGAAAGAAGGGCGAGAGAATAGAAGGGGAGAACTGTGCGAAATAAGCTGTAAAAATGTAATTATTGGGGTAGGGGTCCGGTTTAACAAGGGGGGGGGGTCCCACAGAACGAGAGGGGTGGGTGTCTGCTAGACCTGAAAAAAAAAAGATTCGGCGCCACTGAGCTTGACCACTACACCATTATGCATCATAATAATAATAATAACAGGTGTTTTATGGGAAGTTTCCACACGAGTTGTACTAGCCTCACATCGACAAGTTAGTATCGCAGGCATGACTGACACCCTCAGCCCTCTTTCCGAAAACGGAGGGATTTGTTATTGCTACCCGAAGCTATAGTAAATTTATCAGTCAAGATCCAGCAACTGAGAGTGAGAAGTGTTGCCGCTTTGGCAGGTTGTTACCACCTTGCCAACACTGACTACAAGCATAGAGATGATCAAAGTCACCATATACTCAAAAATGTCACACACATGCTCTAATAGGACACAGGAGTTGTGATAGATGTTGCCATAAGTAATCACAACTTTTTTTCAGATTGTGTTTTGCATTTCCCAGCAATTGGGCAGTTTTCTTCTAGCAGCTGTTCTTTTTATTTTTTATATACCGTATAGGCCTATTGTTAATTTAGTGATTTTATCAATTGTCTTGTATATATATGGATCTGATATGCTCACTTGCCAAGTGAAACATGTCATCCCTTAATATTTCCCCTCTTCTGTAATCCAAACCAATTTTAATCACATGTAGGCTAATTTTTTTTCAGATTATTTTTCGCATGTCCCAGTAATTGGGATTTCATTGTGTTGACTGGATGAAAAGTTGTAACATTAATTATCAACAAGGCAACCTGAAAAAATGGCTTCCAAGCTATCTATATCACTACTCTATCAACAGATTGGTATGAACATGTTACATCAAATGTGGGAAACTTGACCATACATTTGATATCTATCCATACAGATACCACGTTCAAATAAGAGTTGTAGACGGAGTTGAACTGGCCTTGGCAAGCGGCTGCATCCCCCTCCATGCTGCTGTATTCTCCATATCGCTCTAAGTGGCCAGCAGGCTCCCGTCTCGTCACTCATTCTCACTGGTGCTGTCACTGTCATCAGAATTCTCGTCTCCCGCATGCACATGAATTACAATTCTGTCCACTTCACTGTCGATGCTGCAAATACAGTGAGTCCGGGAATGTTCTCCGCAGCGCCTACATGCGTCTGCGAGAACTAGCTACAGAAGTTACGTTGGCAGCACGGCTGCCGCTTGCATCATATTAGCGGCGGTCGAGATGGGAACTATTCTTTGTTTACTTGTGTCACAAGTCAGCCTGCTTCATAGACAGGTACAGTTGCGCGAGTAGGATATGACTCAGCTCAAGTAGCCTCTATCATCGTTTAACTGTCCGTGGTGACATGAGCTCCTATGACGCGCAATGCTGCTTGACTTATGTGCAGAATGCTTTCTGTCATTGCTGTGTTCCCTAATAACAAACAAACAGTATACTTTGTACTCACCACAGCCATTCATAATAGATGCTGGAAATGCTGATGACACATACGCTCGCTAATTGCAATACACACTGATGATTTCGACAGGCTACAGCCCACACGTGTGGGATTCACCCTGTCAAAGACACCGTGCTACCAACTAAACCGATGAGGCGACCACTCACAGCTGCATGTAACCACTGCATAGAACATTCTCGGGCGCCCTGTATTCTTTTCCTTTGGCCTCCACGTGATCACACCAATTTTTCCACTTCCATGCCGTACATTCTAGGAATAATTTTCGACTTAGCTGCTCTTTTACTGTCAGAGAGCCGCCAATTGACTGTTCTGCCACTTTGCCTTTATTGTCTGCCCAGCCTGTTTCAATAGGATTGAGGTGGTAAGGCGAAAGAAGCAAAGGAATATGACCATAGGAGAGAATAATATCGTTCACTAAATATTCTTTCTTATGAGGTATGCTCTTCACCAAATTTATGAGTGTAGCCCTGCTCTGGGAGGCATCAAACACAACTCCTGATTTAAAAATTAACAACGCACCCTCCACAAAACCCTCTTCTCCTCCTCTGTCCATCTCCAATAATAGCGTTAGCCCCAATTTCATCTTTCGACTGCCAACAACATTCTACCATAAAATATGACATTGCTGAATATAAGTCTCATCTATGTATATTATATTCCATCTCTCCCTTCTGAACAGTTGGATTATATAGATGCATTTCGTTCTCCATTTAAATATATCCGGCAGATCTATGAGGCAATTTGACTGGCAATTTTTTCAATGAAAACCCAGTGTTTTTAATCTTCTGCCTCAGGAATTCTCTTCCAGTCCATAATCCCGTCATCTTTAAGATCGCAGAGCAGTTTCTAGGTGGTAGGGATTTCTTTGCACACTGTATAGAAGAAATGAATTTTCTGTCTGATAATAGCGCATTCCATGAAACTATCACATTCAATCCTTTTCGTTTTAGGCGCACATTTTCCATCCAGAGTCGAAAAAGTTAATTTATTTCTTGCAATACCTTGTTTGCCTTCCTTCATAATTTTCGAAACTGTGTGTACCGAAACACCTGTAGCTTATCTAGAGCTCGAGTCAGCCGGGAAGGCAGTGCGCAGAACACAACACTACCATTTCGTCATGCCCCACTTCCATCCCATCAATCACATTCAGTCTGCCTTGAGAATCTGAGCTAGTATGTTGCCACAAAAGTGAAGTGATTATATCGTAATACGAAGGTAATCCCAAAAGTAAAATCTCCATTTTTTTTATAAATACATACACCTGCTTATTTCTACAATGGTTTACATCATTTTACAGCTTGAACATTTAGCTATTTTTCTCCATAATCACCATTTCGGTCGATGCATTTTTGTAGACGGTGAGACAGTTTTTGTATGCCCATGTCATACCAGCTTGCCGCCGTGAAGTTCAGGAAGTTGTGAACTTCATCTTCCACTTCGTAATCGGTGCTGAATCACTTTCCGGCCAAATTGTAACGGTTTCGCTTTGCTCCTTGTTGAGCGTACAAATGAAACGTTTTGACTGGTCCCTACTGTTTGGTGATAAATGTAACTGTTTACCTTTGCCTAAGCTATGTTGTTTTAATGGGCGCCAAGACCTCAACGCAATGTTGAAATCTAAATTTGTATTTAACAACGTCTAGCTCTGGTAGAACACCTTCAAGAATCTATTCACTCAGATCGTGGTATGATTTGATCATTAACCCAACAAACAATTGTATCAGGAGAAGGAATTGGTCTATATCTAATGCTACCTACTGAAAGCAAAGATTGCATTGTTAAAAGAAATGAATTTATTATATAAAACAAGTTTTGCAAAATTAATAATAATAATAAGTTTAAAATTTATATTGGAGCGTTGCGATTTTAATATTACCGATAGAAAATTACGTGAAAACGGAGTTTGATAAATTATTGATTTTACTCTTATTCCCAAGCTATGAAGTTACTGAAATACTGAATTTAAAACAAAGAGAAACGAGAGATTGCGTAATTCTGTGTCATTCGCGCTTACCACTGGAAATTGCCGAAGCATTTCCCTCGTACTGGATGATGCAGAGAGGTTCCCAGAGTCTCCTGGATGTCGTCATCTTCTTCGATATTTGATGATATGCTGGTAGATTTTGATAACTCTATGGTCCGAACATCGGAGCCAAACACTCGTACAACCACACTGGTTAAGTTCTACAAAGATAGTCCTCTACTCCACGGAACATCGGAGCGACTCACGCGTGCAACCATACTGGTCAAGTCTTACACAGACTGTCCACGCTCCACGGCGCGCCAAACGATATATGCACTCGTCGGGTCCCCACTCCCGTGCCGACTTCCACCTTACGTGGTCCTCACTGATTGGCTGTGCCACCCCGCTACATCCCTCCTTAGGCTCATAACACACGGCGCGCGGATGATGTCGTTTGCCCTTCCAGACTATTCACCTTTTCTTGACGTTGCAACTCAGGCTTGCGTAATGCTTCTTGACAAGAATCAGCCTGTATCTGAATTCCCAATGAGTCATCTCTCTCATAATACCCTAACTGACGAAACTCCGTAAAATTCCGCAATCACATGATTTTCTATGATAATGTCGTTCGTAATAATTTGCTTGATAGTGTTTTCTAAGACATAGAAAACCTATCTGTATGCTTATAATTTTATAAAAATGCTCCAAAAATACCTTAATAATAATAATAATAATAAATTAACATGGAAAATTCTCTTGGCTGAACAATTTACCGCGTAAATAAATATAGATTGGCTTCCTACTGACTTATGCCAGTGGCATAAAAACCCCTCGAAAAACACGTTACATATTCGCCTCGGATCATCGGATGATTTACCGTGACGACGGTCCATTATCCAATTATCCCAGACATGTTAAAAATCCCCATCCAAAATACATATTACATAAATGAAATCACCCTAAATTACAGATATATACACTCATAATTTTTCTTTACGCACTTTGCGTCAAAGTTTGTGCTCAATATGGATTGCACTTTGCAACCAGTCCAATGTTTTTCATATAGAATAGTGTTCCAAGGATATTTCCGCCTCTCAAATTTCTCTATGTTGGAAAAATAGACATAATTATTGTGTGAGCACTATGTATATGAGATGTCACATCACATGCATCAAGGTGTTCTGATATATGTATATCTCCCTAGAACTTCCTAATTTCACTGGAGGTTCCTTCCTTATTGTGAAATTTAATCCCACTTATCACTGAGCACATGATCACACTATTGTGGCAGCGCATCGTGACCATAATACTTAATCTCTCTTTATAACAGACGAAATTAATATTGAAAAAAAAAGCGCATTACATATAACACCAAATATTTCTGTGCCGTAATCGCCCAGTCTTCTTAAGTTCCTGTAGACCATATTCTACCTAATACTAGTTCTCAACACACAAATAATACCATTGTACAAATTACCTAAATTACACACTTACAAATCTTACATGGCGAGGCCGTAAACAGAAATCACGTGTGCTGTTATGTATGAGTTTCATGAAGGACTGTCTCGCCTTCTGATGGCCCATCTTTTGCCTCGTGGACGCCTTAAGCAAAAATACCCTGCCCAAGCGCTCACCCTTCTCTGGGAGACAAATGGGAATTCACCAGCGCTGCCAAATTCTGGCCTTGGTGTATCGAGACATTTTAGTGCTCAAGAGCATCCTACAATCCCGTCATATTTCCCTGTACCTTAAAAACTCTCATTTACTTACATACTACCCCCCTGTGTGACATCTGATACGCCTGCCTGGAAGACCATCTCCTCCCACGCAACAAATACCACACTTACTCATTTGATAGGCTGGCTCGCCAGCTAAACATCCTCACTTTATGACACATCCTTAATGTCATCACGTTGCTCCACTAACATATTTCTCAGTGTCTGTAACGATGCCCTGTTGCTACTGTCCACACATGCTAACCCTACTTTCCTCTGGTGTCACACCTCTACTCGACACTCTATGACCTAAAAATGTCACTTCTGACTGACAGAATGACGACTTAGACAGCTTCAAAGTGAACCCTGCCTGATCTAACTTCTGAAAAACTATATCTAAATGGCATAGATGCTCCTCAAAACTGCGTGAACTAATTACCATATCATCAATGTAAATGGTTACAAACTCTCCTGTGTCATCCCCTAATGCGATGTTTAAAGCCCTAATTAAAGCTGCTGAACTACTCTTTAACCCATAAGGTGTTCTACAAAATTGATAAAGGTTATATTTATGACTAAAAGCTGTAAATGGTCTATCTTCGTACATAAGTGGCACTTGCCAAAAACTGGAACTCAAATCTACACAAGTGAAATACTTCTTCCCCTGAAATGTTTGCATTAATCCCTCTATTGACATAGATTTCAGCTGATCTGAACTAATTCTACTGTTAACCAAACGAGCGTCTAAACAAATACGAACTGTGCCGTCGGTCTTGGGTACCGTGATCAAAGAATTAACATACGGACTGTTAGAGTGCTCAATAATCCCATCTTCAAGCATCTGATTAATTTGTGCCTCAACTGCACTCTGATAAGCGAAAGGTACAGGTTATCTATGTCCTGTGAATACTGACCTATCAATAACGTTCAATGAATATGTATAGCAATTGGCCATACCAATGCGATCCTCAAAAACTCTCCTATTACACAATAACACATCATAGAGCCGAACACATTGTTCCACCTCTATATTTCCCTGAAATGCAGCATCACGTAACGAGTCCTCTAGACTACCGTTCGTAATCACACTGCCCACAAAACATGGAGAACCCCGCTCTACGGCTGGCGATATCTCATTTAAAGTACAAATTACACCTACAATACTACTGCTCTGAATATGGTCATTGAACGCTACTTCTACTTCAGAATCACCCCATTTAAATTTCAAACTCCCTACATCATAACATAAGTTACCAGACACTCTACTTAGCCACTCTGAACCCAAGATAACACTGAATACTAAATTTGGAATTACAAGGCAAATCTGCTTCTCTACATGATTATTAATTTTAATGTCTACTAAAACTTGCTTGGAAATTACTTTAGACCTCTTCCCAACAGCTGTGATAACAAAAGTGCTTTTAATTGGCATCTCCTCAAAATTTACTCCAGTTCCTTTCATTTTATCATAAAATGCACTACTTATGCAACTCTTCATACAACAACTATCAATTAAAACATCTGTGTACGCCTCGGACACGTTAAATTTAACTATGGGGCTCTTACTAACCACTTCCTGAATAATACCTTCATCATTTAGTTCATGTAATAATTCATTTCTTACATTTAGGTCATAGGGTTCCTGTATAATTGTATGGACAGGGCATGCTACAGACTGAGATTCTGACCTTACTTCGCAGCCTCGTTCGCGTTTAAAGAACCGCTACAGCTGGCCGTAGTACTACTAACTACTAAACTGGTCTGGTTGTTCTGGGCTGTGTTGTCATTGTTTGGCTGTATATTACTACCACTAGGCTGTCCTCTTCCTTGACCAATATTCTGGTTGTAATTATTGTCATTATAATTTCTCCCTTGATTTCCCCTGAAATCATTGTTTCTCCCTTGATTTCCCCTGTAATCATTGTTGCTCCCTTGATTTCCCCTGAAATCATTGTTCCTCCCTTGATACTGATTACCATAGCCACTTCCTCTGTTCTGATTTAGCTGATTATTATTATTTCTATTTTGAGCGCTGGCCCCTTCGCCACCGTTCCCTTGAACTTCCTGATGCCTGGCTTCATTAGGCCTATTATTATTATTACCCTGGTTCCTATTGAAATTGTCCTCATAACCCCCTCTCCCTAGTGCATCAAATGTGCTTAACAAATTTTCTACTTCTTTACATTCTGGATACAAGCAGCCTCCTTAATCCTATAGGGAAAGTGCCTAAGTAGCAACCTCACCACATCACTTTCCTCCTTCAAGCCATCCAGATATTTACACACTAATAACTGCCCTAAAAAGTATTCGGTCATGGTGGAGCTTCCTGTAGGGTTATATTTACCACACACTACTCCCTCACGATGCTGCGACTGAATAACCTCATTCCAGAACTTTTCACAGAATTTCATTTTAAAATCATTAATATCAGTAAACTTGTCTCTGTAGACAGCAAACCAATTCCTCGTTTCCCCCACAAACACTTGTTCTAAAATTTCAACTACCTGGCACCACTCGATACTACCATTTTCCAACCTCTCTCCGAATTTATTTTCTATAGTGTTCATGAACTCCATTGGGCCCCTGTCGATTGCTGAACTTACCCAGTTCTACCTCCCTGTGTGTGCTATTCACAAAAACTGGCCTATTCTGACTATTTTCTTGCCTGATCCTAGCTTTTAATTTTAATTCTGCGATTTTCTCCTCAGCCTTCCTCTCAATACTGTTTACTGTTACTTTAATGTTTCCTTCTGATTCTTCTACTTTATCATATAGCTTTGCTTGTTTCTCCTCAATCTTGCTAATACTCTCTCTTAAATCATTTACTTCTGCAACTATTTGCGAGTGGACTTTCTCAATTCTACCCCCCAGCTGTTCCTTAACCTCTTTAGTTGCTACCTGAATTTTGTCAATTTCTCCCCCCAATTGTTTTTTGACCTGCTGTGTTTCCAGTTGCACTAGTTCTTTTAAATTTTCAGCCTGTGTACTGATTCTAATTTCTAACTCCTCCTGTACTTTTCCTAATTTTCTGTCTACTTCTGCAATAATCTCTTTAGCCTTCTCTTCCATCACCCCCCTGATCTCACCTCTAATCAGTTCGAATTTATCACTCATTTCCCTACTGTTTTGTTCTAATTTAGCATTTAAAGTTTCAGTACTCTCTCTATTTTCCTTACTATTTTGTTCTAATTTAGCATTTAAAGCATCTGTACTTTCTTTATTTTCCCTACTGTTTTGTTCTAATTTTGCATTATTCTGTTCTAACTTTGCATTTAAGGCATCACTACTAACTTTGTTCTGATACATAAACTCAAGAAGTAAAGTTTTTAATTCAGGTTGGCCGCCTACACTCCCTGTTTCAGTATCGGGATTTACCTCCGCTACCCCGGTACTACCATCACTCGACATACTGCTCGTATCATCACTCTCCAGTTGATGACCACTACGTAACCTCATCTGTCTTTCTTTCTCTTCCCCCATGATATACACTGATACAGACAAATAACCCCCAAAATACAGGCACAGAAATATATATCCTTCTCCTTCCACAAATGTTATTAGGTTTTCATCCCCACGTTGGGCGCCAAATGTAACGGTTTCACTTTGCTCCTTGTTGAGCGTACAAATTAAATGTTTTGACTGGTCCCTACTGTTTGGTGATAAATGTAACTGTTTACCTTTGCCTAAGCTATGTTGTTTTAATGGGCGCCAAGACCTCAACGCAATGTTGAAATCTAAATTTGTATTTAACAACGTCTAGCTCTGGTAGAACACCTTCAAGAATCTATTCACTCAGATCGTGGTATGATTTGATCATTAACCCAACAAACAATTGTATCAGGAGAAGGAATTGGTCTATATCTAATGCTACCTACTGAAAGCAAAGATTGCATTGTTAAAAGAAATGAATTTATTATATAAAACAAGTTTTGCAAAATTAATAATAATAATAAGTTTAAAATTTATATTGGAGCATTGCGATTTTAATATTACCGATAGAAAATTACGTGAAAACGGAGTTTGATAAATTATTGATTTTACTCTTATTCCCAAGCTATGAAGTTACTGAAATACTGAATTTAAAACAAAGAGAAACGAGAGATTGCGTAATTCTGTGTCATTCGCGCTTACCACTGGAAATTGCCGAAGCATTTCCCTCGTACTGGATGATGCAGAGAGGTTCCCAGAGTCTCCTGATGTCGTCATCTTCTTCGATATTTGATGATATGCTGGTAGATTTTGATAACTCTATGGTCCGAACATCGGAGCCAAACACTCGTACAACCACACTGGTTAAGTTCTACAAAGATAGTCCTCTACTCCACGGAACATCGGAGCGACTCACGCGTGCAACCATACTGGTCAAGTCTTACACAGATTGTCCACGCTCCACGGCGCGCCAAACGATATATGCACTCGTCGGGTCCCCACTCCCGTGCCGACTTCCACCTTACGTGGTCCTCACTGATTGGCTGTGCCACCCCGCTACACCCCTCCTTAGGCTCGTAACACACGGCGCGCGGATGATGTCGTTTGCCCTTCCAGACTATTCACCTTTTCTTGACGTTGCAACTCAGGCTTGCGTAATGCTTCTTGACAAGAATCAGCCTGTATCTGAATTCCCAATGAGTCATCTCTCTCATAATACCCTAACTGACGGAACTCCGTAAAATTCCGCAATCACATGATTTTCTATGATAATGTCGTTCGAAATAATTTGCTTGATAGTGTTTTCTAAGACATAGTAAACCTATCTGTATGCTTATAATTTTATAAAAATGCTCCAAAAAATACCTTAATAATAACACAAGTATAGGAAAATCATTGGAAACTATTCTGCCCACAAAAGAACCAATCAAAATGGTGAGAGATTGGTCTCCATTTGCGAAAACCATAACTTGCAGATCATGTCGACACACTTTCGCCATCTTCCCAGAAAGCAGACAACATGGCGATCTCCTGTCGACGCCATCGGAGAGTTTCAAATAGATCACGTCGCAATCTCTAGGATAAACAGCCCTGAGATTATGAATGTGAAGGTTAAAAAAGGCATAAACGTGGCTTCAGACCACTATATATCCATAATTAAATTCAAACCGGTCCCTTCAAACACCAACAAGACGCCCAAACAAATTATTCGCTTCGACACTGATAAACTCAAACAGAATGTAACCGAGTTCCAGGAAAAGGCTCGACCAATCGACTGTGACTTTAACAACACAAAAAAACGCCTGATCGAGGCTGCCAAGGAAATTGCTGAAATTAAAAGAAGCAAGAAACATGCCTGGTGGAATGATACATGTGTTTCAGTTCTCAAGAAAAGGCTCGATGCATGGAAACAATATTACTCAACAAAATCGCAAACTGATTGGGAAACCTACAAAGCCCAACGAGCCCAGACAGCTAAAGTGATCCGAGCTGAGAAACGTAAATATGAAAAGTCACTTATTGAGAAGATCGACCAAGACTTGAAAAGAAACAACACCAGAGAGTACTACGGAACGTTCAAAAGGAAACTTACGGGTTATAAACCTCCGTCGATATGCTTTCAGCGAATGGACGGTACACTGGCGACCTCAAATGAAGAAAATTGTACCATCCTAGCTGATTACTTTAAGAATTTACTAAATTGCGACCAACCCAAAAATCCCATCAAGAACGAGGAACACATTCGCAGATGCCCAGAATCAAGACCACCCAACAAAGACGAAATCAAGCGTCACATTGCTCGACTAAAAAACAACAAAGCGCCCGGGGAAGACACTGTAGTTGCAGAACTTTGGAAATATGCTCCCGAAGAAGCAGTTGAAATCTTGCAGAAGCAAATAGAACAAATTTGGAAAAATGAAATTCTACCAGATGATTGGAAAACGGCCTTGATCCATCCGTTACACAAGAAAGGCAGCATGAAAAACGTCAACAACTACAGAGGAATATCCCTCCTACCGGTAACATACAAAATTCTCTCACTTGCTATCCTGGAGCGATTAGAAGCCGAAGTCGAGCATCAAATAGGAGAATACCAAGGGGGATTCAGAAAGGGTCGTTCAACTGCCGAACAGATCCACAACCTCAAAACAATCATTAGATATTGCAATCTCAGGTCCAAATCGTACGTATCAGTCTTTGTGGACTTTAAGAAGGCTTACGATTCGATAGACCGCAAAGTTCTGTTGAACATCCTCAACGAATTCGGGGTTGACCTGAAACTGCTGGCATTAATTAGAGCCACCCTAACTGAAACAAAATCCAAAGTTAAGTTCCTGGGATGTCTGTCGGATTCCTTTGAGGTCAAAACGGGAGTCAGACAAGGTGACGGGCTCTCTCCAATTCTTTTCAACTGCGTCCTCGAAAAAGTCATTCGGACCTGGCGAACAAAATTATTAGAAACTGAGTATAGCCCTCTGAGAATGGGAGCAAAATCCAAGGGGATCATAGTCGACTGTCTAGCATTCGCTGATGACATCGCCATTCTGTCGAACGACGTAGAAACTGCTAAGATGCAAATCGACCTTTTAAAAGAAATCGCTGAACAAACTGGCCTGCAGATATCATTCGAAAAAACAGAAGTAATGACCAACATCTAAGACGCCCCAGCAAAACTGCAGACAAAATACGGGAAGATCAACAGAGTGGAAAAATTTAAGTACTTGGGAGAGATCATCATGAAAAGTGGACTGGACAAAGAAGCACTCAAGGAACGAGTACGCAAACTCGAAATAGCCTATCAAACATCGTGCTCAATATACAACAAAAAATGCCTGTCCAAAAATACTAAACTACGTCATTATGAAACTGTTCTGAAACCAGTAGTTATGTATGCAGCCGAAACCCTATCCCTAAATGCTAATAAAGGACTCCTTGAAGAACTGGAGAAAAAGAGCGCAAAATCGTCAGAGGTATAATGGGATCAAATTACAAGAATGGTATCCACTATAAAAAAAAAACAAAGAAGTCTACAGTGAAATACAGAAAATTTCAGAATCGATTCGTAAAAGGCGGGCACGGTATTACGGTCATCTCAAACGAATGGACGGAAACAGGCTGACTAAACAGATTTTTCATTTCTTTGACTCCAAACCCAAAACCACAATGCCCTGGTTTATGAATACCAAAGACGACCTCAAAATGCTGCATCTAAAACCCGACGACGCCTTCAATAGAGATCTCTTCCGCAAAAAGATACTGACTAATGGGCTAACCCGAGACGAGACATCGAACCCGAAAAGAAGACAAGGTACCACTTGGACAGCGGAGCGCAAGATGGCCCACTCACAGAGAATGAGGAAATTCTGGGCTCAGAGGAAGGCGAAACAAATTGCCAAGTGTAGCAAGACTTAATGTGGTCCTAGATGGCCTAGATATATATAATAATAAATTAACATGGAAAATTCTCTTGGCTGAACAATTTGCCTCGTAAATAAATATAGATTGGCTTCCTACTGACTTATGCCAGTGGCATAAAAACCCCTCGAAAAACACGTTACAAAATGTTCTTTCAACTTAGGGAACAAGTGATAGTCACTGGCCACAATGTCGGGACTATAAGATGGGTGATTATTAAGGTTCGGATGTTAAGGAAAAGTCATATTTTTTTTTCTTGAGCTCATTTTACCCGAAATCTGAAGATTAAGTTTGAATGACAGGTCCTTGACCACGTTTAAAGCAATTTGAAGTTGCCTATAAATGCATATTTCGGCCATTTTTATTGTTTTGGTCATATTTGAGTGATATAAGGTCATATTTGGTTATAATTTCAGCATTTTTGTTTAAATTGAGGCGTCGTTAACAAGGTACGTGTTATCTGGGACGAGTTTCAAACACAGGATTTCCGAACAGTGTAGTAGAAGGAGATTTCTTTTCGACAGCCTGAGAATTCACATCGTCGAGATGTGCAATGCTGGCAAAGAAGAAGATTAAGAGGTATGTACGATAATGAACTCGACAAACTTCCTGTTAGGCAGTGTCTTTTAACTTAGCCTACAGACATCATAAAGCATGCTAATACTTCGTGGGTTTTTTTGTTTTCTTTTAGGAAAACCGAGCAAGAACTGCATCTCAAGGCTATGATAATCAATGATTGTTGAAAATTTTAATGTACTGTAGCTCTCTGTCAATGGATATGAATAAATGTGTGGGGTGTATTATCGCTGATCACGTTTTGGCACTCAAGAGGCGTACTGTATGTTAGTGATACTTTACCTGTCCCAAAAATTCATGTCATATCTCATACTTTTTAAGGTCATATTTAGCTAGATTTTAGGGCATATTTGCTTGCATATTTTGTACTTCTTTAGGTCTTTTCCGAACCCTAGTGATTATGTTCCACTGAAACTGTTGCAGGAGAGCAACGGTTTGCCGGGCAACGTGTGGACGAGTGTTGTCATGGAGAATATTTCAACTTGTCCGATAAAATTCTGTGAGCCGCGCTTCAGGAAACCCCAGGAACCAAGTGCCGAGATCATCCAGGGTGATCCGCCGATTTTCACGCATGATTTGCCCAACCTTCAAGACTGTCTCGTCGGAAATTGACGGTCTCCCGCTCCTTTGTTCGTCGTGAATTTCAGTCCGACCGGCTGCAAACTCTCTACGCCACTTACGAACATTTTTGATATCCATGCACGACTCACCATACACTTCAGTCAATTGACGATGGATTTTAATCGGTTCAGTACCCTTTGCGTTCAAAAACCAAATAATTGCACGCACTTTGCACTTGGCGGCAAAATCCAACGGGAGCTCCATTCTCAACAGCTGCCAAGCCAAGACTGAGTGCCTCAGCACGGCGTGCGCATGTTTATACGCGAGCGCAGGAAACTCTCTTCGCAATATTGTGACCAACAGCCATATGAACAGAGTTCTGTATTTATAAAAAAAATAGAAACTTTATTTTTGGGATTACCCTCGTATTTAAATATCCTGTGGAATGATTGTGTACATTTTGAGTGCTATGGAAGTAGAGGGAAGTAAATGACAGGTTGTGCATAGACAAGCCCGAGAAATAGTTTACAAAGTGCACGAATACTTTAAAAGCATAAAGCAGCATGAAAGAGACGGACTCGACGAGGTAAGCGGCGGTGTTGCCGCACCGCAGGACTCACGGCAGCAGCTTGCGGTGTGAGGACTCGGACCTGTTGCAACAGTGGATATGTATCTCTGTCTCTTTAGGCACAGTTCCCAGCGAGCCGGCCGCCTTCCCGGCTGACCCGAGCTCTAGTCATTACCAATATTATGCACTTCCTTAATTTCTTTGAAATACTGCGCAACGTTGAATACTATTTCTCTTGCCTGACCTCTGATGGGCCTGCCAGACACACTAGAAGATTTTGAACATGTAGGGACCATCACTCTTATAGAAAATTATATAATATTTTACACTTCTTTTTGATCAGGTAAACCAAGATAACACTCCATGCATTAGACAACAGCTGGTGTGACACAGATACCGAGACGCTCTCTCTCGCACTGAAATCGCTTCGTGTTCACAGACAGATGTGGGGAAGGAGCAGATACGATTGCTTGGCGGAGGGGAAACAATCTCCCTCTCTGTTGATGCGCATGCTCAGATGAACTCTTTTTAACATGGTATCCATATAGTCAGTAGGGGGGGGGGGGGGGGGGGGCACATACTGAACACTTGTAATTGATAAAACTTGACAGGTTTATCAGTATGATTCAATTTTGTGGCAATATTCCAATCATTTGTAATAGTCCTATCAATTCATCTTCAGTTTTCTGCAATTACCAAAGAGTAAATGAAAGAGTAGCAATTATCCACTACAGCCAACTTTGGAGGGCCATAGAGTTTCGCAACATCCTTATTCCACTGCCTTAGTAACCGAGGATGTTTGAGGACTATTTTGATGTTGCAACCTCGAGCATGTTTCCTTGGATTTTCATGACCCTGCTGATAATGCAAGCTGAAAGCCTCCTTGGCAATGAATGTTTATTTCACAAATTGTAGGACATTCCAAATGTATTAGATATTTCTGCTGGATGCAGGACAGAAGGTTAAAATGTCTGGTAACCATAAATAAGTGGTTCATAGATTTAATTAAAAAGTCGCATTGTATGTCAAACAGATAAAGATTTCATTGTTCTTCGAAATTTGATGGAATGTCATGCTCAATCAGGGTACAAAAATATCCTGCATCCTTTGGGAAACAGTTTATTTCAATTCTACGTATGTAGTCTTCGGCCAATACTTGTGTGTGTGATCTTCTGCAAGAGTATGCCAAGTCTCGGGACTAATAACCACACTCCTTTAGGTTTGCTTAAGCTGATCCTTGTAATGGTATAAAAGGGGAACCTGGACGTCTCTTGGCCGTGCAGAGTTTGCTGTACAAGATTTGCTGAGGGAGTCTGCTGTCATTCATACGTTGGACATGACCAATCCATCTAAGCTGATAATTTCATCTCTATATTCTACATACTCTCTCGAGAACCACAACATTCGTTATATAGTTATCTTGATGTACATAATGGAATGGATTTTCGGCTGGTGAAAGTGCTCCAGTTTTTTGATGGCCTGACACCAGTTTTCATATCCCTAATGTAGAGCTTAGTACATCAGGAATAATGTGGAAAAGGTGAGTAAACAATACATCTGGTTTATAAATTCATTGTCTTGTTTTTAATAATTTTCTAGTAAACTTTAAAGCACAATTACAATACCTGTAAAAACACTTTTGTACATATATATTCAGGTTACACAACATTTTGTGTAATTCATAATGGTTATTGAGCAATGTTTATACCTGACAGGTAACAATAAATGCAGTGCTTAATACTAAGCTAGAGGAGATTCATACAACTCTATAAATGATCCTTCTCCTACAGCCATCCTCAGTTTCATTCATTCAAGTATTTTACAGAGGTAGATCCAGGATTTCCTAAAATTAAAAACTACAACTTTAGTCCATTGTGTTTGGTTGGTTCCTCAGTTTAGGGGCTGCGACAACGCTGTTATGTAGCCCCGTGTAGTTTGGGTGTGTGTAGAATCTGTCTAATAACCAGTGTTAATTTTATTGTGATGGCTGTATTAGTGTGTGATATCTGTAATTCAGATAAGGACTGCAGACGATCAATTTTCAGTAGTTCCAACTTTTGCTTACCAAATGCTACTGTCAATGACACCTAGCTGTGAACTTGGGCTACTAGATGCCACCACAACCGGCACCTGGTGATGAACGTTGGAACTTATTGTGTTTGGTGTAGAGGTCTCTTTTCCTTAGTGGATGGCCAATGTGTACCCATGCGGCATTCTACAATTCCTATAATCCTACTGGTCAGTCCCACCCATCTAGTTATGAGGATTCCTTTCTCTCGACAACAGATGTCCTTCCCGATTTAAAAGTACTGTGGCAGTGTGAATATAGTCTTGGAGAGAGCAACTTAATAGCCAACTACCGCTCAGTCCCGCCCAACTAGTAATGAGGGTTATTTTCTTCAACAAATACCCTCGTGATTTCAAGGTACTGTGGCAGTATAGATAGTCTTGGAGATAGAAATTTAATAGCCAACTTCCGCTTAAAGCCCCTAATCCTCATAACCACTCCTCTGGGCGAGAAACACTTTTATAAGGCTTAGGATCAATCGGATGCCACTTTGTTTGATGACCACTGAGGCCGAGTTGACTATCACGACAATATTAAAGGAGCACACTCAATTTCACACTACAATTCCTTGTTAAAGGATGGAGAGCACATAGTCTCTCCAAATTACATTTGTTGTTCTTATGAGCCCAAATTCTAGGTCATCAGCTGGTCCTTGGGTAACTACTTTCTTTTTATTATTTTCTACATTTCTGCTGAATTTTTACAGAATGTGCAACCCAAAAGGTTACGTTCCCCTCGAGGATTCATTGACATCAGACAAAAATATAGAAACTATTCATTATTCACACTATACATATTAATTAGGAATTAATCTACAAATAGTGTCCATCAAAAAGTGTTTAAGAAACAAATTGATTCCCAATCTGGTGCTGATAATTGGAATTGTAGGCACTCGAATGCTTCTAGTTTTGTTTCAACCGTATTAATTCGCAACAGCACCAATTTTGCCTGCGACACTCAGCAGGAATATCTACCTATTAAGACTTCCCACAGCACACCTTTGATCTGAGCGATGAGTGTTCAGACCATGAATTATAGGTTGGTCTTAAAGGCAAACACACTCCATGTTGTCATTTTAAGTACTGCATTGAGTGTTCAGACCATGAATTATAGGTTGGTCTTAAAGGCAAACACACTCCATGTTGTCATTTTAAGTACTGCATCAAAATTCAAGGTTGGAGGATTATCTTGTGAATGCAAATGATAAAGTTTAAGTAACACAAAGATTTAAAAATAAATTTTAATGCATCTGGGTTAAAGAATTCTTGTGGCATTCGAGAATACAAATTCGGCACGACAGTTCCATCGACCATATCTATTATTTTCGAATTATAGAAACGGATAAACCAGGGATCGTGAGACAAATGTGAATAGCTTCAGCGGCCTACGGATTTGCCATGAATAGTAAGTTATTTTATGACAAAAGTGATAATTTTGGAAACCCTTCCGATAGTGCGGTAACTCAAACTATAACTCTCGAGCTGTTGTTATCGACACTACCTATTTCAGCATGATGTTGAACACAGAGGAGAGATGTAGTTTCACTGTTGTGAAAGTGGTGATTGTTACGACAAAGCTACAGTAGCCATGATCAGGCCACAATGCTTGCCTTGTACTGACTGTGTGGCAGTCAGTAGAAATGACAATGCAACATTTGACAATGCTGAATGAACTCTCTCCTTACTGATTTCTAATGAGGTAGCTGTGCTGGTCAACATTTTGCATCAGCAAATAGCAGTGCATCCTGTAGGAGCAAGGGGAAGCTTAGAGCTTTGCATGTGTTCTGGACCTACAGATGGACTCTCCACACTATAGAAAGTATCCATGATCTTGCACATGGAGATATAGATTCTGAAATTACTACACCCATGAGTTACACACATCGTCACCGTGGCTACAGTAACACATGCTATACAAATTAAACACATACCCAACTACACAGGACTGATGAACAAGATATATATATCGCCCATACCTGACAACTTTCCAAATAGCACATCAGTAAAAACTCCAAGCGACAGAATACGTCGGAAATCACATTCACCAAAATACAGTAAAACACAACAAAATGCCTGCTATTTTCTTCACATAAGATAAGCAGAGTTCTTCATCATCATCCTTTCATGTTTTAGTCCTAGAAGAACTGTTACCTTCTATACAAAAGATTTGCATTTTCAAGCCATCTTTCCGAGTTCTTTAGCATTTATATAAACTGCTACATGTAACTGATAACAATCTAAGGGGGAAACATTTAATCTGAATTAAACACATTTTTACCACCTCAGATTCGTCAACTGCTGCAACTCATGGTGAAATTAACAAACATGGTTATGGCACAAATCTTCACATAGGTACATATAATATAAAAGAAAAATATATTAAGTAAATTGGATTCATAATCAATATCAGGGAGCACCGTATTTATGAACAAAGACCGTTTGGTAAAATACAATTCTGAGTAATACACCATCTATCGGCATCCTACTTAATAATAATGTTATTGGTTGTACGTCCCTTTTAACTTCTGAGGCATCTAGAGAAGCCGGGGTGCCGGAATTTTACCCCCGAAGGATATCTTTAACGTACCAGTAAAACTACTGACAAGTCTCCCTCACATTTGCGTGCCCTCAAATACCTGCTGACTGCGCCAGGATTCGATCCTGAAACCTTGGACACAGCAGGCGAGAACATTACCGCTGAGCCATACAGCCAGTCGGCAGCCTACAGAAGCTCATCCAGGCGCAAATTTGAAAGAGATGATCTCAGTAATAAAATATCGTAGTTCATCCATAAAACTCACTTCAGTTCCGTAATTTTTACGGAAAAAATGCAAACGTTGGTAGGCATGTATAGCCCCTAAAGTTAATTAACATAGAAATATGAGGATAGAAGAGTTGAGAAGAGGCCTTAAGTTTATAATATATTCCAGAACTTCAGTTACTGAATTATTCCTGGACTGTAGATCATCATCATCAACTAGAGCAGTTTCCAACTGCAGGTTGGGTCTGCTTTCCTGGACTGTAGATATGAACTGAATATTGCTGTAGTAAAGGGTCACACCTAATAAAACTAAACTATAAGCTATAAATATACAGCTGGAGATACACACATAAGAAAATACTTTAAATGCTTCTAAAATATGCAAAACTTGATCACAAATAGAACATTACTGCATCAGTCATCCAACCAGGAACTACAATAAAAAAATAGGCTTCATTTCATGTAGATTTGTCGTATGTGTAATTTGCTTTGCACACATTTCTTCAAATCTTGACATATTATAAAAAACAATGAACACCTCGACAGTGAATATGAGTAACAATAAGTTACAATACTATTCCCTTGAGCAGTTGTTAACCCTGGAACCACACACTGGGCCACACAGTACCCCACATTTTATACATTTGAACGTATCATTTATTAAAAAAATAAATGAAGCCAACCAAATGGATTGCTCTCAATTTGTGAATACTTATTTGAAAATTAGAAAAGCACTGCAGTAATTCAAAATGATGAAATAATAATAATACCAATAATAAGTCCGACAATAGAACTACACAAACAACATCAGAAGGGCAAAACTTTATACATACATAGGATGAACGAAGACAGACTGACCAAGAAGATTTTTAATATACAGTAGGTATGAATAGTACAAACTGGACGTGGCAGAAATGCGTATGCTGAGATGGGCAAGTGGACATACAAGGTTGGACAAAGTGAGAAATGAAGTGATTAGGAGACGACTTAGCGTGGTGCAAGTTTCTGAGAAAGTCAGAGAGGCTGGCCTCAGATGGTATGGCCATGTTAAGAGAAGAGATGAAGATTATGTGGGTAATAGGATGATGGAAATGCTTCCACCAGGGAAACGGAGTCGAGGACGACCAAAAAGGCGATGGATGGACAGCATTCAAGAAAACTTGAAACAGCGGGGGCTTGTGGAGGAAATGGTCCGGGATAGAACAACGTGGAGGAGGAATATCCGTATCAGCGACCCCACATAAGTGGGATTAATCATGCTGGAGAAGAAGAAGAAGAGGTATGAATAGTACACTGAAAACCAATTGCGTAAAAGAAACCGCTGAAGACCTCGAAAAATTAAACATCTCTACAGAAGACATGGCAGACAGGAAAATATACAGAGACAAAATCAGAAAACAGAAATTTGAGCAAACGCCGAAAAAGACAGAGAGGAAAAAAAAGGGAAATAAGCTGACAGAAACCGAGAAGGATGTTCAAGAAATGGAAATACTAGATCTTCAAGACAGACAAGCTGTGAGGCAACCCGTCAAAGAAGCCCGTGGATTTCAGGAAAAACCTCGGAGGAAAGGTAACCCCCTAGACAGTGGAACGAAAGGAGTTGCATCGAGAAAAGATGCAACAATATTGGGCCCAACAGTTGAACAAGCGTGGTCCAAAGTAGGCCTATTCGAAAAAGGAAGAAGAATACTATCATTAATCTAACACTGATGCCCAAATACATATTTTGATATAAATAACAGGTATCACTTGTTAGAGGGAAGGGTATCTACAGGGTTGTCCAATAAGATGTTACCACTTATATGGATTGACTTTTATTTGAATAACACACCATGAACACAAGTCCAAATGAAACTACTGCACTCTTTCGACCTGTACGCCTTGATTAGCAATGCATGTGCGAATTCTTTCCTCCATACAGGTCATAGCTTGTTCACACATTTCCGGGGGTATAGAGCAGACAACTGCAGTTATGCATCCTTTTAAGGTCATTAATGTCAGTAGGTTTTGTAGCATACATGTGTTCTTTTACCATTCCCCATAGCCAGAAATCGCATGGAGTCAAATATGGTGACTGTGCTGGCCAATCTGATGTCCACCCCTTCCAATCCAGTGTCTACCAAATGTTTGATCTAGGTAATGTCGAACCATTAAGAAATAATGTGGTGGTACACCATCTTGCAGGAAGTAACCTGATGTTAGGATAAGGAAGGGAAGATTATCAACAACACAATTCTGCAGCAGATCTAGGTAAGAATGTTCCGTTACAGTTCCGTCATGAAAAGAAATATGGACCAAGTACTCCAAGCTGCGAAATACTGCACCATGCGTTCACTTTCGGAGAGGAGCGAATGGTAACATCTTATTGGACAACCCTGTATATCGAAGAGAAATCACGGCAGTGAGAGGCTTTAAAAGTCACCAAAATTCCCTAGAGCTCAGTGCCCCAGAGTACAGTTCCAGAATTAATATAGCAATACATAATACAGATAAGGCACTACAACCATCCACCTCCACAGCAAGTCCCAACCAACTTTCATACAACTGTCATAAAGCTCTTGGTAGTATTCTGTTTCACAAACTTCTTAGCTAATAACAAGTCGAGACTGAATATATTAGTGCAGGTGTCATAACAAAGAAGGATATTAAAAGACTCATTTTATTAGGTCCGTTTCCATGTGTGTATTTAGACAAACTACACATCATTGCTGAGAACAATATGAATAGGGTTTTCATTTTGCCATGTTCAATTGAAGGTGTTCCATAGGAGAAATGGGAGCCCACCAGCATAGGCCACCCTTACATTATAGAGCATCAAGGCTGCTACCAAATGCGTAAATTAAATATTTTAAAAAACTCACGGCGAGCTCGCTCTTCTCTTACAGTACGCCTCAATTGTATGCGGTGATCTGAGAAGAAGGTGGTGGTGGTTTCATTTGAGGAGCTCTGACATCGTGGTCATTTAGCCCCAGGTACTTGGGTATGTGAGTGGTATTTTGGCTGATAATCTGTGTTATTGTAATGACTGTATTCATGTGTGTATTTGAAATTCAAGGAAGGATTGGGAAGGAGGCGGCCATGGCCTTAAGTCAGGAACCATCCCGGCATTTGCTTGGAGTAGAAGGGGAGAAAACCACTTCCAGGATAGCCGAGGTAAGAATTGTACCCACCTTCTTCTCAGATCTACCTCACGAGGCTGAGTGTACCACGTTCCAGCCCTCAGACCAGAATTACATTTCTTGGCAGAGCCGGGAATGGAACCCAAACATCCGGGGCAACAGCCAAGAATGCTAGTTACTACACCAGGAAGTGAACGATTTGAGAAGGGGATAAATCTGGTTCAAATGGTATACTGTATATTGGTCGACCTAGTAATTTTAGAGAACAAGCTATATGGAAGTACCATATGAGTATAATGAGGGATTTAGGCTAGATACTGCATAATCTTTCAGTTCCATCCAAGCATGTCTTTTGTGTAACAGTCAGTGAGAAGGATCAGAACAATTCACCTTTTAATTCCAGCAGTTTGTTTTTTTGCAAGTGCATTATTTTTTTGTAATACTTTATGTTCTCATGCTCATCTTACAAGGTCAAATGCCTACGCAACGGATAACAACTTGATATACTCAATGTATCCAAATGTTCCAATCATTAAATAATGAGCTTGGAAACAAAGTTCGCTAAAGATAAAATTATACAACAAATTTAGAAGTACTTGAAATTTAGAGGTGGACACCTAAATATGAAGAAAGTCTAAAAATAATAAAACAAAAAATTAAATTAAACTAATAATTATAATACTAAACAAAAATATCCGGAGAACAAAATCATAAATTTAAAAAAGAAGAACGAGTTCTCCGAGTGATTACACACTTAAGAATTTAAATAGCTGGCCCTAACCCACTCTCACTCATAAAGCAGATGATGTGATATCGGCATCCACCACATCATCGGCTAATATAAGATCAGAGTGTAAAACAACGAAAAGACACTGTCTATCATATGGCAACCCCTCTTAATTCGATCAACAAACTAATAACATGAGTGCAGAAATTTTATCAGTCTTCATAAATCTTTATGAAACAGAATTTGGTTAACCAATATAATTATGAATACTAATGTTATTAGCTAATAATATTAGTCAGTTTTATGACTGCCATTATCTTAGTGGTAGACTTGGGTGTGACAAACAGTAGACTATCACTTCACACTATTATTTACAAAAGTTCTATCACATGCTCAAATATCATACAGAAGAATAAACAACATAAAATTAGTAGGCAACCTATGATTATATAATGACTAATAGTTTTTGCCCACAGCTTTGCATGTATGAAGTCATTTTTGTGGCCATTTACAGAAAACATCAACACTGGAAATTGTATGAAAAAGTGTTCACTTCAACCACCCAAGTTATGCTACTGGGCACTGCAGAAAACTTAAGGATAACACTTTCAATTTCTCTTCTGGCCAACAGGTGGCTATTTTTGAGCTCCAAGTCAACAGATTGAGATATAACCACTGCTTGGAACTTCTTTAATTGAAGAGAATTATTCCAACACTTAGTAAGTGTTTGAAAGCTTACAGTGCACAACTATTCCGGTGGTCCATCTGCATGGAACAGAACTCTTACCATCCTCCTTAGGGCCGTTTTCACCAACATCAATTACCTTTTAATTCACCATTAAAGGTTATTTAACTTTGCAGGAGCATTTCATCAAACAAAAACACTCGTTAACTTACCACTAACAAGGAATTACGTTAAATGGCCAAATCTGGCCACTCGACTCTCTAAAGCATCGTTAAAGTGGCGGGAAACAGTTTAACTGTATCTCATGTATCTCACAATGGCGGTTTGTTTCCGAGTTTCAGACAAACTTTCACCCTAATGAATATAAAATATGTTTATGACAATGAAATGATAAAAGATCACACACATTACTAAGTTTTAATACAAAGAGAGAAGAATACAGAAAAAAAAAAAAAAGGCATATCCGAAGTGCGATTCGAACTCTTTCCAGCTCTACATAATAATTTCAGATTCTGCACCGCAACCGCTTAGGCTACGAAGACAACTGGGAGAGCTCGTCCTATTAAGCTATGTACCGGTATTCACACAATTGCCAGTTCTCCTAATAATACTTTGTTGACATCATTTTAACCCTTTGCCACGACTATGGTCTTCTTTATTTCCCTTCTTCCTTTATAATTATGTTCCAGAAAATCTCAAGGAAGCATCGCAAACAACAATCAGTGCTAGGCGCTTCGTAATCTGTCCGCCATGCACTCCAAGATGAAACGGAGTCTATCCATGCGCAAGAGCCGTAAAGCTTATTAAGTAATTAGGAACCAGAATATCTTCATGAAATGCATCAACAATAATCATGCAAAAACTCTCGTATTTAAGTTAAATAGGAATTAACTAACTAATCGTTAGTAAAGAGTTGGTGAAAATGGCCCTTAGAATTAAGTACAATACCGTACTCCATCATGAGAGCTACGGATGTGCAATGGACAGAGCGTGTTCTCAGGTAAAATGTGCAAATAGTACGTTTTATATGAGGGCTTGGATATCGCCGTCATTTAGCCCCATGTACTTGGGCATGTGTGTAATGTTGTCTGATAACATGTGTTATTGTGATGGCTGCATTAGTGAGTGTATTTGTAATTCAGAGGAGGATTGGAAAGGAGGCAGCCGTGGGCTTAAGTAAGAACCATTTGCCTGAAGTATTAGTGGGAAACCACAGAAAACCACTTCCAGGATGCCTGAGGTGGGAATCAGAACCCACCTCTTCTCAGTTTTTCCCCACGAGGCCGAGTGAACCCCGTTCCAGCCCTGAGACCACAATCAAATTTCTTGGCAGAGCCGGGAATCGAACCCGGGCCGACATTCAAAAATGCTATCTGCTACACCACGAGGTGGTTGTGAAAATATTAGTTCCAATATGGGACAAAACAGGTTCTTACAATCAGAGGCACTTGTGTTAACAGTGTTTAAATATATACCTTGACTTATTTCATAGTTTTTCCCCCTCTCAAATCCAGACAACCTAGAGCCCCAATTACTCTGGATTATTACGGTTCTACAGTACTTTCAGACACAGTCATGTGTTGAATTCAGATTGTGTGAATTATGGTACAATCTGCATATTTTACTTAATTTCCTTTTCTAAAGGAAACTGCGCACAATGCTTTGCATAATCAACCATATTATCTTTATTAAAAATATATTTAAAACTATTTGGTAAATAAGTTCATTTCTTGAGGTAGTCTTGAATATTTTTTCCAACACTGATTTTTTAATAGTTGTTTTAAAAGGCAGAACACTTAAGTCATCTGCACACAAAACTGTATATTAGCTCTTCAAGATAAGATTGGTGGCCAAACTCAAAACTATTCATTGCTTACTTGTGTCAGCTTGCTTGACAGATACAGTAGTCCTCCGTGGTGACATGAGCTCCTATTGAGCTTAGCTGTGCTGTTGAAACGCACCATTCTGAATTTGCCCATTATTATTAATGATTATTCCATTAACAATTTACAATATAACTTCTTGAAGTGATAGAAGCCTTTTTTCAGTGTTATCTAGTTCTAATAAAGCTTTTAAGTTGGTCAACACTATTTTTTGTGCCCAATAACATTAGGCGGGAAAACAAGTATTTATATGCCCTAACATGAAAAACATTACATAATATATTTATCACAAAATAACACTCTTTTAGGTACAAAAATGGGGGTACTTTAGTTGGCATATTTAAGTACGGTACTTAAGTAAAAATTTGTGTTAACCGACTGAAAATCTTTCTTTAATATATCTTCTGTCTAACACAAGTAGCACACGCAATGTTGCTTGACTTGTGTGCAGACTGCACTCTGTCATCACCGTATCCCCCTGTTCGTCTGTCAAGGTTCCAGTTGCTATAACAAACGCTGGTGCAGCCAAGTTTAGCGGCAGTCGTATCTTGAAAGGCTAATCAACTATTACCATCCAAACATCATAAGCTAGAATAAGCATTTCTGTTTAATCAGAATTTACATATAAAATTACAGTATTAATTAGAATGACATGGAATGCATTCAGATGGAGCTTTCTACATTTTGTACAATGAGAGGGCAAGAAATGCAGTGAAGCACAGTTTTTAAAACCAAAAATGGGAATACAGTGAATTTAACCAAACAAACAAACCAGCCACAGGAAAAGCACGTACTTTGCCCATTTTCTTCTAAAAGCATGCCTCCTTTTTCCTAGACTTCGGACTCGTCAAATATTTAGGAAAAGAAGATCAGTTTCAGAATTACTAGCAACTTTATAAACATTATTTCCTGTATAGGTGAAGTAACATACAGAGTTCAGTAATTGATTGGTTAAATGGAATGAATGAAAATAAGAATATCTGCTAAACATTTGAGAGATTACAATGTTTCACTTATATTTGTCTAAAATCAATTCATAAAAAATTTAAACACAAGGGTGGTTCTATTTTCAACCTTCGGTCGCACTTTTGACAGTCAATCGAGCGGTAGGAGGCTTGTATGCTCGGAGGGCGACTGAGCATTTCCTCCACCATAGCCATTGTCACTTCCTACGTTATTATACTATTTTGAGCAGAGTTGCAGGTGCATAACCATGGCTGCTACAATTGATTCTCTTTTCATGAAGACAGTGCTGCTGTAAACCAAAAGTGTCTACAGCACTTTTGATGGGAAGTATTTGAGTACCCGGTGTATAGACCTAACATAGCGCCAAGCGACTTCCACCTCTTCCCTGAACTGAAAAAGTGGCTAGGAGGGGGAGAGAGTTACAGAGTAACGATGGGCTTCAAACCAACATTATACCCCGTTTAGACAGAACGGTCGCGATCCCGATTTAGGCCCCGATCCAGAGTTGGTACGTGTAAACGCAACGAGATGACATTATCTAGAGTAACTGTTCACCAAACAAGATCAGCCGATCCTTTTCCCATAACTAGATAATCTCGTTCCTAGCCATTGAGAACGTTGGTGTTCTATCCTCCTGTATTGTGAGTGAAGTAGGCAGTGGAAATAATGGCCATTTTATATTTTGAAAGCAATAAGTATGCAATGTTGGCCATGATGGAAGGAAGGAAGAACAATAATACCAGTATTTAAACACTGAGAAATTCCTAGCGTCGGGGAAAGTCGTTGAAGAAAAAGAATAATGAAGACATATATTTATTGTCATAGATATAGAAGGGATCCCGACACAACGATATGACTCTAGACTAACAAAAATTTATTTAATAAATATCCAAAACGGGGCATACATATTTTTAAATATTTTCATTTTCCACAACAAGAGTAGGCCTTACCTACATATCTCCTTAGACATTTTATTAAATTAGGAATATACATTAGCAGGTTGAATTCTGTAGAAAGAGTAACTGAAATACTCCAAAACTCTATGTATGTCTACCCCTCATTCATCCTGTTTCCAACGAGGTCGGGGATTCGATGCAATGCAAATCTATGAGGAGGATGGATTTTATGGCTGGATACCCTTCTGGCGCCAACCTCATGAGAGGAGTATAAAAATGTCTTCAATAACACTTGGAATTTGAAAGTTGGCAGAACGTAGCGATGTTGTGCTGTTTTACTAGATTATCCTGTTGTCTCATGATGGGACGTCTAAACATGTACTAATGGCAAATGAAGTCGATCTGGATTGGTCATTATCCAGATAAGAGAAAATCCAGATTACGACCGTATAAGGCAGGCTAATGTCTATTCACTGGCGGTAATATTCTATGAATAGGGGATTGGAAAGCTCGTTCAATGATATGACAAATGCTTCAATCTTCATGGTGATTGAGCAACCATGTTTGTACATTAGGTTTGGTAATAAATTTGTTTTTTTTTTATTTAAACATGCCCTTTTTATATATTTGTTTTATAGACTGTTGGAGGTTGAAAAAAAACCTGTTCTTGTATATTCTGTTGAATTTCTAGGTACACAATTCCCTACTAAGGACTAGAAATATCATAATTTTTATTAAATGATAACACTGAAAACCATAAAATAGCAGGAAATGTTGAAGGAATATGCATTACCATGGTGCGGTCGAGTGGTGACCTGTTTTAAAATTCCCGTATTTCCCAAAAGAAAATCGACCGAATTCCTGTATATCTTGGAACTCTCCGAGACTTAGAGTTCGCATGCCAAATCGCTGAAAAATGAATCTCAAAGCGCGAATCAAGTTTTTCTAGCGTAAGTTTAACTGGTGTTTGGAGATACTTCCGTAGGGGCGATAGTGAGATTTAGGCTTAAGTCCGTAGCGTGCACGAGAAAGCTTAACTCTCTCGCAGATGGGATGAGAAGCTCCAAATACAAATAAAATACTGTGTACCTGAGGAAAGCTGAGAGAAATGACTGTTTTACTGAGGCGGCGTGCGAGTGTGGAGAATAAAAGTGTCACATAATAATGTTCACGGGTAGTGACTGAATTGTATGGCAACAGTAAAGGAGACTGGAACAAGGCAATACCATATTCTACACCATTGAAAATAGCCAAAATTCCCTTTGTAATAATTAATAATACAAAATAGAAGGCCGAGTGGCAGGACTCAACTGAGCGTTCGGAGGCTAACAAGTCTGGCATTTTAAGTCTTTTCAAGATTTTCCGGATCAAATGCTAAACTCCTGTATATTTCTCGCATTATTCGCGGGTCACTAGAATTCCCGTACAGTTATTGGTGTTTCAAAGGGTGGAACTATGAGGTCATCTGCCCCTTTTAACACAGATTTATGTATACAAATTAGGAATGGAATTTAAAATTTAGAGCTGGACACCTAAATTTGAATAGACTGAAAATTAATAAAACAAAAAATTAAATAAAACTAATAATTATAAAAATAAACAAAAACTACGGAAAAACAAAAATTCAGAATTCAAAAAAGAGTAAGTCTGAGTCAATGTACACTGAAAATTTAGATCGCTGGCCCTAACCCACTCTCACCTATAAAGCGGATGACGAGACCAGCAACCACCGCATCATCAGCTAATATAAGTGTCTGTCATCTGCAAACCAAGGTTTCTTCGTAAGTCAGCAACATCCACACACTCGGTTAAAAAGTGGGCCTTGGTGAAAATGGCTCCATAGGTACAAAGTGGGGTGTGGATCTTGTATGACCTATCCTTAGCCTATACAAAATGACAGACTCCCTCCATGACCGGAAAGAGCTCAGCCACACGCGAGTAGTTCCCTGGATCGCTCTCAGTTTGCTGGGCATTGGGTCAGCTAGCCACTGATGCTCCCAAAATGCCAGTACTTGTCGGCGTAACAGAGCGAATATCTCTAGCGGGTACCTCCATTGGTCGAGGTGGTAGTGACACCGCTTCTTTTGCAGCTTGATCCGCTAACTCATTTCCCACAATTCCCATGTGGCTTGGAAGCCACAGAAAGGTGATTCGGGTGTCAGCGCGACACAACCCGGCTAGTAGGTCATGGATTTGCTGCACTAGGGGTTGTTGCGGGAAACATGGAATATTCCTCATAATTGTTATTTGGCCAATAACCTTGCACAAGGGTTAAACGGATTAAGTAATTTAGGAACCTCTAAGAGGTGCCCAGTTAATACTCAAATTGAAAAGCCCACAGTCAAACAAAATTAGATTAACCCAATACCTAATTATGTGAACTTTGGAAATCTTCCTCGTCCTTTGACCCTGATATTAAGGGACATTAACACATTTTCTACTTGTGACACTGAACAAGTGTTGAAATTCTTGAGAAAATTAGTTGAAATGCAAGATCATGCAATAATTTTTGGAATGTCTGATGGTCAAATATATCAGCTGAGCTATCCATTTACTACTGGAGTGCTAAAAGATAAAATAGTGGCTTCTATGGAAAGCAACTTTTCTGTAAAAGCGTTTTGACAAATGGCATTGTCTAATTTCATTCCAAGTCGAGCACTAGGAAAATTAGTTCAGAAATATTTGTATAGAGTACAGGGGTTAGGTGAAAATCTCTGATTATACTCAAGATATCAAAACATATGTTCGAGCTTTCTCTGTTCAGATGTCCGAAGCCCAACAAGTGTCACTAGGTATTGCCCCGTTTTATCGTTCTCATTTAACCCTGTCATCTAGGACTACCACTTTTGCAGAACTAGAATTAGCAACCATTAATGCTGAAGAGATCAAGCACGCCGATTCATTGCGTGTAGCTAATGTACCACCACCTCAAATCAGAAATAATCAGATTAACGATACTAACTTCAGTGCGATTAAGAGGTGCCACACTTGTGGTTCAAATCAGCATCTTGTATGTGGGTGTCCTAGGAATTTTAATTATAGAGAATTACCTATTACACACGAGACCTTCTTGGATCGTACTTCACCCTTTCAAGATGTGAATAATATTCCTAAAGATTTTGAAGAAAATCACTATGCAAGTTTAAATCTAAAATTTGATGGAGACAAGGGTCTTGATAATCATGAAAATGCACGTTATAGTATCACTGAAGTGTCTATGAGTAATTTTCCTTACATTGAAATGTATGCCAATAATGAACCTGTACCAGCTTTAATCTATTCAGGAAGTATTAATTCTTTTTTAAGTAAAAGGTAGTTTGAAACTATGTCATCCATATGCAAATTTGGAAAATTGATGAAGGGGTCAAGTAAATTTATATCTGCAAATTGCTCTAGTTTAGATGTTTTGGGTACGGTGAAAATTAAAATTTGCATCCTGGATTTCACTTGGAAGTTTAGTTTTTGAGTTTAAATAATTTATCTTGCAATGTCATTTTAGGGTCTGATTTCATCTCACATGTGGGATTATTGTTAGATCTAGATCATGGGCAACTCGAATCTTGTCACTCAAGTTTTTTGTTCGTCATATTTGTGGTAGTGACAATGTGATTGTTGATTGTTTAAGCAGAATGTATAACGATGAATCTTCGATTGATGATGGAAAGGAAACATATGTTAATGCAAAATTAAAGTAGAAAATATGTATAAAACAGCAGGCAGAAAATTATGAACAGGAAAGCTTTTATGTCAGTGATGGTAATAGTTTAATGTGTAAATTGTGTAATCAGTGCCTAGAGTGGCAAAAGAAAGAAGTTTCTGTTTTTCTGTTTCTTGCTTCAATTAATTTAAAATAAAGTCACTATTTATTTCTTGCAATTTTATCTCACTATTAAGAGGAGTCGAGGAAGAACAAGGACTCAATTTATAGACAGCATTAAAGGCAAGCACACTTATTGCCATTTGAAACTACAGGCCAGAGAAAGAAGACATCCATGTTACCCACCAACCTAGCGGTTGAGGAGGAGAAGAAGAAGATATGATATTAATTTCACATTAAAGCTTTTATCAGAATTAATTCAAGGTATATGTTTTCATTCAAAATGCTACAATCCTAAATTGAAAATGTATTAATGCTACAAAATGCTAAATGCACAAATCAAAATGCTAAATTTCTGATTTCAAAGTGCTAAAAATCACCAACCCTACTGATGATTGATTATTTTTAGATGAAGTTGAATATTATGCATCTAATTAAAAGTGGGTGAAAATATAACATTAAATCAAGAACATAAAGAATAATTAATGCAAACATTAATGGTACTCTGAAATAGACAATATTTCTCAGATTTAAATAGGCTAAAATTAATGCTTTCAAATTTTTTAAAAGCTTCCTGAAAAGACAATAAAATGGACAAAGCACATTTTTCCCCTGTGGATATAATGCTTACAATAGATGCAATAAAACAAATTTTTTCATCTTTTACTCTAAAATTTTCAACAACATATCAACATCAATACGTAAATACTCTTTGTAAAATTATTTCTCTTTATATAAAATACTCTTGGGAACTTGGTCGAGTTAGTTGATCTGCATAGTAAAAAGATTTAAAATTTTCATCTCAAATGTGTTAAAAATGCACAACAAATTAAAAAAAAAGTTTGAGATTCAAACAATCAAGAGAATGGGTAAAAATTAAAGAAAAGGTTGAATAGAGAGACATTAACTAAACAAATAATACAAAGCTAAAAAAAAAAGCATTTAAAAATACTTTGTTCATAATAAAACTATGACATTGAACTTGATAGGTGACCATTAAGTGCCATTCATTAAGTAGATATAAGTTTTGAAATGGACTAATAATAATGGTAAAAACACTTTAAAATACTGGATTGTGTCATTAGATCTGCATTATCACAGTAAGTATACTACCATATACACAATCATAAAAATCATTTCCATTGAAAGGAACATAACAGATCTACATATATAAAAAAACAGAGCAGTACACTTAAAAAAGTAATTACACGCTATACATAATATATTGTGGCAAGATGTCTTCCTTAGGAGACGAACAGTAAGGCTTAGTTTCCGAATCGCACAAAGATAGAACAGAAAGTTACTTTCCTGAAAAGCAATGAGGAAAGGATGCCAGAAACGTGGGAAATAATGATACACAATGTTTTAATTTTCTTTGTTAACCTTTCTGAAAACCTGTATCATATCATGAGTATATGTGATCCAAGACATGTAAGCACAAGGTTGAATTTTGTCCAGTACATAAAGGCAATTCACGGTGAAACCATGATTTTTTTTCATATTTCAATACATGTGTGGTTTTGACTATCCCGACCAGCAAACAGCATTAAAATGAAGCAAAGAATACTTGAATCGTAAAGATATTTCTTTGCCTCCTTAAATTTGACAACAAAGTCTACAATAAATAGCCTAATACACAAAAATCTGAAATTGTATTTTTAAAATAATTCAACATTTCAGGGTTGAATTCACTAATAATTTACTGGGCCATTTCAGTTTCGTAATTACGGATGGTGAGAGAAAGGTGTGCTTCTTCAAAATGGAATGAGAGGAGAGATTTAGTGCAAAAATGTATGAGTATCCATTTGAATGTGCATTATAAACCAAATTATTCTTATGTGGGATGTGAAAATGAAGGGCAGGAATGGTTGACGAACTTTTTGGTTTACAATAGAGCCCATGGTGCAAACAAGGGATATTAACAGTTAGGTCCCAGTGTTTGTGAAGAAAGGACAACAATAAGGAGCTTGAGATGAACTTGAGAGAAAGCCATGAGATGAAATGGAAAAGATTTTTTAAAATTGAAAGTACTGGAATAGAAAAAAAAAAAAAGCTGCGCTACTTACCAAGGTAATAGCCAATAGATACGCAAATAGTACTGCAGGACTACATTTAAACCACACTGAAGGCGGAATACGTGAGGTATTCATGTCACCCTGCCTTATTATGTGTGTATCTGTCATCTTTCTACAACTGTAAGTTACCTTTTTAACTTGAAAGTACCAAGAGATGCTAATGGCGACAAACACTGTTCATTATTTCCCACTAAGCCACATGAAAACATACACTTGTCTTGAAGAGTAACTTTCTGTACCATATTCATGGAAAAAGAGTAACTCTCTGATTTTGGTGAGAGGCTATAGTCGACGTAGGTTCCTCTTGCTCTCGGCACTGCCTATGGTGCAAGGGCGCTGCTTGGGTGTAGGACGCCTGGTGGCGGAGCATGGCTGCCCATCGTGACAGTCGCAGAAGCACAGGATGCAGAAGGTATACTTACAACTCTCGAGTGAACACTGGGCACTTGTGGAGTAGGCCTTGATGTGGGAGGGACGACGGCAACGTGGACATGGCACAAGCCGCCCACCGCTCTCGACCGCTCCTCCGGCCTGCAGCAAAGCAACAAGAGTTCCTCAGACAACACTCAGACGGCAATATGCCATGCACCAACTTGAATAATGAGAGTCTTCCCTATAGAACGGAACCTCTCAGGAGCCACGTGACGAGCGATTAGTCACTGCCAGTTGACTAGCTTCTACCGATTATACAAGAGCGGGTCAGGAAGCACCAGACGCTGTCATGGCATTGATTACATTCCCAGCTGGCAAGATACCTTAGTTGAGATAATTAAGACTTGTTGTGAAGTAGTGTAGCTTATCTCATATCCCATGAACATGGTTAGGTATAGAACAAAACATCGAATTTTCCCAGTGGAAACTAATCTTCTCAAGAAGAAGTCTTACAGTAAATGTGGTCGTACGTTTCAACGCCATGCGATTTTTACTTGTGGGGGAACCTAAAAAAAAAAAGGAATACAGAAACAATCCGCGTACTCTGTCTGGAGGCTCTTGAGAACTAAATAACTGCACCGATATGAAATATCAGCAAGGATGAATTAAAGCAAGTATACTAAAACTTCCTACGTTGGTGCAATGTATGTCTAGAAAATAAAGGGCAGCATTTCCAGCAACAACTTTGATATTAATGAGTGATTATTACATATTTTAATAAGTGTTGAACTATAGTAAAGCCACCCTTACTTCTAACTTGGAAGTTTCAGTGCTGCGCTGGAGATATCTAGTGGTCAGAAGTCAATCACAGGCAGCCATTCAAATCGGTACATCACAACAAATCGAGTTTTGTTCGCGGTTTATGAAACGCCATTTTGGATACCAGTTCTTTTGCTCCATTCCATTTCCCGGCCTGGTATATCTCGTACATGATCCTTGATCTCGTAGGCAACACTTATTATGAACACAATGTGATGGAACTCAGAATTGAAGACGAGCTACATCTAAAGGAACAAGAATATAGACTTGCCCTGAACGATAAACTAAAATCATTAACCAATGCACTGAAGTGTCGGGACCATGATAGCAGTGAGCTGAACGAGAAACTTTAAATCCTCCAGAAGGACTTCCTTTATAATCTCAGTTTGTTACAAGATCGGGACAAGGAACTGGAGGACTACGAACACATCTTGCACATTTCACTACTATATCTATGATTCTGGCTTATTATAGTGGCACATTCTTCCCACTTATATTTGGAAAATTATACACCTGAATAAGGACTGCCAAATTATTTATGATTTGTGATATTTCATACAACACATATTTTCAAGATTTTATAACCATCAAGAATTTTAATTGACTACAGTTTGGACACAAAAGAAGCATTTTGGTGATCATGACATTAAGCAACTGCTTCAAGAAGAGACAGTGAATTTTAAATGCCATTGTTTATATGGTTTTTAATGAACTGTGACAAGTCATCTTAACTTTCAGTGTTTTTAATGTTTTTATTTCTGTTTTGAGTGTACTGATATATGGTGTTTTTATTACAAGCCCCTATGTTTTCACGCTTCATTTCATTGTCATTTCATGTCATCTTCCCCATTTTAACATGTTTTCGTGCAATGGAGCAATTTCATGAATGTTGGACCCGTCACTTTTAAGCTGATGAAGAGATCATTGTAGGATCTCGAAATATGTCCTTGTAATTTAGAATATATGTGATCTATGATTACATTTTAATAAAAGTATTGACTAGGCGGACCTGAAGTATAAGGATAATTATTTATCTTCTCACTTATCAGTTGTAACCGTTCCTCAATAACACTTATTTTAAAGATATTTCAATTCAAAACCTGATAGTCATCGCTGCGAATACATTCGGACGATTCTCGATCAACGCACATAGTTTTCGAAATCCCCATTTATTGGCCACTTTTTTATACGTGCTGGTGGACCCTTTTCTCCCGAGGCACTCGCGGACCACCGGTTAAGAACCACTGCTCTAAAGCATCATTAAAAGTGGAGGGAAACAGCTGAACTCTACCTCGCACATCTTGTTTCAGAGTTTCACACGAACTTTAAAATAAAATATATTTATGACTAGCAGTAGTGCCCGGCTTCGCCCGGTGGATTTATTTGTTTTATGGATGATCATGAATACTACTACAGAACTGGAGCGCTCAAGAATAAGGATCACAAAGCACCAACGCTTATTGCAGCTGATAACCTCAGTACATGGCACCAACACCATCGTCCTTATACAGAGGCATACTATTGTTATGATAACTGTTTTAATAAGGGGCCTAAGAAATCTTTTTGCACTAATTACTCCCCGTGACTGCAATTTATAAGCAGAGCGCAATTCTGCACCAGAACACTGGTAGGGGCAACGTGATGCAGCCAGCATTGCCTGGAAACAATAGACTTTGGTATTATTGAACCTGTTCGGGAGCGCTTGTTCTTCCGACTTACTGAACAAAAATCAATTTTAAGGTTACCTGAGAGGTCTAGCATAATGCTACATAGCCTAAACTATTCCTCTTGAATCAGGTTATCATATACAAAAAGAATTTTTCGAATCCAACTGGTAGTTCCAGAGATTAACGCATTTAAACACACAAACATACTCTTCAGCTTTATTATATTAGTATAGATAGTATAGACAATTAAATTATAAAAGATCATACATGTTACTAATACCAAGAAAGAAGAATATGGAAATTTTAAAAAAACCTATCCGAAGAGGGATTTGTATTCCTTCCAACTGTGCATAATGAACTCATGGTCTACAACGCAACCACTTACACTGGGAAGACAACGGGGAAAGCATGTCCTATTTACATACGTAAACAATCTATACACACAACTGCCAGGTCTCCGAAATACTTCGCTCATATCGTTTTAAGCTTTTGCCATGAATAAGGTCTTCTGTAATTCCCTCCCTTTATAATTATGTTCCAGAAAATCCCCAGGAATCATCGCAAAGCAATAGTCAGTGCTACACGCTTCTTGATCTGTCCACCATGTTTCTCCAGGGAGAAACAGTGTATGAATGTGCAGGAACCATAAAGCTTGTTTAAGTAATTACGAACCCAGATGGGCTCGTGAAATGCATGGACAATAACCATGCATTAACTCATTCTTCTTCATGTGCCGTCTCCTCTAAGAAGGTTGGTGATCATCTCAGCAATCCGGTTTTCGGATCTAGCAGCACTGAAAAGTTCACTGGAACTACACTTGAACCATTTTTTTAGGTTGTCCAACCAAGAGATCCTCCTCCTGCCCTCAACCTTCCCTTGAATAGTTTCTTGTAGAAGACGATACCTGTCTCTTCTCATTATATGACCCCAAGTATTGAGACTTCCTAATTTTGACACAGGTAATTATCTCCTCATCTTTACCTATCCTACACAATATCTCAAGATTTGTGATTCTATCCATCCAGCTTACTTGTAAGAGCCTTCGATATGTCCACATCTCAAACGCCTCTAGTCTGTTAATCATATCTTGTTTGAGTGTCCAAGCTTCCATACCGTAGAATAGTACCGAGAACAGATAACATTTTAGCAACCTTAGTTTTAAATTTATACTTGTACATTGTGTCCACAGAATTTTCAATGTCAATTTTCCTGACTTTTCCTGACTATTTTTCAACAAAATTCCTGACTCGCGAAGTCATCGTAACATCGGAAAAAAGGTTTATTGAGCAAATATGTAAAGGCTATATCTCTTATTTGCAGCCTCCACCATCCCCATAGCTGCCCGACGCTCGCCTCTTTATTCATTTAAAATACAAAATAAAGTAAATTATAATGTAATAATACATAAATCAAAGTACATAATAACCTAAACTATAGTGATGGGATTGCCACATCCCTACGCCAACGCCAAAAATGCGTACAAAAAATAGGTAAAAGAGGTTTTTACTATGATGTACTGTAAAAATGGAAACTTACCATAATGTCCAGTGAGTTATTGCTTTTTATCTTCAGAGATACATCAACATCCTCTGAGGTGGAAATGGCCTCTTTTTACTTCCATTATTACTATTATTATGCTAGTAACATCAAAATATAGCTGTAAAACACAAAATACTGTATGGTTAATATAAAATTCCTGACTTTCTAATACTTTTCGCAATTTTTTCCTGACTCACGCCATTTTTTCACACTTTTTCCTGACTGCCTGTGGACACCATGTACTACGGTCTCTATTTCACAATAAATTTCTCATTTGATTGAATGCACTTCTGGCTTGTCCTATCCTTGCCTTAATTTCTTGAAAGCAATCATTGGTATCATTTGATTAACTATGGTTCCTAAATATCTGTATTTCTGAACTTTCTGAACTGCATTATCTCTCATATTTAAGTTAAATAGGAATTAACTGAAGAGTTGCTGAAAATGGCCCTCAGAGTGCCTGTTGAATAAGTAGGTTCACTTAAGAAACTAGATCTCAATGAAAGGAAAATCCTGAGGAAGAGACACCTACATCAGGTACAACAATGAGCTGTTACGCGAGATAGCTGGACCAATCAAAACAGGCCTGGTAAACTAGGAGGTGGAGTGAGCAGGCTCTGCGAGAGACAGGATTAAAAAAAAAAGGATGTTTTCTAAATATGCGGTCTGATGCTTACCTTGACAAACATCTTGAATCGGATCTTTGTCGGGCTGACCGGCGGACTCCTCTGAGGTGGAAATGGCCTCTTTTTACTTCCATTATTACTATTATTATTTATGTTCTGGATCTCTCTGAATGGTCCAGTTCTAAAGGTAGGTGTTTGAGAAGTATCAGGCTTAACACAAAACTGAAACAAGACATTACATTAAAATAGACAAGCTACTAGGTTGAAGAAGACCTAGTATTATGGTATGGTGTCTACCCTGCCGATGCCATGCTCATACCTGACAACCTTACAAAACCAAAAGTCAGCAGATTTTGATATGGAAGTCAGGAAAATTCATGAGATCCAAATAGTGCATATCAGTTCAATATTTGGCAAACTAAGCTTCAAAACAAATTATGGAAATTAGCATTCGGCATTTATTAACCCATCACCTTCACTTTTAACACCAAAATAGTTTTGTAATTTTGCTACTCTATACACTTTCTTGGTGCTTCGTTATTCCCTAGTGTTTCGAAAAGTCATCTTTTCCACCATGTGATATAAAACCATTACATCTACAAACCATACAGAATGCAAAATAACTGACCTTAGCTGGATTTGAACATGCACGGAAATTGTTCCGAAAACTGTTTCAAAACAAAACATAATTGCTTTTATTTTGGTCATAGTGAAGAGTCAACACCGAACAAAAACCAGGATGTCTACCAAAACCAACCAATAGATTTCCCTGAGAATTCCCCGATTTTTTCCAGGATAAATCAGAAAATTCTCTGAGTAACAGTAGCAGCCATAAATAAATATATAAAACAGAGTTTGTACTCAAAGAGCATTTCAGAAAGTGCTCGAACAATAAAAAAAAAGAAAGGAAAAAAAACCTAATATATTTTTCTAAATTTTTTCATCCAGAAAAACTATTTTACTTGTAATTTGTGTACCGAACTCATCTTGCAAGAAATGAGAGCTTACTGACTTAATGTCATTACGAACATACATCTACAACAATCATCACCAAAATATACTTTTCCCCCATCAAAATTTAAATGCTTAATTTCCAATTATTCAAGGTTAGACCTTTTAAAACAAATTCCCCAAGCGTCATTAAAATACCCTGATAATTCCATGAGTTTTCCAGGATTTGAAAATTCCCCGAGTATTCCCTGATTTCCAGAGTAGTAGACAGACACCCTGAAAAACACTAGAATGTGATGAAATTGTTACAGCTAAGTCAACAACCAACCGCTTGCACTGGAACAAAACACATTTAAGAATTCAGGCACCCAAATAACATTCATCACCTGCCCTGTATAAACACTTCCAAAAATTACTAGAAAATGTTTCAAGTTCGCCAATAATTTACAAAAATCGGGAGGATAACTTGAGTAATAGTGAGACGGGAAAAACTATGCAAAATCGGTAGTCTCCCGCCTAAATCGGGAAAGTTGGCAGGTTGTATGCATGCTGCTCCTCACCTGTGTGCTGGCTGATTGCCATAATTTTTGGCTATGCTTAGGAGGGCACAAAATTAATATGGTTTAAGCTACAAATTAAGTAACTGTTCCGGTTTTCGTCACTGAGACTATAATCGTCACCCTCGTATGTAAGTACAAATAATAAGCCTGTCAACGGGCCTTTCTCAACGCACAAAGTCTTACGAGATTCGTCATACCTTCGTTTCCGATCAGGAGCAACTTTGCGAAATCATGCATGCGATGCAATAGGTGATTCCCAGCGTCAAACATCTCCTGTGAGTCGAGCTGTCTTGACGCGGCGAATTGCTTCTCGCATGTGCTCTGCAGGCAAGCGAGTTATTTAAGTGCATATATATTATGTTCCGACGCTTTAAAATGTTACAAGTGTGTGATATAGTTGGTAATTGTTTCTGTGACATATGCGATTTGTTATTTCGTGCTCACATCCCTAGTTTGGTTAGAAATGCTGGTGACGACCACTGGATTTAAAAAAAACTCACTTTACAGAAGCTCGTCATTTGTGACAAAAACTGGCACACTGTCATTTCTCCTCGTAAGACCTAACTAACAGCGGCAATATACTTATAATGTAGTTCTGAAGCACCCTGCATTAAATAATTTGATGTTTGATCATCGTGTCCAATAGTCGTCATAGCTGACGATCTATAGAGCACATGCGTGACGAACACTAGTGCATAATGTTAAAGTCTGAGTTAAAGTTTCAGAACCAATAAACATTCACAGTGTGCTGTTATTATGTAGATCTGTCTTTTTGACGGCGGTAGGTCTAGGCTGGCTGCGTGGCTCAGCGCTAATGTTCTCGCTTGCTGTTGCAGGATCTAATCCTGGCGCAGTCATCTGGAATTTGAGGGTGTGCAAATGCGAGGGAACCGTGTCAGTAGATTTACTGGCACGTTAAAGATCCCTCTCGGGGAAAAATTCTGGCACCCCGGGCATCTCTAAAAGCCCCAGTAGTTAAAAGGGAGATAAAACAAATATTATTATTATTATTATTATCAGTCTTTATAGCTAGGTGTGCTACAGAGGATTCTTTTTAAATTGAGATGAACAATATATTCTAAGACTAAATCTTTGCTATTAAGGTCATTGAGGAGAACAGCATGAATATTACAACGGCCGCGGTGAGGAATGGTGTTCCGAGAAACGTCCTCTCGGACAAAATTGAAGGGAAAACTAGAGAGAGGAAGATGGAGCCAAGTTCCTTTTTAACAAAGGGTGTTAGTTCAATGGGTAATCTCGTTAAGAAAAGCAGGGTTCCCGTTTTTTTTAAAAAAAGGACGATTTGCAAAATGGCGTCCAGTGCCCCACAAAAGAATTGAAGAGGGACTCTCGTTTCGAAGATGGGCGGCCAGGGAGGAAATGGTATGAATCTATCCTAAAAAGAAATCCAAGCCTGTTTTTACGAACCCCTCGAAATTTGACAGTAAACCGTGCTACAATTACAGAACATCAAATTAAAACCTACAGTTATTTGGAGGAAAACGACTTACAGTCGATCTTGTCAGACCCTCGGCGATTGTTCAACGCAGACGTTATCTTATGCCAGGGTCTGGTCTCACATTTTATGTGACTACGCCTCCCATCCCCCAGCAAAAAAAAGATCACTGCATAACAGCCTGGAAAATGACCATTCGCTCTTGAACACCGGTCGGGGAAGCCTACTTCAATACACGTTCTTATGGTTATACTAGCAGAAGTACCCGCTCTTCGAACGGTCTTCGGTATTAATAACCAGACGTTATCATTTGAGCTACTGTAGCAATGGTTAGGGGCTTGTCATTGCTTCATAAGTTTATCAGAACGAAGTTAGTTTTTTGGGTATATCGCAGACACTGTTAATTTAAGGGCCATAAAATGTGGTTTTCGGAGACCCTTTATAGACTCCCTAGTTTTGTGTCACACATTGAGAAGGACAACATATGCTTCGGTCGTCCTTCTAGAATAATTTTTATTTTTCGCCTATTTTAGCATGTATTTTGAAAAGTTGTTCCTTATACCCACCCTTCTATGAGACATACGTTGAAGAGTATTCTAAATGATTGGTGTATTGACTCATGGTTACAATACCTAATTTTACGATGCTCCAAGCACCGGAACATGAATTATAGGCGTACATAAACATAAATATATATCAACCACACAGTATCAAACAAAATCATCTTTACGATGAACCCGTTTGTCGACAAAAATGATTACTTAAAATGTGCTCTCAAACCAAATTCACCTAACGTGTACTTCCTGACGTGAAAATAATATTGAAAACCTCGTAGACGAAACGCAATATATGTCAAATTAAAACTGACCCTCACCGTTATGGAAAGTCCCCATCCCCAGGAAGACCCCCTTAATAAATTATAAAGGCTTGTGGTGCATGATAATTCGGGATATTTAGCCTCCAATGGCCCAAATTCCCAAAAGCTGCAAAAAACACTATTCCAATCCAGGAATTTTTGAAAATAATGTTGTTGTTTTGAGATATAATAGAAGACCTTCTGTACAACATATCGCATGTGTAAGTCACGTGTAAAAATTCTAGGGTACCCCTTGACCCCCTTAATCGCATTGTTGAATTTTACAGTCTATGTTTGATTCCACGATAACCTTATAGCCATTTGCAAACTTTCACAGAAATGTAATAAATTGAGTGGCATTGCTTCTTACAGAAATAGATGGAAAGTTGGATGTCTCATCTTGTGATACTGTTGTCATAGTTACCGGCTTGCATTACTTCATTAGTTTCTTCTTTCGGATGGGCCAGCTAAGGACCACAACGTTGAACTTTTCAGCTTGGCAAGAGACTGAATATTTGCCCAATATTCGCGCATTCTCTGGCTATGTTTCTCCTTTCTCTCTTTTGTCCAGATGATGCCGGTTTTCTTACACGGGGGTCTGTCCTGAAAATTCTTCTGTTTAAGTATCTTTCTGACATGTGAACGTCTTCTAATATCACTGTGCAATATCTTCAGTTCTTGGATATCCTTGTTAACTACTGTTAGCGATGGTGTCAAGCTCTTTCTATTCCCCCAGTAGTTGAGAAGCCGGTTGGTTAGTCTTGTTGGGTTCATCCATGAGACATGTCCGTAGAATGCCAGACGTCTTTTCCTGGCCACATCTGTGATTTTCTCAGTATATCTATTTAGCACCTGATTTGGTGTTCTTCTGTACTCGTCATCTATTTATTAGTTTATTAAATGAAATTAGTTTTCTGGGAATATCTCAGAAACGTGGTTTTAGAGCCTTAAAACGTAGTAGCCTCCGCCACCGAGGGGCTGAAAATGAGTTTTGTCTCGTCCTTGTACGTCATAATATAATAATAATAATAATTTAATAATATAGGGATAGCGATATAATAGACCTTTAGTACCACACCCGCCCGTGTAAATCACGTGAAAAACCCTTGACCCCCTTAAGCGCATTATATACGTATTGATGAATTTTACAGCTGAAGTTGGTTCCGTGATAACCTTATAGCCGTTTGCTAACGTTCACAGTAATGTAATAAATGGAATGGCATTGCGCCTTACAGAAATAGATGGACTTCCGAGATTGTGTTGCCGGCTTGCATTCTTTCAATAGCTTAATAAATGAAATTAGTTTTCTGGATATATCTCCCGAGTTTTGTTTCTCACATTGAGACGCTGAGAATGAGCTCTGTCTTGTCTTTCTACGCCAATTTCAGCATGCATTTCAAGGGGTAGGCCCTCTTTTATGAGAGGTTTGGAGAAGAGTTACATCAATGACTACTTTCGTGCCTCTGATGGACATCTGTATCCAATTTTACGTTGATCCACTCAGCCGTTCTCGAGTGATGCGCGTGCAAAGTTGCACACAGACAAACAGACAAAATTTTGTTTTTGCGCGCAACCGTCATAAACCAGTCTGAAACGCGTTAATAACTCAAACTTCCGTGGAAATTCAGAAAAAACAGACAAACTTTCATTTTTATATATATAGAGATTGCTCGAATTTCAATTATTATTATTCTTTCCATTTTCATTATCATTGTTGTATTTCGAATGCACTTTTAAGAAATACAAAAATAACTTATAATACATGTGTTTAGAGCAGAATTACGATCTTTTCATGCCCCTATATCTACCCGCCATTCCCGATTTTTTTGTTTTTCCTTTTTTAAATAATAACTGGCACTGTATTATTCATAAATTTTAGCTTCCATATCAATAAATCAGTGCCTTACGCAACAATATTAACAGGCGGCTTCGGTGGCGTAGTTGGTAGCATGCTGAGCTCCTATGCCCAAGATCAAGGGTTCAAATCCGGCCGAAGTCGTCGGATTTTTTAAGAGCGTTAAAAATCCCTCAGCATGCCTTCCTTCGGAGGGGAAGTAAAGCCGGCGGTCCAATGTCATAGATTTATGGCGTGTTAAAGAACCTTCCACTACTTACACCTGTGTGAAGCTAAATTGTATAGGTTAAGAATGTAAACAACACTCTTAGGTTCCTACGTTCGTTGCCAAGAGCCGACTGCGGTGGAGTCTGTAGCTAATTATGAACTAGTAGTCATTTACGGTGGCGTTTGGCGGCAAAAGTAGGAACTATTTGAAAAATTCAAAAGTCTGCAGTCCTTACTTGAATTAAAAAACAGATAACACACACTAATACAGTCATCACAATTAACACCGGTTATCAGACAGATTCTACACACACCCAAAGTACACGGGGCTACATGGCCGCGGTGTCGAAGCCCCTAAACTTAGGAACCAACCAACAATATTGACAGAAATGCATTATAAACAGCAGATGAGGACAACGAACAATGCGACGGCAATTGATGCAAACGGGTGACGAATATTGGAAAAATCTAAATTCATTGTGACGATAACTAGCGCAAAAATACTTTTTTTAATACATATTTTTTCCTAAAACGAATACTTTCGACACTGCGATTTTCCTAGAGTTTGAGTACCAAAAGGTATAAGGTACTTTCAAAGTCCAACGGCGATGGGACATGGATGGTGGGGGCAGGTTATGGGTGTAACTGGAAGCCCCTAGTTCGGACCTGCACGTTGGCAGCAGATGTGTGATGGTCGTCTTCCGGAGACTGTGACTACTCGGGAATTCGGTCCTGCATCTGTGTTTGGGCAGGCCTATTTAGGATCACCGCTGCCCACCCCGCATGGGGAAGGCCCTAGAAAAGGTGGGCTAAACATCGGAAGTCACAATCTTGGTCCGGCTGGGCAACCGCACTCAGCAGGTCACCCCTCATGCGGTCGAAACTCGAAAACAGTAAAGAATCCCAAATTGATTATTGGATCATGGAACATCAGAACTTTGCTTGATACGGACAATAACGTTAGACCTGAGAGAAGGTCAGCTCTTGTAACCCACGAGTTATCAAGACTCAACGTTGACATTGCTGCTCTCAGTGAAACTAGGCTATCTTCTGAAGGCAAGATTACTGAATCTGGAACAGGATATACCATCTTCTGGAAAGGAAAAGAGGAGAGTGAATGTCGTATTCATGGTGTGGGCTTCGCTGTGAAGACCATACTGGTAAATTATCACCAACTTACGCCCATTACAATCGGCGAAAGGCTCATGACTCTCCGCATACCACTCTCAGGAGGTTCCTTTATGACACTCATCTCTGCCTATGCTCCTACCTTAGGTTCTGATGATGAAGTAAAGGCTCAGTTCTATGATCAGCTAAGTGAAATCATCTCCAAGTAACCATCTGCAGATAAACTCTTGCTCCTTGGTGATTTCAATGCCAGAGTTGGGAAAGATCACAGGCTATGGAATAATGTGATGGGCAAACAGGGACTTGGAAAATGTAATCCCAATGGACTGTTGCTTCTTGGTCTTTGTGCAGAACACGAACTTTTCATTACCAACACGCAGTTCCGGCTACCTAACCACTTCAAAACCACGTGGATGCATCCTCGTTCCAAACATTGGCACATTCTTGATTATATCATTACCCGACAATGTGATAAGAAGAACACTCTTATTACCAGAACAGCAAGGAATATAGACGATTGTTGGACAGATCATAAACTTCTTATATGTAAGCTCAGGATATCCATCAGACCTAAACCACCTAGGAACATCAAAAATTTGCCAAGAAAGAAGTTTAATACATCCAAACTTCAGGATGAATCCATCCATAAACATTTTGGAAACAGGATCGTCACCCAATTATCAGAAAACCCAGAAACGATTGACATTCAGCAAGAATGGACCACACTACAGAAGATTATCACACAGTCAGCTGAGGAAACCATTGGTTTTATAGTGCGGAAAAGACAAGACTGGTTTGAAGACAACAATGAAGAAATTATGTCTCTCATCAATGCCAAAAGGAATGCCTATCTTGCCCGTCTTCATGACCCAACTTCCAACATGCCCATCTTCAAGACCCAACTTCCAACACAAAGAAAGATAAACTACTGGAACTCAAGTGTAAATGTCAGACGCAGATAAGGCAGATTAAAAATACTTGGTGGCAGCAGAAGGCTCAGGAACTGCAGAGACTATCGGATGCTCGAGACTTGGAGGAACTTCTATGCAGTACTCAAGGAAATATATGGACCATCTCGCTCATCATCAGGTACACTGAAAAGCACTGATAATTCTACTACCTTTACTGACAGTCAAGAAATCTTGGAACGCTGGAAGGAGCACTTCTCCAATCTCCTAAATCGTCCATCAGCAGGTGCTGAAGACTTCCTTTGTGATGTGCTGCAACAACCTGAACAACTGTGGTTGGCAGTACCTCCTACTTATCATGAATTCACTGCAGCTCTCACCCAATTGAAACCCAGAAAGGCACCTGGCCCAGATAACATCCCTCTGGAACTAATTCAAGCCGGAGGTCATTCCCTCAAAACAAGGATTTTCACCCTTATCCTCAGAATATGGGAATCAAGAAAGGTACCTGGAGACCTAAAGAATGTCACTATCATCACTATCTTTAAGAAGGGTGATCGCAGGGTTTGTGGCAACTACCGCGGTATATCACTGCTCTCAATTGTGGGGAAGATTCTTGCAAGAATTCTACTTAACCGCCTCAAGGTTATCTCTGAGAAGATCCTCCCAGAGTCACAATGCGGATTTAGAGCTTCCAGAAGCACAATTGACTTGATTTTCTGTGTGAGACAGCTGCAAGAAAAATGTAGAGAACAACAGAATCCACTCTTCTTAGTCTTTTATGATTTGGAAAAGGCATTTGATTTGGTTCCAAGACCAGCCATGTGGGCGGTGCTGAAGCGGTTTGGTTGCCCTCAGCGTTTTTTAGATCTAATCAAGGCACTCCATGATGGCATGACAGGTCAGGTTTGCCATCAGAATAAGATGTCCGATGAATTTCTTATTACCCATGGACTGAAACAAGGATGTGTACTGGCTCCAACGCTTTTCGCGCTGTACTTGGCTGCAATGCTTTATGATTCACCCACAAACATCCCAGGTGTGGATGTCAAGTATAGTTTTGATGGAGGGCTTTTCAACCTAACTCGTCTCCGCTCCTTGACGAAAACCCAGGTTACTAATATGTTGTATGCAGGTGATGCTGCGGCACCAACTCTCACACCAGAAGAGCTGCAAGAGTCACTTAATTGTTACAAAAGTGCATGTGATCGCTTTCGTCTTGGCACAACCTTCACCAGGCACACCTCTTCCTCAGTTCAATATCTCCATCTCAAATTTGCCATTAGAGCAGGTAGACCACTTCCCGTACCAGGGCAGTACCATTTCTGTGAGCTGTACCTGTGAGCAGGATGTGGATAAGATAATTGGCGCCGCCCATGCAGCATATGGACGATTAGCGAACCGGGTCTTCATGAATAAAGATCTAATAATAATAATAATACCCTCGGGGGAGCCTGTAACCCCTAGAGGGCGCGTCCCCAGGTGGCGGATAGGGGGCCCCTACTTCTGTAGGGCTGGTTGAAATACCCAATACAACCCGCGGACCAAACAGGCAGCCCAGTTCCTGGGGGTTTTAAAATGCTGGGACACCCTCTCTCCAGGGGTCATAAATATGGAGGGCCCAAGCCCAGGGTTATGGGCGAAGCCCCAACGGTATCGGCGGCGGAGAGGATGGACTTCGGTAAGGCGTCGATGGCGGAAGAGGGAATTCTGTAGCGTCTGTACTCCAGAGGAGCGGCTACAAAAGGCGTCTGTTATCCAGTGGATCGGCCTAGAACAATACCTGGCAGTAGGTCATAAAATGCCTTTGAGTGTGGCGAACTCATCGTACTAATAGCCTATAAAATGAGTGAGTGTGAATTAAGGCCTCGGAAAGTGCTAGGGCGTCCCATGCAGGCGACGTGCAGTTCCCAGGGGTCTGGGGGAACTGTGAGAAGTAGGCTACCAGACACCACAAACATCGCCTTCATAAACGTGATGAGCCTAAATGGCAAAACAGAAGAATTGGTGGACTATATGGAAAAGAAGGAAATAGCAATGATGGGAGTCAGTGAAGCGAAATGGAAGGGAAAAGGTGAGAAAGAAGTCAAGAAGGGGAAGGGATATAGAATATATTGGAGTGGAGGAAATAAGGCAATGAATGGTGTTGCAATAATAGTGAGAGAAGACTTAGTGCAGTATGTTGAGAAAGTAGACCAAATTAATGACAGAATGATGAAAATTAGACTAGGACTTGAGAGTGGAACAAAGGATTTTATACAGATTTACGCACCCCAGACAGGGAAGGTAGATGAATGATTAGAGGATTTCTTAGAAGAACTGGAAAAGTGTATAGAAGACAAAGAGGTTATAATAATGGGGGATATGAATGCACATGTGGGAACAGATAGGCAGGGAAAAGAAGAGATAATTGGCCCATTTAGCTATGGAAATCAGGATGAAGAAGGAGAAATGTTAATAGATTTCTGTAGAAGGAATGGATTAATTGTTGGAAATACATGGTTTAGGAAAAAGAACTCCCAAAAAATAACTAGGTATGGATGGGGAGACAGAAAGACAAAAACAATGATCGATCTTATCCTAGTGGAAAAGGATAAACGTAGACAACTGGTAGATGTGACAGCTATGCCAAGAGGAGATTTTGAAGGAGACCATAAAGTGGTGAGCCAAATTAAGGCTTGGGAAAATCACAAAGCTTGCAGAGAAAAGGGAAAGAAAAATAAAGGTGTGGAAGCTAAAAGAGAGAGAGGCAATGGAAAAGTTCCAGGAAGGCTTGAAAAAGGAAATTCCCAAAGACGAAGCAAAAAGTGTCGAACAGGAATGGTCATGTTTTAGAAATTGTTTTGCGAAGTGTGCAGTAAACACTTGTGGAAGACTATCAGGGAAGAAAAAGGAAAGGGAGACTCCTTGGTGGAACAACAGGGTAAAGGAAGCTGTTAAAGAAAAACAAATGGCATGGAGGAAGTGGATAGACAGTAAAAATGCAGAGAAATGGCAAAAATATAGAGAAGCAAAGAAGGCATGCCAAAAAATTGTACAAGAAAAAAGGAAAAGTTGGGAAGGTTTCACGGAAACTTTGAAGGAGGATATCCAAGGAAGTAAAAAGGTTCTATATGGATTGGTGAAAAACAGTGTAAAAGGTAGGGAAAACACAAAATTTGTAAAAACTGAAGCAGGACTGATATTGTATCAAAGAGATGATATATTAAAAAGATGGGAAGAATACTTTTCAAAGCTACTAAATGTTAAATACATTGAACTGGAAGATGAAAAAGAACAAGAAGAAACAATGGAAGAAGAACAACAAGAAAAGGAGATCACTATTCTAGAAATAGAGGAAGCCATACAGAAGATGAAGAGTGGTAAAGCAGCAGGAGAGGATGAGGTGTCCACGGAAATGATAAAAGCAGCGGGACCAATAGGTGTACAGTGGTTGTATAGATTGTTTAGAATAATTTGGAAGAAGAAAGAGATTCCAGAAGAATGGGGAAAGGGATTAATTATCCCGATTTTTAAGAAAGGTGACAAAAAGGAATGCAATAACTACAGAGGGATCACTCTTATCGCCCATGTAGCTAAGATCTTTGAGCGAGTTCTGGAAGGCAGACTGAGGAGGAAGATAGAAGGAGAGATGGAAGAAGAACAGTATGGTTTTAGGAAAGACAGATCAACATTTGACCTAATCTTTGCATTAAGGCAAATGATGGAGAAAAGATGGGAATTTGGAAAAGACATGGTGATGACATTTATTGATATTGAGAAAGCGTACGACAGTGTGCCTCGACAGGTGGTTTGGAATGTATTAAGGAAAAGGAGAGTTAACGGAGCTGATGTCCAAATGTTAAAAGCTATGTACAAATATTGTGTGAGTAGCGTGAAGACCAGTATAGGAAAAACAGAATGGTTTAAAGTGGAAACAGGTCTCCGACAGGGAAGTGTATTGTCCCCCTTACTATTCATCATAGTCATGGATGAAATTCACAAGAATGTTAAACAGAGATTGGGACAAGAGGCAACAAAGGCCATGCTGTTTGCAGATGATATAGTGATATGGGGCGAGGATGAAAAGGAAGTACAAAAACAACTAGATGTATGGAATCAAGAAATAGAGAAATATGGGATGAAAGTAAGCACAGAGAAGAGCAAGACAATGGTAATGTCAAGAGGAAGGAAGGAAGGAAGGAAGAGGAAAGATAGAATTGAATGGGAAAATTCTAGAAGTGGTTAAAAGTTTCAAGTACTTGGGAAGTGTGTTCACAGAAGATGGAAGGATAACTGAGGAAATTGGAAAGCGAATACAACAAGCGAACAGTTTTTACCAGAGCATAAGGGGTATTCTGTGGAACCGAGATGTCCCAAAGAAATGTAAAAATGTATTATATTCAACCTACTACAGACCCATACTAACATATGCAGCTGGAGCGTGGACTACTACAAAAAGAGAGGAGAGTAGAATACAAGCCGCGGAGATGAAATTCCTTAGAGGTATAGAGGGCAAGACCAGAAGAGATAGAGTTAGAAACGAAGAGATTAGAAAAAGGATAGGAATCTTGAAGCTGCAGGACAGGATAGAAACAACAAAGTTAAAGTGGTATGGACATATGATGAGAATGGGAGAGGAGAGAGTACCAAAGAAAACTTTCTGTGAAAAGATGACAGGGAAGAGACCACGAGGAAGGCCCCGAAAGAGATGGACAGATAAAGTGTGGGAGTGTGTAGAGAAGAGAGGAGGAAAACCTGAAGAAGTACTAAAAACAGGAGAGGAGTGGTGGAGAGACAGGAAACGTTGGAGGTCCTTAATTCACAACCCGACCCAGGAAGCTGGAAACGGGAAATGAAGATGAAATGAAAATCCACAGCCTGCTTCCAGTCTCCGACCGGGTCAGGAATGGAATGAATGAAGCCCCCATCTAGCGGCGAGGATATGAACTGTGCCGGCTGCCGAGGCCTGACGCACTCCTCTGGGGCAATGATTAAATGAATGACAGATGAAATGAAATGATAGTGGAGAGTGTTGCTGGAATGAAATTTTGACAGGGAAAACCGGAGTACCCGGAGAAAAACCTGTCTGCCTCCGTTTTGTCCAGCACAGATCTCACATGGAGTGACCGGGATTTGAACCACGGACCCAGCGGTGAGAGGCCGGCATGCTGCCGCCTAAGCCACGGAGGCTTCCATTAGGTTCCTAATGCTACATTTTAATTTAAAACAAGGTTGCTATGACATTTATTCATTACCATAACTTGGAGTGTGTATCTGGGAGGAAGGCTTATCAAAATATTAGAAAAGAGAAAGATGAGGTAGGCCTATTCATAAATTATGACAAGCTATTTGAAGAACACTAAATATGTGGCAACAGCATAATGGATGTGTTCTGTGTTGGCATGTATTGATATGTAAAATTCGAGAATAATTGCTTTAGTTGACATCAAGCCTTAAGCATTTTCATCCTGACACTCCTACCATTTCTCATGAATGCAACATATGCAGTATTGCTTAGTAAGACAGGCACCTTTTACCTCGTAATAAAGCATAATTGGAAGATGATGATGATGAATAATAATAATAATGTTATTGGTTTTACGTCCCTCTTAACTACACTGGCTTTTAGAGACGCCGGGGTGCTGGAATTTTGTCCATGAGTACAACGCTTATGGTGTACAAAGCAGTAGTCATTTCTACATTGTTGTATGGCTGTGAAACGTGGACCCTTTACCGACGTGATCTTAGGAAGCTTGAGAGTTTCCACCTACAAAAACTTCGATCAATCCTGAGGATTAAATGGGAAGACCGCATTACCAATATTGCTGTTCTTGAAGAGGCTCAAATCAACAGCATAGAATCATCCATAATAGGTCACCAATTTAGATGGATTGGTCATGTCCATCGGATGGATGATGTGAGATTACCTCGTCAAATGCTATATGGTAAGTTATGCTATGGCACCAGACCTCATGGTGGTCCTAAGAGGTGCTATAAGGACCAATTTAAGCAGACCCTGAAATTGACAGGTCTTCATTCACAAACCTGGGACATGCTGGCTGAAGACCGCTCAACTTGGTGCCGTACCATCTCGGATACTGTAAAAACCTTTGAAAGGGATCGATGCACACATGAAGAGGCCAAGCGTCAAGCTAGGAAACTTCGAGCAGCCCAACCACGTCCTCCTCCAGCAATACTATGTGACTTGTGTGGACGCTTGTTCTATGCCAGGATTGGACTCTTTAGTCACCGTAAACACATCCACAAACTGGACTGAAGGAAGAAGATTTATACTCGGATTAGAGTCCATGCCTCCCTGTCCTGAGCTAATCATTTCATCTCTACATAGCTACCACACCCTACATCCGAGGCTTTCTGTTTAACATATTCTAACCTTGGTCTACCCTTACAGTTCTTGTCCTTGACCCTTCCTTCCATAACTAAGCTTGATATTCCTGGGTGTCTTAGTAAGTATCCTACCAACCTATCTGTTCCCTTCATTAGCAGTCGCCAGAAACATCTTTCCCCTCCCACTCGTCTTAATACCTCTTCGTTTGTAACCCTATCTACCCATCTGATCTTCATCATTCTCCTGTAATACCACATTTCAAATGCTTCAATTCCCCTCTTTTTTTGTTGCACCAATAGTCCAAGTTTCAGTTCCATAGAGCGCCACGCTCCAGACAAAGGCATTCAAAAATTACTTCCTAGTACCTAAATCTATATTCGATGTCAGCACATTCCCTTTTCGTAGAAATGCTTGCCTTGCCTGAGCCAACCTACTTTTTATATCTTCTTTGCTTCGTCCAGCACTGGTTATTTTGCTTCCTAAGTAACAGAAGTCTCCTACTTCCTTCAGCTTTTCACCTGCCAATTTGATGTCCATAGAGGTTTCTGATTTATTTCGGCTGCATTCCAATATTTTTGTTTTACATTTATTAATTTTCATCATGAATTCTTTCCTCAAGACGGAGTCCATACTATTCAAATCCTCTGGCATGTCGGCCAAAATGACTGTCATCAGCAAATCACAGAGTTGAAATTATTTCTCCTTGAATCTTCACTCCCACTTTAAATTTTCCTCCAATTTCCTTCATTGCTTGTTAATTGTAAAGATTGAAAAGTATGGTTGATAAGTTGCAGCCTTGCCTTACACCTTTATGAATACCAGCTTCTCTCTCATGTCCTTCAGCTCGAATGACTGCTGTCTGGTCTCTGTTTAGATTGTAGATCACCCTCCTATCCCTACTTGAAGTCAGACAATTTAGCACAATCAACGTTATCAAAAGCCTTTTCTAAGTCTACAAATGCCATGAACGTTCTCTTATCTTTCCTTATTCTACCTTCCAAAATCAGCCTAAGATTTAGTACAGCTTCCCCTGTTCCTACATTTCTCCTGAAACCAAACTGATATTCACCCAACTCCGTTTCTATCTGGCTTTCCATCCTCTTGTAAATTATTCTAGGCAGGATCTTTGAAGCATGAGTAGAACTACTGTAATCAAGCTGACTGTACGGTAATCATCACAATCATATTCCTAATAGGCCATTTCTTAAATAAAGTTTTCATTTCTTACTTGCTCATAATTCCGGGTGAATTATGCATAAGTACAACATTGCCAACCTCACGCATACGGTACTAATTCTATAGGATATGCGGGCCGCATATGCACCGCTAGTATTTGTCACGCATATGACCGACCTCCTGTGGAGGTGTATTTTATATCTTACATGTTGGCAACACTAACGTGTGTGTCAAGGTAATCGTTTAAGATACCTCATGCGCTTGAGGAACATGGCTGCCGTCGTTCAATGAGCATGAAACAAACACACATATTTACATAATTTAGCACATATTTCCAGTGCACTAGTGATAATGGACGGCAATTTCAATTGGTATTGTCCCCTAGAAAGGTATGAAAATCATGTATTACCATATCTAAAGTTGTGAGTGTCAAAGGCAGATTCTCGTCTCCTTCACTGTTAATGAGAATTCAACTTACAACATTAGGAATGTAGCCTACACAGTCTTTTGTTTTATACCTGTTCAACCGTACATCTCAATCAAACTACAGCAAGTTTCCCATTGATGACCATCAGCTGGCTGGCGTTTAGCCTTCCTGGAGAGAACACAGTATGGTATAGAAATCCCCAGGGGAAAACTACACTCAAGATGGCCACTGTCAGTGCCGGAAGTCGAACCTTGGATCTCCTAACTGCAACCACCTATTACAGGCCAGGGAATGTCACGCGTTCGACTACAATGCTCGCAGAAACTATTTAAACTTTCCTAAGATACCGAAGTTAGCAATATGGAACTCCACTGCAATAAGTTGCTGGCCACTAGAACACCGAAATTAGCACTCTGTTTGAAACATGGTTTGTTTTTATCCATGGTGTCGTTTGGGACAACACTGATTCAGGTAGGCCTACCAATTTTAATGGTATGGGAATAATAGCAAGCATATGCCGTACTTTGCATGGACCTGGAACCTTCATGGACCAATGGCTTTAGAATCCACCTGACCTAATCAAAGGGAAGTGCAGTTTTGTCTTGAGAATGACTTGAGGGGAGTTTGGTGAAATGTAGTTGGCAGCATTGTCTTTTTTTTTTTTTTTTTTTTGTGTTTGTGTTTGTTGAATTATTATGCATTGATAATTAATAGGGCACATGGCTGTTTTAAGTAGCAGAGTTTCAATAATTACTAATTTTGTTAACATCACCCTGAAAGGTTTGTACATTGCCTACTGAGGCTTTCAGGAAACACCACAGCACTTTAATGTGGAAATTATCAACATTTTACCTTTGCAGTAATAAACTGACAAAAATGTAGGTCACCATGTTGAGTAAGGCTTGGATTAGACAATGTAGCTAACTATGCTTCACCACACTCCCCTAAAGCCATTTTCAGGACAAAACTGCACTTCCCTTTGATTAGGTCTGGTGGGTACTAAAATCATTGGTCTATGAAAGATAACACTTCGAGAGTGACAAACCAAGTACAAAACTACAGAAATTAGCCTAAATACCTTGTATAATTGTGGAAATGATGTCCTAATAGATGTTTTCTCCTCCGCAGTCTATAACCCACCCATCGTCCCCATTTTATAACACAACTGAGAACCTTCTCTAACAAAACCGCGCGTGACACCAAAGAATATGCGCAACACTGACGTAGTAATCAGCAGACAAGCTTGCAAAGCAACTCCCAGCAATCAAAGCACCTAAATATCAATACGTCAGCCGTGACATCAGGGTGACGTAACCGAGGTCCCTAAGAACTCCCTAAATGCGGCTGCATCGCAATGTATAAATGAACCTGATTTTCAAACCTTTTCAGGGGTTCCAGGGTCAATACCTATTGAAATTCCTGTTCATTATGACCAATATACTGGAAATATGTGCTAAATTACGTAATTATGTGCGTTTCTTTCTTGTTGAATTTGAACTAAGGTGGCCATTGCTCACTCCAGCTGGGCAGGACATGATGAGAAATTGATATCACGGCAGTGTGCCCAACATGTAAGATATAACATACACCACCACTAGGAGAATCTGGAGGTGTTAGGCTGTAACCATTACAGTATCAAAACTATTGATCTGGACAAGTTAGGCTGTAACCATTGGATTGGACAAAACGAAGGTTAGAATGGTCCGGTGTAGCTAGCGGGCCACGGTTGACAAAAAAACATTGATCTGGACGAGTTATGCTGTAACCATTGACAAAATCATTGATCTGGACGCGTTAGGATGTAACCATTGATCTGGGCAAATTAAGCTGTAACCATTGTCAAAAACCAATGGATTGGACGAAACGAAGGTTAGAATGGTCGAGTGTAGGTGCCGCCGCGGGAGGCTAACAGGGCACTGTTGACCCAAAAACCATTGGATTGAACGTTTTTACAAAACCACCTATATCAGTACCGAATGTGTGGAGTTGGCAATACTCTTCTAACGCCGAAAATGGCCAACACAGCTGGAATTTTTACTTCATAGGCTAAGTCATGTTATAATTTGGGATGGCGGGAGGGTTATACAGCCGAGGAGTGAACTACATCATTCCCAGATCAATTTTGAATCTTTAGAAAAGGTATTTAATGCAAATTTTAGAAGTTATTATTTTTTCCCCTGGGTCATGTCTCCTGCACTGTTACCGAATTTTATTCCACAGATGCGTTGATTAACCGGGAATGGACGCCTGAGTATATGATCTGAGGCATACAGTCACCAAGTTTGCCGTGCATGGATTTAACCACAAAATATGCAGAACTTCAGGATTCCACGAGCCAGGTCCAGGCTGCGTGCGTGTTCACTGTGACCAACGGTGTGATATATATACCAAGCTATGAAATGTGTTCGTTATTGACACAATTGTGTCAGGCTTCCTTGTCTACGAACACATTTCATAGCTTGGTATATATATCACACCGTTGGTCACGGTAGCGGTTCACTTTAGACCATCCTTTGTATAAATATTTTTTAAAAACTGAAATTACCCGATTTAATAGTCTGGAGGATATCAGGAGAGGATTGAGTATTAGAAGTTCACTGCTCCGCTGTCATAGACCCACCGTCCCGCCCACATAGCGACACGACTTATATACTGTAGTTGAAATCGAAGTTCTCACCCCCATCTTTCTCACTGAGTCAGTATTGCCAACCCCACGCGTTTGGTACTATTTCGCACGTGATGTATGAAATCACTAAGTGAACTCAATTACAGTGTTTATTTATGTATTTATAATGTTTTACATACAAAAACAGACCTAACCTGGGGCTTACGCCCCAGACCCCCTTGCTTGTGGTACTAGCATTAATTTTCGACCAGGGAGTACCTAACCTAGTAGCGGACATAAATTGTATGTTATTAACAGGGGCCGATAACCTAGATGTTAGGCCCCTTAAAACAACAATCATCATCATCATGCATGTTATTAATGTTTTACATACAAAAAACAGACCTAACCTGGGGCTTATGCCCCAGACCCCCCTTGCTTGTAGTAGTAGCAGTAATTTTCCACAAGACAGTGCCTAACTTAGTAGCGAAGGCGTGTGGTGAATTTCTTTATTCAAGTTGGTAACGTGTCACATGATCGTCTTTCGGGTGTCACATGACTGTCAAAGATGGCGTCCGTAAGTGAAGAAAAATTGCATTCTTTCCGTGAAATAACAATTATTGCGGTGCAGCAGTGGCTATTGAGTATGAAGAGATTGTGAAACGACTCCCAACAACTCCCCGAAAGGTATGTATATCATAAATGGTATATTTTCAATAAGCTAAGGTGTTAAAAGTGATGAAAACGGAGGATGGTCTAAAGTGAACAATAAATAATAACTGTTGGAAGTGCTTATCCTATTTGAATGTGTATCTTTATGGCCATTGGCTGCAATAAAAGTTTATTGTAACAACTGGTCACATATTTATGTAATTTAGCACACACTTCCTGTGCAGTAGTGATAATGGACAATAATATCAATTGGTAATGACTCCCGGAATATCAAATAAGGTATGAAAATCATGAAAATGACATATACTAGCTAAATTCAAGTGTAGGATCCTGGTTGATACGTAAATTAACAGTCACACAGAGACCTTGGCCGAGTCACAATTGTGGATAAACCACAGGTTGTGTGTTTCACTCTTGGCCAACAGCACCTCCAGTGGGCTAGGCTTCAATGCACGAGTTCTCAAGGTAATTGGTAGAGTAAAATGAACAAGTTGAATAATGCAATGGCTTTCTTACCCAATCTAAATTTTCCTTTGAAGATCTAACACGTTCAATATATGCCAACCTTCGAGAGTTTGTTTTCTTGTCTGAAGCACATATTTTATTCCACGCACGAGACACCAGTGACATCCGAATAATATCTTCAGGGTCTAAATAACTAAGCACTTTTGAGAAAATTAATCCATAGCTACCAGCTTCACAAAGCTCAACAGGAAAGTCAACAAAAGGTAATCCAATGAAACTCCTCCTGGGAGATTTAAAATGTTCAACACTTAAAACTGACCTCCTCCTTTTCAGGACACACGACTGATGACCCATTGCATTGTCCTCTTTTTTGTATCCCTTCGATTCCCTACTTGAAAGCAATTTAACTTCCCTAGGCTGTTCTACAGCCAGAAATGCAGCACAACTCCTATTTTCTGATTCTTCATAATCATCACACTTAACTTTACTTTCGATGCTGTTACAATGTTCACTTAATTCATTAGTTGGGACAATCTTACTAACGCAATGACGAACTGGGATTTTACTGCCCACCTGTAATTCACTAAACGAACCTAAAATTGACGAGCACTCAGAAATATCCCTAGAAGTACTAGCTTTCTCACGTATTGGAGTAGATTCAGGTAACTGGGTTTGTACTGTGAGGAATGAATCAGAAAGTTCTTGTTCACTTGTGTCTCCTTTAGAAAATGCATACCGTTCATTTCCCGACGCACTCTTTGGTAATTTGCGGTTGTATAACAATGGTGTATCTTCCAACTCACGTTTGCGTAAAATGACAGCCGGTCGTTTACTACATTCAGCAGAATCCCAAATGATAGGACTCGGCGAGGTGGTAAGATAGCCACTGTCATCCTTAAGCCTGCGGACACAAGGAGTAGCAAGGGAAGTCTCGTCCATCTGTAAAATAGAAGTATATAAAATAAAAATACACCATATATATAAGTCGAAAATTGTCATGACGTACGTTTAAATACTTCAAACACATCAAATAACTACAACCTCAACGGTGATCATTTGTTGACAATCTTGTTGCAGTAACCATTTATTAGTTAACTATTGTAATAATAGGTTTAATAACTTAATGCTATCCAAAATATATTAAATCTGTGTTATGCTAATTTAGAGATATACATACGACATGTATTAAAACGCCAACTCTTTTATGATATCTTGGCCCATTCCGTCGTTTCAGCCCAACTCCAAACAACAGACATCTTTATAAACGCAGGTATCGTTTGAATTTCCAGCTTCTGCTTGTACAGTATGAATTAACGAATCACAGAACGTCTTCTTCAGACCGTCGGTATGAATCGCGGCTTTTGATTGGTTTGGGGAATTGTGAACTGCTCATATGTCAAAGATTATCAAAGGTTAGTTACTAACCATTTTTCTATTTTTAATCAATAAATATTTCATAGGAAGTGATTTTGACATCTAACTACGTTACCCCAGGACTTGTAGATAAACAGCTTGCCTAGAATCCCTAAATATATCGGGTTGAGTGTTAATTAAGAAATAATTACACAAATTATACCGAATCTTATTAACAGATGCTGTACCGAAAATCTCATTCATTCTCTTTGGTATTTCCTAAATCTTGTTCAATCTTTGCAATGATCCAATCGGTAGCAACTTGCCCCTGGGCATGGCGTAGTGTGTCAAGGTCATTATTCATGATAAAATTAGGATAAAATTAGTTCCTATGAACAAAGGAGTTTCGTAAAAAACTTCAGATGTGAACACAGATGAATGAAGGCAGCATGGATGACAATTTTGTGCTATGGTACAGGCTTTTCTGACCATAGACGACCGCAGGGGGCCGTGCCCCCCCTGGAATCCCAAGAATATTTCGATTGTTCATTGTCACACCAGTTTATTTCATAAGTTGAAGTTCTGATTTAGATGTAGGGATCACTCTCGAGTTTCATTTAACTTAGCAAGGTTGGTTCTTAAGTTTAGGGGCTGCGACAACGCGGTCATGTAGCCCCGTGTACTTTGGGTGTGTGTAGAATATGTCTGATAACCGGTGTTAATTGTGATGACTGTATTAGTGTGTGTTATCTGTTTTTTAATTCAAGTAATAGGACTGCAGACTTTTGAATTTTTCAAATAGTTCCTACTTTTGCTGCCCAACGCCACCGGCAACGACTACTAGTTCAGAACTTAGCTACCAGACGCCAGCGCAGTTGGCTCTTGGCAACGAACGTAGGAACCTAAGAGCGTTGTTTACATTAACATATACAATTTAGCTTCACACAGGTGTAATTAGTGGAAGGTTCTTTAACATGCCATAAATCTATGACATGGGACCGCCGGCTTTACTTCCCCTCCGAAGGAAGGCATACTGAGGGATGTTTAATCCGACGACTTCAGCCCGATTTGATCCCGCGATCTTGGGCATAGAAGCTCAGCATGCGACCAACTACGCCACCGAAGCCGTCTTAACTTAGTAATTTGGGATTATTTGAAAACATGTCTAGTTATTTAGAAAATCGGCGAACTGGATTAACATTACCATTTTAATGAACTGCTTGATTTTAGCCTATTTTCATTGATGAAAAAAATAGGCTTATGACCGTTTGTCCGCGTGTAGGCCTACAGTATGCGTATGTGTATGTGCCCCTGATAAAATCTGAACGGCTGGAGCGATTTCAATGAAACTCGATAAGGTCATATTACTATTTCGTCCGACCCCGACCGTGCCCTTCAAATGTTATTACGTCTGACCAATCCAACATGGCGGCTGTGCGAAATATTTCACCGGCATTCTATATCTCCGAAACTATTACTTACCGGTATATCATCCTGGAATTTTGTACGGTGATAAAGGGCACTACTAGAAGTTAACCACGGCCGACTGAATACGAGCTGCGCTGAGCGCATTCAGTCGGCCGTGAGTTAACACATGTGACTTTCAAAAACCTGTTAAATACAAAACGAACATGGCGGCCAAGCAATGTTGGAACGTTTAAATAGACTTTTCTCGCGATGTAACCATCTGAGCGCGCAGTGAAACATAGTACAGCTAATATTTATACACATTGTAATGCACTGACATCTAATTTAGCTCAAATTTGTACATAACCACAAGATGGTGGCTGTGCGAAATTTAAAAATTAAGTTTTCATTTCTTGTGTCCTAATCAAACGATCGAAGTCAACGTTTGAATAATGAACCTACGCAATAATCGACATCAAACAGTACATAACTCTATGGCCTACGTACCAAAAAATCAAAACTGGCCACCTTCCAAAATATTTAGACGGTTCTCAATATCTAATAATCTATGACAGCAATCAAACTGAAATTTTGTATGTTGATAAAGGCTATGAACATAAGTTCATCTATGGGACTTTTAATAACCTGGTGAGCACAAATCCAACATGGCGGCGACGCGAAACTTACATATTTAAATGGACGTTTCTCGCGATTTAACCATCCGAGCGCAGTGAAACTTGGTACAGTAAATTCTTATACAAATTTTAATCCACTGATATCTAATTTATTTCGATTGTTTTCATAACCACAAGATGGCGGCTGTGCGAAATTTAAAAATCTCGTTTTTATTTCTTGTGTCCGAATCATGCGATTGAAGTTTGAATAATACACCTACGTAATAATCTTCATGCAATAGTACATAACTATATGGCCGACATATATAAAAATCCAACATGGCGACCATCCGAAATATTTAGACGGTTCTCATTATCTATGAATCTATTACCGGTGCTGAATCAAACTGAAATTTTGTATGTTGATAGAGGCAATGAACGTAAGTAGGATATACGAAAATAGGCTATTTAGTTCTTCACGGAACTAATTGTTTATTTTTGTCGATAGTGGTGATACTCAGTGGCGTATCAAGGCTACTTGGCGCCCGGGGCTAGCTAGATTGTAGTCGCCCCCTAACACTAAAAAGGTTCAAGGATCAATGAGTTTCATTTAAACCCAGTTTAATGTTCATAACTTAAATATTATTTTTAATAAGTAGTATGTCACTATAACTCATTATAAAGAGAAAAATATGAATCAAATAAAATTGTAAGTATTAAAAGGTTATATTGGCTTTCACGGCCGGTGAATTAAAACTCAGCAATTCTTCTAGGTTTGTGCCGTGTCTTGTGTGGGGTTTCGCCTAGGACACCAAGCTAGGCTCATCGGCGGGCTCTTGGTGTCCCCGCCCGGACCCCCACAGGAGTGACGAACTGCGCGCCACCTCCCTTTATATAAGGTGCAACTGCACCACTTGACTACGAGAACTAAAAGCTCAAGCAGCCTTAACCTCCCTATGAAGGCTTCAAAAAAGATGGTATATTGGCTTTCACGGCCGGTGAATTAAAACTCAGCAATTCTTCTAGGTTTGTGCCGTGTCTTGTGTGGGGTTTCGCCTAGGACACCAAGCTAGGCTCATCGGCGGGCTCTTGGTGTCCCCGCCCGGACCCCCACAGGAGTGACGAACTGCGCGCCACCTCCCTTTATATAAGGTGCAACTGCACCACTTGACTACGAGAACTAAAAGCTCAAGCAGCCTTAACCTCCCTATGAAGGCTTCCAAAAAGATGGTATATTGGCTTTCACGGCCGGTGAATTAAAACTCAGCAATTCTTCTAGGTTTGTGCCGTGTCTTGTGTGGGGTTTCGCCTAGGACACCAAGCTAGGCTCATCGGCGGGCTCTTGGTGTCCCCGCCCGGACCCCCACAGGAGTGACGAACTGCGCGCCACCTCCCTTTATATAAGGTGCAACTGCACCACTTGACTACGAGAACTAAAAGCTCAAGCAGCCTTAACCTCCCTATGAAGGCTTCCAAAAAGATGGTATATTGGCTTTCACGGCCGGTGAATTAAAACTCAGCAATTCTTCTAGGTTTGTGCCGTGTCTTGTGTGGGGTTTCGCCTAGGACACCAAGCTAGGCTCATCGGCGGGCTCTTGGTGTCCCCGCCCGGACCCCACAGGAGTGACGAACTGCGCGCCACCTCCCTTTATATAAGGTGCAACTGCACCACTTGACTACGAGAACTAAAAGCTCAAGCAGCCTTAACCTCCCTATGAAGGCTTCCAAAAAGATGGTATATTGGCTTTCACGGCCGGTGAATTAAAACTCAGCAATTCTTCTAGGTTTGTGCCGTGTCTTGTGTGGGGTTTCGCCTAGGACACCAAGCTAGGCTCATCGGCGGGCTCTTGGTGTCCCCGCCCGGACCCCCACAGGAGTGACGAACTGCGCGCCACCTCCCTTTATATAAGGTGCAACTGCACCACTTGACTACGAGAACTAAAAGCTCAAGCAGCCTTAACCTCCCTATGAAAGCTTCCAAAAAGATGGTATATTGGCTTTCACGGCCGGTGAATTAAAACTCAGCAATTCTTCTAGGTTTGTGCCGTGTCTTGTGTGGGGTTTCGCCTAGGACACCAAGCTAGGCTCATCGGCGGGCTCTTGGTGTCCCCGCCCGGACCCCCACAGGAGTGACGAACTGCGCGCCACCTCCCTTTATATAAGGTGCAACTGCACCACTTGACTACGAGAACTAAAAGCTCAAGCAGCCTTAACCTCCCTATGAAGGCTTCCAAAAAGATGGTATATTGGCTTTCACGGCCGGTGAATTAAAACTCAGCAATTCTTCTAGGTTTGTGCCGTGTCTTGTGTGGGGTTTCGCCTAGGACACCAAGCTAGGCTCATCGGCGGGCTCTTGGTGTCCCCGCCCGGACCCCCACAGGAGTGACGAACTGCGCGCCACCTCCCTTTATATAAGGTGCAACTGCACCACTTGACTACGAGAACTAAAAGCTCAAGCAGCCTTAACCTCCCTATGAAGGCTTCCAAAAAGATGGTATATTGGCTTTCACGGCCTAGCTTGGTGTCCTAGGCGAAACCCCACACAAGACACGGCACAAACCTAGAAGAATTGCTGAGTTTTAATTCACCGGCCGTGAAAGCCAATATACCATCTTTTTGGAAGCCTTCATAGGGAGGTTAAGGCTGCTTGAGCTTTTAGTTCTCGTAGTCAAGTGGTGCAGTTGCACCTTATATAAAGGGAGGTGGCGCGTAGTTCGTCACTCCTGTGGGGGTCCGGGCGGGGACACCAAGAGCCCGCCGATGAGCCTAGCTTGGTGTCCTAGGCGAAACCCCACACAAGACACGGCACAAACCTAGAAGAATTGCTGAGTTTTAATTCACCGGCCGTGAAAGCCAATATACCATCTTTTTGGAAGCCTTCATAGGGAGGTTAAGGCTGCTTGAGCTTTTAGTTCTCGTAGTCAAGTGGTGCAGTTGCACCTTATATAAAGGGAGGTGGCGCGCAGTTCGTCACTCATGTGGGGGTCCTGGCGGGGACACCAAGAGCCCGCCGATGAGCCTAGCTTGGTGTCCTAGGCGAAACCCCACACAAGACACGGCACAAACCTAGAAGAATTGCTGAGTTTTAATTCACCGGCCGTGAAAGCCAATATACTATCTTTTTGGAAGCCTTCATAGGGAGGTTAAGGCTGCTTGAGCTTTTAGTTCTCGTAGTCAAGTGGTGCAGTTGCACCTTATATAAAGGGAGGTGGCGCGCAGTTCGTCACTCCTGTGGGGGTCCGGGCGGGGACACCAAGAGCCCGCCGATGAGCCTAGCTTGGTGTCCTAGGCGAAACCCCACACAAGACACGGCACAAACCTAGAAGAATTGCTGAGTATTAAAAGGTTAGTTTGTTTGTAAAATAATAACTACAAATAAAAATTGGCTAGACATGGACTGAAGTGAGGAAGGAACGGCATAGGAAACGAATGCGGGAATACTGGGCGACCGTTAAGGTCCAGGCGCAAAGGCATTGAAAAGGGCAGTTGTGTTGAAATAACGTGGTCCGTAGATGGCCGAAACGACAGCAAGAAGAAAGATAAAAGAAGTTTCAGAGTCATAAAAAAATTAAAAATGTGCCTTCCTAGCCTTGATGGATGCAAACTTATTTAAATAGAGTTGAAGTTTATAGTAGCAGCCACATCACGTTTAATTTATAAAATTGCTAAATTACATAGTCTTCCTTGCGTCATTGTGGATCGTAAATAATTTTAATAAGCTTCAGCTTACTAAAAGATTGTTCACAAGATGCCACAGACACTGGAATAATTAAAAGTAGTTTGAAAGCGATGATCACGTTTCTGTATGCCTCTAACCCCAAACAAGATAAATGTAACAAAATATCTTTGGGTTTCTTCAAGTCGATCTATTCATTATTTTTCTTTGATCTTCGTAATAAAACTATGACATCTTTAACATCTTCAAAGAGTTCTTCTCCGTTAAAATCTTCAGGGTAGCCTACTTCTCTGCAAGTTAAAACATTTCCTCTTTAGAGTGTTCAAAACTTTTTCATTTGGAATTTCATTATGAATGGATTCATCAAAATTACAGAGGAAGGCAAAACGTCCATCCAGTTCCTTGATATTGGCGAACCGTTCACTTAACTCAGGAATAAGTTTATCTAATTGTAAGATCTCTATTGTGCTGCGCTTTACTTCATCTTTCCAGGAAAGTCCAGCACAGTCCAGCACAGTCCAGCATCATCAGTGGCTTCCCCTGGCATTTTCCGCTCCACTCTTTGTTTTCGTTCCGTGGGTTCTCCCCATTCCTCACACTTCTTAATTAGTAGCTTTTGATATAACATCAACTGGAAGGGTTTCTCTCCACATATTAAGCTGATCTTGGAGAGCTTGTAGGCAAGTTATTACATAAGTGAACGAAATGCCTTCGATTTGCAAAGTTTTCTGCGTTCGGTCAATTTTTGTAAGTACCTCAGCCCAGAAAAATAGCAGAGTTACAATTCTTTCTATTGCATTAACAGCGCTGCATTATGTTTGGTATCGATGGTTCAATTGCAGTGTCTCTCAATTTTTCTAGAGCATGAAGCACTCCATCTAACTGAGATGATAAGGCTTTCACGGCTTCTGCTTTAGAACTCCATCTTGTATCTGAGTAGCCCTTTACCAATAAGCTGACATGTTTCTTGAGGACACTCCACCTGTGAGTCGAACTAGAGAAAAATGCATACATTTTGTGAACTGTTCCAAAAAACGTCACTGCATAAACGTTGACATGAGCAGCATGAACGCCAACCAAATTGAGTGAGTTGTTGTCACAGGGAACAATTCTTTTAAACGTTGTTGGACACCATTGTGAATTCCTCCCATTGTCGCCTGATTGTCGAAGGACTGACCTTTAGAGTCTGCCAAGTTCAAGCCATATTCCTCCAGTTTCTTTTTTATTACCTCAGAAATTCCATTGGCAGTGTTGTCTTTGATTGAAATAAAATCTGGTTGGTTCCCTAGTTTAGGGGCTGCGACAACGCGGTCATGTAGCCCGGTGTACTTTGGGTGTGTGTAGAATTTGTCTGATAACCGGTGTTAATTGTGATGGCTGTATTAATGTGTGTTATCTGTGATTCTGGTAGGAGGACTGCAGATGATTTTTTTTAAGTAGTTCCTACTTTTGCTACCAAATGCTACCGTCCACGATACCTAGCTGCAGACGTGGCTACTAAATGCCATCGCAGTCAGCACCAGGAGGCGAACGTTGGAACTAATATAGCGTTATCAAAATAACCTACAAATGTTAGCTTCCAGAAGTGTAGTTTGTGGAAGGTTCTTTTTCATGCCATAAATCTATGACATAGGACCGCCGGCTTTACTTCCCCTCCGAAGGAAGGCATAAAACATTCCTTGATTTTAACTGAACTTTTCTTTACTTCCACAAATCGTATTACCTGTGACATTTGTTCGTCATGTGACGTGTCAGGAGTGCTATCAAATATAATACTGAAGTACTTAGCACACCTGCAGGAAATAATAATATTGTTACGAACGAGGTCCCCTTAAAGGTTTATAAATTCATTCTGTATTCTAGGTAAAGATATGATAAATGTCGAGGGTTATTGGACACTGATTGAAAATGGGCCCTCATAACGGGATCAAATTTAGCCAAATATTGCAATAGAGAAAAAAGATTCTCTGAACTGCTGAAAAGTTGTCATAAACGATATCGAACTCTCAAGTGCTTTGGTACGTTGCTGTTTCAGTTGTCTAATTTGAGCCCCACTTGCCTTGTGTCTTTTCATTAAGGACACTGAAATACAATGAAACTAATTACCGTTTACTGTTATCAATTATGATTCTTGGTGTTGATTGAATAATGATTCGAGGTTAAAATTGCTTCAGCCAATAGCAAACGAAATAAGAGGAAACACTGTGATATTTTTCAGTTTTAAATTGTTTTAGAGGAAGTCACCTAATATTTTTGGCTAGTGCTAATTGCCCTTACCTGTTTTCTAGTTGTGCATGAACAGGAATTACTCGTAATTTTCAACTAAACGTGTAAACACACTGTATATTCACAATTCATTGATACACAACGACTGCGAAATGAACGCAACTTAACTCCACAAATGAATGGACCAACATTGAGACAATAAATACAGTGATGAAACCCATCGATAAGATGGAGAGGAAGGGAGACAATATACGGCCTGATGCAGACCGCACGGACGAAAGCACGAGGAGTAGGGAAGCCAGAGAAGAGGACGCCGGTTTTGAAGTAGTGCGCCGACGGCGATACAGATCGGACAGGAGAAATAAAATCATCATTGGAACGGATGAATCACCAAATTCCATTTTGCAGGCAGGACAGAGAACCGCTTGGCTATACGTGGGACGACTATCACAACAGACCACCAGTGAGACACTTAAAGATCATTTCTCCACGAAAGGAATTCAAAAACCCACAAGCTGCGAAGAATTGCGAACTATAGGGACAGATAAGGCCTTTGAATTAGGACTTCCCTTTAAAGACTTAAATCAAGTGGAAAAAGCAGAGTTTTGGCCAAAAGGAATCCTCGTGCGGCCCTTTCGAGCCCCCAGACAGAGACAGTTCATCAGAGGGGTTGATCTGGAATAGATCCATGCAGGGAATGACACAGTTGCGAATGTTATTATGGAATGTGGAGGGACTGAGAAATGCAATTAGCCTTCTACCAGACGATATGTTCGAACGCTATGACATATTGATATTGACGGAAACGATGCTAACGACAGAATGGGCTGCAGGAAACGCATATACGATTAACAGATTAGCAAGACAGGGACAACGAGGGAGACCATCAGGAGGCATCACATGCCTTCTGAATCCGATACTTTCGCCATTTAGAATTATATATGATTCAGAAAACGTCCTTGTGATAAAAGCAAGTTTATGTGTAATCATATGCATGTACTTTAAACCAGAAATGGCCCAAGATGAAATAATTGGGGAATTATCACTTGCGCTGGAAACAACAGGTTGCAACGAGACAGTCATTGCGGCCGGCGACTTGAATTGTCGCATAGATAAATACTCTCTCAAGACAACTCATGTCATGGAATTTTTTGAAGAAGCCGGTTTCACCCTCATTAACGAAAGCAATAGACCCACAAACTTCTGCCATAACGGATCCAGTGTAATAGATCTAGTTTTCACAAACGAGTTTAATATCAAGGCGGTTCAGCAGAGTACTCTTGGAGAGACTCTAAGGAAACACTTGCCAGTTTTGACAATATTTCAAATGTTCTCCTCCGATTCCAGGAAGTACGGAAGACCACAGTGTACGTCTCGGAAATTAAATCCAGTTTTGTTGAGTGAGTCGGAAATAAGTATGGAGCTAATTTCGTTAGGTAACTTGGACGCGGCAGCGATCAGGTTAGAGTCTCTTATCACAAAAACCACGTTTGCCGCTTCAAGGGAAAGAAAGGCAAAGAGGTGGTTTAATGAAAGTTGCTACATGGCCCGTAAAGAAGCATTAGAAGCTCTACACATAGCTCGCATGGATCCATCAGAACATCTTCTGAAGGTTTATCGGCTCAATAGGAAGAAGTACAAGGACATACCACAAACTGCCAAAGAATCCTACCACCAGGAGGAAGAAAGGAAACTAATTTATGAAGCAGAAGATAACCCTTATAAGGCGCTGAACCCTAGGCAACCAAAATATCCTAGAAACATTCCAATAGAGACTTGGGAAGACCACCTGACAGTAGTTTTACAAGGAAGGGATACCCGTCCTATTATTCGATCACCGCCCTTCCCTATTTTACTAGAGGAATCAGAGCTGCTCTCGGACATGGAGGTCATGATGGCTATACAAAAATCAAAGAATAACAAGGCGTGTGGGCCTGACCTCATATACAACGAGCACCTAAAGCTTGCATCAATTGAACTGAGTAGATGCTCAGTCGCTCTTTTTAATGCATGTTTAAGATATGGTACAATCCCTCACAGGTGGAGAAAATCGACAATAAAGATGCTGTATAAAGGAAAGGGAGATTGTGGGGACCCTAACTCGTACAGAGGAATTGCCCTAGAATCGACAGTATTGAAACTCCTCAGCAATATAGTTTGCATTCGTTTGACAAAGGCAATAGAATCTCAGATACCGGAAGAGCAATTTGGTTTTAGGGTACGATCTGCAACTCAGGCTATGCAATGTCTGCAGGCTGACAAAGAAGAAGCCCTGAAACCACCCGGGGGAAAACTACATGTGGTATTCTTGGACTATGCAAAGGCCTTTGATACCATCAATAGACAAATGCTAGTAAGGAAATTAGACAACATGATTGGTGAAGTCAACTACTTGGCGAGATTTGTTAGGACCCTGTTGAGCGAAAACTACATCGTAATTTCGGACAACATTACAACTTCCAAGGAAATACAGCAAACAATTGGAGTACTGCAGGGGGATCCCTTAAGCCCCATCCTCTTCGCTCTTGCTACGGCAGATGTGGTGGAAATATTACCCCCAAATGTAAAAATATACATTTACGCAGACGATATGGCTCTAATTTCAACCAGTGAAAAGGATTTACAGCAGGCGTTTGACAGTTGCGGAGTGGGCGGAAGAGAATGAACTCTATCTGAATGAAAGGAAAACAGTTGCAATGACTTTCAGAAAAGGGGGAAGAGGGGGGACAATTCTCTGCAAAAATAGACCGCTGGAATGTGTTACGCACTTCAAGTATCTGGGGGTGACGTTCCAGACTCACGGAAACGTCTTCACTATTCACATCAAGGACAGAACAAACGCGGTTAAAAAGGCCATGAGTGATATACGACATCTCCGAACACTGTCATTACAGACAGCGATGAGACTTTTCTCGCTGAAGATTATTCCTGTAGTTGCATATGGTTTGGAAAGTATTTGGCATCACCTTAAATATAAGCACCTCGTAGAGTTGGAGAAGGTGAAAGCTACCTACCTGAAGAGGGTAATGTGTCTTTCGAAATTCACTCTTTCTCGGTTGGTGTATGAACTCGCGAAAGAGCCTCCTTTTGTTGAAGACCTCAGATTACAGCTGCTCCTGTCATCTACATCGGGGGGCGTGGTGGCTCAGCGGTCTAGCTGTATGCCTCTCACCAAGGCGGACCAGGTTCGATTCCCGGTCAATGCATGTGAGATTTTCGATGTTAAATGCCATGTCCTGTGGTTCGGATTCCACGTAAAATGGAGTTCCCGTGGCTTATGATCGCGAGATTAACGGTCACGTTAAACTACAAGCTTCCTTTTTTTTCATCTACATCGGGTTATGAGAGACTAATGCAGGAAATTAAGTTAAAGAGAGGAAGCATATGGCAGGAATTTTATATCACGGTTGCGATGACATCGCTGGATTGGACGAGGGGTCTCTATGAGATGAGGCACTTGATAACCAGATTCGCGGTGCATGGATTCCACTTCAGGGTGTGTGCAAACAAAATGTACCATCAGCCGGATTGCTGGTGCGTGTGTGCCCTGTGCGGCAAAGCATGTGACAGATATCATGTAAAGCAGTGTGATCAGGGGAAGTTATCTCTGTCACAGTTTTGTACCAGTGATCAGGGCCGGATTTACCGTAAGGCAAAATAGGCACGTGCCTAGGGGCGCCGCAATCCAAGGGGCGCCGCAAGGCGCACCTTCGGTTAGGCAACCGGCAATGATCTGTACTGGAGGCGCCCCGAAGGGCACCGCCGTCAGGCACCCTCTTTGCTAGGGCTTTAAATGGCTAAGTTAGGATTATAGCAGTATACATGCTAAAATAAATATTGAGAAATGAGCAGAGACATTTATAAATAATATCGTGTCTTTGTCGCATGCCCGCCCATGCCCTTCCACTTCGTTATGCCGCTCGACGCCCTTTCGTCCCGACAATTGTGAGAGGGGAGGTGAGGTGGGCGAGCGGAGCTGTGCAGCGCGCACTGTTGTTGCGGTAGCTGGATTTGCTTGCATTGTAGTAGCATCGAAGTGCCTCCCGCCCCACCCCCCTTGCCTGTCCTGTGTGCGAGTTCGAGCTTGCGTTGTGTTGTGATGTGATCTGCAAGTAAATGTTTTAAACTATGGTCAGCAAAAAGTTGTCTGGTTACCAAAACCGGGTCCGCAAGCTGAAGAGGATAAGAACGCCGAGGTTATCCTGTCAAAATGTCGGAAAATAAATGAGATGCTTAGTGCGCGTGTGAATCCTACACCTCCAACGCAAATTCGGATAACAATAACAATTCTTGCTCTGCGGACGCATTGACTGCGATGGTGTTCAGCAACTTGAGGTAAGCTACCTTACACGAATTACTTGACGCAAAGTAGGCCTTTCCCAATTGGCGATTTCTTGATACGCTGTTGCACAAAGTGATATACGTAAAAACTCAAGACTGGGCTCGAAACCGTACCGTGCCTGCAGAGTGTATTAAAAGTTGTTCTTTTTAAATTTACTATGTTTGAAGTGCTCTAATTAATACGGGATTTTCCCTTTCAGCTCCAGCAAGCCAACATTGATGAAATAGAGAATGAATAGTCTACATTTAATTCAAATGACACCTTAGGGGGAGAAAGCAACGAAAATTTAAATTTGCCTCAGCGGACAAACAACACTCAGCAAGCAAGGAACCGGTGACGGTGATAACAATGAAGTAGAGGGGAGTTCGATATTTTCAACACTCAACAATGGTAGGGAGGGCAACAGCGCAACGCCTAAGCCTCTGCACTTTTTTTTTGTACTGCTGTGGCGCGTTTATGTTGCCAACTTTTGAACAATATATACCATACAATACAGTAACTGTGATGCAGTAGCGCTTCTTTGTGATGTGGGCGCGGAGGTTCCGGACTAAAATGTTTCTCGCATAAGTTGGTTTAAATATTGGTGAACACTTTTTGTTTCTTTGATTATTAAAGAAACTAAATTTGATGATCACTATTTTTCTTCCAATCCTTTCTAACGCAGACAAAAGCTCTAGCAAAGCTATCGTAATGACATAAATAGATAAAAAAAATAATGGTACCATAAAAAATACAGTTACAAATAACCAAACATGCAGGTCACTGCAATCATTGCCTCATGGCCTCGTAACCTTCTCAATAACACCCGAACGACTAAAAATAAATAAAATAATAAAACATTCATTTATTATGATTTTTAAAAGAATGTAAATGTAGTACGGTAGACTCCTGGGATAAAGAAATATTGATGTATTCGAAACATTATTTTGTTGCAGTGTCCGATATCTGAGGTACGACCAGTGTCGCCCAAGAAAACATCAGCACATGGTCTCGTTGTGCACTTGCACTCCGCCGATCCTGCGACGTGGACGATCAGTGAAGAGATGTGTGATCTTGTAGCAACTCACGGAGTTCAGCAGAACATCAACGATGGTTTTTGTGCTTCTAAGAGAGTTTTTAGCGACAAAACTAGGTATCTGACCAAAAAAAAAAACATGTTTGTTCGTACAATGAAAAATGGAGAGATTCAAGATCGTTAGTGGCTTGTTTACTCACAAAGTACAGGCTGTGTGTTTTGCGCGGCTTGCTTACTACATATTCCTCGTCGAAGGAATCATCATTAACTCGAGGATTTAATGATTGGAAAAATGCTAACTGTCGCTTAGAGGCTCATGAAACCTCAGTCTCACATAAGGACTGCGCTGCAAGAACAGGAAAAGCGCGTCGAGTCGTGTAGATATGGCATTAGTTGGACAGCTCGAGTCTGAAACTTTCTATTGGAGGGAGGTCTTACGTCGTATCTGTGAGGTTATCAAATCCTTGGCAATAAGAGGGCTTGCATTTCGAGGAGACGACGAACATTTTGGCAGCGATTCCAATGGCAATGTTTTAGCTACACTTAAACTGTTGGCAAAGTTTGACCCATTTTTAGCCGCACACATGGAAAAGTACAGTGAGAAGGGAAGTGGAAGTACATCTTACTTGTCGAAAACAACGTTTGAAGAAATTATCACAGTCATGGGGGCCGAAATTCAAAAGGCTATTGTTGGAGAAATAAAGCAGGCTTAGTATTTTGGAATAAGTGTTGACTTGACGCCGATTTCTCCCACACCGATCAGTTGACTTTTATCATTAGATATGTTACGGCCAATGATGAACCAAAAGAAAGGTTTCTAGGTTTTATGGCGCGCATCGGGCACAAGTCAGAGCAGCTTTTTGATGCAGTAAAGGCTAAGTTGGAAGATCTGGATGTGAAAGTGGAGGATATTCGAGGCCAAACTTACGATAACGGAAGTAAATGTCCGGCGAATATTCCGGGTTGCAAGCTCGAATAGCGGCCTTGAATCCCTTAGCTCTCTATGCACCATGCTCACCCCAATCACTAAATTTGGTTGGAACTCATGCCGCTGAATCTTGTTCAGAATCTGTAAGGTATTTTCAACAGCTCAAGAACTGTACAACTTTTTTACTGCTTCGACCTACGGATGGGAAATTTTAAATAACTTTATTGCTCGCGTACTAAACAGCCTGTCAGTGACTCGGAGGTTGGCACGATATGACGCTTGTCAAGCTCTGAGGGAAGGCTGGTGTGGCATCGTGGCAGCTCTTGAGAGTATAGTACACGAAGACAGAAACCAAATGCAAGCACTCGAAGTGAAGCCAAAGGCATCTTAAGTAATATCCTACAAATAGAAAGTGCTTTCCTAGTTGTTTTCTGGAGTACCATTCTACAACCATTCTACAAAGATTTAATACAGTCAGCCAGAAGCTCCAAAAAGTTAGCACTAATTTGAACACTGTGGTAGAATGTTACGCTTCTTTAGCGGAATTTGAGCAAGTTTAAGAGATAATTTCGATGTCTATGAGAAAGAAGCCAAAGAATTAAGCAGTATTGCTCAATATTCTTACGACCTAAAGAGAAGACCGGAATGAAAGACTAGGAATGATGAGATAAAGCAAGGAGAATATGTGCCGTCAGAGGGCTCAGAAAATTTTCGCGTCAATGTATTTTATGTAATTCAAGATGTACTAAGTGCTGAGCTTAAGAGGCGAAGTCCTCCATAAGAGATTTTATTTTCTAGAAAACCTGTTAGACCTAGATGGACCAATTATTAAAAAATTCGCTGACGATCTCTCAGACATGTATGTGGATGACTTAGAAAGTGCACTGGCTGACGAGTGCTTGCATTTAAAGAACATTTAAAAATTGCACATTTTAAAAGGTAAGTCAGCCTCTGAGCTCAGCACTTTCCTTCATTGAAAAGATTTACACGATATGTACCCGGACGTAAACATTACTTTACGGATTCTTCTCACCATTCCAGTGACCAATTGTTCCGGAGAAAGATCATTTTCGGTACTGAATCGCGTCAAGAACTATTTGCGGTCAGTCACTAAAGAAGAAAGGTTAAAATCTATTGCACTCCTAGCGATTGAAAAAGATATGACGAAAAACTTGAACTGCGATGCCATAATTAATGAATTTGCCGAAAAGAAGGCAAGAAGGAAACTTTTGAATAATTCTCGTTGTGCTTGAGGCAGGCCCCGTTATGTTTTCATTCGTGTTTTTAATCTGCACTTTAATTTCTCTAAAAGATATTGCAGGACGATTATGCAGTTGGCCTTATTTGTATTTTAGAGGCGCTTTGTTCAATTTAAAATGTCGTTCGTAACACTGCTCTTCATGCGTTTTAAAATTAGTGTGTGTTCTACTATTTTATTACTATATTTCGTGCTATCGCAGTTCATTCAGTTACAGCAGTAAATAATGTTTATATTTTTAAGCTACTCTTCTTTTTTGTTGTATGAATTAAGGCTAAACATTATTTTTGGAAAGGGTATTCATAAAGAGTTTTGGTTGCATAAAAGTTAACTATATAACAAAAGAGAAACTGTTCCGCCTAGTCAATACATTTATTTCAAACAAGTTATAAATATTGTGGGGTTTGAAGCCATTTTTTCAGTGTTGCCTTAGTAAACAAGAGTTTAGTGCTTTTCAGTCGGTCAACATATTATTTATTAATCTCGTGTAATTTATTTCAGGAGTATGGCATAACCCAGCTCTTTTGGGTACATTCATGTTGACCGACTGAAAAACACTAAACTCTTGTTTATAAGTTATGAACTTGTTATTATATGGTACATGTTTCAGGGCCTCTAGTATTGGTCCCTTCTTCAGCCATAAATTAAGATGTAAAATTTCAGAGCACAATTTAAAAGTTAACTGTTTCATGTAGTTTTACTCCTAGCTGTTTTTTAGCCTATTTTCAATTTTGAAAAAATAGGCTTATGAGATCACCTTTTGTCCTTGTGTGTGTGCGCGCGCGCGCGTGTGTGTGTGTGTGTGTGTGTGTGCGTGCGGTGTGTGTGTGTGTCCCCCTAATAACTTTTGAACGGCTGGAGCGATTTCAATGAAACTCGGTAAGATCATAGCCCCATTCTGGCCGACCTCGACCGTTTCCTTCAAATTTTATTGTCTCTCACCAATCCAACATGGCGGCTGTGCGAATTAATTCACCAGCATTCAGTATCTCCGAAACTATTACAGATATCACCCTGAAATTGTGTACGGTGATAAAGGACTTTACTATACGTTCACCTAAGAAACCTTCAAAAACCTGGTATCTACAAAACCAACATGGCTGCCAAGCGAAGTTGAGACTTTTAAATAGACTTTTCTCGCGATTTAACCATCCAAATGTAATGAAACTTGGTACAGCAAATATTTATACACATTATAATTTACTGGCATCTAATTTAGTTCAATTGTTTACATAACCTCAAAATGGCGGCTGTGCGAAATATTTCACTGGCATTCTATATCTCTGAAACTATTACAGATATCACCCTGAAATTTTGTACGATGATAAAGGTCTCTGCTGCAAGTTTATCTATGTAACATTCAAAAACCTGTAAAGTACAAAACGAACATGGCGGCCAAGCGAATTTGAAACATTTTTATAGACTTTTCTCGTGATTTAACCATCTGAGCGCAGTGAAATGTGGTACAGTAAATGATTATACATATTGTAATGCACTGGTATCAAATTTAGTTCAATTGTTTTCATAACCTCAAGATGGCGGCTGTGCGAAATTTTAAAATTAAGTTATTATTTCTTGTGTCGTTATCATGCGATCGAAGTGAAAGTTTGAATAGTGAAGCTACGCAATAATGTTTCTTTAATGGTACATAACTCTATGGCCTATACATATAACAATCCAAAATAGCGAGCATCCGAAGTATGTTGGCGGTTCTCAATATCTATGAATCTTTTACAGCAGTCAAACTGATATTTTTTATGTTCGTAGAGGCTATGAACATATGTTCACCTATAGGACTTTCAGTAACCTGGTGAGCACAAATCCAACATGGCGGCGACGCAAAGTATAAATATTTGAATGGATGTTTCCCGCGATTTAACCATCCGAGTTCAGTGAAACTTTCCAAGTTAAATGCTTATACAAATGTTAATCCACTGGCATCTAATTTATTTCAATTGTTTTCATAACCACAAGATGGCAGCTGTGCGAAATTTAAAAATCACGTTTTTACTTATTGTGTCCTAATCATGCGATTGAAGTTTGAATACTATACGTACACAATAATCTTCATTTAATAGTTAATAAATTAAAATCCAACCTGGCGCCATCTAAAATATTTAGATGGTTGTCAATATCTACGAATCTATCTCACAATCAAACTGATTTTTTTAAATGTTGATTAGAGGCTATTAACATGAGTAGGATATATGAAAATAGGCTGTATAGTTCTTCACGGAACTACTTGTTTTTAAATTGAATTGACTATGTTTTACCTGCGTAAAAATTCAAGCATAAACTTATGCTGTTAGCCATTTATCGGTTTATTCCTTTTTTTACGAACCTTACCTCATGCGAGTGGCCATGCCTTATCATAAAAATCGAGGGGGGGGGGGGGGTCAAGTGAGGAGGGGCGCTCAATGGAGAGGTGCCTATAGCGTAACTTTGGGTAAATCCGGCCCTGCCAGTGATAAGTAATTAATGATGATGATGATGATGATGACGTTCCAGGAAAAGGTAAGTCATGTTTAATTCAATTGCATATTTTGTGCTCTAATAAATTTATTATAAAGCAAACTAAGGATTAAGGTTAATGACTAGGAAACTATAGTCTCTATTTCAAAAGAATGAACGTGAAGGAAATGGCGGGAGCTTGGAACCGTTGACTGCCGCGGGCTCCTATTGGCTGGATTTTGACAACTAATACCATACGTTGCCAGCTTATTGTCATTCATTCAGTCGTCTGTTAACTGTGTCGGAGTTTGTTTCATTGCCATCGTTTCGTTTACTTTAAGCATCGAGTCAATAAGTTGTAAATAGTACCGCAGGAAGAACGTGGAAAAATGCTGGAAATACAGCTTGAGACCGCGCGCGCCAACCTGTAACGGCCGGCTATCGTTCATTTCGACATCAAACTATTTTCATGGTTAGCCTTGTTTGTTCAATTCAAATTTTAAATATACTTAATTTAGAATACATGCGTGTCTTACAAAATAGGCTATGTACATCTAGTCTTAATGTTTACGTATCAAGTAATGTTCCATTGCATACCGTAGTGTTCAAATTAGCGCTTGTCATTCAATAACCTACAAATCGTCAATGTAAAATCACTGCAATAATATCGCCACAGAACAGCTTGTTTGTGTGCTTGGTGCTAAATACTTTACCTTAACATTACGTATGTGGAGGCTATTATAACCGTACATAGTCGCGATACAGTGAGTGATTGTGCTTGGTATTGTCATGATGTTATTTCTGCGTTCTGTGTTAACTGCTGTAAACTATGAACGACCTTCGCCCAAACTCTTGTTTCATCTTGAAGGATATAATCATTGCATGGTGAGTGTTGATATATTCATCATCATATTACTTTGTGTTTGTATTTTGTATTATATTTGTATAGCTGTCGAGTGTTTGGCCTATTTCTCGTATTTATTGAATAGGCTAACGGTGACAAAGGTAGCATAGCTTCGGTGTGTCATTTATTCACTTTATACCGTATTTCTCTATTTGAATGTCCTCGGCGTTGACTCAGGATCGGCATTTGCATTATATTGCGCATAATAGTACCGAAATAATATCCGAAGTGTAGCCCTGTGTATTATTCGAATCAGCTGTTCTACATCAACAATAAAAACTTGGCAACACAGCTCAGCTGTTCCAAGCTCCCGCCATTTCCTTCACGTTCATTCTTTTGAAATACAGAGTTTTTTTTATAGCAATCGTCAATAATTCTGTTGTGACTTGATGCCCCCACCCCCCGACATCGTCATCAACCACGCATCCCCTCTCCATCCCAGCTCTGATCCCGGTGCTCTGTTTGCCTGTTAACAAAGTACAGTAATAATGACAATTTGACCAATAAGACCGTATATTTTTCCTAAAAAAAGAAATATATTTTTTCATGAAATAAAAGAATATGTTTTTCGATCCCCATCCCCCCGTTGGTACGCTACTGACGTGATACAACTACTTTTCACTTATTTTTAAGAAATGAACATTATGACGATGATTCACAAAGAAAAGCGAACTTCTATGGACAAAAAATCTGAACTAAAAAAAAAACTATTCCTCCCATTCATGCCATGAAGATAATGCACCCAACGTTTTCAGAGCAACCAAATAATGAATATCACGAAAGCAAGTAAGAAATGAAAGGAGTTTTGCGGGGAAGAGGTATACGTCTCATCATCATCGAGTGACTGACAGGTAGGTAATGAAATGAAAAATATTACTTGCCGTAAGCGTATGTGCAATTGTTGACTTTTTAAGCACCCGAACTAAGTATTCTAACAGGTTAAGCTTCAAGTTAATTTTAAGTTATCATTAAAATGTGTAATCCATTAAATTTGATTTCTTATATTAATGCTAATTCTTTCTCATATAATGTGATTATTTTTAAAGCGGTGTCATATTTTGTGCCATGTGGAATATTTGATATGAAAATGAAAATCCACAGCCTGCTTCCAGTCTCCGACCGGGTCAGGAATGGAATGAATGAAGCCCCCATCTAGCGGCGAGGATATGAACTGTGCCGGCTGCCGAGGCCTGACGCACTCCTCTGGGGCAATAATTAAATGAATGACAGATGAAATGAAACGATAGTGGAGAGTGTTGCTGGAATGAAATTTTGACAGGGAAAACCGGAGTACCCGGAGAAAAACCTGTCTGCCTCCGTTTTGTCCAGCACAGATCTCACATGGAGTGACCGGGATTTGAACCACGGACCAAGAGGTGAGAGGCCGGCGTGCTGCCGCTTAAGCCACGGAGGCTAATATTTGATATACCGTAGGTTATTTTATCCAGATTGATTATTAGGTCTTTACATCTATGGCACTGACCTGTGTCAGCAGGGCCACCGAGAGGATTTATGTAATTTTTTCTTGGGCCCCTCTTGAAATACTTTTAATTGTTACTATCCACTACTAGCTATTCCGGAAAGACAATGGCATTTTGAGAAAAGAATCTGATGCACAGTCATAATTTTAAAAAATCATATTTCATAGAAAACATTTTAGTACCGGTATTTTTTTGATGAAATATGTTTTGCAAAGTGCATAAAACAATAGGGATTTTTAGTACAGCTAACAAGCAGAAGAAAATATTTTGCAATTCTGTAAGTCTTCACTTTAATTACCAGTACGTAATGAAAAAAAACGTGCATTTTAAAACTCCACGTTAGTTAGCAGATTTGACACTAAATTGTAGTAGATTATTCATATCTCACAGTCTTATATAGAATTTAATATTCTTCTGGGGTAGAATAAGGTGGTACATTAAAACTTCCTTTTTGTAATTTTCAGAATCGAGGAACTTTTTTTTTTACCAAATGAATGGTTTCTGCTAATACTTACGCACTGTCATATATGCTTCTGAAGTGATTTTCTGCCTCATTTCGCTTGACAGTTAAAAGATGGTAGCGTGAGATATCTTCTGCAGAGCTGTAGACAAATCGTCATCCTTATTCTGCAAAACCTCGGACAGGTTATAATTTATAAACAACATTTTACATAATAGAAAAGTTGCTACAATAAACTGAAACTCACGTGCACCACTAACGGGCCCTCATTTCTCACGGGCCCCTATGCATTTGCCCCCCTTGCTCCTCCCTCTTCAGTCCATCATACAGATATCCGGCTTCGCACGAGCAATTAATTGAAGCGGAGAAGCTAAACTTAAATCACGTAACACATCTACTCTAATCGAAAGTTTTTATCTAATGTCGCGTGAATGTTTTCCCTGATACTGGAAAAGACTCGCTCGCTAGCTAGCTGACTGACTGACACGCTCAATGACAAGCTTACTCACACATTATCCTAATCGATAGTGGACACTGTGCTACGCTGTCTAAGCTGTTAAAGATATATCAGTTCTATGTCAATAACTTACTATTGTTCAACATTGTTCTACAAAATGGTTCGCGACAGCATATATCTATAATACATTTAGTCCAGTCAAATTAGAATTTTTTGCTGCATTAAATCATGTAGCTCAAAAGTTTCAGAAATGTGTAGGGGGAGGTCCCTTGAACAACGCCTAATAAAGTTCCATTGATTTCAGGTGCTGCGGAGGGTGGGGGAGGTTCAAAGGTCCCTTTTTTTTAGGTTCTGGCGCATAGCTTTAAAACAGTGCGTCACACAGCAGCATACTTTTCACAATTAAAGCTTATTACTAGGGTTTGGATGTTTAGGATAAATCTTTTTTTTTTTTTGCCTCTATTTTCATTCCCGATTGGTTTGAGGCAAATCAAGTGACTATCGTCACAATACAGTGGTTTTAATTTGTCATATAAATGCATATTTCGAATATTTTTTACCATTAGGTCATATTTTGAGCATATTTTTGGTAAGAACTTCATATTTCGGTAGTTTGAAGGCCGCTGTAGGTGTGCAAGCATCCTCAACTTACCGAACGGAAACTTGTGTTTACAGAAATAGACTGTAAATAACCACTTAAACATGTATATTCAGAAAATTGATATGAAATTAGGAATACATAATTTAGTTAACAATTTAATCTCGAAGTGTCGCTTGGATATTTAAATCAGTCATTTTCAGGTCTTATTTTGTAATTTTTGAGTCATATTTCGTCATTATTAAGGTCATATTTGCTTGCATATTCGGACTATGTTTAGGTCTTAAACATCCGAGCCCTACTTATTACATTTTCTACAAAATGGTATATTTACATATTTTATCTCCAGGCTACTGTCTCAGAGATATAAGCCGTCGAAAATGGAAAATTTGTGGAATTAATTGTAGTGACTCATGTTTCGTCAAACGTGCCCTTCCAACCCTTTTGCCTTCTATTTTACAGGAAACGCGTGAGAAGGACGTTGTAGAGCATTGAATTTTCTTTAAGAATATATATAGGCCTATACGTTTGCTAATTTATCTTAGAGTGGTCAGAAATTCATTGTTTTTGTTCTTTAATAGTAATAATAATAATAATAATTCAGGAAATGTTGTAGTACCGTACTGTGAACTGTTTGAAAAATCGAAGCGCACCAACAGTATTGGAGCGCTCACCGTGTGGTAGCTGCCAGGCTCGAGCACCGACCAGACATCTCGACAGTTGAGGGTATGGTAGAGATGCTAGACCGAGTAAGTCCTATCTCACTCACAGTTAACTCGGCTGGTCGTTGCCAAAAGATTGAAACGAGGGTAGAGAGGGGCGGACTATAAGACAACACCATGGAACATGACAACCAACACGCTCCTGAAGTCGACGTCACTACTGCTCTGTTGCTAAGCAACTGGCTTAATACAAAATGGCTGCCTTATAGTTTGCTTAGTCTTTGAGCCGTCATTATTTTCCAAATATGGTTTACAACTATGCGCATATGCATGGATGTCCAGAGATAGGAAAGCATACAAAATTATATTTTACTCAGTAATATAACATACCGTAGTTGTCTGTCTAAAGACCACCGTGCAATTCTTAACTCAGGAGTGAGCTCAACTTTGTTCATACTATCTTGAACTTAATCCTAAAACGTTCGCCTCTATTCCGTAGTTCCAACTTTGTAGATGACTTTCAGGAGAGGCTTTTGCCTTATTTCACGCATATTGTACCTTTTGGTCCACAAAATTCAAGACACTGCGCGGTGTTAATGCAGTTTTTCTATGTAGGCCTATAAAAAAATTACAGTCAGTCTGAAAGACTAGATGTTACCGGTATACCATTTCAAATGACGCATGCTACAAATGCTACACATGTTAGAAAGGCTCAGGAGGGCTTTCTGCTTCGCTCGAAGCCCCAGGACTCTTTCAACAGACTCCATTACCCATTAAATTAGGCTTCCCGCGCGGGCACCTCTTTAAAGATCACCCTGTATTTGAGTCTGACATCTTTTACAACTCTTTAAGGGTCACCCATAATTTGAATCTGATATCTTGCAAACCTGTATTTGATTGAATCTAATATACTGTACACCTCGTTAAGTGTCACCCTGTATTTTGCTCTGACATCCTGCACACCACTTTAGGAGGCACCATGTATTCTTGTGTGACATCTTGTGCACCTCTTTAGGAGTCACCCTGTATTCTTCTCTGCCATCTTGTACACCTCTTTAAGAGTCACCTTGTATTCTTAACTGGCGTCTTGTATATCTCTTTAGGAGTCACCCTGTATTCTTATCTGGCATCTTGTACACCTCTTTAGGAGTCACCCTGTAGTCTATTATTTTCGCTTCGCTCGAAGCCCCGGGTCACTCGACGCCCAGGACTCTTTCAACAGACTCCATTAAACCAATAACTCTGGCTTCCCGCATGGCTGCATGACGTCTCGCACTCGCCGTCCTTTACTCATTAATTTAGGCTTCCCGCGCGGCTGCATGACGTCACAGTCTCCGTCTCCGTCCCGCGTAACGTTAGACCCAAAGCATAACGACGAAGTCGACAAGATCATTTGAAATGATAAAACTTTGATGTTCTGTGGCAACCAGTTATTTAAAGCCCGTGCAGTTGCTACTGTCGGGGAAATAAGTATAGATACGGTACTCGAGTTTAGAGGTCAATAAAACCTTGACCCTTAGTCTTACATAAGAACAACCTACACCAAAATTGAAGCACTGGGTTCAAAAGGAAGCTTGTAGTTTAACGTGACCGTTAATCGCGAGATCATGAGCCACGGGACCTCCTTTTTACGTGGAATCCGAACCACAGGACATGGCATTTCACTTCGAAAATCTCACATGCATTGACCGGGAATCGAACCCGGACCGCCTTGGTGAGAGGCATACAGCTAGACCGCTGAGCCACCACGCCCCTGCACTGGGTTCAAGAAGGGGACTAGTCCACTATTTTTATGGTATCTGAGTTAAGAGTTGTGCGGTGTACACTAGTGCACTCTGCTTTATTTAACGTAAAAACGAGACTTATAGCACACTGGGCCATAGGAAAATTCCTTCGTTTAGTTGGAAAAGGGGACTTGTCTAATGACAAGTCCTCTTCTTGCACGAATCTCTCTGCCACTTGGCGAAAACAATGCCACAATAAAAAGAAAACAAGACACAGTATGTAGCCCTTCACAATGGTATGATAAGTACTAGTCTGAAAAAGTTGGTGTTCCAAAAGTGTCCTCAAAGTATGTTTTTTCATTTTGCTAAACATTTTGATTCCTTTTTCAAAACATATGTTACAGTGAAAGAGAATAAATGGGCTTTGACTTCATATAAAATATTTGATTTGTCAGCAACATCAAAATGTGTCCGAGTATCTCCTCTTTGCAGTGGCCTAGTTGCATACGATTTCTCACTTGTAAAACCTGGAAGACATCCTAATATGTCAGGTGTGCCTCCAGCTTACTTTGACCTACTGTCGACCAAAGTATTATGTGCACTCGAGTTTGAAGGTTGTTTGTTAAGTAACCAATAGACTCACATAAAATCCAATAACATCATCATTTTCGTCGTTCTATTTTACGTTAGTTCACATAGGTTTGGAATTTTTAATTTATATTTTAATATTTTTATCGCAGTTGGAACACAAAAAGTGCCCGTTTTTAAGCGTGTTTCGAACATGCGTCACATTTAAGAATTATTATCTCAAAAACCCGTCATCAGTTCGAATCCAAATTTTACCACAATATACATTAGAATGTTGTATAACTGGTTTATTAATTTCAAAATTTTGTGTGTTCAAGAAACAGAGTTGTTATCATTTTTGTAAGGTAACTTTTTCTTGGCTCGGGGTGGTTGGAAAATGTAGTTCTTGGTTGCGTTATAATCCTTATACATCAAAAAGTTATGCTGTATGACTGTGAAATACGTAAATTAATTCACTTATTTTATATCGGTTTGTATTTGTACGGGGAATTAAGACATGGTTCACCAGCTAGCCGCTCCGGGAAATCCTGTACAGCGTTGCTGATATGGAGCCCATCACATCCGAGCGAGGCACGCTATGACGCGTGATGGAGCCCATCTTGGCAACGCTGTACAGCTTTCACCGGGACACGGACTGATTATGTTTGTAGCGGGATGGTCGAACTCCGCTAATTAGATTAAACCCAAACAGCCCTGTCAGCTTACACTAATGGGTTTGGGAAGGGAGTGAGGGTAGGCAACCTCTTCTGAAATGTTGAGGCCATGAGTTGACCGACAGTTACATACAGCTGGACCCCCTGGAGTTTCCGTAGATATAGTCAGTGCAGCTAGCATGTTATCCATGTACAGTCAAAGAGGTGGAGAATTAAGAATTATAGGAAACTATAAATTTCATAAGTGTGAGTTGTCAAAAGGGGGGCCAAAAGTGGAGGTGTTCGAACAAGGAATGGTCTGCCCATTTATTTACAAATGGTGGTAACTTTCTGTTATGTGGGTCTCCCAATCACGAACCATGAACGACGATTAATCAAGAATTTATTTCAAACAGTGCAAAGAGAATGGTACGTGACGAGATATGTGAACGGCCATCGAAGTTGATGAGAAAGGACATACTTGCTGCCCCTAAACACTTGTCTGGTAATTTACTATCAAATGACATAGAGAGGATTTTAAAAAAATATTGCGGTCGAGAAACGGAGGAACTTACCACCTCTACCTCAAAATAAGCAAGAAGTTCATGATGCTCTAGCGATTATGGACATTCGATTGAACTTAGAAGAATAACCCCTGGCACTACAGCCCGTGATGGGCCTAGGCCTACCAAGCGACCGCTGTCCAGCCATTTGGCCAGAAGATATTGGGGTGACGCGTGGTCAGCGCATCGGGTCCCATCGACCGTTAATCTTGGTTTTCGTGATCGGGGCGCTGCCTCACTGTCAGACAGCTACTCAATTGTCCTCACGAGGCTGAGTCCACCCCGTCCCAGCCCTCATGTCAATTTCTAAAATCCCTGACGGAGCCGGGAATTGAACCCAGGGCCTTCGAGTGAGAGGCAGGCGCTCTACCCCAACACCACGGGGCTGGCTAGAAGAAAATATGCTTCTGGTAAAATACGAGAGAATAACATTATTATGTTTTCTACTGCATCAAATTTGAAATACTTGTGTAAAAGAGAAACTATTTTTGTATGTACCGGTAAATGAAGAGATACAGGCTAAGTTAGAACGACAGATGAAGCTGTTCTTATGAGCCGACTCAGATGGTGGGGTCATGTGAACAGAAAGGGAGAGGAGAGATTACCTAAGAGGGTAATGATTTCGGCTGTAGAGGGTAGGAGAATCAGAGGCAAACCTAGGAGGCGATGGTTATATTCAGTGTTGAACAATTTCATGTAGAGGTGTAGAATCAGAGGATGCCGCGGTGCTACAGCTAATAAGGGATCATGGAGGCGTCTTGTTCGCAAACAGAGGCTTGCAGACTAGACTAGAGGATTGGGAAGGAGGTGGCCGTGGCCTTAAGTTAGGAACCTTCCAGCATTTGCCTGGATTAGAAGTGGGGGAAACCACAGAAAACCACTTCCTGGATGGCTGAGGTGGGAATTGAACTCATCTCTTCTCAGTGTTTCCTCGCAAGGCTGAGTGTACCCCTTTCCAACCCATAGACCAGAATTAAATTTCTTGGCAGAGCCGGGAATCAAACACGTACCTCCGTCAAAAAAATCACGGATAGCTCTCAGTATTAACGTTTTGTAGCCTGTTTTATCAGCTTTAAAATGATATAGACATAAACATTTTGGTTTTCATGATATTAATCTCAAATTATAATAGCCGCCTTGTCAAACAATTAAAAATCGTTTAATATTTAAATTAATACGTACATGTTTCGGTATTCAATGATACCCTTGTCAGCGTAGATTGAAATAATAAAAGAATCTTAAAAACTATGTTAAACAAATACCAAAGTGAAAATGGATATCTTTACAAAGTACACATTAATTTTTAAATAAAATTAAAGGTCACAAAAAAGCCCATTAAAAACGAGTCTAAAGTTAATATAAATCTACCTTAATAGACTGTCAATATTATACTTCTTCATTATGGTTCAATATAATGAATCGGATCTCCTGTTGATTGCAAAAATACGTTGTTTCCATAAAAAAATTGGTGAAATGCGTAACAGTTTTTGACTGATTAAGTCCTCTAACCATGAAAAACGTTCTAGTTGAACTCAAACTTTCTGTTACGGGATAGCATCTCTTATATAAAAACAAGTGTCCTGACTGACTGACTGACTGATTCACTGACTCACTGACTCATCATTGCCCAGCCAAAACGATTAAAGTTAGAAACATGACAATATGAGGATATGTTCGTTGTAAATCGAAAACGCCCACTAAGGATGGATTTTTGGATATTCAGGTTCTAAAGGGGTGTTAAGGGGGTAGATCTGCATTTCATTGAATAACGATATCTCCCGATTGGTTTCATTGGGAGATGTGATACTCGGCATATAAACTCATCATTAAAAATAAGGAAACATGTGTCTGAGGATTTTTCGATGTGGTGTATATTATGAGGTGAAAGGGGTGAAAACTGGGGGTTGAAGGTTTCCTAACAGAGCGTGTATCTCTTAAACAACATTAGCGAGAAGTTTGAAACTCAGCGGAAAAAAATCAGCATAAAAAATGAGTAAATAGGTGTTTGACCGTTTTTTTTATAAATCCAATTTAAGGGGCCCATGGGGAGGGGTGAAATTCTGGGGGGGGGGGGGAAACAGGAAAGAAAGTGTCATAACTGAATGACTGACAGACTCATTTATCAAACTCAGGGGGAAAAACTGCTTAAAAATAAGTAAATAGGCGTTCGACAGTTTTTTTTTCATAAACCCAATTTAAGGGGTTCATGGGGAGGGGTGAAATTCTGAAAAAGGAAATTTTAAGAAAAAGTCCTGACTCACTCACCATCGCCCAGCCAAAATTATTGAAGTTAGAAACATGACATTTTGGGGATATGATCATTGTATGTCAAAACCGTCCACTAAGGGAGGATTTGTAGCCTACTTTCGATTTTTGCAAAAAATGAAAGTAGACTTATGAGATCAACACAGGGCGAAAAAAAGTGCGTCTGTGTGTGTGTGTGTATGTGTGTGTGTGTGAGTGTGTGTACTCTGAATGTCTGTGCCCCCCTATCAATTCGAACACGGTGAACGCAAATTGAACGAAATTTGGTACAAAGGTAGCACTAGCAAAGGACACCTCAGTGTCATGTTTTATATCGCCGCCATCTTGACGGAAACGTAATGGCGGCCACACAAATGTTCAAAGCTTAAATCAAATTACGACTAACCTAATCATCCGATCTCTACCAAATTTTTCAACAACATACCTTTATGAGGGGAGCATCCTTTGACCAAACTAATAGGTCATCAACCTAATAATTTGCGGATGGCGACCATCTTTGTGTGAAAATCGATTCCCCCTATTAATTCGAACACGGTGAAACCGAATGGAACGAAATTTGGTACAGAGGTAGTACTAGCAAAGGGCACCTCAGTGCCATGTTTTATATCGCCGCCATCTTGACGGAAACGTAATGGCGGCCACACTAATGTTCAAAGCTTAAATCAAATTACGACTAACCTAATCATCCGATCTCTACCAAATTTTGCAACAACATACCTTTATGGAGGAAGCATCTTTTGACCAAACTAATAGGTCATTAGCTTAATAGTTTGCGGATGGCGGCCATCTTTGTGTCAACATCGATTCCCCCTATTAATTCAAACACGGTGAAACCGAATGGAACGAAATTTGGTACAGAGGTAGCACTAGCAAAGGGCACCTCAGTGCCATGTTTTATATCGCCGCCATCTTGACGGAAACGTAATGGCGGCCACACAAATGTTCAAAGCTTAAATCAAATTACGACTAACCTAATCATCCGATCTCTACCAAATTTTGCAACAACATACCTTTATGGAGGAAGCATCTTTTGACCAAATTAATAGGTCATTAGCTTAATAGTTTGCGGATGGCGGCCATCTTTGTGTCAACATCGATTCCCCCTATTAATTCGAACAAAGCAAAGGGCACCTCAGTGTCATGTTTTATATCGCCGCCATCTTGACGGAAACGTAATGGCGGCCACACAAATGTTCAAAGCTTAAATCAAATTACGACTAACCTAATCATCCGATCTCTACCAAATTTTGCAACAACATACCTTTATGGAGGAAGCATCTTTTGACCAAACTAATAGGTCATTAGCTTAATAGTTTGCGGATGGCGGCCATCTTTGTGTCAACATCGATTCCCCCTATTAATTCAAACACGGTGAAACCGAATGGAACGAAATTTGGTACAGAGGTAGCACTAGCAAAGGGCACCTCAGTGCCATGTTTTATATCGCCGCCATCTTGACGGAAACGTAATGGCGGCCACACAAATGTTCAAAGCTTAAATCAAATTACGACTAACCTAATCATCCGATCTCTACCAAATTTTGCAACAACATACCTTTATGGAGGAAGCATCTTTTGACCAAATTAATAGGTCATTAGCTTAATAGTTTGCGGATGGCGGCCATCTTTGTGTCAACATCGATTCCCCCTATTAATTCGAACAAAGCAAAGGGCACCTCAGTGTCATGTTTTATATCGCCGCCATCTTGACGAAAACGTAATGGTGGCCACACAAATGTTCAAAGCTTAAATCAAATTACGATTAACCTAATCATCCGATCTCTACCAAATTTTGCAACAACATACCTTTATGGAGGGAGCATCCTTTGACCAAACTAATAGGTCATTAGCCTAATATTTTGAGGATGGCGGCCATCTTTGTGTGAAAATCGATTCCCCCTATCAATTCGAACACGGTGAAACCGAATGGAACGAAATTTGGTACAGAGGTAGCACTAGCAAAGGACACCTCAGTGTCATGTTTTACATCACCGCCATCTTGACGGAAACGTAATCGCGGCCACCCAAATGTTAAAAGCTAAAATGTAATTACGACCAACCTAATAATCTGGTCTCTACCAAATTTTGCAACAACATATCTTTATGTGGGAAGCATATTCTGACCAAACTGCAAGATCATCAGCCCAATAGTTTGCAGATGGTGGCCAAGTATGTGTGCAAATCGATTCCCCCTATCAATTCAAACACGGGGGAACCCAATTGAACGAAATTTGGTACAGAGGTAGCACTAGCAAAGGGCACCTCAGTGTCTAGTTTTACATCGCCGCCATCTTGACGGAAACGGAATGACGGCCACCCAAATGTTAAAAGCTTAAATCAAATTACGACCATCCTAATAATTTGACCTCTTGTAACGTGTTTTTCGAGGGGTTTTATGCAACTGGCATAAGTCAGTAGGAAGCCATTCTATATTTATTTACGCGGCAAATTGTTCAGCCAAGAGAATTTTTCATGTTAATTTATTATTATTATTAATTTATTATAATTATTATTAAGGTATTTTCGGAGCATTTTATAAAAATTATTAGCATTCAGATAGGTTTTCTATGTCTTAGAAAACGCTATCCAGCAAATCATTACGAACGACGATATCATAGAAAATTATCTGATTACGGAATTTTACGGAGTTTTGTCAGTTAGGGTATTTGAGAGACATGACTCACTGGGATTTCAAGTACAAGCTGATTCCTGTCGAGAAGTATTGCGCAAGGCTGGGTCGCAAGGTCTAGAAAAGGCGAATTGTTGAAACGGAAATCTACTTCTCCCTCCCGCGGAGTGTAATGAGGAAGGAGTGGGGATCTAGCGCGGAGGGTGCAGCCAATCAAGGAGGACGACGTAAGCTAGATGTCGGTACCATGGTAGGGGAGCCGGCGTGTGGATATATCGTTCGACGCGCCGTGAAACGTGGACTATCTGTGAAATACTTGAGGAGTATGGGTGCAAGTGCGTGTCGCTCCGATGTTCAGTGGAGTTCGGGACTATCTGTGTAGAACTTGCGGTGTACGGTCGCAAGTGCGTGTCGCTCCGATGTTCAGTGGAGTTAGCAACGAACTTTTGTAAAACGTAACCAGTGCGGTTTTACGCGAGTTTGGGTCCGAGGTACGGACCATAGAATTATATAATCTACCAGGATATCATCAAATTTCGACGGAGATGACGACGTCCAGGAGACTGTGGGAAGCACACAGCATCATCAAGAACGAGGGAGATGCTTTGGCAATTTCCAATGGTAAGCGCACATGACGCAGAAATACGCAATCTCTCATTTTCTTTGTTTTATATTTCATATTTCAGTAACTTCATAGCTTGGAAATAAGAGTAAAATCAATTTATCAGACTCCGTTTTCACGTAATTTTCTATCGGTAATATTCAAATCACAACGCTCCAATTTAAATTTTAAACTTATTATTATTATTAATTTTGCTATACTTGTTTTATATAATAAATTCATTTCTTTTACAATGCAATCTTTGCTTTCAGTAGGTAGCATTAGATATAGACCAATTCCTTCTCCTGATACAATTGTTTGTTGGGTTAATGATCAAATCATACCACGATCTGAGTGAATAGAGTCTTGAAGGTGTTCTGCCAGAGCTAGACGTTGTTAAATACAAATTTAGATTTCAACATTGCATTGAGGTCTTGGCGCCCATTAAAACAACATAGCTTAGGCAAAGGTAAACAGTTACATTTCTCACCCAACAGTGTGGGCTAGCGAAACCATTACATTTGTACGCTCAACGTGGAGCAAAGTAAATACCGTTTCACTTGTCATCCCAGCCTAAGCAAGACCATTACATTTGTCGCTACCAACATGGGGCACTAACTAATTAACGTTACATTTGTCGCCGACAACTTGGGGCTGAAAACCTAATAACATTTGTGGAAGGAGAAGGGTATATATTTCTGTGCCTGTATTTTGGGGGTTATTTGTCTTTATCAGTGTATATCATTATGGGGGATGAGAAAGAAAGACAGATGAGGTTACGTAGTGGTCATCAACTGGAGAATGATGATACGAGCAGTATGTCGAGTGATGGTAGTACCGGGGTAGCGGAGGTAAATCCCGATACTGAAACAGGGAGTGTAGGCGGCCAACCAGAATTAAAAACTTTACTTCTCGAGTTCATGTATCAGAACAAAGTTAGTAGTGATGCTTTAAATGCAAAATTAGAACAGAATAATGCAAAATTAGAACAAAACAGTAGGGAAAATAAAGAAAGTACAGATGCTTTAAATGCAAAATTAGAACAGAATAATGCAAAATTAGAACAAAACAGTAGGGAAAATAAAGAAAGTACAGAAGCTTTAAATGCAAAATTAGAACAGAATAATGCAAAATTAGAACAGAATAATGCAAAATTAGAACAAAACAGTAGGGAAAATAGAGAGAGTAATGAAACTTTAAATGCTAAATTAGAACAAAACAGTAGGGAAATGAGTGACAAATTCGAACTGATTAGAGGCGAGATCAGGGGGGTGATGGAAGAAAAGGCTAAAGAGATTATTGCAGATGTAGACAGAAAATTAGGAAAAGTACAGGAGGAGTTGGAAATTAGAATCAGTACACAGGCTGAAAATTTAAAAGAACTAGTGCAACTGGAAACACAGCAGGTCAAAAAGCAATTGGGGGGAGAAATTGACAAAATTCAGGTAGCTACTAAAGAGGTTAAGGAACAGCTGGGGGGTAGAATTGAGAAAGTCCACTCGCAAATAGTTGCAGAAGTAAATGATTTAAGAGAGAGTAATAGAGAGAGCATTAGCAAGATTGAAGAGAAACAAGCAAAGCTATATGATAAAGTAGAAGAATCAGAAGGAAACATTAAATTAACAGTAAACAGTATTGAGAGGAAGGCTGAGGAGAAAATCGCAGAATTAGAATTAAAATTAAAAGCTAGGATCAGGCAAGAAAATAGTCAGAATAGGCCAGTTTTTGTGAATAGCACATACAGGGAGGTAGAACTGGGTAAGTTCAGCAATCGACAGGGGTGCCCAATGGAGTTCATGAACACTATAGAAAATAAATTCGGGGAGAGGTTGGAAAATGGTAGTATTGAGTGGTGCCAGGTAGTTGAAATTTTAGAACAAGTGTTTGTGGGGGAAACGAGGAATTGGTTTGCTGTCTACAGAGACAAGTTTACTGATATCAATGATTTTAAAATGAAATTCTGTGAAAAGTTCTGGAATGAGGTTATTCAGTCGCAGCATCGTGAGGGAGTAGTGTGTGGTAAATATAACCCTAAAGGAAGCTCCACCATGACCGAATACTTTTTAGGGCAGGTATTAGTGTGTAAATATCTGGATGGCTTGAAGGAGGAAAGTGATGTGGTAAGGTTGCTACTTAGGCACTTTCCCTATAGGATCAAGGAGGCTGCTTGTATCCAGAATGTAAAGACTATATCACAAGTAGAAAATTTGTTAAGCACATTTGATGCACTAGGGAAAGGGGGTTATGAGGACAATTTCAATAGGAACCAGGGTAATAATAATAATAGACCTAATGAAGCCAGGCATCAGGAAGTTCAAGGGAACGGTGGCGAAGGGGCCAACGCTCAAAATAGAAATAATAATAATCAGCTATATCAGAACAGAGGAAATGGCTATGGTAATCAGTATCAAGGGAGGAACAATGATTACAGGGGAAATCAAGGGAGAAACAATGATTTCAGGGGAAATCAAGGGAGAAATTATAATGACAATAATTACAACCAGAATAGGGGTCAAGGAAGAGGACAGCCTAGTGGTAGTAATATACAGCCAAACAATGACAACACAGCCCAGAACAACCAGACCAGTTTAGTAGTTAGTAGTACTACGGCCAGCTGTAGCGGTTCTTTAAACGCGAACCAGGCTGCGAAGTAAGGTCAGAATCTCAGTCTGTAGCATGCCCTGTCCATACAATTATACAGGAACCCTATGACCTAAATGTGAGAAATGAATTATTACATGAACTAAATGATGAAGGTATTATTCAGGAAGTGGTTAGTAAGAGCCCCATAGTTAAATTTAACGTGTCCGAGGCGTACACAGATGTTTTAATTGATAGTGGTTGTATGAAGAGTTGCATAAGTAGTGCATTTTATGATAAAATGAAAGGAACTGGAGTAAATTTTGAGGAGATGCCAATTAAAAGCACTTTTGTTATCACAGCTGTTGGGAAGAGGTCTAAAGTAATTTCTAAGCAAGTTTTAGTAGACATTAAAATTAATAATCATGTAGAGAAGCAGATTTGCCTTGTAATTCCAAATTTAGTATTCGGTGTTATCTTGGGTTCAGAGTGGCTAAGTAGAGTGTCTGGTAACTTATGTTATGATGTAGGGAGTTTGAAATTTAAATGGGGAGATTCTGAAGTAGAAGTAGCGTTCAATGACCATATTCAGAGGAGTAGTATTGTAGGTGTGATTTGTACTTTAAATGAGATATCGCCAGCCGTAGAGCGGGGTTCTCCATGTTTTGTGGGCAGTGTGATTACGAACGGAAGTCTAGAGGACTCGTTACGTGAGGCTGCATTTCAGGGTAATATAGAGGTGGAACAATGTGTTCGGCTCTATGATGTGTTATGGTGTAATAGGAGAGTTTTTGAGGATCGCATTGGTATGGCCAATTGCTATACACATTCATTGAACGTTATTGATAGGTCAGTATTCACAGGACATAGATATCCTGTACCTTTCGCTTATCAGAGTGCAGTTGAGGCACAAATTAACCAGATGCTTGAAGATGGGATTATTGAGCACTCGAACAGTCCATATGTTAATTCTTTGATCACGGTACCCAAGACCGACGGCACTGTTCGTATTTGTTTAGACGCTCGTTTGGTTAACAGTAGAATTAGTTCAGATCAGCTGAAATCTATGTCAATAGAGGAATTAATGCAAACATTTGAGGGGAAGAAGTATTTCACTTGTGTAGATTTGAGTTCCAGTTTTTGGCAAGTGCCACTTATGTACGAAGATAGACCATTTACAGCTTTTAGTCATAAATATAACCTTTATCAATTTTGTAGAACACCTTATGGGTTAAAGAGTAGTTCAGCTGCTTTAATTAGGGCTTTAAACATCGCATTAGGGGATGACACAGGAGAGTTTGTAACCATTTACATAGATGATATGGTAATTAGTTCACGCAGTTTTGAGGAGCATCTACTTCATTTAGATATAGTTTTTCAGAAGTTAGATCAGGCAGGGTTCACTTTGAAGCTGTCTAAGTCGTCATTCTGTCAGTCAGAAGTGACATTTTTAGGTCATAGAGTGTCGAGTAGAGGTGTAACACCAGAAGAAAGTAGGGTTAATAAGATACTTAACGCAGAGGTGCCACAGAATGTTAAAAAATTAAAAACTTACCTGGGAATTTGCAACTTTTTCAGGAGGTTCGTTCTTAAATACTCAGGGTTGGTAGAACCATTCAGGGAATTGCTTAAAAGTGGGACTCGGTGGAGATGGGAGTCCAAGCATGAACAGGCTTTTAGAGCGCTGAAGGAAGGTTTTGAGAAAGCTGTAGTGCTGAAATATCCGTTAAAAGATAATGAATATGTGGTTATGACAGATGCTTCACATATAGGCATTGCTGGAGTATTATGTCAGAAAGATGATGAGGGTAATCTGTGCATTGTATCTTTAGCCTCGCGAGGACTGACTGCAGCAGAGAAAAGATACACGATTACTGAGTTAGAGCTTTTAGGTATTGTTTTCAGTTTAGGGAAATTTAGAATGTATTTAGTAGGGGGGAAATTTGAGATCCACACAGATCACCATGCATTACTGTATATGAGGACTTGTAAACTCAGTTCTAACAGAGTTAGTAGGTGGATTCTTGCTCTGCAGGAATACGAATTCACAGTAAAATATATTAAAGGTAAAGATAACATTCTTGCAGACATGCTATCGAGGGACACTAATTTATGTAGGGATTATCCTGTGGTTAAAGCAGAGGACGGTATTTTAATATGTGCATGTGTGGACAGTAGCAACAGGGCATCGTTACAGACACTGAGAAATATGCTAGTGGAGCAACGTGATGACGTTAAGTTAAAGGAGCCACTGGCTAGGTTGGAAATAGGTGAAGAAGAGTATGTGAAAGTAGGACGGTTCACGTACAAGATGCAGGATGGGCTTCTTGCAAGGAAATGTAGGAATAATCGGTGGGCAATATGTGTTCCTGCCACTTTGCGGGAGGAGCTAATTTGGTTCATTCATAGGGAATTAGGACACTTTGGTGCTGCCAAGGTCTTCTATGAAATTGGTCGTGACTTCATTTGGAGTAAAATGGGAAGGGACGTTAGGAGGATTTTAGCTAAGTGTGACACCTGTCAAAGGAGTAAATATCCAGTTAAATATTTAGTGGGGGAGAGATCTGCAGTTCTCACCAGTAGTCCCGGCGAACTACTGTGTGTGGATTTATTTGGCCCGATCGTTAAAGGACAGTACGGCTACGAGTACATTTTTATAGTTATTGACGCTTTTAGTAAGTATGTCAAGCTATATCCGCTAAGGAAAGCCACGGGACTAGCGTGTAGCCGTCTCATCATTAATAAGTATGTACCTGAGTTTGGCATTCCTCTCAGGATACTATCTGACAGTGGACCACAGTTTACTGCAAAGAAATGGAGAACCAGTATGCAGGAAGCTGGTATAACACACGTTCATTCCTCTGTAAGGTACCCTCAGGGTAATTCTGCAGAGCGTCCATTAAGGGAAGTGGCTCGTCTTTTTCGGACTCTAGTGCATGACAAGCATGCGGCCTGGGTTGGACATCTTCCCGAGGTCGAGACTTGGCTGAATTCTGTCCAGCATGAGAGCACGAAATTGACGCCATACGAAGTTCACTTCGGAAAAAGACCACAAAATGAACTAGCGAGGGTGTTGGGATTAAATGAGGGTAAGCAACCGGGGATGGATTACATTGTCCAGTTGGCGAAACAGAATTTATCTAAATCAGCACAAAAGAGAATTCGCCAACAAAAAGAAACTAAATTTGACCTATTCGAGCCGGGAGACAGAGTCTTACTTAGAGTGCCGAAACAGTCAAATAAGCTAGAGAAAGTCATGTCCAAGTTCTTTTATCTCTACGAGGGCCCATTTATAGTTTCCAAACGTATTGGCAAAACAGCATATGTGCTGGAGAATAGTGAGGGAAACAGATTATACGGGACGTATAATATACATAGTCTCCGAAAGTATGTGTCATAAAGTGAGTGTGTTTAGCTGGCGAGCCAGCCTATCAAATGAGTAAGTGTAGTATCTGGTGCGTGGAGGATCTGGTCTTAAGGCAGGCGTATCGGAAGTCACACAGGGGGGTAGTATGTAAGTAAATGAGAGTTTTTAAGGTACAGGGAAATATGACGGGATTGTCGGATGCTGTTGAGCACTAAATTGTCTCGATGCACCAAGGCCATTTTGGCAGCGCTGATGGGTTCCCATTTATCTCCAAGAGATGGGGGAGCGCTTGAATAGGGCTTGTTAGCTTAAGGCGTCCACGAGATAAAAGATGGGCCATCAGAATGCGAGACAGTCCTTCATGAAACTCATACATATCAGCACACGTGATTTCTGTTTACGGCCTCGCCATGTAAGATTTGTAAGTGTGTAATTTAAGATAATTTGTACAATGGTATTATTTGTGTGAGGAGAAATGGTCTGTGTTGAGAACTAGTATTAAGTAGAATATGGTTAACGGGAACTTAACAAGACAGGGCGATTACGGCACAGAAATATTTGGTGTTATATGTAATACACATTTACTGTTTTTTTTTTTCAGAAGTCAATATTAATTTAATCATCTTTAAAGAGAGATTAAGTATTATGGTCACGAGGCGCTGCCACAATAGTGTGATCGTGTGCTGAGTGATAAGTGGAATTAAATGTCACCATAAGGAGGGGACCTCCAGTGAAATTAGGAAGTTCTATGGTGATATAAATATATCAGAACACCTTCAATGCGTGTGATATGACATCATAAATACATAGTGCTCACACATTAATTATGTCTATTTCTCCAACATAGAGAAATTTGAGAGGCGGAAATATCCGTGGAACACTATTCCCTATGTAAAACATTGAACTGGTTGCAAAGTGCGATCCATAGTGACAACAAACTTTGACGCAAAGTGCGTGAAGAAAAAATATGAGTGAATATATCTGTAATTTAGGGTGATTTCATTTATGTAATATGTATTTTGGATGGGGTTTATTAACGTGTCTGGGATAATCGGATAATGGACCGTCGTCACGGTAAATCATCCGATGATCCGAGGCGAATATGTAACGTGTTTTTCGAGGGGTTTTATGCAACTGGCATAAGTCAGTAGGAAGCCATTCTATATTTATTTACGCGGCAAATTGTTCAGCCAAGAGAATTTTTCATGTTAATTTATTATTATTATTAATTTATTATAATTATTATTAAGGTATTTTCGGAGCATTTTATAAAAATTATTAGCATTCAGATAGGTTTTCTATGTCTTAGAAAACGCTATCCAGCAAATCATTACGAACGACGATATCATAGAAAATTATCTGATTACGGAATTTTACGGAGTTTTGTCAGTTAGGGTATTTGAGAGACATGACTCACTGGGATTTCAAGTACAAGCTGATTCCTGTCGAGAAGTATTGCGCAAGGCTGGGTCGCAAGGTCTAGAAAAGGCGAATTGTTGAAACGGAAATCTACTTCTCCCTCCCGCGGAGTGTAATGAGGAAGGAGTGGGGATCTAGCGCGGAGGGTGCAGCCAATCAAGGAGGACGACGTAAGCTAGATGTCGGTACCATGGTAGGGGAGCCGGCGTGTGGATATATCGTTCGACGCGCCGTGAAACGTGGACTATCTGTGAAATACTTGAGGAGTATGGGTGCAAGTGCGTGTCGCTCCGATGTTCAGTGGAGTTCGGGACTATCTGTGTAGAACTTGCGGTGTACGGTCGCAAGTGCGTGTCGCTCCGATGTTCAGTGGAGTTAGCAACGAACTTTTGTAAAACGTAACCAGTGCGGTTTTACGCGAGTTTGGGTCCGAGGTACGGACCATAGAATTATATAATCTACCAGGATATCATCAAATTTCGACGGAGATGACGACGTCCAGGAGACTGTGGGAAGCACACAGCATCATCAAGAACGAGGGAGATGCTTTGGCAATTTCCAATGGTAAGCGCACATGACGCAGAAATACGCAATCTCTCATTTTCTTTGTTTTATATTTCATATTTCAGTAACTTCATAGCTTGGAAATAAGAGTAAAATCAATTTATCAGACTCCGTTTTCACGTAATTTTCTATCGGTAATATTCAAATCACAACGCTCCAATTTAAATTTTAAACTTATTATTATTATTAATTTTGCTATACTTGTTTTATATAATAAATTCATTTCTTTTACAATGCAATCTTTGCTTTCAGTAGGTAGCATTAGATATAGACCAATTCCTTCTCCTGATACAATTGTTTGTTGGGTTAATGATCAAATCATACCACGATCTGAGTGAATAGAGTCTTGAAGGTGTTCTGCCAGAGCTAGACGTTGTTAAATACAAATTTAGATTTCAACATTGCATTGAGGTCTTGGCGCCCATTAAAACAACATAGCTTAGGCAAAGGTAAACAGTTACATTTCTCACCCAACAGTGTGGGCTAGCGAAACCATTACATTTGTACGCTCAACGTGGAGCAAAGTAAATACCGTTTCACTTGTCATCCCAGCCTAAGCAAGACCATTACATTTGTCGCTACCAACATGGGGCACTAACTAATTAACGTTACACTCTACCAAATTTTGCAACAACATACCTTTTTGTGGAAAACATCTTATGACTGACTACAAGGTCATCAGCCCAATAGTTTGCAAATAGTGGCCATGTATGTGTGCAAATCCATTCCCCAGATCAATTCAAACACGGTGAAACCGAATTGAATGAATTTTTTTACAGAGGTAGCACTAGCAAAGGGCATCTCATATTCATGTTTAATATCCCTATAGCACGTTGTATTTCAACAAGTTACTACAACCAACATTCAATTATACTCCTTGAAAAGGACAAAGAGTTATAACAATACCCATGCATTTAGGAGAAAGTAGGCTATATGTTCTTTACTGAACATCTTGTTGGATATTCAGGTTCTAAAGGTGTCTTAAGGGGGTTGAACCTGCATTTCATTGAATTACAATAACTCCCGATTGGTTTAATTGGGGGATGTGATATTCGGCATATAAACTCATCATTAAAAATAAGAAGACACGTTTCTGAGGGTTTTTCGATGTGGTGTATATTATGAGGTGAAATGGGTGAAAGGTGGGGATTGAAGGTTTCCTAACGGAGCGTGTATCTCTTAAACGACATAGGCGAGGAGTTTGAAACTCAGCGGAAAAAATCAGCTTAAAAGATAAGTGAATAGGTGTTCGACCTTTTTTTTTCATAAATCCAATTTAAGGGGCCCATGGGGAGGGGTGAAATTCTGGGGGGGGGGGGGGGGGCACAGGAAAGGAAGTGTCCTAACTGATTGACTGACTCACTCACTCTTCAAACTCAGGGAGAGAAAACTGCTTAAAAATAAGTAAATAAGTGTTCGGCAGTATTTTTTCATAAATCAAATTTAAGGGGTTCATGGGGAGGGGTGAAATTCTGAAGAAAAAAAAAATGAAAGAAAATGTCCTGACTCACTCACTCACTCACTCACTCACTCACCCATCATCGCCCAGCCAAAATTATTGAAGTTAGAAACATGCCATTTTGGGGATATGTTCGTTGTATGTCAAAACAGTGCACTAAGGGAGGATTTTCGGATATTCAGGTTCTAAAGGGGTCTTAAGGGGGTTAAACCTGCATTTTATTGAATAACAATATCTAACGAGTGGTTTCAATTGTGGATGTGATACTCGGCATATAAACTAATCATTAAAAATAAGCAGACATGTGTCTAAAGTTTTTTTCGATGTGGTGTATATTATAAGGTGAAAGGGGTGAAAAGTGGGGGTTGAAGGATTCCTAACGGAGCGTGTATCTCTTAAACGACATAGGCGAGAAGTTTGAAACTCAGCGAAAAAAAAACAGCTTAAAAATAAGTAAATCGGTGTTCGACCGTTTTTTCATAAATTCATTTTAAGGGGCCAATGGGCTGGGGTGAAATTCTGGAAGAAAAAAAGAGGAGAGAAAGTCTCCTAACTGACTGACGCACTCATTCATCAAACTCAGGGGACAAGACAGCTTAAAAATAAGTTAATAGGTGTTCGAGCGTTTCTTCATAAATCCCATTTAAGGGGTTGATGGGGAGGGGTGAAATTCTCAAAAATAAATGAAAAGAATGTCCTGACTTACTCACTCACTCATCATTGCCCAGCCAAAATTATTGAAGTTAGAAACATGAAATGTTGGGGTTATGTTCGTTGTATATCTAAAACGTCCACTAAGGAAGGATTTTTGGATATTCAGGTTCTAAAGGGGTGTTAAGGGGGTAGACCTGCATTTAATTGAATAACAATATCTCCCGATTGGTTTCTTTGGGGGATGCGATACTCGTCATATAAACTCATCATTAAGAATAAGAAGACACATGTCTGAGGGTTTTTCGATGTAGTGTATACTATGAGGTGTATGTGTGAAAAGTGGGGGTTGAAGGATTCATAACGGAACAAGTATCTCTTAAAAGACAGAGGCATAAAGTATGAAACTCAGGGGGGAAAATCCGCTTGAAAAAGGGGTGAAATTCTGGGGAAAGAAGTCCACTAAGGAAAGATTTTTGGATATTCACTAATCATCCCCCAGCCAAACCTATTGCAGTTAGAAACTTGACATTTTGGGGATATGTTCGTTGTATGTCGAAAACGTCCACTAAGGATGGATTTTGGATATTCATGTTCTGAAGGGGTGTTATGGGTGTTAAAACTGCATTTCATTGATTAAGAATATCTCACGAATTGTTTCATTTGGGGATGTGATATTCGGCATATAAATTAATCAATAAAAATAAGCAGACATATGTCTAAGGGATTATCGATATGGTGTCTATTATGAGGTGAAAGGAGTGAAAATTGGGGGTTGAAGGATTCTTTATTAAGCGTGTATCTCTTAAACGACATTAGCGAGAAGTTTGAAATTCAGCGGGGAAAAATCAGCTTAAAAATAAGTAAATACGTGTTCGACCGTTTTTTTTTTCATAACTCCCATTTAAAGGGTTCATGGGGATGGGTGAAATTCTCAAAAATAAATGAAAGAAAACGTCCTGGCTGACTCACTCACTCATCATCGCCCAGCCAAAATTATTGAAGTTAGAAACATGAAATGTTGGGGTTATGTTCGTTGTATATCGAAAACGTCCACTAAGGAAAGATTTTTGGATATTCAGGTTCTAAAGGGGTGTGAGGGGGGCAAACGTGCATTTCATTGAATAACAACATCTCACGAGTGGTTTCATTTGGGGGTGTGATACTTGGCATATAAACTAATCATTAAAAATTAGATGTGATTATAATTGTTGTTTTAAGGGGCCTAACATCGAGGTTATCGGCCCCATATTAAAAATAAGCTGACATGTCTAATGGTTTTTCAATGTGGTGTATATTATTAGTGAAAGGGGTGAAAAGTGGGGGTTGAAGGATTCCTAACGGAGCGTGCATACATAGGCGGACATAGGCGAGGACTTTGAAACTCAGAGGAAAACAATCAGCTTAAAAATAAATAAATAGGTGTTCGACCGTTTTTTTTTCTTTCATAAATCCAATTTAAGGGGCCCATGGGGAGGGGTGAAATTCTGGAAGAAAAACGTCCACCAAGGAAGGATTTTTGGATATTCACTCTCATCGACCAACCAAAACTATTTAAGTTAAAAGAATGATATATTGGGGATATGTTTGTTGTGTGTCGAAAACGTCTACTAAGGAGGATTTTTGGATATTTAGGTTCTAAAGGGGTGCTAACGGGGTTAAACCTGTATTTCATTGAATAACAACATGACACGACTATGACGCGAGCGAAGCCGCGGGTACGGAAGTCTTAAAATACGGCGTATGCTGTAGTCCAGGAGGTTTAAGAAATACGCCCGCGGGTACCTGCTATATATTATATTTCTTCAATACGGCTCAATAATAATATTGAAACGGATGTAGCTGCTGAGTGTTATGGGATGTTGTTTCCAGCCAGGTATACTGATATGGAACAATGCCTAAAAATGTTGAAGTCATCTAACCTTGGAGATATATTTGTGGTTACAATATGTTGTTTCCAGATTTTCGAACGCCGTAAATATGTTTTATAAATGGTAAAACCAACTAACCTCGAATAAAACGAGAGGATCCTACTTCTAGGTTACCGTAGAGTGGGGCGAAGTCGGTCAAAAATACTTTTTTTTTTTTACATATTACAGTATGAAGATGACGGAGTGCAATTTTGAAAACGCATATATATATATATATATGTAATGAAGCTTCGTCAATCTAATGCTTGCATAGCAACATGACAACTTCCGTAAATTACGAAACTATTACTGTTTGAAGTGTTTATTTCAGCTTAGAAACGACTTCACACATCATATGGGGTGAAATCGATCATCATTTTAGTTTTTAAAATATTTCAATCATGATTTAACATATAGAAATGGCAAAATTATTACATTTTACTAATATTTAACGCTAGCGAGATTACTCTCTAAAGCATACAATATAAATCGTAAAACAAAGATTCCCTATCACTTAAATCTCGATTAATGTTATGTTCATTTCTGCGATAGTCTATGGAAGATGTAGCGTACTCTTTTTAAACTCTTTGAGAGCAATTTCATTATTATTTTCTTTGCAAAAACGAATTACATTCAGAGACAAATGGCTTGACAAATTGTATCCAATAATAGCCTTCTTTTCCTCTACATATCATACATTAGTACGTTTCAGAGAAAACCCCCACTCTGAGCACTTAATTAAACCTTCAATCAAACAATTTTCATCAGTGGTATTCAATGCAAGTTGTCCTCCAAACGTTCAATGTGTTTACCTTTGACCCAGTAGTATTGTGTTTACCATTGACCCAATCATTTAGGATAGTATGCCATTCAGAGGCTTTTCTGATGCGTATCCCCCCATTTTTTTACTCTTTGCACAGCATTGTTCAAATACTGAACATTATAATATCGTTTCCCAGCAGCGCCTGGCTTCTTCTGATATATTCGTACCATGATCGACTTCACCCTACCAAATGTAAACATTCGGTATAATACATTATTGCTTGCATGCGGCATAAATTAGGTGTGGCAGCACAAGAGCACAACATATCGGGTGACACCGAGCTCCGCTAATGAGTTCTCTCCACGGGGGTCAATTTGAAAAATCCTAATAGGGGAAGTTGCCTGAGGCGTGTTTTACTGCTCCCCACTCCAAACTGGACGTGAATGAAGGTAGTAATATTAACGGAATGTGTCAACCTGTGATGATCTTCACTATCTACTCTTGTTATCTCAAACACGTAGTCCATACCACTCATTAGATATTCTAGGCGTACTATACAAATCAATATGCACATTTTAATTTGTATGTTGTAGCTTTGTAAAAATGTTATCATATGAAAGTTATAACCAGCAGTATGAGCATTACATCGATATTCTGCTACAAGGTGCAAAACTGCACACAAACACCATAATAATACAGGTTATGAGACAAATTCTATATTCACACACACACACACACACACACACACACACACACACACACACACAATTACACAGGGTTGATGACCACAAGCCTCTAAACAAAACAAACATACAAACTACGCGGCGCCTTCTGTAAATTCGGGGCATATATTGAAACTCCGGATCCAGAGATCTTGTATTCGATTCCCTCCTCAGCTATCCTAGAAGTGGTTTTCCGTGGTTTCCCCACTTCTACTGCAGGCTAAATCAGGGATGGTTCCTAACTTAAGCCCTCAAGAGGCTCACGACGAGAGGGAGGGCAAGCGGAGCTGTAGCCTCGGGACCCGGATTTGCTGAGGGGTCCGAGACGGTAAAACGACTTAGTGGACAACTTAATTTAATTTAATGTCAAAACTTTTATCAAGTTTTCTGTCCAATGTAAATACAGCCAATGAATAGCATCCAAAACATTACAAAGAGAATATAGCTAGAGCCCTGCCTGGATAAACAACACATTATCCGCATCCGCACGACTGTTTTCCTCATCCAGCCTCCACCCCCATCGGCACATTTGTTATCCGAATCTACTGGCATTCCCGGTACAATAATAGTTTTATTTAGATAACGAATTAAGTATTAAAGCCAAAACTTTGAAACAAGTTCCAGTCGTCGCACTAAACTAAATTATCATGAACTTTCATAATTTGATTATTAATTGTGTCAAATGAACATAAATACTTACTCTTTGTCATTCATGCTGTATGAGTGTACTGAATATCATCGTACTACCATTTTAAAGGCATTCATTGAAAATATTTAAAAGTATTTTTAGTGTTATATTCTTTTATCAATCACAAATAAATAGCCTACAGAAAATGACAACAATACTAAGAAAACTAAATTCAGACAGCCACAAAATCTCACCATATTGCTTCTATATATAAAAAAAATTCATACCCCGCCAAACCCTCTGGAGTACCATTGGCCCGCAAGGTCCCCCAACTATTTACAATGTGGCCCTTAGTAAAAAAAATAAGGTTGGGCGCCCCTGCCTTAGGCTATGTGTGTCATGTGCTATGTTTAAAATGAATGTTATACAGCCAGACTTGCAACCCTTTTCCGTTCGGAGTGTTAATTATGCTTAACTAGCAACCCGCTCCGACTTCGCCCGTAAACTGAAGCATTATTATGGAGGAATCATAATTCATAGCAGAATTCTCTTTATCGGACCACAAACCATGAATATTTCTTCCCTGTGTCAAAGGAATTATAGGGACGACTCCCTTTGCCTTTGTAAATTCTTTCTTTCTCTCTATTGTGGCAATCGAGAAATTATTTGTTGCTCAGTTTCATTGTTACGTGATAAGCGTATTTTTTTCGATTTCAATGAACTACGCCCAATAACCGATTTCCGTCTCGGCATGATGGGTTAAAATAACTGACTGGACTATTAATTATATTATCATGGAGATAGCATGTGCAACGAATTCTTGTCAGAAGTAAAGAATGGCGAGGTGCATGAAAAACAAAACCCTCTTCCGTCCAATCTTAAACTTGACTGTGTATTCTGCGGAACGAAAAGTTCACAGGCGAAGTGAAAAAAAAAAAAGGCCGAGTCTTACCTCGACACGACTCGAAAGTGTCTGGGGTGATAGGCTCGCTCGCCAGTCAGCTCGTAAACTGTCTCGAAGCTAGTAATTGAATGGAGATTGTTGGAAGAAATGAACAGGTAGAAAACACTTATAGTGGGCGATGTATTGAAGATAAGAGATATGTTGTCACGGACTTTTTCATGCTGAACAATTCTTACACTCATAGTATATAGACGCCAGTTTTTTTTCGACTTTTTCACTGAAATCGTTACTGTTCGGCTTCCTTTGGTCATACATAAATAATTTCCTAAAGGAACCTTCCTCGAGATATCCTTTACTGAAAGGTGAAAACCGCATCAAAATCCATCCAGTGGTTCTCGAGATTACCCGTACATCCAAGAATCGGGGACTTTGTTTTATACTAAGTAGAGATGACATAATTTGAATGAGATTAACTGTAATAATCTTACATTTGTCATGGAAAGAACATAAAGGAAAATGTATGGTACAGTAAGTGGTGGGATTCGAACCCACCTCCCAAAAACAGGTATGCTACCTTCTACGCACTTGGACCATTGCTCCACGACTGCTCGTCCCCTATATCATAAACAACCGGGTCCTAGTAATGATATTCAACAAGTTGGCGGATATCCGCTTCCGCATAGGACTTTAACCGTAATTAATGTTATAAATTAATAACCATTGCGTTTTTCGTTTTTCTTCCGGGGAAATGGCAAGTTGCTCGAGTTGTCCATTTAATTTATAGAGTGCTAAAGTTCAAGAGCTCTTTGTGGAGCAAAAAATTCTTATTGAATCTCAGAAAAGAAAACCTCTTACTTCATACATTTTTGAAAGGATTATAGTCGCTGAACGCGTTCAGATACAACGTATCGTCGCTAGGACGATGTCTGGGAGCTGAACACACTTATTCTGCAAATAAAACTGGGAGTGGTGAAAGACCGATCGACCAGGCGACTTGGGTCTAATTAAGGAAGTGTCAGAGATGGGATTTTGGAAGGAAGTCGGCCTTGGACCTGTTGAAAGGAGTGATCCTGACATTTGCACGAAAACCATATTTAGAACGGCCGAGGTGGGATTCGAAGCCACGCTCTCCCGATAGCAGCGAGGCAGCGCTCTTGGCCACCGTGGCCGGTAATAATAATAATAATAATGTAATAGTGCAGTTTTCCTTTATCAATAAAAGGCTATGCATTTCCTCTTACATGCATAGCAATCCATAGCTTTGTTCTTTGTTAAATCACTTTTAGAGGCAACACATCTTCTCTACTCGAAAGCTTTTATTTAATGCTTCGTGAATGTTTTCCCTGATTCTGGGAAAGGCTCGCTCGCTAGCTAACTCGCATGGTAGAGATGCTAGACTGAGTAAATCATATCCCACCAGTTAACTCGACCGGCCGCGGTGGCCGAGAGCGCTAACTCACTGGTATCGGGAGAGCGTAGGTTCGAATCCCACCTCGGCCACCCTGAAAATGGTTTTCGTGGTTTCCCCTTTCACCATCCATCAATGCTGGGACGGTTCCTTTCAATAGGTTCACGGCCCTTCCCTGACCCGTCCTGAAAAGAAAAGTAACTTACATGGCCATTGGCTGCATTAATAAATGAAATAAACGGTTAGCTCAATTGGTCGTTGCAACAAGGGAGGAGAGGAGTGGACGAAGACCGCCGATACCACGTCTTGCAATGCATTTTGCACTCACGTGCGACATTTGGTTTTTCCTTGGCCTTGTTTATAGCTTACGCTATCTTGATCTCGTGAACTTTTTCAATCAATTTAATCCCGAGGTAAATGTGAACTGCGGCATTCGTGACGAATGAGCTACGGTTCATCAGTTTTACCGCGCACGTGTATAGGCCTATCGTCTTCAAAGATAACAAAGGAGAAACTGTTCCGCCTACTAGTCAATACATTTATTTACAACAAGTTATAAACTTGTTATTATATGGTACATGTTTCGGGGTCTCTAGTACTGGTCCCTTCTTCAGCCATAAATTAAGATGTAAAATCCAGCATAATTAAAGATATAAATAAATACCTAAAATGATGAGTGAATGGATGAAATGAGGTGAAAAAGAACATATTAACCATAAGTAACATGAGTGCGCATCAGTAAAAAGTAACACATTCGGTAGTGCTAGGTTCTTGTGAATAAACACTTATATAGCACTGTTCTATACAATGTTTATGCGTGTGAAAATCACTTCACTTGGGATGTATGGCCTGTTGTTTACAATGCTGTTGACTGAAACTTGCTGTTCAAGCTGGGGCTTCTGAGCTTATAGTCTCTTATTAGAGGGAAAAACACTGATTGTCATGTAATGAAATACATCATCATGATGAAAAGACGTCCATTCACTCATCATTTTATGTATTTTTTATATCTTTAATTATGCTGGATTTTACATCTTAATTTATGGCTGAAGAAGGGACCAGTACTAGGGGCCCCGAAACATGTACCATATAATAACAAGTTTATAACTTGTTGTAAATAAATGTATTGACTAGACGGAACAGTTTCTCCTTTGTTATATAGTGAATCTGTCAATACGGAAAATGAACTTCTTTCAGAGCAGTCTTCACTGATATCAAGCAGTATTTTACCTTACCCCTTCCTTAGTGAAAATAGTGAACAACCAGAACAATTATCTACCAGCCGCCACTGTCCAGTCGCGGAGAATGCCTAGCCCGCTCAACTACATTGGTAGATTTACTACAGTCCGCTACAGTCCTTTGCGACTCCTCGTCTATGGTGACATCATAAATGTTTCACCTCGAGTAGAATCCCTGCTGTGATCCCAATTATTCTCTGTTGGTCAGAAATCTATTTTTGACAGCGGTTTCCCAGAATATTTCCTCATAATCTCATCCCATGAACTATGCGGAACAAACCCACCTGTTAGTGTGAGGAAATACTGCATTTCAAGAACTCGGCAACAGCAAACATTTCATCAATCACGACGGTCTATTTTTACGAGTAAGAAAGGGTCATTGGCAATTAACGGCAGTTTGTTGGAGTGGTAAAAGATTTGAATGTTAATCTTAACTCAAGGACGCACCAAGAGGGGACTGCAGCCCTTCCCGAAATTCCTAGAAAAATTAAGACTTTAAAAACAGTGACGTTATTTAAACATAATTTTAAAATCAAGCAATTCCTCTAGGCTTTTGCCGCGTCTCGCCCAGGTGGGACCGCCACTGTGCTAGTGGACTATCATGTGATCATTTCCTCCCTATAGGGGCCGTCCACATATTACGTAGTCAGGGGCGTATATAAGGGGGGTGCTGAGGGGGCTCCACCCCCCCTCCCCCTCCCCCCGAAAAAAGCCAAGAAAAATTAAGAAAGTGTTGCTTTTGGTAAGAGCATAAAATAATTGTAAATTTGGTTGTACCCTAATCTTAAGTTAATTGCTAAGTTATAAACAATATCAAGATTGAAATTAGACTAACTCCTGGTGTAGTGGCTAGCTTCTTGGCTGCCGCACCGGAGGTCCGAATTCGATTCTCGGGTCTGCCATGAAATTTTAATTCTAGTCTGAGGGCTGGAACGGGGTACACTTAACATTGTAAGGCAAAACTGTGAATTCCACAGTACGGTACTTTTGAGAAATAAATTATCAACTTGTAAAAGAAAAGAAAAAAAAAACCTGTTAACCTTTCTGCTTAGTAAATTGACAAATATTTAGATATTTGCCATTCATACTCTATAGGCCATAATAGGAAATTCATAGACATTTTATTTGGGTGTTGTGTTGTATTTTACAACTTTTTTGGTATTGCCAGTATTGTAGGCTATATAAACTTTGAATCTTATCTAAAATAATTACTCAAAGTTTATATTCTCTAAGATATTGGTTGATATTTCTGGGTATTTTGCGGTGATAATCCTCTGAGAATGGTCACAATTTTCTAGGATAACCAGCCCCCCCCCCCCCCCCGAAAAAAATGTATATACGCCCCTGTACGTAGTGTAGTCACAATGAAGGCGGGGTCCGTAGTTTATGTTGATGACGTGCGGGGAGGAGGTAAATGATTATGTAATCACTTAACAAATAACCTTACTATGTAAGTTGAAAGTAAAGGTCACTTTTGTCTTACTTATAAAATTAGTATAAGTCTTACCTTGCAAGTTGAATGTAAAGGTCATTTTTTAGTTTTTGTTTTACTCACCGGTACTGTATTCAATTAGCAGAAGCCTTACCTTGTAAGTTGAAAGTGGAGGTCTTGTTTGTTTTACTTATACAATTAGCAGACGTCTTAGTTGGAAGTGTCCGGTTCCGTGGCTAAATGGTTAGCGCGCTAGGCTTTGGCCCGAAGTGTCACGGGTTCGATTCCCAGCCGAGCCATTCGGGATTTTAATCTCCTGGGGGTAAATTCCCGTGGCTCGGGGACTGGCTGTATGTGACGTCTTCATCCTCATTACGACGCGCAGGTCGCCCACGGGCGTCAACTAGAAAGACCTGCTTTCGACCTCTCCAGACACCACACGATCATTCATTCAATTGAAAGTAAAGTAGCCTTACGTTGAAAGTAAAGGTAATTTTTGAATTACTTATAAAATTAGTTTAAGTTGAAAGTAAAGGTAATGTTTGTTTTATTTATAGGCTACAATTAGGAGACGTCTTAGCTTGAAAGTCATGTTTTGTTTTACTTATACAATTAAGGAAGGAAGATTGTAGTTTTACGTGACCGTGAATCTTGTGATTATGAGCCACGGGACCTCCTTTTTACGTGGAATCCGAACCACAGGACATGGCATTTCACTTCGAAAATCTCACATGCATTGACCGGGAATCGAACCCGAACCGCCTTGGTGAGAGGCATACAGCTAGACCGCTGAGCCACCACATTAGCAGACGTCTTAGCTGGTAAGTTGAAAGTAAAGCTCAATTTTGTTTTAGTTATAGAATTAGCATAAGTCGTACCTTGTATGTTGAATGTAAAGGTAAGTTTTGTTTTACTTCTAACTAGGGATAGGAAAAAATTCGCAGACCTTGTATGTTGAATGTAAAGGTAAGTTTTGTTTTACTTCTAACAAGGGATAGGAAAAATTCGCAACTGCGAATTATTAAACGAAGTACCGTACCGGTAGGCTAATACACAAGTGGTGATCTGTTTTAATAACCTTAAAATTGGCGAAAAGAATGGTTTTTAAACTCACGAAATTTCGCAAATTCCGGATGAAAACGCGAATTTTAGTTTTTTTCTTTCTTCTTGAATGTAGTTAAAAGTCCTCTCTTTCAGTGACAGGACAGGGAAGTAACAGTTCATGAATTTTACGAAATGTCCTCAAACGAAGTGTGGGTGTTTAATTACAACTTTTAAAAGCATGACCAGTTGACAATAATACGGTAATCTGTCTTAAAAACACGATTATTTCGGTGGCGTAGTTGGTAGCATGCTGACCTTCTATGGCCAAGGTCGCGGGTTCAAACCCGGCCTAAGTCTCGTTAAAAATCCCTCAATATGCCTTCCTTCGGAGGGGAAGTAAAGCCGGCGGTCCCAAGTAATAGATTTATGGCATGTAAAAGAACCTTCCACTAATTACACTTGTGTGAAGCTAAATTATAGGTTAGATTTGACTAACGCTCTTAGGTTCCAACGTTTGCCGCCAGGAGCCAACTGCGGTGGCATCTAGTAACCAAGTTCAGAACTACTTGTCGTTGACGGTGGCAGCAAAAGTAGGAACTACTTGAAAAATGGAATGTCTGCAGTCCTTACTTGAATTAAAAACAGATAACACACACTAATACAGCCATCACAACTAACACCGGTTATCAGACAGATTCTAGAGACACACAAAGTACATGGGACTACATGACCGTGTTGTCCCAGCCCCTAAACTGAGGAACCAACGATTATTTCGAGCTTCCTCTCGACGCTTCGTGATTGATCTTTTAGTTGCAAGTCCCTCAAGATATTGTAGTAGGTCTTGGATGAGTCACTGGCAGTGCGTACAATATGATGAATCGATCGTGTTCGCGGTTGATCGTACTCCTTATGGAAAGATCGGAAACTCAACGGTAGATAGCGGGCCTTGCTTTCTGCATATGCAGTGGCTCTAGAGATGGTCGAAAAATCACAGCCTACTACTTTGTCACCGATATATCAGATACGCTGTCTCGGAAGTATCTGTGACAAAATAAGCTCTGCATACTTCCAATTTTGGCCACTATATCCTACAGCCTACTAGCCTCGTCATAAAAGTTAGTCATTTTACTTTTAAACCTACATTACATACTGTAAATAATTGGTATCTCAGAGACACGACACGGGTAATGACATTCCGTTTGTTAATTTATTGCACATCATGTTAACAAACATTTCCCTATGCATTTGGTATAAAAACACTTAAATTATAAAAGGTGAATATTACGTGCTTCCTGTGACAGAGTCACATATATTTTTCTGTCACCGATATCCCGAAATATCGGTTAAGCTCATCTCTAAGTGGCTCTACCAAGGCAGTGGCAACAAATGAAGGTCTGGTTTTCTACTGGCTAAGCGGGTCACGTGGTATCAGCAAATTTGGGCAAATTGCTTGCAAATTTACTTCATTCATAAATCCTATAGATGGCTGATGACGTCACATTGTTGAGAGGCACAGCCAACGAGAAAGACAGGCTATGGCGCATAAACCTAATCAAATAGCTTATAAAGATAATAGCGGAAACTCTTCGCCAAAACAGGAGACAGCGCTTCCCAGCACTGCCTAGCGGTCCGAGTTGGCAACGTAAGACCAGCTGATTTACAACCGTGAGATCCAACCACACAATTATAAGAAATTATTGACCTGTGGATGATCTAATTATCCAATTGTAATGGTTGGTACGGGGAGTATTTGTGCCATATATGGCTGTAATAATTATAAACAACAAAGTGACCCAAAATCTTTCTTCAGGTTCCCAAGAAATAAGGAAATGTAAGTATGAATTTATTGTAAACAAGTAGCCTACCATTACACTGTTAGTTCGGTTTTCTTTTAATACAGAATGCTTTTACAATATTTAAAAAAGTCAACAAAAGTCAACCCCTGGCACTATACAACCCATGACGGGCTAAGGCCGACCAAGCGACCGCTCCCCTGCCATTTGGCCTGCAGATATTGGGGTGACGCGTGATCAGCGCGTCGGGTCCCCTCGGCCGTTAATCTTGGTATTCGTGATTGGAGCGCTGTCTCACTGTCAGACAGCTACTCAATTGTCCTCACGAGGTTGAGTGCACCCCGTTCCAACCCTCACGTCTGTTTTAAAATCCCTGAGCCGGGGATCGAACCCGGGGCCTCCGGGTGAGAGGCAGGCGCGCTACCCCAACACCACGAGGCCGGCTTTTACAATATAATTAAGCATATTTTAGCCTGTTCTTTATTTATTTATAGATGCACACAGTGGGTTATTCGAAGCCGAACGGCTGACTTAGATGACGTATTGAAAAGGAATGACCCAGAACATTTAAAGAGAACTCATGTTGTATGTTCAGACCACTTTGTGGAGAAAGATTTCAGGAATAAAAACTTGTCAAGTCAAGAATAAGATCTTTATAGGTTGTTGATAGTAGGCCTAATGTTAATATTGAAATAACTGCATAATTATAGAACGAGGTGACTCTACGGTACAGTAGGCCTAACATTTAACAACATGCTTCAATATTTCCGATTGAAAGTGTACGTAGTTATTTGTTTTTATAAGGGACGGAACAGCGAGGTCATCTGCCTCTTAAGTGTACGTATTGCACTATTAAAGCTAAAGGAGGTTGGTGCAATCGAACAAGTTCAGAAACACAAATGTTAATTTTACTGACTTTATTGGGAAATATATAAGAAGGTAACTTTTTTTTAATGTAATTAAGCGTGTTCAACTCGTTTTTAAATACCAGTATGTCAAAAAGGATAGATTAAAACCAATGTCCTAATATTTCCTTGCAATTTCGGTCGGTGCACACTCAAAAATGCTAGCTGTGGGTGGCAAGGAGAGAAATGCTGTCAACTCGCACCAAGAGATGGCACTGTGATCGCTGTCTCCAGGCGAGCGCATGCTTTAACGGTCGAGTTTCCGCTATTATCTTTATAAGCTATTTGACCTAATCCTTTTGGGACGTAGGCAATGTAGTGCTTGATGGTGCTTGTACGTTTCAGTCGAGAGCAATCCATAAGCAGCAGAAATGCGATATTTTATATCAATCTTCTTGAAATAGACCCAGTTTAGATGTTCCTCGTGTTTTCAAGCACGATAAATTATACCGTATAGGTTTACAAAACTACGCCAGCTGTAGATAACCTATTTACATGTTGAAGTTACTTGTAACAAAAATCCACTCGAACTAGGATTCAAGCATTTGTTGTGTCTTTAATAGCTGTAACGAGTACAGTTAGTTGAGTTGTAGAGCCTGTGACCTTCGTTGTGAGTAACTTATGTGGACATGAGTATAATTAGATCAAAGAAACTTACAGTGAAATTATTACTTTGTTGTTGTTGTTTCAAGGGGCGGAATGGAAATTAACACGTTTATAGATGAGATCTGCGGAATACACTCGCTACCAACTAACGACTCATATCAATACCTTCTATGAAGACAAGTGGTAAATGAATACCAGCATTTATACAGATTCAATGATGAAGACAAGACGACTACCACACCGGCAGCAAGACGAAGACCATAGAATATTATGTTCGTGAATATCTTTCTATTACAAAAATGTTTGGTACATTTATGTATATCGTTCAACTATAAGAGTTATACATGGGTTGGTTTTTTAGTTTTGGCACCAATGCTTCAGTGCCAAGTTGCAACAATGTTGGGCGCTGCCACTTTTACCGACGGTTGCTGCCCTGCATCCCCTCCCTCAGAGCACATGACCTTGCCCGTCCTCACCACCGCTCATGCGCAGTCACGCCTGTTAGATGAGTAGTGCGAGACCAGCGCTCGCGAAAGACAGTCGCAATGTTTTCCAAGCAGGAGCAGAGAACGTGGATAAAAATTCAGTGTGCTAGGGGTCGCAGTGCTAAACAGTGTCACCGAGGATTTCAGGAAGCGTGCGGTGCAGCTGCGTTACCGTTCAGAACGGTAGCAAGATGGGTTGCAGCCTTTCGATATGGGTGCGAACGTGTGGAGCACATGCCTCAATCTGGTCACCCTCCAGTAAGTGATGACAATGCACCGCGTAAGTAGAGGTGGATCGGAACGTAACGATTCGTCAATTAGAGCAAGATACCGGAGTGGCGCATTCAACTGTCCTCCACATCCTGAAGGACTTACTGAAAATGAGGAAGATTGTGTCCAAATGGGTTCCGCACAGTTAAAACTCCAATCGAATGACTGGCGGCACCACGGAAACAAACAGTTCGACCAACCCCCACCAATTGTGAAGGTAATATTGATTCTTGCCTATGATTGGGATGGTGTGATCATTCACCATATTGTTCCCCGAGGGCAAACCGTTAATGCGGCGTACTATTGTTCGTTTCTGCAAGACCATCTCCGAGGAGCTCTGAGAAGGAAACTGCGCCACCACATGGTTACACCGCCCATCGTTCTGCATGACAATGCTAGGGCACACACAGCAGGCGTTGTGTCGGCATTGTTGGATCGCTGGGGCTGGGAGGTCCTCTATCACCCCCCATCAGTCCTGCGACTATGATCCCATCCCGAAGATGAAGATGACAATGCGCGGGGAGTGCTTCCGTACCATTGAAGACATTAAGCAGGCTGCCGAGCGCTCTCTTCGTACCATCAATAGATTGGGCAGTGCCAACGGGATCCAACGACTTCCGCATCGCTGGGAACACGTACGCAACGGTGGGGCCTGTGAAACTTGGAACCATCTAAGTGAGTTATTAATCCAGTTTTAACTAAGGTGCCAAAACTAAAATACCAACCCATGTACATGCATACATTGTCCGGCACTATTCATAGCTTTTCATAACCTTCCTGAACGCTTTGTAACCGTCAAGTAATGCCACATAATTAACAAGCAAACGCCAGGGAAAGATAACATACTCCTGTAAAGTATTACCTTTTGATCAACTACAAATTATTTTTATTTATCGTATGGCTTTTAGTGCCGGGAGTGTCCGAGGACATGTTCGGCTCGCCTGAGTCTGTAGCTGCTTCCAGCGGACACCCTAAAGGGTGAGCTACAAGTTCCGTTCAATTTCAAGTAGTTCCAACTTTCGCCACCAGATATCAATGATACCTAGTGTTGAACGTTGGAACTTTTGATAACTACAAAGATCAAAGATAAGTGATTTACTGGTTCTACTTAGAGTAATGAATAAATAAGTAAATTGTGGCTAAGTATTGGACTTCATAAGATTGATCAGTGAAAGACTTGAGTAGTAATTACCATGTATGTTTTGCCAGAAGCCATGGTTGTGTTGGGTCAATGCTTTTTACAGCGTATTTTCTGATATGATATGGGTTAAGTATTCTGTGATTTCAGCATCTTGTAGACAATACGGTTTATGTTCCCGTCATATATAACCATACCGGAAGTGGTGCAACAGCACTACATTGCTGAAGTCACGAAAGCGCACCAGGGCCAGTCATTCTCGTTGGCCGTCGTTGAGAGGAGAGTGGCTGTGCTCTCAACCACGGCCATGGCGTGTAAACCAAATCCTTCTCTGACTTAAGCAATGTAGTGTTCACGGCCAACGAGAAAGACAGGCCATGACGCGTAAACCAAATCCTTCTCTGACGTAGGCAATGTAGTGCCTGTACGTTTAAGTCGAGAGCAATTCATGAGCTGCAAAAATGAGGGGTCTAGATGCAAAACCGGCAATCTCCATATTTTGTTGACAATGAGTTATGGTTGGAATTAGAAAACCATTCTTCGAGACATTTGTGATCTGTTTATAAACTTGTTTGGTTCCAAATCCCGCTATATCCCCTTCAAAAAGCCTGATTTGGAACCCAACAAGTTTATAAACAGATCACAAACACCTCAGAGAATGGTTTTCCATCCATAATTCATTCTCACCAAACAGTGGAGATTGCCGGTTTTGCATCTAGACCCCTCAAATGGTATATTTTATATCAATCTTCTTGAAATGGCCCCAGTTTAGATGTTCCGCGTGTTTTCAAACACGATAAATAATACAGTAAACTCCCGATTATCCGCAGAATTCACTGGCGCGGATACTGCGGATAATCGAATTTCGCAGATAAGCCGCAAAATTGCTGGTAATGGTTAAACAAAGGTCGAAGGCACTAAAAAACAACACACAGGTGCTTTAAATAAGTTTATTATACAATAAAAGGCCTTTGGTCGCATCCAAAACTGCTCGAGCACACACGACGTACAGTGTGTATACAGATATACAGTACAGTACTGGACAGTAATACTGAACTTCTGTACACGTTTTGTACTGTACATTATTAAGTGTACTGTACTGTATTTGCAATTTACGATTTTTATTACGTTTAAGTATTTAGTAACTTTATTTAAATTTTTGAGAAATAATTTTCGGTTTCAAAACCTTCCTCTTTTATAAAAATGTTCTCCTACAAGCACCGCGGATAATCCGCAAAGCGGATAAACCGACTGTGGATAATCGAGAGTTTACTGTACCTGTTGAAGTTACTCGATACAAAAATCCACGCGAACTAGGATTCAAGGATTCGTTGGCCGTGGTTGAGAGCAACATCTCGATCAGCTGACTGTGGTGAACTGCGGTAGTTTGGAACACTGAAATACTACACGTGATGATAGAATTGGGCTTTTCAAAGTGAGTTTAATTCATTGCTAAGCCAGAATGGTGTATTACTTTGTCACGTATGGATGTAAGGAGACTTGTAAAAAAGGATCGGGCATTTCTTTCCATAGGCAAGTTAGTTATTGTTGTTTAAAGGGACGGAACTACGAGATCATCTGCCCCTCATAGGTAAGTTAATTTATTGTAAAATAATCCTGAAATTCTTGACTTAACTACTTGCATTTCTTTAAGTTTCCTCTTAACTCCGAAACATGAATGAATAATAATTAACCATGTAAATGGCATTTATTATAAATTATTATAATTTACCCTATCCCTTACTTCACTGAACAGGCCTGTATTTATGTTCGAAGGTATCAAGTATTTAAATGTCCATAGACACTTTTCTTGGCGTTTTGTTGAGACTGATAGTAAATGCATCTCTAAACATAAAAATGCTTTATGTCCCTATCCTGGATTAAATGTAGTGAGGACTATGCAATGCGGTAGTCAATCATGTTCAGTGTCGAATTGCAGGTTATGTATGCTACAGATGTGACGGTGTAGTCTTCGATAATAAATACGCTGAGGTGTCATATTATTAAACGTATGGACAGTGAGTTTGGTTGAGGAAATTGAGATTCTTCTAGGATAGTATTTTATCCCTTGGTTGGGGGTTGGGAAAAACACGGTAGTGTAGTTGTGCTAATTTTGAAGGTGCTTCCGGATGAGAGTAGCTTCCCGTGATTGGGAGAGACTACCAGTGTAGTGTGTTGGTGTGAATGTTTAATCTATTGGGGGCGTCCCTGCAGGATGCAATTATCTGCCAGGGGATGAATGTCTGAGTGCCGGCTGCTAAACTAGCTTGCCAGCTGAGTAGGATGGGCAATTCAATGAATGTGCCGAGTCAGTGGCTCGACGCTCTGCAGTCGAGTCGCGTGCTTAAGCACAATGGAATCTGACGATGCAGTTATTGGCTTCTACGGTCACGGGCAATTATGACTAAGGTCAGGTTGGGTATGAGGATGTAAAGTGGAGTGTGATTAGTAATAAGCGTGTAGTTTACTGACCATGTATTTATTGGCCAGTAGATGTAATGTGATGTCCCTCCGGGGGAGTTTGAACAAATATGAAATACAATTTGTGAAGTGTACAAATGTTTAGGGTAGGTGTTTACAAGAGTAAGGATTCTGAGCACCTGCTAGATCTCACCTGGTGAAGAGCTGGAACGGATGTCGGGCAGGGCCGCTGGCGAAGAACAGAACAGAACAGAACAGATAATCCCTCCTGTCCAGGTTCCATTCTTATACGTTTCGGCGCTGCTTGGTCAGCATTACATCAGTGTAGCTGCCCCAGATAGTTGTTAGTGTAAATGTTTATGTGAGTTTTGCAAGCTGTTGGCCAACCTCCTAGGCTTAGGTGGTCGCCGCTTGCTGTGTAGAGATATGTTCTGGAATTATAGTGTTTCCAGTTGGGGTGGTTTTGGTAGAAGATGGCGGGGTGGCTCTCAGGGGTACTGCCCCCCCGGGCTGTACAAGACTCCTCCGTCGTTAGTTCGCGTCCTCGCGAACGGGAAGTAGAGTGGGCGTGTCGTTGTGATGTTTCGTCGTTTTCTGCCTGTCCCTCTTCTTCTTTTTTTTTCTTCAGTGTCGGTGTCGTGTTGTCCTGGTGGTGTTGTGAGTTTAGCGTGTGCTCAGAGGGGGTGGGTTGTGGGTATACATAGTTAATTGTTTATCTAAAATTAATCACTAAGAAATTCGACATTAAAAATAATAAAAATATAAAATACAAAGAAAATACATGTTCTTGAAGTTATATGCATGTTGGTATTGTTACGGCTGTGAGTTTGTGTCATCGCTCGCCGCTTGAGTCACAACTGCCCCAGGGGCTGGGCTGCGGCTTGCCTCCTGTATTGCGCGCGCCTTATGCAACAGGGCTACTACAGACAAAGGGATAGTCCAGAAGATTCGTGACTGGACCAGCGGTGGAAACCTCGAGAAGCCGTGGACTCTGGATGGATCTAGAACCATTTATTGAGTCACCGGCCTGCTATATAAGAGTGACCCGTGAAGCAGTGGTTGTTGTGTTTTACGAGCTAGTGTGAGCGATTATCGTGAGCGACAGAAGTGTGGTGACTTGCGAAACCCCTAGTGTAGCGGCGAAGTGAGGAACATACAGGGGACTGCCGTGTTCTGAGTAAGTGTGCTTTCACTGAGTGTCAGATATTGTGGTGTCGAAATCCTGTGACATTGTTCTCCCAGCTTGTGAACAGCGTACTTCAAGTGCTCGTAAGTAACTGTATTTGTTTTACCTGAGGAAGAGGGGCAGGTAGCTTCTGCCAAGGCCACCGGACTCATTAGGACGGATTAACTTCTGTGGTCTGTGACAAGTGAAAGGGGAAGTATCCTCGACTTGAGGAAACTGGAGTAAGCAAATAATTGCTATTTGCTGTTGAGTAGTGTATATTTCTGGCCACAATAAAGTTAATTATTTCTTTAAGCAGTAATTGGTGTTGTGCTTCCTACCCACCGTAATCCAGTTAACAAAAGTGCCACTAGGGGGGTGGCACGTAACAACTGGTGTCAGAAGCCGGATTACGAACTCAAGCACAACACCTGACGGTCCTGGTTTCAAAACCCGAGCAAGTCATTTTCTCTAATTTTCCTGTGAGTGCATGCCCTTTACAAGACAAACAACTAAAATGGAGGAGAAATTGGCAGCACTGCTAGAAAAGTTAAATGGCATGGAAACCAAGATGGAAGACGGCCAGAAGAAGATAGAGGATGGCCAGAAGAAGATGGAGGATGGCCAGAAGAAGATGGAGGATGGCCAGAAGAAGTTAGCAGAGGACCTGAAGGACAGCCAAAATAAGTTAGCAGAGGACCTAACCGCCAAATTTCTGGATGGCCAGAAAAATCTGGAAGAGTGTCTGCTGACGAAATTAGAGGAGAGCCAAAGGAAATTAGAACAGGGCCTACGTGAGGAAGTCGCAGCAGTGGAAAAGAAGTTCGACGCCTTACAAGTGGAAGTCGCCGAGCTGCGCCAACGCCCGCTGATGGGGGTGGAGGAGAAATTCAACGCCTTACAAAAGGAAGTTGCCGAGCTGCGCCAACGCCCACTGACGGGGGTGAAAGAGGAATTCAACGCTCTACGAGAGGAAGTTGCCGAGCTGCGCCAACGCCCGCCCACCGTTACACCGGGAATATCAGGAACGGGACATAGCAGAGTGACGCCCCCAACCTTCGACGGAAAGGTCCCGTGGAGCACCTACTTACGTCAGTTCGAGGCAGCCTGTTCCATAAATAACTGGAACAACACAGAAAAGGCTACAGCTCTCATTGTAGCGCTGAGAGGCGACGCCCTTAACGTCCTTCAGGCCATCCCGACTGGATCCCAGGACTACGCTGCACTGATCGCCCATATGGAGTCCCGATATGGAGATAGCCATCTTCAGCAGGCCTACCAGATGCAGCTCCGGACCCGGGTACAGAAGAACGCGGAAACCCTGCAGGAGTTCGAGATGGACATCGCACGCCTCGTAAGGCTTGCCTACCCAACAGCGCCGGCCGACTTTCTGGAGCAGATAGCGACGCAGACTTTCACCGACGGGCTACGGGACTCGGACACTCAACAGGCGCTGCGACTCGCGCGCAATAAGACCCTGGCAGATGCGCTGAGCCACGCACTTGAATTCGAGACGGCAAAACAGGTATCTAGAATGTGCGCGCGGGTGCGTCAGGTGGACGTCGACGAACCAGCCAAAGCCAACAAGACCAAGCCCCTGGCCGATGAACTGATGGAGGCGCTAGGCCGGTTCTTCAAGAGTCGCAGTACCACCAACAAAAACTTAGCCGAAGGACATACGGAGAGGCGGCCCGGAAGAGGACTACCGACCTGCTGGACCTGCCGTAAGAGAGACCACCTGAGCAAGGACTGCGGTGATCGCCGCCGCCAAGTGTTTCCGTCGGGACAGTCAGTCGTAGGGAAACCGCGCGGCCCAGGAAAACAAGTATCAGCCAGCCATGAGGGGCGAAGGTTGGCTTGTGACAGTCGTCAAGCCCCGGCAGTCCAAGTGCGTGTGACGAAGTTACGGAGGGACAATAGCAGCCTGATGGTCGATGGAGTCATCAACGGAGTGAGCTGGCCCATGCTGATCGACACGGGAGCATCGAGGACCATCGTCAATCCCACTGTGATCCCGAAGTGGAGAGTGCAACCCACACAAAGGAACCTCCAGCTAATAACCGCGACCGGAGAGACCGCACCGGTACATGGCGAAGCATCACTGGAGTTCGTCATTGGTCGACGGGTGATAAAGCATCCAGTGCTTGTGGCAGACGTATCAAACGAAGTGATCATCGGACTGGACTTCCTGGACCAGAACAACATCATCTTGGACCTGAGTACCAACACTCTGCACTTCGGAGGTGAGGAACTTGCTTTGCAACCTGCGCACGAGTCCATCACCGCACGACGAGTAAGGCTGAGAGAAGACGTCATCGTTCCCGCCAGGACGGAAGTCAGCGCTGCCGTAATTGTCGACGGAACTGCTGAGGGAGTGGCGGCTGTCATCGAGCCAAAATATGAGGACATCCAGACAAAAGGGTTGCTAGTTGCCAAGACCCTCATCAACACGACGTCTCGGCCGTACGTCCGCCTGTCCAACCTGAACGACTACGACATTACGGTTCACCGGGACACCAACCTAGGAGTCTGCGAGCCCGTTACCTGGATTGCCCGCATCACCGACACGACGGACGGACACCTGCAGACGGACAACCGAAGAAGACGCACACTGCCAGAAGAACTACAGAAGCTGTACCAAGGATCCCGGGACCATTTAGACGAGGAACAATCACGCCAACTTCAGGACCTGCTACGCGAATTCCAGGATGTCTTCTCCGTGGGGAGCAAAGACTTCGGCAGGACAAGCTTGGTCCAGCACAGAATCGACGTTGGGGACAGCGCACCGATTAGGGCCCCATTCCGACGTGTCCCGCTCGCCAAGCAAGCCGAAGTCGACCGGATGGTAGAAGAGATGAAGGAGCAAGGGGTGATCGAGCCATCACATAGTCCTTGGAGTTCTCCGGTCGTGCTTGTGAAGAAGAAGGACGGTTCCACCAGGTTCTGCGTGGACTACAGGCGGGTGAACGACGTCACGAAGAAGGACAGCTACCCTCTACCCCGGATCGACGACACGCTGGACACCATATCAGGGTCAAGATGGTTCTCCACCTTGGATTTGAAGAGTGGCTACTGGCAGGTGGAGGTCCACCCTAAGGACCGCGAGAAAACGGCGTTCTCTGTGGGCAGCGGGCTCTGGCAGTTCACCGTCATGCCATTCGGTCTGTGCAACGCCCCTGCGACCTTCGAAAGGCTAATGGAGTCCATTCTGAGGGGTCTACACTGGAAGACCTGCCTGGTCTACCTAGACGACGTCATCGTTCTGGGGAGAAGCTTCGAGGAGCACTACAGCAACCTGAAGGAGATCTTGTTGAAGCTACGGGCTGCCCAGCTGAAGTTGAGCCCCAAGAAGTGTCAGCTCTTCCAGAAGCGGGTCCAGTACCTTGGGCATATCGTCTCCGAGGAAGGGGTGCGCACCGACCCAGAGAAGACCGCAGCTGTGAGGGAGTGGCCAGTTCCGAAGGACAAGTCCCAACTTCGAAGCTTCCTGGGACTCTGCACTTATTACCGTCGCTTCGTGAGAGGATTCGCCGACATCGCCAAACCTTTACATCGACTGACTGAGAAGGACCAACTCTTCACGTGGACAGCAGAATGCCACAGTGCCTTCGAACAACTCAAGCAGGCTCTGTGCACCGCACCTATTCTGGCCTACCCCAGACCTGGAACAAGGTTCATCGTCGATACCGATGCCAGCGACTTTGGCATAGGGGGAATCCTGTCGCAAGTAGTGGACGGCGAGGAGAGAGTAGTGGCCTACTTCAGCAAGGCCCTGTCAAAGCCAGAAAGGAACTACTGCGTCACCAGGAAGGAGCTGCTCGCCATCGTGAAGACCATTGAACACTTCCACAAGTACCTGTACGGGCAAGAATTTCTCATCAGGACCGACCATGCATCCCTGCGGTGGCTCCTGAACTTCAAGCAGCCCGAGGGTCAACTCGCGCGGTGGTTAGAGAGGCTTCAACAGTACAACTTTGAGATTCAGCACAGGAAAGGCCAACTGCATTCTAACGCCGACGCCCTGTCACGAAGACCGTGCCCCGAAGACTGCACCTTCTGTGCCCGAAGGGAGGAGAACACCGGGATACTGTGCCGACGGACTACTGTGGAACTTCAAGGGAACTGGAGCCGCGAATCTTTCACGCGGGCACAAGCAGAGGATGATGACCTGGGACTGATAGCCAAATGGAAGAGGGCCTGTGTCCCCAGACCCGGGTGGAACATTGTGAGTGACTGCAGCCCAAAGTTTAAGTCCTACTGGGCACAGTGGGACTCGCTGATTGTAAGGGATGGCCTCATCTGCCGTACCTGGGAGAGCACCGACGGGAAGACATCTCGGGAACAAGTCGTCGTTCCAAAGGCTATGACGGAGGAAGTCCTGAAGGAAGTTCATGGAGGATCATCTGGTGGACACCTAGGGATAAAGAAGACCCTGGAAAAGCTGAGAGAGCGGTTCTACTGGATCGGATGCCGAACAGACGTGGAGAACCACTGTGCGAGGTGCCACGATTGCGCAGCCAGCAAGGGCCCAGGACGAAGACGACGGGGTCCACTGAAGACCTACAACGTGGGCGGCCCCATGGAGAGAGTGGCCATCGATGTTGCTGGGCCATTCCCGTTGAGCGAGGCAGGGAACCGCTACATATTAGTCGTCAGCGACTACTTTACCAAATGGCCGGAGGCGTATGCGCTCCCTAACCAAGAAGCCGCGACGATTGCAGAGACCCTGGTGGAAGAATTCGTCAGCCGGTACGGAGTACCCCTGGAGCTGCACTCCGACCAAGGGAGGAACTTCGAGTCGCAGGTGTTCCAGAACCTATGCCAGCTGCTGGGAATCCGGAAGACAAGGACGACGCCGCTACACCCTCAGTCCGACGGGATGGTAGAGCGATTCAATCGCACCATCGAGAACCATCTTCGAATAGTCGTCAGCGAGCACCAGAGGGATTGGGACAAACATCTTCCACTATTTCTCCTGGCCTACCGCGCCGCCGTGCATGAAGCCACCGGGTGCACACCAGCCCGGGCCATGTTTGGGAGGGAGCTCCGTCTACCTGTCGATCTTGCCTTTGGCCGACCTGGGAATGATCCGATCCCGGTAAGCCAGTATTGTTAAGAACTGGTCGACCAACTGGAGGACGTGCACGCGTTCGCGAGGAGGAAACTGCGGATCGAGACCGACAGAATGAAGACCCGATACGACCAGCAGACGGATGCCGGCGGATTCCACGAGGACGACCTGGTCTGGCTCTTCAACCCATTACGGAAGAAAGGCCTGTCACCCAAACTGCAGAAGTCCTGGGAGGGCCCGTACCGAGTCGTGAAACGGATCAACGATGTCGTCTACAGGATCCAGTGGAGCCCGAGGGCGAAGATGAAGATCGTGCATCGAGATCGCCTGGCAGCCTACGGAGGGACACAGACGGGCCAATGATTGATCGGGACGATCAGCCTTTTTAGGAAGGGGGTGGTGTTACGGCTGTGAGTTTGTGTCATCGCTCGCCGCTTGAGTCACAACTGCCCCAGGGGCTGGGCTGCGGCTTGCCTCCTGTATTGCGCGCGCCTTATGCAACAGGGCTACTACAGACAAAGGGATAGTCCAGAAGATTCGTGACTGGACCAGCGGTGGAAACCTCGAGAAGCCGTGGACTCTGGATGGATCTAGAACCATTTATTGAGTCACCGGCCTGCTATATAAGAGTGACCCGTGAAGCAGTGGTTGTTGTGTTTTACGAGCTAGTGTGAGCGATTATCGTGAGCGACAGAAGTGTGGTGACTTGCGAAACCCCTAGTGTAGCGGCGAAGTGAGGAACATACAGGGGACTGCCGTGTTCTGAGTAAGTGTGCTTTCACTGAGTGTCAGATATTGTGGTGTCGAAATCCTGTGACATTGTTCTCCCAGCTTGTGAACAGCGTACTTCAAGTGCTCGTAAGTAACTGTATTTGTTTTACCTGAGGAAGAGGGGCAGGTAGCTTCTGCCAAGGCCACCGGACTCATTAGGACGGATTAACTTCTGTGGTCTGTGACAAGTGAAAGGGGAAGTATCCTCGACTTGAGGAAACTGGAGTAAGCAAATAATTGCTATTTGCTGTTGAGTAGTGTATATTTCTGGCCACAATAAAGTTAATTATTTCTTTAAGCAGTAATTGGTGTTGTGCTTCCTACCCACCGTAATCCAGTTAACAAAAGTGCCACTAGGGGGGTGGCACGTAACAGTATTATGCAGGAAGGAAAAAAAACATGGTTGGACGGGTGGCTGTGCCGTCCGACGCTGTGTGGAGAAAAAAATTGCTCCCTGCAAGGTATTGTATAAAAGATGGAATAAAATAGAAAAACAGGTGCCCCAGGGTATAAGTTAAAGGTATATCAGAATGATTTATTGTTGGGATGAAACGGGACACCTTCACAAATTTGGCGTTAGTAGAATGGAAAGGAAAGAGACAAAAGTGTGTAGAAACGTGTTTTGTGTTAGAATGTTGCAGTGCTTTATGTGTATTCTTCATATTTGACGGTTTTACAATTGCTTACAATTTTCGATTACAATTCTTACATGCTACGCTTAATTATAGTACTATTACTACTAAATCTTTTCTACTCATGAGTACCTTTCTCCTTTGCATATGGCCATAGCGCTTTTCTTTCTTGGCCACCTTTACCTTGTGCCATTCATCTGTGGCCTTTGACCTGCCTCTGTGGTTTAGTGGTTAAACCGCTTAACCGCTGTTGTGAATTTTCCTCCGTGGGTGGAAGAATTCACCTTGATGGCTAGGATAGACGTTCACAAAGCTACGTCTTTCCTGTCTATCGCATCCGCTTCTTATTCAAGCGTCTGTCGTGTGTTGCATCAGCTCCGCTCGGTGCCCCACGGTCACCTCGCGCTGCTGACTGCGGCGCCGTCGCCTTAAGGGCGCGACTAAAATCGCTGCAGTGTGTACGTGTTTAAGCTAGAGAAAGTGTATTACATATGTGTGTGTGTGAAAGATATATTTACAAAAGACATGTGTATGGTGCTGATGATCTGGAAAATAATAGTTTATTAGTTAGTTCCCCTTTCCGGTGGAACGTGCGTAGAGGCCGCCTCCTGGTGTGCCTGAAATAGAGTGTGATATAATATCCACATACATTTTGACTATATCTCGTACACATACTTATGTCTACTGTGCACCTTTTAAGTCTAGCTTAACCTAATGTGACTGCAGCCTTATTGTCATACTTATGAATGTACTCCTGTCTTCCTGTGTATTTGTAATGTCTCCTCCGTGTATACAAGTGTATGCGTGTATTTGTGTGTCGTGACGTCACCTTTACCTGATAATGGTCATGCTGTCAGCGTTCCCATGATGCTGCAGTGGTGGAGCTCTTTGCTAAAAGAAAATGCATGTAAGTTAAGTACATGTGGCCAATACATTATGTGCACATATCGCGCAGCGCTGTTTTAAGTTTCGGCTTGGATAATGCCACCGCCCTTGAGACCTCTTCGGACGTCTCGTGTATTATCGGGGTCGGTCAGCTCCAGTGGCTGTACCGTGTACCTCGCTGATGGGTCTGACGGCTTCAGTGCCTCCGCCCCGTTATGTGTACTTATTGCTATTTTATTGATTTGTCGGACTTATCCTGGCAACGTCTAGCCGCCAGGTGCCGAACGCTCTGTATCGCGTTCGCGTCGCATGCGCGTGTCTCCGCAATGTGTTGTCGGTCTTACCCTGGTAACGAATTTAGTTGCCAGGTGCCGAACGCTCGATGTCGCGTTCGCATTACATATTCCTATTTACTTTAATGTATTGTCGGTCTTACCCTGGTAACGTCTAGTTGCCAGGTGCCGAACGCTCGATGTCGCGTTCGCATTACATATTCCTATTTACTTTAATGTATTGTCGGTCTTACCCTGGTAACGTCTAGTTGCCAGGTGCCGAACGCTCGATGTCGCGTTCGCATTACATATTCCTATTTACTTTAATGTATTGTCGGTCTTACCCTGGTAACGTCTAGTTGCCAGGTGCCGGACGCTCGATGTCGCGTTCGCATTACATATTCCTATTTACTTTAATGTATTGTCGGTCTTACCCTGGTAACGTCTAGTTGCCAGGTGCCGAACGCTCGATGTCGCGTTCGCATTACATATTCCTATTTACTTTAATGTATTGTCGGTCTTACCCTGGTAACGTCTAGTTGCCAGGTGCCGGACGCTCGATGTCGCGTTCGCATCGCATATTTCCATTTACTTTAATGTATTGTCGGTCTTACCCTGGTAACGTCTAGTTGCCAGGTGCCGGACGCTCTTATCTTAATTATAAAGTGCTTAGCCTAAATTATGTTAGTTAACATAAAATAAATAAAAAATATATTTTGTAATTACAAGCCGAAATGGTCCTTAATCTAGTGCCGAAATGTGCTGTAGCAACTGTTTTACAACAGTGCTTGTTAAATTTGCTTAAATCTAAGTTGCGTTCCAAATGCAACTGTCTTACATACTAGAATTTTGATCGGAACGATCGCCTGAGGCAGTTTTACCTCCTCAGGGCACCACCCGTGTGTATTTTAGAAACACCGGTTGTCTCTAAAACCACCAGGCCCGAAAGCCCTTCTAGATTCCCTTCCCTTAATACTAACTGTCGACATCCCCCTCTTAATAATTAGTATAGGCCTGGGCGACTGCGCTGCTAAAGAGCAAACGCCTCGCTCGGATATCATGTCCGCTGATCTTATACCTGCCCGTGTTGGCATTATTCGCCATTTGTCATTTATTTGTATATTTATGCTGGGTTGCCCACAGAACCCCTTTTGGCAGCCCGTTGCATACCTATTTAATATCTTTGGCCGCCCGGTGCGTTACCATTTAAGCTCTGTAGACTCGGTGTCATCCATTTATGTGGGCACGGGACCGAATGATCGCATTCGTTCCATATGCATTATGTATTATTCATTTGTTATTATTTATTAAATCGTCTTCACCTTCTCTTCCGGGAAAAGGACTTGGCGGATCTAGGATTGGTCCCGCTGAATCCTGAGACCCTGCTTCACTTCCGCGAGTGGAAGCCTAACTCCCCGCCATAGGAGCTCTACTTAGGTTACATGCTACCTATAAGTCTAGTCCTAATGTGGTCGTCTCTAGGTTCGTCTCCTGAGTCTAGTGTGGAGCTGGCTAATTCTCCTACTAGCCGTCAAAAGTCTCCCCTGCAGGTCTGGCTTAGATGACCGTGGCGCATAGTGGGTATAACTTTCTCCGGCAAGGGGGCAGGCTAGGCACATCCTAGACCTCGACGTTTGCCCGCGCCAAGTCATCGATGCTTCAATCCTTCGTCTATCAGTCATTCAACTGGGTCAGGCCTTATCATCGCCTTCTCCAGCTCTGTTCTTGTGTGGCGCTTCTGCTCCCTCCGTTTACATCTCATCACCATCCAGTGTGGTGTCAGATTCCTTTAAAAAAAAGTGTGATATGTAAATGAGTTTGAGTGTACCATGTAATTATGTAAAATGTTTAGTGTTCTGGGGTTGTAGGATCTTCTAAATGCAGTGTCCTTTAGGCTCGTCAGGGCCATGTCGGATTTCCAGCGGTAATGCCTTGGTAATTTCCTAGAGGTGTTAGTAGGTTTGTAGGGCGTTGGGTCCCTTGTTATTAGGATCCGGGGGTGTTATTTGCTGGATGGGTTTAAAGCGTGGTAGGAGGGGGTCGTGCATCGTTGGACTCCATGCTTATGGTGGCCGGGAGCCGATGATGCTGCTAGGAGGTCCTTACAGTGAGTGGATGGGGTAGGTGTTTCCCAGGTGTGCAAAATTTTAAAAATGCCATGCAGGTTTAATAATAATAAAATCCCTGGTATGTGGATAGGATGTTCCATGCATGGGGATGGGTATGAGGCGTGTCCGCTCTCACTTGAGGATAAAGCATGTGTTGAGGTATAATAAGTCTATGTCCCTTGCATGCGGGATTAGTTAATAAAAATACTTGTTAATATAAATGTGGCCTCATCTCTCTACATAGAGATGTGCATTACGCTTGATATTGTTTCCGACTCACCTCTAATACTCAGGTGTAGGCGTTTGGGGCCAAGGTGTAGCATACCTTAATTTGTTAGGCGCATGAAGTCTATCAACCCCTTTGTATATTTTGAAACGTAGTCTAGCTGTTTTTATGTGTCTGTATGTTTGTGTCGGACAGTGTTGTAGGTGACAGGTTGTATAGGAAGAAGGGTGCTGGTATGGTAGCCCGTAGTTGGTACCATGGCCATCCTGATGGCACTATCCATCTCTACTCCTGTTGTGGTGAGTCATCCTCTCTTAGTCACTATATGCTCCTTGGGATGTACGCTGGCTAAGTTGAGATGCCATAAAGCATCTACCAGTCTGTGGAGTGGCTGTGGGTCTGTGATACCCACGTTGTGTAAAAATGTATGTGTCTGTGGGCACAGCCCTCGGGCTGCCCTTGGGAGGTTGGAGTGCAGTGACGCTGTGACGTCACGGCCTAATCTGGTTTCCTGTTCATAACGTTAGAGTAGCAAGTGACTGTAGGTGTGAATTGTCATGGCCTGATCGCCTATAATGGTTTTTAAAGATAAAAAAACAAGAAAAGAAGTTATTAGGGGGGGGGGGGGTGTTCCCTCATGGAATCTGGCAGCATCCGCCCCTGACTGTTGGGCGCGTGTGGGAAGGGAGTGTCCGTGGCTTTAATTAGCACGGCTGCGTGTGTGAGGTCGCTTGCCGCTGCCGCATGCTGGCGCGTGGGATGTTATCGGATAAGTCTTATCTCGTGTCGCGTGGCTAATTGTCAGGTGCCGCGTGTTGCTTGTCATCGCCCTTGTAGACATGTTCGTAGTGTCAGTGATGGTAGGCGGTCTGTAGCCTGTATTCTCGAGATTAATACGGTCCATAGTATTTCTACACTACTGGAAGCGGAGCCTGTTATAATGACGCTCTCATTTCCTGTATCAACATCCGTGTCACTGTATGTCGTTATTGTTTTTTGTGCCGGTGTCATCATGTCTGGTGTCATTGTCACGTCTGGCTAATATGAGAATGTCTACCGGCAACAATGTTGCAACGCGCTGGAATTCGCTTATTCGCAACTCAGTGTTTTGTTGTATTTGTTTTTGCGTCCTTGTATACAGAAAGTCTCTAATGTTATATATGAAGGCTGACGGAACGTGACTTTCGCCACTGTCCGTATGTGGACATGTTTTTTGCATTCTAAGAGGGCCAATGTGTTAACCTGTCATACTTTCGCTTCCAAGCTTGCTTGGACTTTGCTTCCGCAATACCTCTGCTTTATGTAATTATCTATGATTTGTGTCTAGCAAGTCTATTGCCTATGTTCGGGGTAATCCAAATTTGCCATGATTTTTGGCCTAATATGCGGTGTTGCCTGTTTTGTGTAGGCGTTTGTTTGTGATAGTGACGTCCCCCGTATTGAGGTGTCGGGCGCTATGGTTCCAAGAAAAGTGTCTCGTGGTCTCTGTAGAGGCCTGGCGTTCCTGGTACGTCCTCTATTAGTAGTCCCGGGGTCGCTAATGCCCTAAGTAGGCTGTTGTAGCGAGTACCTTAGAACGAACCTACGCCCCTGTATGTATGTCCCATGTTAATTGTCTGTATGAATTTTGGTCGACCCTGGATTTAATTTGTGGGTGTAATGCGGTTTTGAAAATGGTGTGAATGATTGTGTAGCTGGAGTGAAAGTGCTCCTAGCCTGTCTGGCACACGCGAAAGTCGCATGTTCATGTATGTCTTATCGCTGACTGGCGATAGTGTCAAGTTTCAATTGTGTAGGAAGTACTTGCTCGCCTAGTCCAGCGGTCCGCTTATCACATGTGTTGAGACAAAATGCGTGGGTTTGCTGACACGCCTTTCTATTGTCTGCATATACAGTGTGCTTTGGGTTCCTCGTTATGTAAAAAACCCTACCTCTGTTCATATATATTGTCCCCAAATTTTGTGTTATTGTAAGCCTGGGGCAAATATGTTCGTCGGTGGTAGTTAGATGTCTGTGAGAGTAGGTGATGTATTTTTGCACGTGTCTCCGGGCTTCTAGTCGCGTGTTCGGTGACTAGGTGTCGGAGGCGGTTTTATTATTTTATGCATATTAATCCCTGTTAGCGTGACTGTCCCTTATTGCTCTATCCTCCAATTGGATAGCTACCCGACCTTGCGCTCCTGGTATTCAGAAGGTCACGGGTTCGAGACCGTCTTTGTTCAGGATAATCATTCCTGTTGCCTTTTGGGCCTGTGTCTCTGGGACAGTTTTGTCAGTGTTAGGTTCGTATCCCGGTGAGGTCCTCGGGGTTCGAAGGCTATCTCTTGGCTTTCTTTTCACGTCTGCCAGTGGAATCATTTCCTTTTGGCAGTGTTCCCGCCTTTACGTGTAGGTGTTGTTTTCCGGGTGTAATATCCCTTCATACGGCGGGCGTGTATAGTGTCCTTGATGAGTTTGTGTCCATGCCGCACGTTCACTATATAGTTCAGGTCAGATACCTTCCTGCAGACTTTGAAGGGACCTGTCCAACGTGGTAGGAGGAACTCGGACACGTTCTTCTTACGGGCGGAATTGGAAACCATAACCAATTGCCCGGGTGTGTATTCCACGGTCTTCCGTTGCCGATCGTACCGTTCTTTTTGTTTCTTTTGTGCCGCGGTTATGCTCTTTCTGGCGTTCATGCGAGCTATCTGCAAATACTCGAACCGGGCTGCGTTGTCTGTGAGAGTGTCCTGTGGGATGCATATGTTGTCTATGGGACTTCTGGGTGTATATCCGTGCAACAGGAAGTGTGGAGAGTGTTTTGTGGCCGGGGATATAGAAGTATTGTAGCTGAATGTAATGGGCTGCAAATAATTATCCCAGTCCGTCCCTGTATTGGGCATATAAAATCGTGTAGTGCACCCTCATCCTCTCTAGGGTTGTGTTATCTATTGTAGGGCCATGTGTAGTGATTAATCGGTCGTATATCCTGTTCCTTTGGACATGGCTCCTATTAAGGTGTTCATGTATGTTACTTAAGTGTTTGTGTGCGATCTCAATTGCGCTGTCCTACCCTCTGACGGGGTGTATGGCTGTTTGCCCTGTATTGCTCCAACCTTTGTCTGGAGTGCCCGTATTTGCGCCTGTCGCCTTTGTATATGCCTCTGGCACCTTAGTAATAATGTAAATAATATTGGTGTACCCCTATTGTCTCTATAGCTTACAATCCCTGTTGCTTCTGCATGTGGTGCCATTCTGAGTTAAGGGTGGGTATAAAAAGGAATGTGTGTGTTCTCCAATGTATTATATATCTGATTCTTCCCAGGGGGAGGGTTGAGTAAAATTTCCCTTGTGTTTCTAGAGTGAAGGGAAAAAATAATGCTTTCTTCTCAGAAAAAAAAATCACTTTTGCTTGGCTGTTTGCGGTCCGGATCGCTCTACCACGGGGGCTCGTTGTTTGAGTCCCTACCCTTATTTTGCGTGGTAGCCGCGCCTCCACCAAATATGTTTTATCCCTTGGTTGGGGGTTGGGAAAAACACGGTAGTGTAGTTGTGCTAATTTTGAAGGTGCTTCCGGATGAGAGTAGCTTCCCGTGATTGGGAGAGACTACCAGTGTAGTGTGTTGGTGTGAATGTTTAATCTATTGGGGGCGTCCCTGCAGGGTGCATTTATCTGCCAGGGGATGAATGTCTGAGTGCCGGCTGCTAAACTAGCTTGCCAGCTGAGTAGGATGGGCAATTCAATGAATGTGCCGAGTCAGTGGCTCGACGCTCTGCAGTCGAGTCGCGTGCTCGAGCACAATGGAATCTGACGATGCAGTTATTGGCTTCTACGGTCACGGGCAATTATGACTAAGGTCAGGTTGGGTATGAGGATGTAAAGTGGAGTGTGATTAGTAATAAGCGTGTAGTTTACTGACCATGTATTTATTGGCCAGTAGATGTAATGTGATGTCCCTCCGGGGGAGTTTGAACAAATATGAAATACAATTTGTGAAGTGTACAAATGTTTAGGGTAGGTGTTTACAAGAGTAAGGATTCTGAGCACCTGCTAGATCTCACCTGGTGAAGAGCTGGAACGGACGTCGGGCAGGGCCGCTGGCGAAGAACAGAACAGAACAGATAATCCCTCCTGTCCAGGTTCCATTCTTATACGTTTCGGCGCTGCTTGGTCAGCATTGCATCAGTGTAGCTGCCCCAGATAGTTGTTAGTGTAAATGTTTATGTGAGTTTTGCAAGCCGTTGGCCAACCTCTTAGGCTTAGGTGGTCGCCGCTTGCTGTGTAGAGATATGTTCTGGAATTATAGTGTTTCCAGTTGGGGTGGTTTTGGTAGATGGCTGGGTGGCTCTCAGGGGGTACTGCCCCCCCCCCCCCCCGGGCTGTACAATAGCCTACATTGCATCTCTAGATTAGTCTATTTAATTCTCCGTAGAATTTCCAAGTTCTGGGTTATTTTTGCGAAGGTTTCTAGGATTCAATGGAAAATGGAATTTAAAGGGAAACAGTTTATTGATTATAATGTTTTCCTTTGTAGCAAATGTAATACATAGTTGTTAAAAAGCAATGCTTACTAAATCAATAGACTTCCTTATTTTCATTTTCCCATGCTGTGTTGTTCACTTTCATAAAATACTTAAGCGGAATGAGAGCTCATCGTGCGATCAAATTTTCTAAAGTACTGGTATTAGACAAAATACATTTGCTAATGATGAAAAATAAATTAGGAAATTAGGCAATAATGGATTGAACTTGTTGGGAACCCTCGGGCGTTCAATCAAAAATGACCAGCTACACAAAAACAATTCTGTTCAAAAGTCAGTAGGCCTAATTCAGAGTTGGATTTGTAATTAATTATTCACAAGAGGGGCTCCTGGATGTGTGAGTATTACGGAACACAACAGCCACTTTTAACACCAAATATGTTACTTCCTTGCCTTGGCTACCTTCCGGTTCGTAAAGAAACATGTGATGCCTTTCCCAATGTTGCATAAATTACGAAAATGTGTGTGTTGTATTCATAAGCCTGCTCTACGTTGAACGACGACAGCCATGTTTGAATACGTAACACGTTAGGGTGGAATAGTCATATACGGTAAGTATATCTTTCCTTTGCATTTTGACCTTGTTTCTGTAAATAAAATCCTCAATAAAAAGCATTTCGCCACCTACTCCTATCACCTTCCATTACGAGTTCCTCTGTTTACACTACAGTCAGCTGATCGAGATCACGCGTAGCTTCATATAGCGCGCCTTCATACGTGAATATCTAGATGGCAAGTATCCATGTCTTCTTCCACATCCATTTCGTTAATATTATTTGCATGCCGCTGGGGCAGTGTTTTTTATAATATGTGCCACTTTCTTCTCTGCATGGCTTGCAGCAGTTTAATTACCAATGTCAGGAATTGCTGCAGCAAAATTGCCATAACGTTAGCGATAGAACACATCTTCGTGGTGGCAACAGCCATACTGCGCTACAGTTCCACAGCGCATACCTGTCACGTGCGTTCCCAGTTAACGCGTGTTTTCCAGCTGATGTTGTGCGGGACTGTTGAACTGTGACTGCGCACACCCATCATTCATGTGCTGCTCATATTGCAATACATGTTTTTGTTGCACACATTTACATTAACATATTTCATGTCTATGGGATCATTCTAGTTGGTTCCTTAGTTTAGGTGCTGCGACAACGCGGTCATGTAGCCCCGTGTTATTTGGGTGTGTGTAGAATTTGTCTGATAATCAGTGTTAATTGTGGTGGCTGTATTAGTGTGTGTTTCTGTTTTCAATTCAAGTAAGGACTGCAGACATTGTTTTTTTTTCCCAAGTAGTTCCTACTTTTGCCACCAAACACCACAGTCAACGACTACTAGTACAGAACTTGGTTAACAGACGCCACTGCAGTCGGCTCCTGGCGACGGACGTAGGAACCTAAGAGCGTTTGTCAAATGTTTAACTATAATTTAGCTTCACAATGGTGTAATTAGTGGAAGGTTCTTTAACATGACATAAATCTATGACATGGGACCGCCGGCTTTACTTTCCCTCCGAAGGAAGGCATACTGAGGTTATGCAAGAGGGTAGGACATTACAAGAATAGTGTAGATCGCATTGGCTTTTCTGTACTGTGACTATTTCTACTGACAAGTGTCTCCTATTTAAGCAGCCTCAAATCCAAAATCAATCTGCTAGGATTTGATCAAGCAACCTTTGGTACAACTTACTGACTGTGCCTCGGAACCAGCGTAGTAACACAAACCAAAGTTTCCTTCTATACACACGGTGGATTTTGCAGATGAAAATAGAAGAAATTTACCAAATTGTAAATTTCAAAACTTACCATTTGTACATGAAAATTGCACACCCTCCAGATTACTTAAAGATATCTTTGAAACCACCTTTCAGTGTTGCCTTATAAACAATTAATATTATAGCTTTGCGTTGGTCAACACAAAATTCATTCCAATCGCTGGAATATGTGAAAAATAACCTGAAATAAATTACATTTGATTAGGACTATTGAAGGAAAAAACTAAGGGATGACATGTTTCACTCATCAAGCGAGCATCATCAGATCCAAATTTACAAGACAAATAGCTCCACAAAACACTACCAAACCTACAGCGACACCCACCCACAGCCAGTCTCTGCCCTCCAAAAACAAAATACAAGAAAACCCGTCAGAAAACTTAGTAAGCGTGGTAATTATTACTGATAAATATCAGGGCATTAAGCACCGAAGAAAAGAACTACTGTATTATTTTAACGTTGCAAAACTTGAAAATTACTATCCGTTAACAAAAACAGTCTTCCTCCCACAAACTAATCTACGAAGGTGTAACTACTATTGCTGTGATATACAGTGCCGGATTAAGGTAAAATGAGGCCCAAGTCCCTGAGATTTTTGGGGCCCCTTTATTTTTTTTTCAAATAATTTTTATTTTTTAGCACCTGTACATTTAATAAAGTATATACAAGAGTTCTTTTTCTCAAGTTGAATAATACACTTTTTATTAAATCATACATAGCCTACATAATTATATACATACATTTCAATTGAAATGATCATCGTTATTTGAAAACATTTCAGATGATTTGATGAACAATTTAACAAATCATACTATTTTTACTTCTGTAAAATGTAATCAATTTTTTTTCCTATTTTTTCGGTCAATGAAATCTTCTACAATGTCATCAAAATCAATTTCCCACAGAACATCGGACTCGATATACATTAAACTTAGCATGTCTAATCGTTCTTGTGACATGATAACTTCTTTGCACACTTTTGATCCGTTTCAATTTTGAAAACGAGCGCTCCGCAAAACAATTCGTTATCATGAGGGTCAGAAAAATGCCAAAAGCAATTTCAACGTTCGGAAAAACAGACTCAAGCTTGTCTTGAATAAGAATTTCGTGAAGTTCAGAATGAGTGAACTCCGTTTTTAAAGGACATTGTAACTTAATATAATGCTGAAACTGTCTCAGTTCTGGATAAAAATTTTCTGAATCTTAGGAATAAAATTGAACTAAATTAGAAATTGCTTGGGGGCCCCAGATAATTGGGTGCCCTAGGCCTGGTCCTAGTCGGGCCTAATGGGCAATCCAGCACTGGTGATATACTCGAACAGTAAACCCTGTAATGATCATCAGGGAATGGATTTATATGTACTAATAATTCATGAAATATGTACATATACAGGGTGTCCCACCTAACTCTGCGACCTCAAATATTATCGAAACGAAAGAAGATTTGAAAAAACTTCTTGCGCAGGAATGTAGCCACGTCAAGGGGTCACACAATGGGAGGATATGCTTAATCCAGGAAATTATAACAATATCACTTTCAATGCAAAGTTACCTTTTTTTGAGTGGAACATACATTTTTTCTTTCCTAGTAAAATCAAAAGTAAACATACAATTATTGATAACAGAATTGGTACGTACAAGAACACTACGATCCGTCTCGCTGCTGGTAGGAACTACAGTAGATGGAGGTATTGTGCCATCAAGAGGAATGCCCGAATTACGAAGTAATCCGGAAACTACTGGCATATCGTTGATGAATGGGATTTCCTGAGTAATGAAATTATGGGACAGACATAGTCGATGTTTTGTGTGATACTGATGCTCAGCTGATCTCACCTCTTCCGGGTTCACTCATCTCTCTTTCACCACGCCATTTTATCACCTTACCTTATCAACTCAGGCGTGGACAGGCGTGATGATGTGTTGCACCCCAGTTAAAATATTAAATGTTGCTCCATTATTGACAGGACTGCTAATTTAATAGAATTTAATAAGTTTTTGCCGAAATATAGACTGTATTGACCTTAAGGACTAAGAATATGGAACATTATGTGCTAAAGTCCAAAATATGGAAAATAAATACTCCATTTTTCAACTCCACACACCATGATTTGTAAAGATAATACGAAATATAATTAAGTTTAGCTCCACAAAGAGATACCCTATGTATTTAAATATAAATCCGTTCCCTGATCATCATCATCGTTGACCAACTCCAGTTTCCCGGGTGTGGTATACGAGCCCCCTCCATCTCGTGTCGATCCATGAACCATTCCTCGTTCACAATCCTCTCGCAATCCTGGCCTCTCCTGTACATCCCATTATTACAGTAGAATTATAAATACATGGAATTGAACACAAGTACTCTGCTGTGATGATTGATTAAAAGCTCTAACTATATTGTGTTGAAGTTGTGGAATCTCTACAGGCTGCTCAGATAACCAGTTTTGGTGTAGGCTTTAGTAAATTGTTTAAATAATCTTAGTCCTTTAAATTTAAGTAGCTTTCATAAAAGCATGTATCTCTTGAAAAGTTTTCAGATTACAATTCTACTGTAAGATCAGGTCATCCTAGGTAAGACACCAAGGGGAAGGTCTCGAGACATCTGGGAGAAGCAAATCTAGAGAGACTTATTATTATTATTATTATTTATTTACCATAAATCGTACACGAAGTATGGAAGGCCTAGTGAAAAAGGGCAAGCCCCACATACATATTTCATGCTTCACAGGCACAGCTTACATCTACATTTGTTTTAACAATATTTACAAGTTTTACAAAGATATTTGTAGTATTTACATATTTAGAATATCGACATAGTACATTTTCCTGTTCACTCACTCTCTCACGCACGCACTTTCATAGCCTCGATCACTCCATACATTCATTCATTCCATTCAGATACTCATTCATTCAGCGAGACAATCAATCACTCATACAGACGTTTATTTATACAATGTACCTTTTTACGTACGGCTTGAATTTCCTAAGAGGCAAGATCTTGGCATCCCCTGGCAGCGCGTTCCATAACCGGGCAGTGCGGCCGTAGAAACCTGTCAGGTAAGCATTGCTACGTGCGAAGGGCGGAACGAGAGTTACACCTCGTCCTCTCCGAACTGAGCGATATGCCAATGACAGTCGGCAAAAAGGGTCAATATTAATGGAACCTGTAAGGGATTTTTTAAGAAAAATTAGATCAATTTGTTTGGCTGTTGCCTCTATAGATGGAAATTTTGACAAAGGGGAAGGGGAATAACGAGCTATTAGCCTTTCTGCGCGGCGCTGTACACGCTGGAGCTTGTTCATGTTTTCCGCTGTACTGGGATGCCAAGCAGGTAAGCCGTACGTTAATATCGGACGGATCATGCATGTGTAAGCCATCCTGAAGGCTCTGGGTTTACAGCCTCTCATGTTTCTGTACAAGAAACCCAGAACTTTGGTGGCCTTACATCTTGCCTCTTCACTTTGTATGTTCCAATTCAGGGTGTCGGAGATTGTTACCCCTAATAACTTTATGTTTGTGCACTGTGGGATGACACTGTTCATAATTGTGTATTCATTCTCAATGGGTTTTTGTGACCTGGTTATTCTTATGTATTTACATTTTTGTACATTTATATTTAAATTATTCACAGAACACCACAGCGATAAGTTGTCCAGATCTGATTTAAGACAGAGGGAATCTTCTTCACATTTAATGCCCCTGTATAGCACGGTGTCATCTGCATATAGTGACATTGATGAGGTGACACAGCCAGGAAGATCGAGCACATATATAGTGAAGAGAAGAGGTCCGATCACAGAGCCCTGAATCACTCCAGAAGTAACTTGAGCAGCCTGCGATCGAGCTCCTCCGTACACCACACACTGCGTTCGACCCTCTAGGAATGACCTCACCCATGCAAGTAAGCTACCCCGTATGTTAAGCTGCTGTAGCTTTAACAAAAGTCTTTCATGAGACACTTGATCGAAGACCTTAGCCCAATCCAGTGCAATACAGTCCACTTGTTTCACTTCTGGCTGATTCAAGTAGAACTGAAACTCATCAATGACTTTTGTCAATAGAGTAGTGCAAGAACGACCCGGAAGAAAACCGTGCTGATTTGGGTCGAGCAGATTGTTCTCCCGCAGGAATTCCAGCACACTGTTTGCTACTAGCCGCTCCATACATTTACAAATTATAGATGTTAGACACACCGGTCTGTAATTTGCAACATCCTCTCTGTCACCTTGCTTATAGATTGGCAGCGTTAGCACATTTCCACCCACACGGCACAGAACCTTGGTTGATAGACAGGTTGAATAACGCACACAGAGAGGGCGCTAATGCTTCCGCACACTGCAGCAGGATCCGTCCGGGAACATCATCTGGGCCGGTCGCCGCATGTGGTCTAATCTTCCGTAGGCTCTGAATCACCTCAGTTGTTGTGAAGTACAGGTTGGAGAGTGGGAGGGGTGGAAGTGATGACCATGGCAGAAGCAGGTTCATGGTCATATCCGGCTTAGAAAAGTTCTGCTTGAAACTGTCACTGAACGCTGTTGCAATATCTTGGGGTGCACTGAGGAATGTACCGTTACAGTGAAATGAGGCTGGCGCAGCGGTGCCGCGTCTTCTGGACAAAAATTTCCACATTTCACTGGTGCTGCTTATTTTGTGAATATAATTGTCGTATGTTTCGCGAATTAATTTCTTTGTTTGGTTCCTGATGTTCTTGTATTTTTCCCACATGACGTCAGTTGAGCAACTTTTCCATTTCTTGTATAAAACGTTCCTTTTCCTAATCATTTTAATGACTTCCTTCGTCACCCAAGGAGAATTTTTCTTCCTACTAATGGTTATTTTCGGTATAGCTATATCCACACATTCAAAGAAACTTTTTCGCCAGGCGTGCCACACTGAGTTGATGTCGCTGGTGTCCAGAATACATGGGGTGGGAAGGTGTTTGAGGAATAAAGATGATAGCAGTTTCCAGTCTGCCTTTTTGTAATTGTATACTGTCCTCACTGTGCTCTTGCTGCGTGGTTTGTTGTAATGCAATGTGGTAAAGATGGCTGCGTGATCACTGAAACCGGGTATGACTTCAGCTTTCTGTACGGAAGAAGGAAGGCTTGTGAGGAATAGTCTATTGTGGAGCGTGTAGTTTGTGTGATTCGAGTTGCTTCGGTTATCAATTGGTCTAGGAATAGATCGTAGAATGCGGTAAGGAATTCATTAGCAATGGGATCCTTTGGAGTGGGAGGAGAGTTTTGCCAGTCTATTTCTAAATTAAAATCGCCTGTTATGTAAATGGCCTTGTATTTGTGCTGGATGTATTGTACACGACGGAGGGACTCCAAAAGTTCATCATTGATGTGCCGAGTTGAATTTGGAGCACGGTATACAGAGCCTATTAGAAATGTATTGTTCGCACACGTGAATTCCACCCACACAGCCTCAGCATCAGTTTCAAGCTCCCGTTGGCGAACAGGCCTTAACTCAGGTTTCATGGCTATTAGTACCCCTCCCCCTGATGTCCAGGTTCGATCTTTGCGGAACATGGTGTATGTTACCGGAAATATTTCTGGGTCGTTAGTGGATTTTTTCAGCCATGTCTCCCCTGAACACACAATTGACGGATTAAGTGCTGTGAGACAAGAACGCAGGTCCGGTTGTTTGGAGGGACATGTTACACTTCGAGCATTGAAGGAAAAAATGGACAATGCTTTGCCATCCGAGGGTGTTACGTCACTATCTACACTATTTGCACTCTGTGTCGATGTATTAAAAAATGAGTTAGAGAACTGAGGTAAAGAACAGTTCCAACACAGCCACGATTGTTTCCCAGAGGTGATTATTTTGTGTTTTGAAGCACTGATTTTTGCACAAGTTCTGTGCGCTTGAGAGTGGCAAGATGTACATGTCACAAATAACTGATTCACACGACCCTTCGAATCACAAATTACACACACCTTATTCGGCCCTGGGTTCATCTCCACATCTCCACTGAGGGCCACAGACAGCACCACGAGATGTAATAATGTAGCGGGCGGTCTGGCAACCCCGCGCAGTGCTGGGCGCCCTCTGCCTGCTGCCGTGACTATCAGCCCCTCGCTTCCACACCATGTGAGAGAAGATATATTGAGTTTACAAACTACCATGAGGTGTTCCTTCAGGTCCGAGTTCACACACGAGTCTTCAATTGTTAAAGAACGATCGAGGATCTTTTTCGAGGCACCCACTGAGCTTTTTACTAGGTAGAACACGAGGAAAAGTTGGAGCACTCTAACTGCTACACACCTGCTGGCCGCCATCTTGGGTTAACAGACTTAGCCAAGAGAGATGCAGATTGGCAGAAGAAATTGGACTGCAGTGTGTTGGAGGACCGGACAAATTGGAAGAGGCTCATCTATACCCGTACCCTGCTTGCTGGAGCGGAAAATGGATGATTTAGTTTTAGGGCTTACAGCTTAATTAGAAATAACATTCATTACAGCTTAAGTATATCACAGCAATAGTAGATACACAGGATGTCTACCAAAACCAACTAACTGATTTCCCTGACAATTTCCTGATTTTTCCAGGATAAATCAGAAAATTCCCCGAGTAACAATAGCGGCCATAATAAGAGTACAGTACTCCCTCTGTAATCCGGCATCTCAGCTCTCCGGCACTCCCAGTAATCCGGCGATTTGTATTCGAGTACGAGCTCAACACTTGATTTAATAATGTGTCCCCAATACTGTACAATGTTTCCCACGCAGCGACAAGACTAGTGTCTGATTAAACAATGCATTGGCGCCAAGAGCGATGACTCACACACGCCTCCCTCAGGTGCTTAGTGTAGGACAGTTGTACTGTTGTGTTGAAGATGGCATCCGTGCAGAAAAAACATAAACATAAAACTCTTATCTTTTTTAGATAAACATGAAATCCTAAAGCGGCTTGAAAAGGGTGAAACGTTAACTAGTGTTGCTAATGAATACGGTGTTGGTCGAGCTACAGTTCATGACATAAGAAAAAACAGTGATAAAATAAAGTTGTTTTTTAAGACGAATGAAAATTTAAAAAGTAAACGACAGACATTGAAAACTGGTGAAAATCCTAAAGTTGACGATAGCCTCTATGCTTGGTTTTTACAAGAACGTGGTAGGCATACACCAATTTCTGGTGAAATCCTTAAAGGAAAGGCTAGGAAATGTTACCGGAATATTACAAAAAAAAAAAAAAAAAAAAAAAAAAAAAAAAAAGAAGGATGATTTTAGACTGCTAGTACAACGGGTGAGAAACTTTCATGTGACGAAAGCGCTGATGTATTTTCGTACTTTTTTTACTTTGTCTAGTACAATGTAATTAAAACTGATTTTCATATGATATCTGTGTTTTTCTCGATATTTTCCAGTAATCCGGAGTTTTCGGTAATCCGGCAGTGCTCTGGTCCGATATCTGCCGGATTACCGAGAGAGCACTGTATATAAAACAGATTTTGTACTTGAAGAGCATTTCAAAAAGTGCTATAACAATAAAGAGTAGCAACACAAAGTTGAAAAGACATATTTTTCTATATTATGCCAATTTCCAAATGTTTCATCCAGCAAGACTATTGAACTTGCGAGTATTGAAAGTAGCTCGTCAATAGTAATGCTCTCAAAAATCATACAGTTACACATTTATATACGAATACACAGTCTGCACATGTAATTTGTGTGCTCTATCTTGCAATAAATGAGAGCTTACTGATTTAACGTCAGTACGAACATACGTCTACAACCATCATCACCAGAATATACTCTTCCCCCATCAAAATTTAAATTCCTTATTTCCAATTATCCAAGGTTGGACCTTGTAAAACTAAAATTCCCTGAGTATTCCCAGTTTTCCAGAGTAGTAGACAGCCTCTACACCTTCATAGATTAGTTTGGAGGACGAAGACCGTTCTTGTTGATGGGATCGTCATTTCTAAGTTTTGCAACATTAAAATAAATAGTTCTTTAATCAGTGCTTAATACCTTAATATTTATCGGTATTAATTACCACACTTAAGTTTTCTGACCAATTTTCTTGTATTTTGCTTTTGGAGGGCAGAGACTGTCTGTGGGTGTCACTGTAGGTTTGGTAGTGTTTTGTAGAGCTATTTGTCTTGCATATTTGGATCTGATGATGCTCGCTTGACGAGCAAAACATGTCATCCCTTAGTTTTGTCCTTCTTCTATAATCAGACGTAACATCAAGGTTGTTGACATTTGACATTGTTCCATCTTGACGAGATTCTTCTTCTTCTGCTTTTACGGCCTCATTGGACCACTTCAGTCAATCATTTCTTGGTCCTCTTCTTCAGTAAGTTTCCTTTCCGAGTCACCCAGTAGCTCTTCATTCGCTCTGATCTTCTCAGGCGTTCCTCATCTGTAAATACCCTTTTTACTGTATTACATTTGTCTATTTTAGCCTGAAATCTTATTTTTATATCTCTCAGTTTCTTTAATTTTGTTGTTTTGTTTTGCAAGTCATCCAAGGTTATTTCCAATTCTTTCATATCTTCTCTAATTTCCTTAATCCATCCTACTTGTTGTTTCATATTCCAAAGTTTCACTACAATTTTTCTAGATAACCTGGTTTCTGATGTCCTCATGATGTGACCAAAGAAAGAAAGCCGTTTCTTCCGAATAGTATCAGTGATGGGCTCCAGTTCTCTGTATACCACTTCATTTGGTACTATCCGCCACTGTCCATCTTTCTGATATTTTTTATTTATGCATGTTCTAGCTATTCTTCTTTCTACTTTTAAAATTTTGTCGATTCTGTTTTTCTGAGTAACTTTAAAAAGAGTTTCACTTCCATAGGTCACCTCTGGTTGAACCACCGTCTTGTAATGTTTTAATTTTGTTGCGATTGATAGACATTTTCTTTTATATGTAGACCATGTCAATTTTTGGGCTATTATCATTTTATTAGTTCTTTATTGCCATGCAGGTTTCTCATCCAAGTTGTAAGTTATAATTTCTCCTAAGTATTTAAATTGCTTCACTATTTTAACTTTCTTGTTATTTACTGTTATTGTGATTGATGAGCGGGGGAGGCAGGCAGAAGCATTTCGGAGGAGTGTGAGAAGCATGTTATGGAGCAAGGATGTCCCTCAGAACAGCATAAGATCATATATCGGACGTACTATGTCCCTATCCTGACGTATGCCTCGGAGACCTGGGTTATGAAAGGAAGGGAGAAGAGCAAAATACAGGCCAGTGAGATGAGGTTCTTGAGAAGCAGTATTGGAGCTACAAAGATGGACAGAATAAGAAATGAGAGGACCAGAGAATTAATGAAGGAGGAACCATTACAGGATGGTATAGAGAAATCTAGACTTAGATGGTATGGACATTTAAAACGAATGGAGGAGAAGAGGATACCCAGGAGAGTACACGAGACGAAGTGGGAAGGAAAGAGACCGAGAGGAAGACCGAGAGACAGGTGGCTGAATGGGGTGGAAGAAAGCGTGAAGAAGAGAGGAGAAGACTGGACAAGGGTGGAGGCTGAGAGATGGTGGGAAGACAGAAGACATTGGAGAGGCTTGTGTTCCAAACAGACCCTGCCAGTGGCTGGAAACTGTGCAAGATGATGATGATGATGATTGATTACAAGTGGATTTGCTACCATTATCTCTGTCTTTTCAAATGATATCTGAAGTTCAATTTTTTGTGCTATATTTTGTAGGCTTATTATTTGATTTCTGGCTTCTTGAATATTATTAGCCAGTAACGCTAAGTCATCTGCGAATCCCAAGCAATTTAAGTCTATTTGATCTTTCTTGGTTCCAATTCTTATGTTCCTAGGATTTTTCCTGTACCATTCCCTCATTACATATTCCAAAGCACAATTGAAAAGTAGAGGCGATAAACCATCTCCTTGTCTTAATCCTGTTTTAATCGAGACTATATAACTAGAATAAATAATTATTGGTCCGCCCAGTCAATACCTTTAATTATAATGTAATCAAAGATCACATCTATTTAAAATTACCGTACATGTTTTGGGATCCAATTTATCAATCCAATCCCTTCATCAGCTTTTATATGACAGGCCCAATAAATTAAGATAATGCTCCTTTGTGCAAACATATGTTAAAACAGGGTGATAAAATGAAAATGGAATGTATGGTGCGTGAAAACATATGGGCAAGTAATGTGGCAGACACTAAAACTTAGTATACTCGAAATAACATAGTCAAATCACAGAGTTAATAACATTAAAGAAAAGAACACTGAAAGCTAAAATATCAAGTCCCAGTTCATTAAAATTGCATAAAATTCAGCATATTAAGATAAAATGTTTCTTCGTGAAGTGGTTATTCTTTGTCATGATAAAACTCTACTTCTTGTGTGTCCACACTGTGCTGAGCATAAGTCTTGAAGTTTATGGAATCTTGAAGTATGCGCTGTTGTTTTAACTTCACAATTTAAACCTTGATTGTCCTTTACTGTTATACCATTAATAAGATGGCATTTTTTATTTGCAAGTGTGCAGAATGGAACAGTATAATGAGCCAGATCCGAGATATTGTTGGTGATAGTCTTAGGTGTTGCACATACCCCAGTGTGGAAGCGCTTCATGACGAAGAAACATTTTATCTTAATATGCAGAATTTTATGCAATTTTAACGAACTGGGACTTGCTATTTTAACTTTGTGTTTTTTTCTTTAATGTTATTAACTCTGTGATTTGACTGTTATTTCGAGTACACTAAGTTTTAGTGTCTGCCACATCTTGCCCATGTTTTCACGCACCATACATTCCATTTTCTTTTTATCACCCTGTTTTAACATATGTTTGCACAAAGGAGCATTATCTTAATTTGTTGGGCCCATCTTATAAAAGCTGATGAAGGGATCATGATAAATTGGATCCCGAAACATGTACTGTAATTTTAAATAGATGTGTTCTTTGATTACATTATAATTAAAGGCATTGATTGGGCAGACCTATAATTACAAGGATAATTATTTATTCTAGTTATATACTTCTTCTATCATCATTATTTGAATGCTAGGACCTTGTCGCTGGAGCCACAGCCCATGGATCTTCAGCAGTTTTCTTCGTCGTGACATAGGAAGCAAAACCCAGCTGAGAGATTTTGTTTCTAAGGTATGCGAGACGTGGTCTTCCTGTCGATTTCTTCCCTAAGACCTTGCCTTCGAAGACAATCTAGAGAAAGGTGTCATGCCTTTCCTCTGCTTCAATAGTCCATAATACGTATACAGTGGACTCGCGGCTATCCGGCCTAATGTGGCGGAAGTTCAAGCCGGAAAGGCCGAAGTTCTATATTTTCCCTTCCAATCCAAGCCGTACCATTATGCTTACCTTTCAATATCGATTTTCTTACTTTCATTCAACTTCCACTACTTGGGCAGCACACCACTTTTCAATTTCTGCTTGATTTTTTTTCCAGTCTCCAACTGTACTTTTTCCTACCCCTAACTCCAAAGCAATAGTTTTGGCCGTTACCCTAGAATCGAGTCGCTTTATAGCATGTAGTTTTCATCTATAGTCGCTACAACTTTTTTTTGTTTATCACCAATTCTGCAATCTTTCATTAAAATACTGTACTGTATAACGGAGCGCACAAAACAACTATTTACGAACGTTCGCACTTTGAACTTCCGATAACCAGCTGACGAAACTAAGACACAGAGTTGCCAATAGAGCTGCTCTATACATATGTTCATTGTTGTTTGTGAGCACTGAGAAAGGGCTTCTGTGTCCCGTTTGTTAGAGTTTTTTCCGATAACGTATTCAATACATACATATTAACAATACTGTACTGTACCTTATAATTGTGGCTCCACATGTGCCAGAATTATGATACACATAAAATATTTTGAGATACCACATAGGGGTCTAGCAGGAGCCCGCTTGTTAAAGCTTTGGAAAAGTATTGGTACAGTATTAAGTAGGCCGAATAGTATTTTTTAAGAGCATTAAATATCCCTCAGTATGCCTTCCTTCGGACGGGAAGTAAAGCTGGCGGTCCCATGTCTACTGTACATAAATCTTAATCACATGTAATTTATTTCAGGTAATTTTTCTTGTATTCCAGTAATTGGAATGAGTTTTGTGTTGACCGACAGAAAGATACAATATTAAATACTGATTTATTGTCGAAGTTTACTCCAGGTTTTGGCCAAGTACAAGTTTTCTCCATGATCTCCAGGCTGTCCAGGTTGGCTGGCCACTCTACACAGAATCTAACAAGCCAACACTGAAGAAAATGCTCCAAGATCTCAAATTTTTCCTGGGGAAGACACAACTGACAAATAACGGGAAAAATGAATTAATTCATCACTGAACTCTTGTCATTGCCGAAGTCGTCGGATTTTTTAAGAGCGTTAGCAATCCCTCAGTATGCTTTCCTCTGGAGGGGAAGTAAAGCCGGCGGTCCCATGTCATAGATATATGGCATTAAAAAGAACCTTCCACTAACTACACTTGTGTGAAGCTAAATTTCTAGGTTACACTTCATTAATGCTCTATTAGCTCCAACGTTCACCGCCAGGTGCTGGCTGTGGTGGCATCTAGTAATCAAGTTCACAGCTAGGTGTCGTTGACGATATCATTTGGTAGCAAAAGTAGGAACTACTTGAAATTATCATCTGCAGTCCTTTCCTTCAGGTATTCAGGAATTACAGATAACACACACCAATACAGCCATCACAATTAACACCGGTAATCAGACAGATTCTACACACCCCCAAAGTACACAGGGCTACATGACCGAGTTGTCACAGCCCCTAAACTGAGGAACCAACCATTCTATAGTTCAGGAGAAGAACAATAAAAGTAGTTTTTTTGCAAAATATATATTCACCAAATTCAACACACCTTACATTTACAGTAATGCTAAATCAATACATCTCTCGAGATGTGAACTTTGGGTATTCTTTTACATATATTGCTATGACATTGCTGTAGTCAATTTATCTATATTGCTTCGATTCGTATTGACATGAATACAGCAAGGGAATGTTTTCTTTTATAACCAAATTATTAATTATCTTAACAATTGTGGGATCTTTATGCACGAGGTCACTTAAAGCTATAGGCTCGGTGCATTGGGGTGAGAAATGCACCGCTGCGCTATGAGTGGCCAAACTTATAAGCTCGTGAATGTTACCATGGACGAGGTGGAGCGATGTGTAGGTAAATTCTGAAAATAAACATGAATAAATGAGGGATTTCCAGACATCCTAGAAACATGAAACTAAGTACCAATGAAGCTCATACTCACAAGATCGCTATAAGAGTTTAAAATATTCTAAATTTTTCGAGGGGACAAAGTTGGAGGGATTGGAAATGGCGGCTTAGGAGAAGAACAGTGTAAGTAAGCATTTTTTCAACCGTAGATTAACCTTTATTTCCTAAAGTGATGACCTTAGTTTTTGTGGGCTCAAACATTTTCTGAATGTCCATATTAACATCAAACCCCCAAGGAAGTGTTGAGGAAATTTTCCGAGATACTAAGGAGGTAATATCATTGTGTAATGATGTATGATAAAGACAAAAATGAAAATAGACATGAATTAATGCAACACTTCCAGGTACCCTAGCAACTTAAAACTAGGTACCAGAGAAGCTGATGTCCCCCAAGATCCCTAGAAAAATCTAAAAGTTTTGCCAGGGGGACGAGCTGGTGAGTTTTTGAATTGGGTTTCAGAAGTGTAAGTACGCAAGCATACTCATAGGTTAACTTGTTTTCCAAAGCGAAGACCTATAGGTTTCATGAGCTCAAACATTGCCTGAAAGTCTAAATTAACTTGTAACATCAACAAACATAGTCAGAGATAGGCTAATTAATTCCCAAATACACAATTTAAACTTACTGCTTGCAATTCACTGTGCTTTCAAACCCATTTTGTTAGTTTGTGAAGGGAAACTAAGTAGAACATTACATTGTTCCGAGTGTTACAATATCTACAGTATTATTGCAACCAACAATACTACACAACGTTATGACATCGTTACTGTATAAGCCTCTCACCAAGGCAGTCCGGGTTCGATTCCCGGTCAATGCATGTGAGATTTTCGAAGTGAAATGCCATGTCCTGTGGTTCGGATTCCACGTAAAAAGGAGGTCCCGTGGCTCATAATCACAAGATTCACGGTCACGTAATGTACTCAATACTCAGTTGATCACGGTATGCAAGAGCTCCTTGCCTACAGCAGCACTTCAGTATATGCGTAGGGCATGTATAGGGTGGACGTTTGTTTTAGACGATTGCCCTTGACCTTGAAGCCTGCGGGTGAGCCTCTACAGTCACTCTCTCACCCTATCGCTTCACACTTGTCACCACCGATCTGATGTAATGACATTCCAGACTTGAGCAGGCAGTACAGCCCACGTCGAAGTATTATGTGACGCAGAAGTACACGTTACGTATTTACGAACAGAACGTCATTATATTTGCCAATGACTGTACTTCAGCAGAAGTGTGAAATAACTATGTCAATCATCGGACCGCTTAGGGCAGCTGATAACAACACAGGTACTGTAGTAACTCGCCTCCAGGCTTCCATTAAGATTTTTCAGTCGTCTAAAACAAACGTCCGGCCTGTAGCTGCCTTTGTTTCATTTGATGCGGCACGATATTCAGGTTCAGCATAAAGAATTGACAAATATTTTCGTTTAAATGACTTGACCATCGAACCATGGAAAATATCAATAGAATGAAACAAAGTTAACTACATGTTGTCCATAAGTCGTCTGATGACCTGTGTTTTTGTGGTGACTAGTAGTATGTACAGTGAAACCCCTCAAATCCAAACTAATTGGGGTGGTAGCCTGTTCGGATTAGCCAAAAAATAACCATAAGATAATAACCAGCCCTCATTACGGTATAGAACTGACTATGTGACTTATACTGAAGCTGCATTTGCTCGATATCACATTGAGCTTCATAGCACAACATGCAGCAGCCACGCCAAACGATGTCATCTTCATGCGACGCTGGCGCAATTGCCTCCGCGGGAAGGTTTTCGCCACTTTCCATTGTTTTCGCAAAGTGATTAACCGACGATTACAATAACTAACTTTTCCGTTTTTCAATCCTGGGATAAAGTATGTATGCACATTTACACTTTGTTCGGTATGCTAACTGTACTTCTTTCTTAATTTTTCAACTAATTATGTAAAATAAGGTTATAATGTAGAATATATAATGTTTTATGACTAAATAAATAAGTTTCTCTTTTGTGTGTGTGTTTTTCAAACTTAAAATTGCCAGATAAAGCTCGTTCGGATTACCCAAGATTTCGGATTTTTGGGGTTCGGATTTGAGGGATTTCACTGTATAGGGTTAGGAATGGAGCAGGTGCCCTTGGGCTTGAAATAAGGCTAGATGTTATTTTCTTTCTGGGATGTCTGCATGGTTGTTGATAGTAGTCAAAGCAAAGCAAAGCAAAGGCAACTCCGTACAGGCCATGGAGGCCCTGGGAGTAATGGAAGGTAGAGGCTTCCACCCTTGTGACAACAGCACTGGATGGGATGGAGTTGTCAGCTGGTTTTATGTCCCTTTTAACTACTCTGGCTTTTGGAGAAGCTGGGGTGCCAGAATTTAGCCCCGAAGGAGATTCTTAACGTGCCAGTAAATCTACTGACATGGCTCCCTCGCATTTATACACCCTCAAATGCCAGCTGACTGCGCCAGGATTTGATCCTGCAACCTTGGGAACAGTAGACCAGAATGTTGCCAGTGCGCCATGCAGCCAGTCACCAATGTCGAGTAGGAGTCTGTAGTAAATACCAAGAAACACCTAGTAGGCTTTGCCTAGTAATGCAATCAGTAAATCGTAGCCCTCACACAGGGAGAAGTGAGGAAGAGTTACTGAGATCAGGTGAGGGGAAACCACCCTGACAGAAAAGTCCAGCAGGCTATGAGGGGGCAGCCGCTTCACTGTGCTAGCCGTCGTAGGGCTAATTATCCACGTTGGGTAAAGTCATCAAATTCAGAGAACACAAAGAAGCGCTGGCGGACTCAACACCGAGAGGCAAAAGGGACAGATAAAGAAGAATAAAAGACTACACCACGGGGTGCAGGTGCACAGCTTCCCTTCGATGTCTGAGTGACCACAAGATATACGAAACGCCACAAGATTTTTATTGATACTCTTTGGAGCAAACTCAAATCCCACAACTGTTAAATGTTAATTATCATATTTTGCTGTAAAATAGTTCCCGGAGTAGAACACGTATCATATTTCACATCTCAAAAGATGAGACTACGATTTGGCAACTGTGCACTTTCACATTCCATAACCAAGTAAGTAGTAACCAACTCTATGCTTTTAACAGAAAACAACTTCTCCACTTTTGCCACAGACGGCAATTACCTTGCTGTAGATCGTTTATTGCATCGAGTCCAAGGAATTCTATCGTTTAAAAAAAGATACAAACAAATGAACATAACACCCACTACCTCCTAACAACTGAAGATCAACATGTACTGAACTATCATAGAAGTTCTGGCAAGCAGAGTAGCATAGATTACATTCCTATATTGTATGCCTATTACTTGGCCTTGTGTTGAACACAGATGGGTCCTACATTGTCTCCAGTTGCTTTGTTGTGCGCCCCGTGTGCTCCGTCACAGTACGGAAACTAGAACAGAAGAACAAAACCACATTAGTTTACATTATCACCCTTCCCCCTTATCCAGAGTTTATGGTACTCCTCCACCCTCCCTCTCCACTCTTCTTCTATATTTCGTATAACCAGTGCTTTTTTTTTTCCAAGGGGAACGTGGGGGTATGCGTACCCCTTCAACATATGAAAACTGTTTAAGAAAAAATAATGGTACATTTGTATTAGTCCAGTCAAAATATACATCCGACCTTGCAAAAGGTCATGTAGTTCTAATTTTTTAATATATTGTTTGGACCTCTGCCAATAGTAAAAAACCAAATTTGCAACTTCGAAAGTCCTGTGCTAGCTGTGTAATAGCCAATAAACAGCCCGATATTTGCACTTTTTTCAGTGTTTGCTCAATATCTTCTAAACTATGCGTCTGAGAGAAAACATCTCGAATACCTGTTTACAATTACATTAAATTGTCTACAATTTGAGTCCCAAGCGACCTCTGTACGTTTAGTAGTTCCCGAGATACAGTTGTTCAAAGATTGGATGTTTTGTTCAAAAAAGTAAAAATTGTTGGTTTTGGTCTCCTAATTTGACAAATATTGTCCAAAATACTCATCCTATAATAAATTAAATTGATAATGAATTTGAAGTTTATTTGTTTACCTTTAATTTGAGCCTTGAAGGGTAAATGTACTATCGGATTTTTTATTATGGATACTCGAGTTTAGGCCTTAATTACAACCAAACCAAGAGACCTATTGAAAAGCGAGTTATACCAATATTTTCCTTGTTTAATTTTGCGTTAGACTATATAAGCCAATTATTTTAATATTTATTAATTATTTATTTATTTATTTGTGGTTGTATGAAAAATTGTCCGTGTTTTTGACGTCTTTTCTAGGAACCGCTCACTTAAAACTATATACATGGAAAACTACTTGGCTGAGGGTAATGCAATTTTTATATGTGATAGGCACAAGTATTGGTAGTGCAAATCTCAAGTTTCAATTTTTTTCAACTACCCAATAAAAAGTTCTTATACTTTTTCTGACGTAACGTTTTCTCAGCCCAGGATAAACGTACAGCAGGAAACTTGGTCTCATTTTGAAGCTCTCATTCGTGATTATCGGAAACTACGACCACTGTAAACGTACAGTGTGATGACGAATTTATGAAGAGTAATATTAATGGGAGGTTTTGTGCGTTGTAGCCCGTGCGAGTAAAAGCGAGCGGGCTTGTGAAATCCGATGCAGCGTTGCCGCGTTAAGTGCAGTGTCGCGGCTGGCAACGAACGAACACTGCTTTAAGTTTACTTTCAACCTTGGATTTTCTTTCCTCGTACAAATTTCATTTTCCATCACCTTTTTCACATAAGGGCATTGGACCTTCAATGACAGGTTTAAAAATGGTTTGCTTCCTGATTTGGAAATGTCATACTAGGCCTACACAATTTTACATGGATTATTTACATTATTTACATATCTATACAATATTAAATTCAATCAGTATTCTTCGTCTGAAGAATCACTCTGTTCCGATTAATCAGAACTGCTGTCATTCATGTTAATTATGACTGGCTCGAAATGAGGGACATTTTCAGACATTTTCAGACAGTCCATCTTTCTCCCAGTAGTGGTCTTCAATTCTTTTAGCGTGTTTAATACATTGTTTCCAGAGTTCGGGAGTAATGGTACGCAAGGCTTCTCGGCATAAAACATTCATTGCTTCCATACTTCTACCATTTTATATGTTAGCCATATTTGTTTTGCTATTTTTCCTTTAACGTAAGCCCAAATAAGTTCAATTGGATTGAGCTCGCAATGAGCCACAGGTAACCAAACAAGCTTTACATCCGGTCGAAGTCGTTTCGTCAGTTGTTCCAGCTTCTTCACTGGTGTTTGAAAATAAGGCCTGGCAAGGACAATTAGCTCTGATTTAGTCAGCTTGTTGTAATTGACAACTCCAAGTGGTAGCGATATATTCTTGGATGTTATCCAGGTTATAATGTCAGGTTTCAGCCACGACATGTTCGGGTTTTTAGTTGCAGGATCGAACATCGTATGATATGGGGCTTGATCTATAATAACTGCCGACCTTTGAGGCAATCAACTCAGCACTTTCGTGAACCATTCTTCGTAATGAGTCGAGTTAATTTCGTTGTGGTAATCAACGCTCCCTTTCTTGCCGATAAAACAAAGTTCTGCACCTTCAAGAAATCCTTCTTCACTTCCTATATGTAAAATTATGATGCGTTTCCCAGCTCCAGACGGTGTTTTCAAACCTCCACGCCATCCATAAATTTCCTGAATGTACCCTCTGTATTGATCAAAACTGTCGAAGTTCTTTTCCAAAGCATCAACCACGTTTTCTTACCACCCATATTTCATAGTGTGGTTCTGTCCGCACCAGGTCTCGTCTGTAAAGAAGATCTTGTAGCCCTGTGCTCGAAGTTCTCTCATTCTTCTCAGGAATGTATGTCGGGATGCAGCAACCGTCACGGATTCCATTAGCACTGGTTTTCAGTTCAGTTTTTTGAATCGGAATCTCAAGCCTTTGACTACTTTCAAAAGCGTAGAAATTGACATATCAGGAAAATCGTTTATATTTTCGGACAGTTTCTCGCGGAGGTTTTTAATTGTGGGAAATACCTTATTCATGTAATAATCATGTCTAGTTCTTCTTATTGTGCCCAAAGTAAAATAATCGAGTTGGATTTTCGGACGACCTGGCCCGGGCCTCACACACTGCTTCTTTCTGAACCTGGATGACATATTTTCATCATTCTCCCTTGAAGTGGCTCCTTTTCTCTTCACTGATGACTCTGATAATCCAAGACAATCTGCCACTTTCCGATACAAAGGAAACCCCTTGTCCCCTAATTTTCCCCCTCATTTCGAAAGAAACAAATAGCACTGAGAACTAGCGCAAGTTCGCCCTTAGACAATGGTGGTCTCGGAGGCATCTGGAAGTGATGTGGCCAATATTCAGTAAACAGGAAGACTGAAATAGCAAGAGGACATAGCCAGCCAGGTCACTCGCATTCCATTCACAACTGCCCGGGGCGAGGGTAGCCGGCAACGCTGCACTCGAATTGACCACTTCGCCCGCTTATAATCGCACGGGCTACAACGCACAAAACCTCCCATTAATATTACTCTTCATAAATTCGTCATCACAATGTACGTTTACAGTGGTCGTAGTTTCCGATAATCACGAATGAGAGCTTCAAAATGAGACCAAGTTTCCTGCTGTACGTTTATCCTGGGCTGAGAAAACGTTACGTCAGAAAAAGTATAAGAACTTTTTATTGGGTAGTTGAAAAAAATTGAAACTTGAGATTTGCACTACCAATACTTGTGCCTACCACATATAAAAATTGCATTACCCTCAGCCAAGTAGTTTTCCATGTATATAGTTTTAAGTGAGCGGTTCCTAGAAAAGACGTCAAAAACACGGACAATTTTTCATACAACCACAAATAAATAAATAATTAATAAATATTAAAATAATTGGCTTATATAGTCTAACGCAAAATTAAACAAGGAAAATATTGGTATAACTCGCTTTTCAATAGGTCTCTTGGTTTGGTTGTAATTAAGGCCTAAACTCGAGTATCCATAATAAAAAATCCGATAGTAGGCCCAGTGTTTCTTTCAAATGTGGCATGTAACTGAAAACCTTGAAAAACTGGAGAAAAATGAAAGATGAGAGTCAGTCCACATAGGTACTCATCATCATCATCATCATCATCATCTTGTACAGTTTCCAGCCCCAGGCTGGGTCTGTTTGGAACATAAGCCTCGCCACTTAGTCCTTTCTTCCCACCACCTCTCCGCTGTAACTCTGGTCCAGTCCTCGCCTCTCTTCTTGACACATTCCTCCACTCCTTTCAGCCATCTATCTCTTGGTCTTCCCCTTGGTCGTTTCTTCTGCATCTGCATCTCATGTATCCTCTTGGGAATCTTCTTCTCATCCATTCTTTTTAAGTGTCCTTACCACCTCAGTCTTGATGTCTCAATCCTACCTTGCAAGGGCTCCTCTTTCACCATTTCCCTGACCTTTTCATTCCTCACCCTGTCTCTTCTTGTTACTCCGATCCTACTTCGCAGGAACTTCATTTCACCTGCCTGTATTCTGCTTATGTCTCTTTTCCTCATTGTCCACGTTTCTGAAGCATAGGTCAGTATCGGGATATAGTAGCTTCTGTATAACACTTCCTTGCTTTTTTGTGGGACATCTTTATTCCACACTAAGCTCCTAATGCTTCTCAGAAATGCTTCTACCTGTCTGCCACGTTCCGTAATCTCTTTGTCATTTCTCTATTTTGTTTTATTACAAAAGAAAAACGTTTTATTTAAAATTATATTACAATTATGAAGCAACAGGTCTAATCGTAATTTCACTTGTTTTGATGGCCCGGGTCTCAAAAAATCTTCCTCTGATGATGGTGAAGGTTTATTGGAGAAATGTTTGAACTGAGCAGCAGGCACAGGCTCGTTTTTCAGTTCTAGCAATGTAGGGGTTGGGATGTCTTCCTCATCGTCAGAATCCTCTAGCTGAAGCAATTGCACGTTTCGACATATTTTGCTACCACAAATTGACAAAGGGCTGAACATTTCAGCCCAGCTTTGCGGCAACTGCAGCTGCAATTGCAGGAAATCATGCGCAGTAGGAGCCAAGGTACAGGCTCCATAGTGGTAGTGATAGGGTAAACCCTTGATCATCAAGTTTCCATCCCCAATCTGTAGGATTTTTGTTGACCCCCAACCACTTTTGAACTTGTGGGAAGTCATGTAAGCATCTTCTGTTGGGGGCAAGCGAGCAAGATTGATTTTGATGTTGGATGCAGATGTAACAATCAGTTGGTAGTGAAGGCTATTCAGGGAATCTGTTAAAAAATCATCCCCTTACAAATACACAAAGCACTTCTCCCCAGCTTTCGCTATAGTTTTGTTACTGGAGTCTGGCAGCAGGAAAAGTTCTGCCAGTTCTACAAGTTCGGGATTTTTATTTTTGTATATATTAGCTAACTTGCCCATAAGGGGATGAAGTGGTGTCGCACCCGCTGAACGCATGGATAAAAACCACTGTACCTGGTGAGTGTTGGGCAGGTGAAAGAGGAGCTTGAGTAACGGACACAGCCGACTTCAGCTTTGCTACTCTTCTGAAGGTGGATGTTAGTTGCTCCTGAGCCTAAACCATTGAGGATGACTAGGATGCCCTCCTACTACGATCACACGGTCAAATGTAGGATTTTAGAATAGTGCCATGGCAATGATGTCCTAATCAGCATCTTCTTCGGCAACTCTTACTTGTATGCCATGCTGCCCGAATGAATAACAAAGAAGTGGGTATGAGGTGCCTCTTATTCTCATTGGCCAATACTTTTTCCTGAGGGTTTTCAAAAATGATGTCATTGCAGAAGTGAGTAGCACAGCGTCGTAGTCGTTCAGCACTTTTTGTGTTTATGTTAGCGGCCTCCTCAGGATAACCGTCAAAGCAACCGAGACGTTGCTACCAAAGTGGTTTTTAATGTAGCTGACGTAACCTGAAACAATGGCTGTCACAGACGTTCTGTGCTCCCAGAGAACCTTGTGTAAAAGATAGCCCCCATCCAAAACAACGTACCGTGAGTATTGGAGTCAGCTGGTGTGTGGCTGGATAGTAGAGTGAAAGCAGAGAAGAGACTGGATTTGGTCCCCTTTCTCATCCCCTGTTCATTAAACAAATACATTGGGAATGGGGCTAATTCATGTTCAAAATGTTCTTTCAGTTCTTCGTCCCATGTTTTGGTTTGCACACCCTTTGGAAAATAGTAAGTGTATCGACAACTACTCTCTTGTTCCCCACTTTAACAGAGGTGGTGAGATGTCAATGTAGCTACTTTGTCCTTACGTTTAAAGTTTACTTTATCAAACGTATTCCCAATTATATTCTTAACAACTTCAGTTCCCAGTTGTTGCGCCAAGTGACAATTTATGGTAGGGCCACCAACTATTCCACTACTGATGGATACCAATTTATCAGTGATGGAAAATGGAGGGTGGAGAACAAACCAGTTTCTTTAATTTTTCTGCATCACCAATATCTCGAATGATTCGAGATGGCCTCATATAAGTGTAATATTATAAGTAATATTATACGTACCGGTATCTAACACATCATTTCAGTAAATAATTAATAATTAACACTAAATCATTCCCATAATATTATGAAACCATTGCTACGTATACTTATCATAATATTAACTCCAATTTTATCAGTACAGGCCCTGTACGTGATGTCGAATACGCTCAGACTTGATTTGATTGATTTCATTCAATTCCTATTATTCAAGGTTTTTTGTTACATGCCACTTTTGGGAGCAGCACTCGGCCTACAGGTACCCCTCCAAGCTCAAATTAAAGGTAAACAAATAAACTTCAAGTTCATTATAAATGACATTTCTCATAGGGTGACAAATTTTGACAATATTTGTAAAATTGGGAGGCAAAAACCAACAATTTTTGCTTTTTTGAAAAACCATCCAATCTTCAAATAATCTCGGGAACTACTGAACGTATTGAGCTCGCTTGGGACTCGTATTGTAGACAATTTAATATAGTTGTAAACAGGTATTCACAACATTTTCTCTCAGATGCATATTTTAGACGATATTGAGCAGAAATTGGGAAGTGCAATTATCTGGCCGTTTCTTGTCTATTACACAGCTAGCACGGGACTTTCGAAGTTGCAAATTTGTTTTTTTACTATTGGCAGAGGTCCAAACAATATATAAAAAAATTAGAACTACATGACCTTTTGCTAGGTCGGGCCCCTCTTTATGTTTAATTTGACTGGACTATATATAGTCCGGCAAATATAACTTCCGACTTGAAAGTTCATCGATCAGCTGGTGTCAACGCGCTGTTCACAACAGCTGGGGGAGATTTCGAGCGATCCTCGATTTAAATCGATCCATCCAATCAGTTTCTTTTGGTCGGCAACTCGGCAATCCGTTCTTATAAGCACGCAGGCTAGTGTTTGGAGGTGGGGTAAGTTGTTATTTTGTGCGTGTGGTTAGTTTTGAAGGATGAAGAAAATAACTAACTATTTTATATCTACCCAGGCATCGAAAAAGCTGAAAGTTAATGATTCGAACACAAACAATGACCGGATTTTGCAAATTGCCGAAAATTGCAAGATCGTGATGTTTTGTCAACTATAACTGAGAGTATCCCTCAAATCTTTTTTAGAAAAAAAAAAAAAAAAAGCACTGGGTATAACGTTTAAATTATAACGAGGAAAGCTTTCCGCCTACTGTCGACCAAAGTATTATGTGCACTCGAGTTTGAAGGATGTTTGTGAAGTAACCAATAGACCTACATAAAATCCAATATCATCATTTTTGTCGTTCTATTTTACGTTAGGTCATGTAGGTTTGGAATTTTTAATTTATATGTTAATAATTTTTATCGCAGTTGGAACACAAAAAGTGCACGTTTTTAAGCGTGTTTCAACCATGCGTCACATTTAAGAATTATTATCTCAAAAACCCGTCATCAGATCGAATCCAAATTTGAACACAATATACATTGGAATGTTGTATAACTGGTTTATTAATTTCAAAATTGTGTGTGTCCAAGAAACAAAGTTGTTATCATTTTGGTAAGGTAACTTTTTCTCGGCTCGGGGTGGTTGGAAAATGTAGTTCTTGGTTGCATTGTAATCCTCATACATCGAAAAGTTATGCTGTATGACTGTGAAATACGTAAATTAATTCACTTATTTTATATCGGTTTGTATTTCTACGGGGAAATAACACATGTTTCACCTGCTAGCCGCTCCGGCAAAAGCTGTACAGCGTTGCGAAATGGTGCCCCCTCGCATCATGGCGAGTCTCGCTCAGAAGTGATGGGCTCCATCTCAGCAACGCTGTACAGCTTTTGCCGGAGCGGCTAGATGGAGAACCATGTGTTATTTCCTCGTACAAATACAAACCGATATAAAATAAGTGAATTAATTTACGTATTTCACAGTAACAGCATAACTTTTTGATGGATAACGATCATAACGCAACCAAGAACTACATTTTCCAACCACCCCGAGCCGAAAAAAAGTTACCTTACAACAATGATAACAACATTGTTTCTTGGACACACAAAATTCTGAAATTAATAAACCAGTTATACAACATTCCAATGTATATTGTGTTAAAATTTGGATTCGATCTGATGACGGGATTTTGAGATAATAATTCTTAAATGTGACGCATGGTTGAAACACGCTTAAAAACGTGCACTTTTTGTGTTCCAACTGCGATAAAAAATATTAAAATATAAATTAAAGAATCCAAACCTACATGAACTAACGTAGAATAGAACGAAGAAAATGTTGATGGTATTGGATTTTATGTAAGTTTATTGGTTACTTAACCAACAACCTTCAAACTCGAGTACACATAATACTTTGGCCGACAGTAGTCAATACTTTATTGTATATTGCAATCAAAGGATCACAAATTGGATTGGGACATGTTTTGGGGCCTAAAGCATGGCCTCTTCCTGTCTAATGATTGACTTCATCAGAGGTGCCAATCTTTGAAGTGGGTTATCAGAATGTATGTCTACCCCTCCCACTCAAAAATTTTCACGTCCAAATCTAAAGCATGCTCGTCCGTTCTCGATAATGACACCACGTTTACCTTACCCGGAAGCAACCTATAGTAAAGAATATCATATTATGCAATAAAATTTGCACATTACCTTCTAGTTCTGTGATCTAAAAAAAATCCTTGTAGCTTGTTTTGCCCCCAGTAGCTACTTTCCCGTGAAAGTTTTTCTTTTAACAAACTTCCCCCTATTGAACCGATGTATACCACTCAAGGTATCCTCAGTATGCATTTCCTTGAGGTCGGGTACGGGGAAATATAGCTTACGCAATCGGCGCTGCTTGCGTAAAACTTACTCCATCGCAATCTGTGAGCCTAGCGTCGCGAGTTTAAATGATTTAAACCGACCTCGGCGAATTTTTGTTACCTCAAACTCCTCATCATCATCATTTCCCCTTATCCAGCTCCTGCCGGGTCGGGGTATTTATAGCACTTCTCCACTTTCCTCTTTCCTTCCACCATTCTTCTTCCACGATCTTGTCCCAGTCCAGATTTCTTTTTCTTACGCTGTTCTTCACTGAATCAATCCACCTTGTTCTAGGTCTTCCTCTTGCTCTCTTACCCTTGCACTTCGCCTCCAGCATCTGTCTTGGTATTCTATTTTCCTCCATCCTCTTTACATGTCCAAACCACCTTAGTTTATTCTCCTCAATTCTCTCATTTAGTTTTGCCATCCCAACTTCCTTCCTAACATCTTCATTCCTCACTCTGTCTTTCCTATCATACTTCTTAGGAATTTCATTTCACTGGCTTGGATTCTACTCTCTTGCCTGCTTGTCAGGGTCCAAGTCTCAGCTGCATAAGTTAATATGGGAACATAGTACACTTTATACCTCAAACTATCCAGACATAAAAATTAGCTACTTTTCTACTTTCATTACCTATTTGTAAAATTAGCTATTTTTCGTTACTTTCGTTACAGTTTCCTTTTCTTTTTCCATAGAAATGTACTTTACTCATGATAATATCACTTTTCCGTAATAATTTCCCCCTTTGACCGTAATCGTGAGGTGAAATCCGTAGTATTTAGGGACAATCCGTAGAAGTTGGCACCTCTGCTTCATCCACTTTTGTTTGCGACAGTTTGTATTTCAGCATCCAGTCTAGCCTGTGAACGGGAACATGCAGCTTCTTCAGTGTTCGAAGTCATGATTGACATCACGGGATGTTTGCTATAGATTGTGAGAAAAATAGAACAGAAAAGGGATTTGAGTAAGGGACAAAACTTTGGCACCATATGCAGTAGCATATTTGCTAATGGTGCCTAGGATTTCTGCACCCCTTACTTAAAATCCCAATAATTTAGAAAATATTTATTTAATTAATCACCTTCTTGCTTCGCCAGCACCGACAGAATGCAGCTTTATCCGAAATATCTTCCATGTCGACCACATCTACTACTTTGGCGCTGTCCTTCTTTATGCATGGATTTATCTGGCCCTTAAAAGACAAAAGAGAAATAAATTACATTATATTTGGAAGAATTGGGTATAACTCAGCAACAAATCAAAGACATAGAAGAGAAGAGGATTTTGAAGAACAAAAGCATAAGTCTCAAACTAATAACAGTTGAACGGAAACAATATACTATATTGGACACAAAGGGCTTCCAGGTCGGAGAGGATGAGAAAGTTCTGGGAGGAGAAAAGAAAGAAATTGACTCAATTGCATTGATTTAAGTGCTCCAATGTGGGCATAAAATATGTAAATAAGTAATAAATAAATATGCAGAAAGGCATATTAGAGACACTATTAACCAATTCTAGTTTCTAAAACAACTAACTCTGAATATCTAATAAATGTATAGATTTGTCATGTGATTAGCTTAAAACCTGATGCCACAAACCAGTGAGCGAAGAGAAGGAAGGTAGTGGAGGGGGTCACTGCTGCTGTGCTCCTGGCAGATACACTAACATGCAATACAGTTACAGTAAGAGCCGCCGTGAACATTTCCATAGCAACAAGCAAATTGTACGTTCCTCCTCTCTCAACCATGCTGCAGCACATGGTTTCTCCCGCATATGTAACTCACTGCTTACACATGTGACATCACATAATAATTACGGTCTACCTCTACACAAAATAAATCCAAAATGTTATATGATGGAACATGGGGTTGGCCCAAACAATGTTTATCATTGGGGAGGAAAACTAAGCAATCTACATTCCTCATGGTCCGAGACTTCATAACAGATACATATCAAACCACTAAAAATTCGGGAATTTCATTGTAATTTTGTGGCTAGCACATAGTTTACTTCTTTTTCTGCTGGTACATTCTGGATGAGCATTAGGATACAAAACACCCATGAGCCTCAAATTCTGGGGCATGTGCATTGATATGTAGTTGCTGATTTTTCAGGGACATTTGCGACATCGTGGTCATGTAGCCCAGTGCACTTGGGTGTATGTAGAATTTGTCTGATATCCTGTGTCACTATAATGTCTGTACTAATGTGTGTATTTGTAATTGAAGTAGTATTTGGGTAGGAAATGGCCGTGGCCTTACGCTAGGTACCATCCCGGCATTTTCCTGGAGAAGAAGTGGAGAAACCAAGGAAAACCACTTTCCAGATAGCTGAGGTAGGAATCGAACCCACCCCTACTCATTTTGGCTCACAAGGCTGAGTGTACCCTATTCAAGCCCACAGACAAAATTAAATTTCTTGGCAGAGCCGGAAATTGAACCCGGGCCTCCACGGTGACAGCCAAGAATGCTAGCCACTACACGAGACGGACACATTGATATGTAAATTGCCGTTCATGTGGAGAGCCTGACCCGTCACAATAGTGAATAAACCATGAGCTGTTTGTTCTACTGTATCAGTAGTGTGAGCAGTCCGGTTCACCAGCGAAAATCAGCGGAGTGAACTGTACACACCACGGATATAGCAATGTTTATGACGTCCGAAGCTCATCCGCTGGTCATATATTATACAACTCACAATGGTACAGCGAGAAACAACCGAGTTATTAGAAACTGAGTAACGAGTAGTTTTACGAACTGATGTTCTTTGTACCTTCTTGAATGTCATATCTGTCCCCATGATTGTTGAAATACCAACATAGCTGATCCAGTAGAACTTAACAGCTACTTAAAGGGAAAAAAATCTTAAAAGTACCGAAATTAGTCAAAATATCTGAATATTTTGGAAAAAAATCTAGAGATGATGTAGTAATAGATGTTTACTCCTCCGCTGTCTATAAATCACCCGCCGTCCCAAATACGATCACGACATATAGACTAAATTCCAGATGACTCAACCATTTTTAGCAACAGGTACAGTATGGCCAACCCCAAGCATTCCGTATGATTTCGCATCCGGTATCGTGAACAAAAAGAGCGCCGTCAAGTTAATTGAAAGTGCACCAAGTTTCATTCCAGTGGTGAATATTGAACATTCTACATACAAAACGCCCCAGACCCCCTTGCTTGTAGTGCAATCAGTAATTTTCATCCAGACAGTCGTCTAACCAAGTAGCGACCAATGGTTTCGTCCAGACAGTCGTCTAACCAAGTAGCGACCCATGGTTTTGTCCAGACAGTAGTCCTACCAAGAAGCGACCAATGGCTAGTCCAGACACCCATTTTAGTTCCGGTGTATTTTGTATCGGACATGTTGGCAACAGTGATATGACGTCAATGTGTGCACATCAAAAATGGATGCCGAAGTAGAATGAGCAAGAAATAAAAACATTTATTTGCATGATAAAACAAATATTTCCAGTGCAGGAGTGATAATTGGCAGCAATTTAAATAGACTTCCAAAAAGGTGTGTGAATCACGAATCTTATATTTTCAATAATCTGCCATGTAAAAGTGTAAAAGTCAAAAGTAGCTGTTGTCAAGCTTTAATAAAAAAAACACAGTGCTACATAGTTAAAGTGAAGGCGACAAGAACACATGATAAAATTCTCTAAACTACTGAAATTAGCCATAAATACCTTCTGTAATGATTCAAAATAGATCTGGAAAGGACGTAGTTCACGCCTCCGCTGTCTATAACCCACCCACCTTCCCTTTTTATAACATGACATATAGTAAAATTCGAGCTGCGTCGCCCATTATAGGCTACACAATTACAGTATTGCCAACCCCACGCATACAGTACTAATTGCATAGGCTGTTATTTTTTACAGTCATACATGCACCCCTGGTTTTTGTCATGCACAGTGCAAATAGTCACTCAAATGACTGACCCCATGTGGTGGTGTATTTTATATCTTACATGTTGGCAACACTACCAAGGTGTCAATGTGTCCGCCTAGGTAACAGTTGTGAATGCTCATGCACTTAAGGAACATGGATGCCGTCCAATGACCAAGAAAATCAATTGGATTGGACAAAACGAAGCTTAGAATGGTCAGGTTGAGCTAGCAGGGCACTGTTGATGATACGTCAAGCTATAACCATTGTCAAAAACCATTGATCTGGATGAGTTAGGCTGTAACCATTGTGAAAACCCATCGGATTTGACAAAACGAAGGTTATAATGGTTGGGTTATGGTGCGGCTTTGGCTGCGGGAAGCTAGCAGGGCACCGTTGACAACATGTTAGGCTATAATCATTGATCTGGACGAGTTAGGCTGTAACCATTGTCAAAACCCATTGGATTTGACAAAACGAAGATTAGAATGGTCGGGTTGATGTACAGCCTTGGTTGCGGGGCACTTTTGACGACACGTTAGGCTGTAACCATTGTCAAAACCCATTGGATTGAACGTGTTAGGCTGTAACCATTGTCAAAACCACTGTTCCTTTCATTTGAACCCCTCACAGAATGCTACCTAGACTGCCTGGAATGTCATCACGCCAGGAGATGCAACTTCAACACGCTGCGAAGGGGTATGCAATACGCATGCGTGGCCCGCCTATTCCAAACCTAAATATATCGGCTGGCAGTCAGTTGATGCTACTTCCTGCATGATAATTTGTTATCGGGCTTTACGTGTTTGTGTATTGTTACCTTCCTTCCTACTGTCGATATTCTTACAAGCCATTTTGTTTACTTTTGACAGTGTGGCAGTATCAGGTGCAGTAATGAAAACAGTGACCAACTTAATGTTTTTGGAATGCTTGATACGCAGTGAGCGGAAGACAACTGCAGTTAAAACCCGACTGCCATATCCTGGCGCGATATCAGTACAATTAGTACCGTATGTATGGGGTTTCATTGGGGTTGGCTGTATTTTGTGCATAAATCACGCGGATAATGGCCGACACAGCTGGAATTTTACTATGTAAGTTGTGATATACTTTGGGATGGTGGGTCGGTTATAGACAGCGGAGGAGTGAACTACATCATCTCCAGATCAATTTGAATCATTACAAAATGTATTTAATGGCTAATTTCAGTAGTTAAGAATTCTTTTTCGTAGGTTGTCTCCTTCACTGGTACCATTGATTTTTCAAGCAAAATTAAGTATGATTAACGTTTGCGTCGACATACCCAAATGTTAAACTCCTTCCTCTTAGTGAATTCTCAATTCCTCTACAGATTTTCCAATTTTCATTTGGCCGGCACCTAATCAAAGTCGAGTTCTGAGCGAGAATCTGATGTTTCCCAAAAGCAATTGACCTTGATAACCTGGCAAAGAGATATTCCGGCAGTCATTACCAATTGAAATTACTGTCCATTATCACTACTGCACAGAAAATGTGTGCTAAATTACCTAAATAGGCTATGTGACTTCGTAATTTATTGTTCATTCAACGACGGCAAATGTTGTTGCTTGTCGTTGCTCAACTGCTACTGAAAGAGACGCATTAGGTGTCTTCAACTGTTACCGAGACACACACAGGGGTATACGACGTTATTTCACTGTTGCCAATGTATGGTAGGTCACAAAATACACAACACAGGTCATGTTGGCCTACGAAGCGGAGCAAGATACTATTGACTTTTGTCAGGTCGAAAATTACTGCTTGTACTACAAGCATGAGCCCCAGGTTAGGTTTGTGTTTGTATGTAAAGCCTTAAGTTAATAAGATACAATTTATGTCTGCTACTATATTAGGCACTGTCTAGCCGAAAATTACTATTTTTACTACAAGCAAGGGGGTCTGGGCCATGAGCCCCAGATTAGGTTTGTTGTTGTATGTAAAGCCTTCTTAAAATAGAAACAACGAATCGAATGAAGCGAGCGCAGCATAAAACAAACTCCACGTGGCCATGGGTTTGGCAATATTTCATTTGTCCCATAAATCACGCCTACAATGGCCAACACAACTGAAAGTTTACTATATAAGTTGTGTTATAAAAAGGGGATGGAGGGAGAAAACTTCTATTACAACATTTCCACAATTATTCATCATTACGCAAGGTATTCCAGCTAATTTAAGTAGTTTTGTACGGTCATCACTCCCGAAGCGTTTCTAAAGCAACTGGCCTCTATAACCTGGCAGAGTAAGTGGAAGAAATGGTTGGGGATAATGCATACAAAATTGTACCTTAGGAATGTTGAGTATCCAACCATTTGGGCCAGGGAAAACAAGAATCCACGGTGGCGCTACAGAACAGGAGAACATGCCTTAAAAAAATTGTAAGTAATGAAATTGGCCAAATTAACTGTAGTAATGGTATCTGGAGATGATATAGTAATAGATGTTCACTCGTCCGCGGCTGCTGACCCAGCATCCCGCCCTAATAGGAGCACGACTTATATAGCTGAAATTGCTGCTCTGACGGCCGTCTTTGTGAATATTTGTGAAGGAGTCCACAATGCCAACCCCATGCATTCGGTAACAATGGTTTTGACTAGACCAATATTTTCGTCCAGACCAATGGAGGATTGATAGCGCGGCCTGGGCTAATAGATAACACCCCTGGTTTTTGACACGCACAGAGGGGGAAGTCACGCATCAATAATCTTTATCCAGGCCAATGGTTTTGCCTTTTATTTCATTTTTCATGTTGGCAACGTGTCACATGGGTATGACGTAGTGTCCGGCATGATTGTTAAATGGCCGACTTTGTTCAAATGAACACGACCAATAATGCTTTATTTACGTTAAAAGTAATTATTTCCGGTGCAGCAGTGGCAATTGAGAATGTGAAACGACTCCCAACAACTCTGAGAAAGATTTGTCAAGCATAAATACTATATTTTCAGTAATATACCTTGTTGAAAGTTACAAAGGCTTGTTCTCCTGTTCTGTAGAATTAATGAATCCACTAGGTATCATTGCAATTTTATGAAATTCGCAGTATGTTGCAAATAACATACTGGCCTGAATTGCACACAGCATTGCTAACCATTGGGTTCCCTCAAAATGTATATTTGACAACAAGGGCCTGCTTCGATCAAGCATTAGGTCTAGGGCGATAAATAATCCTGAAATTCCTCAGCGTTTTGATAATCACTTACCAAAAAACTAAGTAAATCTAGCCTATTTTCTTACCTTACTACTGTCTTCTCGAGGACCAAAAGCTCTATATACAATAAACGTGAAGCCAGCAACAGCTACACCAAATGGAAACAGCGATACCCAATCACGGACTGAAAAAAGATTAGAAACTTATATCCTCTTTCATGAGAAAGAACAAATCAGGGGTTAAATAAAAAAGCAATCTTAGCACCTGCTGAACCTTATAATAGCGAATCTGTCCCAATTTAATCTCCAACTATCATATAAAGCCGAACTCACCTCCAAGCCTGAACCATCCACCAAAGGTGTTCGGAATTGGAAGATGTGACAAATAATTCGGAAGAGAATATGTAATAACATGAGAAACAGGCTGCATGTTGACTTTCAATTATCGTTTCCCTGCGCAAGATTAAAAGAAGATATCACTACGTCATTCAGGTGCAAACTCTTTACTGCGACAAGAATGCATATATTAAACAATTCTCAATTCAAAATAAAATATTATCAATATTGTAAATATAAGTTATATTTCAAAACCGCATTGTTTCAATTAAAATGTTTGTCTTAATACTATACATTGACAAAAAGTTTATTTCCGGTACTGTCCGGCATGCTATCTATTAATATTTGTAACAACCATTGATCTCTATATAATACTACTCTGCCCTGCTAAGCACAGAAGTGGTATCTGCATTCGGGTTGGAAAGGAGTAAATCAAGGTTATAGTTTCAATCATTGCCGTAGATTGTGTATTTGTTAAAATAAACCAATATAGCATCTCTCTAGTATTATGATTCACGGGGAATTTCTTTTTAAAGCTTAAAATGGGATAAGAGAATATTTTCCGGCAAAAAAATCAGATAAAACTTAAACAGTTAATGAAAACACTCAAGTTTGCTAAGCTATTTTACTGTATCTGCACTTTACTAGGCTTAAATATTGTTTCTGCTCAGATACCATGAACCTGCTTAGTAATTTGTAGATACTTTGAACACTTCTGAGTTGCTTTTATTGTATCTTTTTAATGTATCTATAATTTTGTTTGCTTAATCCAAGTTAAATGCTGTCAAAAATGAAAATTAACCAACTGTGGCTTATCTCACTTATTAATTCATGCATGAAATCTTACCTAAAATAATCAGAATTAGTAAAATATGCAGGATTTCATAACATATATAACTAAAATTACATTTCACAGTAAGACTTTATTGGCATTTAAGGCTGATCTTAGACAATCAATACAAGTTTTTTTTTAGCGTATGGCTTTTGGTGCCGGAAGTGTCCGAGGACATGTTCGGCTCGCCAGTTTTGTAGCTGCTTCGAGACAGACACCCAATGGGTGAGCTACAAGTACCGTTGGGGAGGGAAGGAGGGAAGTTGGAATGTAAGGACGAGGAGTTGGAAGGTAGCGGCTGTGGCCTATAGTTAGGGACCAACCCCGGCATTTGCCTGGAAGGAAGATGGGAAACCACAGAAGACCATCTTCAAGGTTGTCGGCGGGGGGATTTGAACCTCCTCGCCTCCCGGATGTGAGCGACTGCCATCAGTCATGCCGTAACCACCACGGCTAACTCACCCCGTATCAATACAACTAAAAGACAAACATATAAAAATATCACATCCTTCCGTAAAAATGTATCGCATTTTAGCAGTTGTATGGTAAGTCATATTAATGAAAATGTCAGCTTAAATCTTTTAGTAGGCTGATCGCTGAACTTTTGATCTTGGTAAGAAAAAATATTTAAAGGACACATTGATTTGTTAAAATTTGTAACTTGCTTCGTAACATTATGAACTTAAATGAATTATATAAACTATTTCCTCAATTTAAAAGAACAAAGGAGGTTGTAGGACATCTAAACAAATAAACTTGAAGTTTAGGCTATCTGACACTTATCAATCATTGTCATCACTCGCATCCTCCCTGCCTTCATTAGCACTTTGAGAAAATGAATGCCAAAATTCTAATCTGTTAGCAGGAACAACAGATGATTTTCTCTTCAATAACTGAAGTAAAGATCCTTTCCTCTGAGTAGAAATGCCTCTGAGTTGTTCTTGATTTCCAGGCACAGGAATCTTCCCAGTTTTAATAATTTTCAGTTGAAGAAAATCTAATGTCTTCCGAACCTCATGATACCCCTCTTTGTATAAAAGAAGTAAATTGCCACGTTTTGCTTGGATTGCAACAATGTTGTGAAGATATGGTCGTTCAGATGAACTGCTTTTTATCTTTTTCAGCGACATTAAACTTTTCCATTTATAAAAGTCCTCTAGCAGCATCGAGAGAACTGTGACCCTTTTTAGAAGCCATTTCGGTGGCCTCTTGAAAGTCATTGAAATTGTAGACTTTGGACTGTTTGTTCGTTTTCAACGACTTTTCAACACAGTGGTGGAATGAATCTGCTGACATAAACGTATGCCCAGGCTCAAAATATCTTACCTCAATCACATCGGCACTGATGAGGCTTGAGTTTATGATATAAACAAAAAATGTGAATAATGCCCAGTTTTTATTTTGTGCTGTACAATTGTCAATTCACAACACAATTTTTTTTGACATCGCGTGCTTCACTAGAAGAGAGGAATTTAAAATATGAACTCACGACGTCTTCTTGTGTTCTGCCCCTTATACCTTCATGCCAGAGGACAGCGACTATTCGAGACTTGCTTTTTGTACCCACAGGTGCGAACGTTTCATTATACACAGATAAACGTTGTGCAAAAACCACATTTTTAAACATTTCCAACCTTGGGAGCATTGTAACCTTCTGCATATCAACGCTGTACACAATTTCATCGTTTGATGGTTCTCTGTGCGTATCTTCTTGGTGGATGCCCTATTAATATGTGTTTTCCATGCCTGACAGTCTTGGCAGTTATCATAAGGTTCTTCAAGAGAGTGGGGGTGCTGTATAAAATGTTCACAGAATTCGCACTCCTCATGGCCCAACTTAACAAATGAAATATTCATTTTATCTACTTCTTGTCTGTAGAAATCATACGAGCACGCAAATCTAGGATTCTGTTTTCGGAAATCACCATGCATTGAGGTAATAGTCAAGTCACTTAGCAAATACAATCGATTAGGTGCATGCTCTCGAGGATAATGCGATATCGAAGGTTTGAATGATTTAATGTGTTCTTTAACAACTGTTCTGTCAATCTTATTGTGAGCAGTCTTACCACGTATTCCATCGAATTTGGGGGAAAGGCCAGTTTGTTTGCATAATGACTGAATAATACTATCATTGTTTCTAGAATACCCAAGAGTGCCAAGGAAAAATACTTTGCATACTTTCTTCGGATAGCCTTGCTCATCTTTCAAAGTTTAGTGTAGTGTGTCTTTCCTTCTTGATGCACATCCGGCTGTTTGTCTCTGTATAGGTTTTTAGTGACTGCTCCATGGACGAATGTTTTTTGTTCTTGCCGTGATAGGTTCCAGTACTCTTCATGAAGTTTAATTCTTTGAACCTCAGGTATAACTGTGCTACATTTCATTTTACAGTTACAAACTTCTTTGATACGATGTGAATTTCGTATTTGTCTTAAATGTTAGCCCTTTCCTTGGGAGAGAGCACAAATTGTCTTCTTTTCCTAGGTCCTCCTTTCTTTGTGACATTAGCTCTTGTTTGAAATTCAGCATCTATTGGGCCTAGATCAACCTCATTAAATTCGTCAGTCAACATGGGTTCTCCTAGTGTTTCAAGGTAACTGGTTGTAAAGTATTGTCTTGGTTAACGATGTACTCTCACTCAACAACTGGTACATGTTCTACGGAATGAGCATTTAAGAGACAATCCTGCAATGGGAAGTTTGTAGGTAATCTAATTCCAAACAAATATTATCATCTAGTGGATCATGAAGTAATGTTTCTTCCTGCCTTTGTTGTGACGAGCCTTGTTAACTACTACCAGCACCATAGAAACTTGATTCACAAAAAATTGTGATTTTGACGGTATTCCATCAACTAATTTAAAAGGGCAGTCCGAAGTTCCCAAGGCAAGTTATGGTGGATATGTAACTAAGTTATGTTATGACCTACAGTATTTGCTTATGAAATTAGTAACTTACCTTGGTCTCCTAAATGACAATGAAAATCCACAGCCTGCGTCCCGCCAACCGACCGGGTCAGGAATGGAATAAATGAAGCCCCCATCTAGCGGCGAGGATATGAACTGTGCCGGCTGCCGAAGCCTGTCGCACTCCCCTGGGGCAATGATTAAATGAATGACAAATGAAATGATAGTGGAGAGTGTTGCTGGAATGACATTTTGACGGGGAAAACCGAAGTACCCGGAGAAAATCCTGTCTGCCTCCGTTTTGTCCAGCACAAATCTCACATGGAGTGACCGAGATTTGAACCATGGACCCAGCGGTGAGAGGCCGGCATGCTGCCGCCTAAGCCACGGAGGCTCTGGTCTCCTAAATCATGTGCATTATTTATATCTTCACATAGCTTCTGTATGAGTTGACTTGTACAGGTACTTTCCTGTTTAAGTTTTGCAATCACAGACAAACTTAGCATGTTTCGAATCACAAACACACTGTCACAACCCAGCGCTTACTGCTTGCCGCCAATTACCAATTGGCGACATTTTAAGCTATCTACAGTTTACTAGATCAAAACAGTGCATAAATACTACGCCAAGTATTTGTATCTCCACATTGCTAAAGCATTTCATGATATGTACACTTTACTAAATCAAAATGTCGTATCTACTGTAAATACAATGAAATCGTTTAGTAAACTGCAGATACAATGAAATGGCCTAGTAATTCAAGTCCGAAACGCAGTTACGGTAGACTAAATAAGCGTTTATTTCCTAATCAAACACGCATATACGGTATTTTACACTAGTAACAGACTCTTTAGGATGCAGAGCAATGAATGAAACCCGTAACTCAGTTTCGACAAAAATGTCAGTTACCACATCTGTGCTTAGCAGGGCAGTACTGGATGTCTCGCTCCCACGGCTGTTGTTTGTTGTTGTTGTGGTAAGGTTGGTGGACACAGTTGAACTCTTCGCCCAATATCTTCTGTATAGAATTCACCAACGTTGCACATCACATTCACACGCCATGTTTTGAAACACCGACGAAAGATAACTAACCTAATCATTCACCTTAGAAAATAATGATGTAGATACGTTCCAGAGCACACCGATACGCACGTAACTTTGGAAAGGGGTCATAAAAATCAGTACATACATACTTCATGACATATCATAAAACATTGCGAAAAAAAAAGGGCGGGGAAAACTTAAACTATAGCATAAAAGGTAGATGATCTAAATATTCCATTATGGCCTCGATCAATGGAACTACAGGACTATGCATCAAATTGGACATATTTAATGGTAAGATATATCCTAAGGATCTTAACTTGTGTAGCATCACCATCCTCGGTTCATTGAAAGCATCACACTGGAACATCAGATGATTCAGTGTGCCACGCGTCTTTTCACACACACAATTCGCATTCTCGCGCAGACCCATGCGTGCCATTTGAGCAGGTGTCATGGCATGCTGAAAACGTAAACGTATTATGGTAATAATGTGCCGTCTAGTATATTTGCCAACCCGAAACCAAGGTATTGTTCGAATCGTAGGTTGTATCGGAAAATAATGACGCGCCTTGACGGGACCGATACTATCCCAAATCATTTGCCATTCATGAATTAGCTGTGCATGGATAATGGGCTGAAAGTATGTATAAGGTACTGCGACATTATAAACTACCCCAAACCCCTGTGCTGCCCACTTTGCCATGCGATCGACATCCTCGTTTCCTGGTATCCCCGAATGCCCCGGGATCCAAGTAAGCATAACTTTCTGCTCCCTAATCTGAAATTCATACAACATTTGAGCGACTTGATACACATACCAATTGTCGGAGCTACTCGGATGCGATATTGCCTGAAGGACACTCATGGAATCCGTGCAAATCATTGCTGGTGAAATACTGTTTTGACGTATATACTGACAAGTTTGACGAATGGCAAATACCTCCGCTGTAAAAATCGTTAGATATTTCGGCAAACTATATGTTCGTATAATCTGTCGATCAGGAGCATAAAAAGCCGCCCCCACACCAGCTGGTGACAACATTCTTGAGCCGTCTGTATAAAAAAGGTATACTGGGAATATTCATGGACAATTTCCCGAAAGCATCGTAAAAGTACTTGCGGCACACGCAGATAACTCCGGAATAGCGCCGGTAAGGAAGTGTACAATATGTTTGGCTTGGATTGTATGACCTTATATGAAATCGTGTATGGTAAGGGTTTAAGTGTCTGCAGTATATCTGTCCGAAAATCTTTCAAGCCTTCATACGCCTGTACCAAAGCCGGCTTCTTCAGACGTGTAAAACGATTTTGCTCATAATACTCCACAAGCAGCTGTACTTTATTGAGAATGGGTGACGCAGACAAGGACATTTTAGCTGTCAGGTACTTACTTGCTAAAAATCTCCGTCGTAGGTTCAAAGGGAACTCACCAGATTCAACTAATAATGCACATGTTGGGCTGGACGATAGCGCCCCTAAAATAATACGTAAAGCCCGATACTGTAACCTGTCAAAGGTGACCAACCTACTATTCGCCATTATGTCATAGAAAAAGCAACCATAATCCATCTGGGAACGAATAATATTCTTGTATACCGTAAGTAATAAATGAGGATCCGCCCCCCACCTTCGCCGTGCTAGCGCTCGAAGAACTTGGAGTCGTTTTTCAATTTTCACCGCGAGGATCTGAACCTGGCGCGACCACAGTAATTGGTCATCAACATGTAATCCCAAATATTTGATGCTACGAACTACCTCAATGGCGCCTTGTTCAAATAAAATTGGAGAGCGATCGACTTGCCTTTGATGGGTGATAATGATAGCAGCATTCTTACTCGCCGACGTTACAAATCCGTGATTATGGAACCAAATATGGGCTGCAGTTAATGCATCATATATATCCTGACGACAGCGCTGAATATTATCACGAGAACAATAGATAAGAAAATCATCTGCATATTGTATAATTCGTGCATGTGGAATAACAACTGATTCCAAAGTCTGAGTATACAGAGAAAAAAGAATACCGCTTAAAATATCTCCTTGAGGCAATCCCCGAGACGTCTGACGGTTATCCAATACACCAGAGGGGGGGTGTAAAACTAGCCGACGATGATGTAAAAAATTCCTTATTAAACATATGAAAGGTAATGGGAAAAGTAGTTCCCCTAGACGATGTTGTAATATGACCGGATCAACTGTATCATAGGCCCCCTGAATATCCAAACATACAGCAATCGTGTGTTGTTTGCGAGCTTTCGCTAATAATATATCCGTCAAGAAAATCGTAAGAGCGTCGATTGTTCCTAACCGTTTACGAAATGCAAATTGTGATCTTGAAAACAAATTATAATACTCCATACACCATTGCAATCTACGTAATAAAATCTTTTGAAATAATTTTCTTAAACACGAACCGAGATTAATTCCACGATAGCTGAGGGGGTCTCTGGCATCTTTCAAAGGTTTTAATATCGGTAGAATTTCAAAGTTATTCCATTCCGCAGGATATGTCCCATTTGTCAGTACCTTATTGTATAAATCAAGCAAGACCGTCAGTGCGCGGTCCGGGAGATGGGCAAGCATCCCATACGTTATGTAATCAAGACCCGGGCTCGTGGATGTAGTATGACGCAACACCGTCACGATATCATGACGTGTGATTGGGTATTGTAAACACTGAAACTTATTCGAAGTCAAAAACGATGGTACCGATACATGACCAGAAACTGAATCGGGCGTTAGGGAATGATAAAAAATTTGAAAACCTGTAGTCGTGAGACCCGTACGTGGACGAGAGCTACGCGTATTGGATAATTGTTTGACCAATGACCATAAGGTGGTTAAAGAAGTATGGGAATTAAATGTACTGATATGTTTTTGCCACGCCAACCGTCGTTTTTCATTAAATGTCTTCTGCAGTTGCGCAGTGAGACGTTTGTAACTTAGATAATTATCAACCGTCCCATGTATTCGATATCGTTTTAAAAGTGCCTTCCTCCTACGCACGAGCAAAGCACACTCTGCATCCCACATCCCACCAATGGACCGTGCCCGGATGCTGTGACGTAGACAATGTTAACATGCGCTGGGGGTGATATCGATCAAGAAAGCTTTGTATTATCTGTAATAAGGAATTATACTGGTGATACGTCGATATTCGAGAAGTCCCCAAACCATCATTTATAAAATGTTGAAAAAGTTCATAATCGAGATGCCTTAAATTCCGCTTTACGGTAAAATGACATGGTCTCTCAAGATTCTCGCCAGATTTCGCATAGTATATTAGAATTGGAAAATGATCACTTTGATGTGTGTCCCCCAATGTGCGCCATTCCAAACGATGAGCAATATCTGCTGTGGTAATGGTCAAATCTACCGCACTCCTTGGACGCCCCGGTGGAGTTATACGAGTAGGCGACCCATCATTGAGAATATTCAAAGCATAGGTTTGAATTGCTTGTACAATGTGTCTACCTTTTGGATTGACTCGCTCACTGCCCCAAAGACCATGATGGGCATTGAAATCCCCAAGAACTATATGTTTCGGATATTGTACAAAATAGTTGAAATACATTGACCATTGACGTTTTGATCCCTGAACTTGGGGAGGGCAATATAAATTACTAAAAATAGTATTACCGATTTGAAAACACTGATGAAAACTTCTTGGTAATAGATAAGAAATCGGGATCTCGGTAAAGGGAATATCATTTCGAATAAGGGTACTTATGCCGCCATAACCAGGCCCATCTTCTCTCACAATTGTATATAGTGGTATCGTAAATCTATAGGGTGGTGATAACCAAGTTTCTTGTAAAAAAATAACATCTGGGTTATAGTCAGCAATTAATTTGAGTAATTCATGTCTCTTGTTGACAATACTCCTGCAATTCCATTGTAGTATCCACACTGCTCCTTAAAAAAGAAACGGAATGGAAACCCAGTGAAATTAATGACCCAAGGTCATGTTGTCTTTCCGTACTGATTTTTCTAACGGGGGTAACAAGGGTAATACCCTATCTAATAAATTTTTGACACAATGCGCCCATTGCGCATTATGCCCTAACAATTCCATTAGTTTCGTGAATTCTGCCAAAATAGTTTTGGTAGGCTCCGATTCAGGCAACCCTGAACCTGCCCCTGTATTGTATAGAGAACTTGTCTCCATCGTCTTAGCTTCGAAGACCGGAGGAGACTTTTCCAATCGCGGTTGTTGAAAAATCTGACAATAAGCGTTCCTATCATAACCCAACGGCTGGACCACTTTAGGGGCCGCGTGAACTATTTCTGTAAACTTGCGCTTACGTGCCGGCTCATGCTGTCTGACACTTGGAACTGGACTTAAGGAAGGAAATTGTTGGGGTACAGTTAATGGATTAAATGCGGGCCCCCTTTGACCTTTCATGATTTCATTATACGATTTATTTTCCATACACATTCTTCTTTTTATCTCAACTTGCTGTTGATGGATTTCGCAGCGAATGGCACCCGCTGGGTGATTCTCTGCACAATTGGCACATTTGGCTAATACTTCCTTGCATTCCCTAGTAAAGTGCTCCGCTGCACAATTGCCACAGCGTGGGGCTCGCGCCCGACAATGTAACTGTACGTGCCCGTAGCGTTGACACTTAGTGCAACGTAGGGGCGAGAAAATATACAATTGAACTTCCAGCATTACATTAAATATACTGACATATGGCGGAAGGTTCTGTGTCTCAAAAAATATTTTCACCGTCCCAGTAGCTATCCGCTCCGTCTGTCCATCTATCGTTCTATTACGAAAGAAGCGCTGTACCCGTAAAATGGGAACAGGAGCCTCAAGATACTTAATTAATTCCTCATTGGTAAGTGAGGTGTCGACCCCGCGCACCAGTCCAACCCGTTGAACATTGGAAGATGGTATAAAAGCAGTCAAATTCCTCTCCCGGAGGATCTTATTTTCCAAAAAAACATTAGCTTCACGATAGGTTGCGAATTGTATTTGGATTCTATTGCGACCCTTCTTCTGAATTTCACGTATACCTGGTATTTTGCGGTCATAGAATAGCCGACCCAAGGCCATTGGATGTAAATTTCCAACGGCCTGAGCCCCCTCTCCCTGAACAAATACGATATATGGTCCAGTATGAAGGTGTGGATACCGATATTCCGTGGCCGGGGTTCGTGCTTGTTCCTGAGAGGATCCCGTTATCGGGGTCGTTGTTTCCTGAGTGGAAGTAGTCGGTTGATCATTAACGAGTGATATTCCCTCCATAGGGACTATACCATCCACTATAACATTGCCGGTATTGTCTGGGGGTAGTCCCATCACTCTGGGCCGCCATCTCGACCGCACCCAACTATTATATAATACTTATGACCAGACTATGATAGAATGGCACTGCACACCAGAACAACCACTAACGAAACACTAACTGAAAAGAACACTCTCACAGATCACACACAAAAGGCAAGCTGCAAGCTTTAGAGGTGTTGCTGTGAGAACAGCTGTCGTGAGACTCCCCCACGGCTGAAATGAGGCCGCTTGCTTTGCGATTACATTTGCCTGGTGGAAGGCAAGGATGATGTAAGTATAAGAGATTCGTCACTTTTGGTTATAGAATTTCCGAGAGAGAACATCGCCTGAGGCTATGGATTGTACTGGCAAGTCTGGCAACATAAAAAGTAAAAAGCCATATGAATGTAGCCTTTATTACACGTAAATGAACAGTATGTTCTGCGACGAGTTATTGATTATTGATGAAAATAACTCAAACATAACTGCGCCTTTCGCTAGGTGCTGAAATATACGTCCAGATAGGAAAAGAATACATTTTGATATATATCAATGTTGGCAATGGATTTGTCACGAAAGACACAGTTATGCCGTTCTAGAGATTAATTCACCTCTAGGCTAATTATAAATGCTCTCATACTCTACAGAATTGTTGGGATATTCGATGAATATAAAGAAAACTGTCCAAATGCACACACTACATTGCCATAACCTCACTTTTTGCCTAGCATGCCCGCAGCCACCCACCCCTCTCCGTAGCCCTCAACCACAAATTTTATTGCAATGCAAAGGAGAATGGGTAAGAAAACAAACAAGAGATAAAATGCACACATTTATTCTCTATATATTTTTATTCGAGAGTAGTCCATATTGCCCACTAGTTATTCACATGGTCAACACCAGGAAGATGAAAATTGCCGTATTGTTCTTACTATCATCATAATTCTTACATCCCGGTGCTTGGCAATTTTTCCTCCCTTACAGGGACATGATTGACTCTCAATTCAATTCAAATAAACAATCAAAATACTGAACAAATCAAACCAACCAACAACACCACGAGGAATATCAATCAAACCAGACTATTCCCGCTTCCGCCAGTCGGTTTGATGTGAACGTTCATGAGCGCCAACTACGGAACCTTAGTGCTAAAATTAATTCTTCATTGGTTGGCAGAACAACCAGTACAGGGCCTTACCCCGACCCACACGCTCCCTATGAACTGTCATCCCCCTGGTGGAAGGGGCGAAAGACGCTCAACTGAATGGAGCGTTTGTTGAAAGGATGCTTACTTAGGCTTATTAACACCCTAATTCTTATGGGAAATTGTTATAATGCTGTTATAAATGAAAACGAAGACATTAGGGGTAAGCTGTCATTCTACAACATTTCTTTGTTTCAAAATACACGGCAATGACTACAATCTACACGAGAAGTGAAGTGATACATAGGCCTATAGGAAATCTTAATTTCCTCGCGCTTTAATAATAAAAAAAAGTAGGCTATTACAGTAGTTTACAGCATAATTCGAAAAATTCACTATTGGGTAGGCTCTTTTGCTCTTCTATTTTTTAGGCATAGGTATGCAAACTTGAGCAACTCCATGTTTTTTTATTTTTATCCGCAGGCCTATATTAAATATAGGTACGGTACCCTACAATCATTTACCGGTATGTAGTCTACATAAATCAGTTAGTTATGGTTGTTTTAAGGGGCGTAACAGCAAGAGCATCTGCCCCAATGGATACAACAATAAACAAATCATCTGTAGGGTCATTCTATTAAAGGATGGAGATAAAGCCTTTCGTTTATATCGAGAGTATATTTTGCTTATTCAGAAGATGTTTTGTCTGGATTATTTGGGCAACATTTTAATTTTTCCACGTTAATTTCAATTTATCACTAAATTTCATTCTGAAGTTTGACTCTAATGAAGTGTGTTTATTACATCAAAATGTACCGTACTCTCCTAAGGAAATTGTTCCTTTTTATTATTATATTGAACACATACAATCTGCAATGTACGGTACTTAATAATTATGTAACTCATATCATATTTTATAGTTCCAGACCCTAGAGAATGAGGATATAAGAACGAGAAGGGGGCTTGAGAGGCAGGAAAAGGAAGGATACTCTAGCCCCCATAATCATTACCCAAATAGCTTTGGGGTCAGACGAAAACATGAGTTAAACAAGGGAGTTCTGGCATTAAATATGTTAGCCTGAAACATGTGAATGCAATGTTCTATGAAAATACGGTATATCCTTCCTGAAACCCAGAAAATCGATTGCATTATGTTAATGACTGAGAGAGAAAGATACATTTTTTTTTTTACAGAAGCTACTGTGCACGGCCAAAGTACTCTGGACTGCAGTTTTATGTTGTTGAATGTTTTCGGGTCTTTGCGACATAGCGATCATGTATCCCCGTGTCCTTGTGTGTGTGTGTGTGTGAATTTGTTTGATAACCTGTGTCACTGTGATGACTGTACTGGTGAGTGTATATGAAAATTAGGTAGGATTTGGGTAGGAAACGGTCGTGGCCTTAAGTTAAGTACCATCCTGTCATTTGCCTGGAAACCACTTCCAGAATGGCTGAGGTAGGAACAGAGGCGGCTCCAGCCCCGAACAAGGGGTAGTGCCAAGTAAAAAATATGAAAATATTGGTATTTTCATAACATTTTATCAGAGCGGGGTTCGATTTCCGATGTATATATAGGGCCTACACTAATCTTAATAGTCAACATTTCACATCGGGAATTACCGAATATAACATATACGATAGGAAATATATTAAAATACCGGTATATAAAAGGAACTTTTTCAGCACTCAACCATTCAATCACTAATAGCCTACAACACAAAATCAATGTTTGACTCTTTAATACCTTGACTCACTATAAATAACCACGAACCGTTAACAAGAACTGAAGATAGACTAGACCTGGACTAGACTATAAACAGGAATTCGTGCGATTTCATCCAGGCCTGACAGTTGCAGATGGTTTATCAACCATAAATATTTAGCTACCGAGAGTAATCCGTGAAGCTTTAACATGTAGGCCTACGGTAGTCATGATCTTACTTTTTGCTCTTTTATTTATTTGCTTAGTTATTCACTTTACCAAATAAGGAATTAATAAATACATACATATTATTTTCACTGTTTATTACGGCAAGTTTAAATTTCACTGTTGGACGCAGAGTCCCCTTTTACAGAAATCTAGAATTAATGCTCTTTGTGTGAGAGCGATTGGTTGTCAATTTGTGTCAACCAACGCCCCACCCCACCAATAACCAATGAGTTAAGTTACTTCCAGCCAATCAGGCCATTGGCCCACACCCTCTTCCCTTCCTCCCTTTGTGACAGCTTGTGACAGGCATGTCGCTGGCCCAGTACTTCATAATGACCAACAGATAGCATTGCACTTCACTTTCAGTACCGCTTTGAGCCAAACTCGATTCGGCACGGAGGCCAGCATATTTCCTCATAGCGAGTGACGAGAGAGGCTACGGAAAAGATCGTAAATTGGACTGCGCATGCGTCAATCGTGCCGTATAGACCGCGGCTCGAGATTTCACTGGGGCGAAGATGGAATCAATGATCATACTTTACGGACGGAATATTTTAACTACAAAGTAATTTGAAACTAATTAGCTATCGGTATTAAACGCAGGCGTTCGAAATTATTCTTTCAGGACTATGAATAATTTATTTTCTCTTAGAGGGCAGTGCCATGGCACGGTGGCACTACGCCTAGAACCGCCCCTGGGTAGGAATCGAACCCACCTCTGTCCATTTTTGCCTCACGAGTTTGAGTGTACCCATCTCCAGCCCTCAGACCAGAATTAAAATTTTCTTGGCAGAGTCGGAAATCGAACCCGGACCTCCGCGGTGACAGCCAAGAATGCATTTTTTCGCAAGTGTATTCAGAACCCTTTTCATTGCTCTCTATTCATATGAGTAATCTGACTTAGCCATACAACCAGGCCCTTTAAAATAAATATCATATTTACTTTCTTCTCACATCCTCATAAATTAGCTTGTACTAATTAACAGCAATGTGTAGTTTGAAACTCTTATGAAATACTTTAAATATATTTTCATGAAATGACCATTTTCGATCAAATATTGCCCGCCTTTTACACATTACGTACTGTCAAACAGCTGACGGAGAACAGATCTTTTTCCCTCCCTCCAGGCGAATGTAACCGAATACCTGGACTCACTTTTTTGTGCGGCCAATGCAAGGAGTGCGATATCCTATCCAGTAGCAAATAGCTTATAAAGATAATAGCGGAAACTCTTCGCCAAACCAGGAGACAGCGCTCCCCAGCACCACCTAGTGGTCCGAGTTGGCAACGTAAGACCACCTGATTTACAACCGTGAGATCCAACCAAACAATTATAAGAAATTATTGACCTGTGTATGATCTAATTATCCAATTGTAATGGTTGGTGCTGGGAGTATTTGTGCCATATATGGCTGTAATAATTATAAACAACAAAGTGACCCAAAATCTTTCTTCAGGTTCCCAAGAAATTATTGTAAACAAGTAGCCTACCATTACACTGATAGTTCGGTTTTCTTTTAATACAGAATGCTTTTACAATATAATTTAGCATATTTTAGCCTGTTCTTTATATATTTATAGATGAGCGCTGTGGGTTATTCGAAGCCGAAGAGCTGACTTAGATGACGTATTGAAAAGGAATGGCCCAGAACATTTAAACAGAACTCATGTTGTATGCTCAGACCACTTTGTGGAGAAGGATTTCAGGAACAAAAACTTGTTAAGTCAAGTGTAAGATCTTTGTAGGTTGTTGATAGTATGCCTAATGTTAATATTGAAATAACAGCCTTTTAACTATGTATCGCCGGCTCTGTCCGTATAGACAGATGATCGTACAAACACGTCTCAACCCAGTGTACACCATCTCATATCAGGTTCACAGACATCACCCACACATCCTCCAGACTAGTCTCCCCCAACTCACGAAAACGTTTAAATCACACCCCCATATCATTTCCCGTACATTCCAAGATATTATTAGTCACTATCCTCAACATACCCTGTTTTACACAGATGGTTCAAAACTAGCCCACCCACCTCGCGTGGGTGCAGCTTTTTTCGCCCCGTCATTACAAGTTGCACGTAAATATGCATTACCCTCTCACACTACAATCTTTACGGCTGAAATCTTTGCCCTTCGTCAGGCTTGTATTTACATCAAACAACAGAGTCTGTCTCACGTAATCATATGTACTGATTCGCAAAGTGTCATCCTCGCCATTCAAAACATTATCGAATCTGATAATTGGTTTTTACTTAATTTAGCCCAACAATTGTATGAAATAGAAATGGCAGGAACTAACGTCATCTTAACTTGGATCCCAGGACATTCACATATCTATGGCAATGTTCAGGTTGATATTTTAGCTAAAGAAGCTGCAATGGGCCAGGGGACACGTATGGATATGGCTCTCCCATATACTGAACTTCTGCCACATATATATGAACTCATCATCCAAGAATGGCGCCAGCAGTGGAGGGAATATGTACGTAAACACTCAACACCCTATACATATATTCAATCCTCGATACCGGTTCAGCCGTGGTTCATGCAAGGGTCCTATACTCGACGTCACATCACTACTATCATTAGAATGCGATTCAATCATGCTGTCACCCCTGCTTATCTTCATAACATTAATGCTCGTGCTTCTCCTGTTTGTGATGCCTGCAGTCACTACCAAGGAGATCTTCCTCACATACTTTTTCAATGTCCACAGTATGATACACAACGCTTTAAAATGTACGCTTCTCTTTTTTCCCTGGGTTTTCAATTACCGCTCAATTTGACGACTTTGTTGCATACTCCGGCGGTCCCGCTGGTTGATATCCTCACTAAGTTTTTATGTGACATTCGAGTTATTTTATAAATTTCACCTTTTTTGTGATCCGGTCTTGTTTGTGTACATGTAATTGCCAGTCACCAAGATGGATCACTTCGGTGTGAAGATTTGTACCTTTGTGTCCCCTGTGTTTCCTGATATTTTTGTAGTTAGAAATTGTCAGATGATGTTACCCCGTGTTTTTCTTCCCTATCATAGATCCTCAATTTATCCTTGATGTTTTGTACTTGGCGTTTATTGGTCTTTTACTGCCCAACACATGGGCAGTACCCGTATTGCCATTGGGCGAAGCGCATGAGTGCCCAGTAAAAAGAAGAAAAAAAAAAAAAAAAAAAATAACAGCCTTTATAAAACGTGGTGACTCTACGGTACAGTAGGCCTAACATTTAACAACATGCTTCAATATGTCCGATTGAAAGTGTACGTAGTTATTTATTGTTGCTATAAGGGGCGGAACAGCGAGGACATCTGCTTCTAAAGTGTACGTATTGCACTATTAAAGCTAAGGAGGTTGGTGTAATCTAACAAGTTCAGAAACACAAATTTTAATTTTACTGACTTTATTAGGAAATATATAAGAAGGTAACTGTTTTCTTTTAATGTAATTAAGCGTGTTCAACTCGTTTTTAAATACCAGTATTTCAAAAAGGATAGATTAAAACCAATGTGCTAATATTTCCTTGTAATTATCAGTATTTGGCCTGGTGCAGTGCCTTCAGGCTGTTTGCCAAATAGCCAAAGTGTACACTCTTGCACACTCTCACTCGGAAGTGACGTCAGCGAGTGGTATTCCAAATACGATCGAGTGCAAGTGTTCGAGCCGAGTGCGAGTGTACATAGCGACAATTTTGAAGGTGCAGACTCGGTTCGTTCACTCGGTGCAGGCTCTGTGATGTCGCCATTTTGACAGAACATCTGTATTCTCACTTGACATGATTAATTGTGAATTTCAGACGATACAAGGAGGGATACTTATATGTAATTGTAAGTAATTATCTTTTACAATAGCGTTGATTGTTTTTTAACATACTTGCAATGATGAATGAAATTTATGTTAGTAGTGTTCCATAACCTGCGAGGTTAACCCAACTTTCTATGGCCTTTCAAACATTTACTCATAATGTTTTTATTTTTATTTTCTAGGGTCGATGACGGAGTATTACGTGAAAAGAAAAACTGAAACTTCTTTTTCAAAACGGATTTTGTTTCTCACGGGTGTGATGTGATTTGGCAAATTTGAACAGTCAGCACCCATATAAAATTGCAAGATAGGTAAGAATATATGATTTCTGAATAATAATAATAATAATAATAAATAAACTGGGTTAGGTGATAAGTTTGTTTTTATAGCAAGGACCAATTAATATGCTAGCTGCATTTAATGTCTGGCAATTGGATGCAACATGTTGAGGTTTATCCAGATTGCCACTACTGCAGATAGTTAAGTTATTGTAGTTTTAGGGGGCGGAACTACGAGGTCATCTGTCCCTACTCCTGCAGATAAGTTCGATATTCCTCCCCATAAAATAACAGTTGGTTACTCCTGCGAGTGAGTAGTCTTGTTATAAGTGTTTGTATCTAGTTGAATGAGGAATTCCATGTAAGCCTAGGCCTACCGGTACTTCAATCTCTACAAACTGCCTCCACATTCTACTTGTGATGGAGAAACATATTTGTCACCTCCATCTGTTTTCCTTGCTGTAAGATCTTTTCAGTAGCTTAATATTATGGTAGCGCTGAATGAAGATAGAACGAGCGATAACATTCTCTATAATACATGAATTAGCTAAAATACCTTATGAAGGGATGAGAAATAAATCAGGGAACGATGTTTTAATAGATGTTTCTTCCTCGGCCGTCTGTGACCCACCCAACCATTCCAAATAGGATCACGACTTATATAACCAAAATTACAGCTGTGGCCGCCATTAGTCCAAATCAATCATCGGTTGCGGTCATGAGTATTCGGGTCCCTTCGATAGCCCCACTGATCCGCTGGTCTATCATCAAAACAATTCTGCCAACCTCGCCCTTACGGTACTATGTAACACAAAGAAACGCCCAGTTCAGTCTCTAGCGCGCATCATTCGTGCCCAGCACTCAGTTCACCGCTCTAATTAGGCTAGTGTGTGCAATATTTCGCTTCTGTAATGATTATTTTTTTCCACGGTTGAAATGAGTATTTTATCAGCTCTGTAATTACTATGCAGTAGGCCTATATCGCTCCGCTGTAATAAATATGTGTTTTTTTTTTTTGCACAACTGTGGTTTTGACAATGGTTACAGCCCAACGCCGCCCAGTTCAATGGGTTTGTGTCAACCATGCCCCGCTAGCTAGGCGCGGCAAGGCCACACCTACACCTGACCTTCTATCATTTTGTCCAATCCAATGTTTTTGACAATGGTTACAGCCTAACGCGCACAGACCAATGGTTTTGTGTCGACCGTGCCCCGCTAGCTGCGTGCAGCCAACGCTACACCTGACTTTCTAACCTTTGTTTTGTCCAATCCAATGGTTTTTGACAATGGTTACAGCCTAACGCGCACATACCAATGGTTTTGTGTCAATCGTGCCCCGCTAGCTGCGCTGGCCAAGGCCACACCTACACCTGACCTTCGTTTCGTCCAATCCATTGGTTTATGACAATGGTGCCAGCCTAACGCGCACAGACCAATGGTTTTGTGTCAGCCGTGCCCCGCTAGCTGCGCACGGCCAGGCCGCACCTGTACGTAACCATTCTAACCTTCGTTTTGTCCAATCCAATGGTTCTTGAAAATGGTTACGGCCTAACGCGGCCAGATCAATGAGTTTTGACAATGCTTTCAGCCTAACGCATCCCGATGATTTTTTTTTATCAACAGTGATTTTGTCCCACATGTGGGCAACAATGTGTCTGTCTCGGTGCGTGCCGCTAGAGTGAGTCTTGATGACAGTTGAACGAGATGCAAGCGCTGTCGAAACATGGCAGCCGTCTTTAAAATAGCAATAAATAACATCACATATTTACGAACTTTAGCTCATATATGAGGTTCAGTAGTGACCAGGGTTGTTAATTTAAATACGTAATATCACCCTGATGATGAAACGAGGACACAAGGTATGAAATAGTCACATTCACATTACGAGGATGAACATGTCACCAGAGCATAAAGTGCCAGAAGCAGAGTTGCTTATCAAAGTTACCTCATTCACTTCAAGAATAACAGCATTAAGCAGTCTTCCAAATCACACTGCGTTTGAACATCAAAAATATGTTCTGGCGGTGTTTTAAACCTCTCTGGTCTGAAGTCATCATATCGAGCTACAGTCCAGTGGCTGCCTTCAGTAACTCTTTCCTCGTGTCGGGAACAAGAATTTGGAATAATTGTCCTCGTGACGTTAGAAATTGTACATACGGTGACTACGCCCCTGCAGTTTGGATTTGGTCACCACAATTATTGTAGTTGTGATAAGAATAGAATAGAATACCCTCTGTTTTTGCCCATAGCTGCCAACAACCCATTTTTTTGAACTCTGTGACTAAACATGCGCATGCTTGTAAGGTGCAGTGTAATTGTCCATGGCAAATATTGTGTGCTTATTTGCAATGTAGATGTAAAACTCTTACATGCAAACCACAACTATTTTGCAATTGCGATCGCAACTTGTGCTAACTCCCTCGTTAGAAGAGGTGGGTTCGATTCCCTCCTCATACATCCTGGAACTGGTTTTCTGTGGTTTCCCATTTCGACTCCATGCAAATGCTGGGATGGTTCCTAACTTAAACCATGGCTGCCTCCTTCCCAATCCTCACCTGAATTACAAATACACACACTACTACAGTCTTCAGACTTTTCTTGTACATAGGCCTACACACAAAAGTATACGGGGCTAAATGACCACAATGTCCAAGCTCCTCCAATGAAGCAACAATATGGTATGACTACTCTGTATGCCAGTGTTCCAAACTTTTGTTGAAGTGCATGTATAACAATTTTTCCTTATGTTATGACTGCATAATTTTGAAATGTTTTTAAGCCCCTAATTTGGCTAATCTCTGTCTTTACATTGGCAGGTGAGGAATTTGTCAAGGAAGCTTATAATAAGCCCCATTATATTGACAACATTTACATTCTCTCCCCTTCATCCAGCAACCCTGTCGATGCCATCTGCCTCCAGGACAGGATCTACACCAAGACTGAAGAAATGGGAGACCTCCCTTGTGGAATTGCTGTAATATACATAAGAAGAAAACAAAAATGTAGCCTATAATATGAAGAGTCAATAAAATAGAGAAATTAAATTTAATTTCAAAATCATATCTGTACAGTTTACATTAATTTAAATGTGTTCCAACCTTTTATTCCTGAAAGTATTTATAAACAGTAAAAATGGCAACATTGGTACAACATGTGGTACATCACAATTTTGCATAATAGGCCTGTTTTCATTCAACAGGATGTGCTGCCTGATTTAGGCACATGGCGCAGAGGTAATGTTTTCACCTGCTGTTCCTAAGGTTGCAGGATTGAATCCTGGCTCAAGTCAGTTGGTGCATAAATGAGAGGGAGTCGTATCACAGATTTTCTGGCATGTTAGATACCCTTTTGGGTGGAAATTCTGGCACCATGGCATCTCTAAAAACTGCAGTAGTTAAAGGAACGTAAAACCAATAACATTATTATTATTTGATTAAGGATGTTCCAAGAATGAAGCATGACTGTCCCGCTATACTACTGTAGAACTCTTTTTTTTTTTTAACAAAATGCTAAGAATAGTTTTCAGTGCTGAGGAGTGGAAGTATTATATTGTTAGAAGCTACCTAATGATTGATGTAAGTTACTCTATGCCTTTTGAAAAAATACTTCTTCTGAACCTGTTTGGATTACATTGTTCTTCTAGGACAATCGCAAGAACAGAAAGGCACTCCTGTGTGTATGCGAGTCAGTGTCTCAATGCATCTCTCATATGCATGTCATATGCACTGATTTGTCAACAAGTCAGAATGCAGTTAATCTGAAATGAGCAAAAAAAAAAAAAAAACAATATACCATGCTAGAATTTGAATGCATGCTGCTCGATTTGAAATTGACTCTAAAACCTGCTTTTTCTAGGATGAATTGAAAGCTAGCATGGCACTTGGACAACACACCAGAGTGACTTAGCTGCCTTTGTTTGTGTAGTTTGTCATGTCTAATAATTAAGTTATTCACTAGATGTGAAAATACTCCCTATATAAAGCAGGCTTAACGTGGGCACAGTGTTCACTGGTTCAGTGAAACTCTTAGAAAAATAGCAGAAAGAAGGCAAAAATTTTAAAATTTTATTTATGACTAGCTAGTCTTTCCATTTCTTGCCATTACTTGTGTGCACAGCGGAATTCATGGCTTCTGTAGTATAGTACCACACTTAATGCAGTCAACACGATGCAGGAGTTATACCACATGTCCTATTCATCTTCTTTTGACGAGCTGGGAAACCTTTACCGCAGGTAAGAATACAGACTCTTAAAACTCTGCTCTTGGTTTTGGAAACTGTACCATAACATGGCGGTAGGTAATTATACTCAAGCTAGTAGTAGTTTTAACGTGACCTGAAAATTTATGATTGTTGAGGTATGTGGTGCAGCCTATAAGGCCCAATGTCTAGCCTACTACATGCAAGAGGCCTGTGTCTGTTTATATACCGGTACTGACATTTTGAAAAACCCTACCAGGGGATAATTCTAGCACCCTGGGGTCTCGAACCATTGCAATTATAGAAAACGTTAAACCAATACTGTCAAATTTCACAATTTTGAGCCACAGCATCTCTTTTTTTGTCGACCATGCATTAATTGGGAATTGAACCTGGTTCTCCAAGGTTATGTACCAGGATCGTTATTGTGTCCTTACCAATACCTTCTGATAGGGATTAGAGTACACCTCTACTACACAAGGAAATGGGAGTGGGATGAGATTCAGAATTCATGGAATGCTCCCCCAATGAAAGAGATTGAAAGCTTAACTCCCAGTTTATTCAGTAGGTACTGGGTAGCCTAGGCCTAAGTAAGTAATAAATTTTACGCCACTAACAAGTGATTGAGCACTATCTCATTGGACTAAATTGAAGTAAAATGCTAAAGAAATAAATGTAGGATTTATTCTTAAGCAATCCACTGCAGTAGCAGGTAGGCCTAACAGGGTAGAAATGCTGCAAATTATATTATCCTTCATCAGACATGGAAGCCTTTACATCCCACGGCTACTCATTAGCTTACTTTTGTCACATACTTAAGTTGCCAGAGACAAATACACGATGTACCCCTTCTTATTCGCGATAATCAGATCGCAACGAATGTAAACATGAGACGGTCATCTGTTCGTGCCGCGCCCAGCGAGAGCGAGTGCAGATACGTTCCAAATTACCGAGTGTTTACACTTCGAGTGTGGACAGAGTGATCGAGTGCAAGTGTACATGAGAGTGTGGAGTGCGAGTGTAGAGTGTTCATCATTTGGCAAACAGCCTCAGTTCTACTGCCTATGGCAAAGCAAACCATATGCAGAAGCAGTCCAGTATTTTTTAGAAGTCTATATAAATATTGTACAGAACCAAGTATCTTTTGTTTCTTTTAACACTAATCTTTAAATTATTTGCTGCCTAAATATCAAGCCGAGACATATGTTAACTTCACAATGCAATTTCGGTCGGTGCGCACTCATAAATGCTAGCTGTGGGTGGCAAGGCGAGAAATGCTGTCAACTCGCACCAAGAGATGGCACTGTGATCGCTGTCTCCAAATGAGCGCATGCTTTTACGGCCGAGTTTCCGCTATTATCTTTATAAGCTATTTGCCAGTAGTATTATTGAGATCAATGATAACAACTTACGAGAGCGGAGACAAGAAGGAGACGTAATGTTCTTCCACTTCCCTTCTAGACGTAGTGCTTTAAAGTAGCCAGGAAGAACGCGATCCAGCTGGCAGTGGCTTTACCCAATAACCTGTTGTTGTTGTTGTGGTAAGGTTGATGGACACTGTTGAACTCTTCGCCCGACATCTTCTGTATAGAATTCACCAACGTTGCACATCACATTCACACGCCATGTTTGAACACCAACAAAATAGAACGAACCTTACATTCACCTTAGAAAATAATGATGTAGATACGTTCCAGAGCACATTGATACGCGCGTAAACTTTGAAAAGGGGTCAGAAAAATCAGTACATACATACGTCATGACGTATCATAAAACAGTACGAAAAAAAAAAACCGGGGGAGGAAAACTGAACTTATAGCATAAAAGGTAGATGATCTAAATATTCAATTATGGCCTCGATCAATGGAACTACAGGATTATGCATCAAATTGGACATATTTAATGGTAAGATATATCCTAAGGATCTTAACTTGTGTAGCATCACCAACCTCGGTTCATTGAAAGCATCACACTGGAAAATCAGATGACTCAGTGTTCCACGCGTGTGTCCACACACGCAATTCGCATTCTCGCGTAGTCCCATGCGTGCCATTCGAGCTGGTGTCATGGCATGCTGGAAACGTAACCGTATTATGGTTATAATGTGCCGTCTAGTATATTTGCCAACCCGAAACCAAGGTATTGTTCTAATCGTAGGTTGTATCGGAAAATAATGACGCGCTTTGACGGGACCGATACTATCCCACATCATTTGCCATTCATGAATTATCTGTGCATAGATAAAGGGCTGAAAGTCTGTATAAGGTACTGCTACATTATAAACTACCCCAAACCCTTGTGCTGCCCACTTGGCCATGCGATCGACATCCTCGTTTCCTGATATCCCCGAATGCCCCGGGATCCAAGTTAGCATAACTTTCTGCTCCCTAGTCTGAAATTCATATAACATTTGAGCAACTTGATACACATACCAATTGTCGGAGCTACTCGGATTCGATATTGCCTGAAGGACACTCATGGAATCCGTGCAAATCATTGCTGGTGAAATACTGTTTTGACGTATATACTGACAAGTTTGACGAATGGCAAATACCTCCGCTGTAAAGATCGTTAGATATTTCGGCAAACTATATGTCCGTATAATCTGTCTATCAGGAGCATAAAAAGCGGCTCCCACGCCAGCTGGTGACAACATTCTGGAGCCATCTGTATAAAAAAAGGTATACTGGGAATATTCATGGACAATTTCCCGAAAGCATCGTAAAAGTACTTGCGGCAAACGCTGATAGCTCCGGAATAGCACCGGTAAGGAAGTGTACAATATGTTTGGCTTGGATTGTAGGACCTGATATGAAATCGTATATGGTAAGGGTTTAAGTGTCTGCAGTATATCTGCCCGAAAATCTTTCAATCCTTCATACGCCTGTACCAAAGCCGGCTTCTTAAGCCGTGTAAAACGATTTTGCTCATAATACTCCACAAGCAGCTGTACTTTATTGAGAATGGGGGACGCAGACAAGGACATTTTAGCTGTCAGATACTTACTTGCTAAAAATCTCCGTCGTAAGTTCAAAGGTAACTCACCAGATTCAACTAATAATGCACAGGTTGGGCTGGACGATAGCGCCCCTAAAATAATACGTAAAGCCCGATACTGTAACCTATCAAAAGTGACCAACCTACTATTCGACATTATGTCATAGAAAAAGCACCCATAATCCATCTGGGAACGAATAATATTCTTGTATACCGTGAGTAATAATTGAGGATCCGCCCCCCACCTACGCCGAGCTAGCGCTCGAAGAACTTGGAGTCGTTTTTCAATTTTCACCGCGAGGATCTGAACCTGGCGCGACCATAGTAATTGGTCATCAACATGTAATCCCAAATATTTGATGCTACGAACTACCTCAATGGCGCCTTGTTCAAATAAAATTGGAGAGCGATCAACTTGCCTTCGTGGGGTGACTATGATAGCAGCATTCTTACTCGCCGACGTTACAAAGCCGTGATTATGAAACCAAATATGTGCTGCAGTTAATGCATCATATATATCCTGTCGACAATGCCCCAATAACCTAGTAACGACACTCAGAAGGAAAAGAGAAGAAATCCCACTTGAATTATATGGAACGGGAGCCATGGTTGACCGCGCGTGGACATCAGCTAGCTTTGAGATGAGGCACATATTCACACGCCTGGCAGTTCATGGTTTTCACCATTTGATTTGTACAAATAAAGCATACCATGATCCGGATGACACATGTGTATGTCAACTATGCGGACACACATGTGAACGCTACCATATTGAGAAATGCAGCAAAAGAATAAAGTCCATAAAAGACTATGCTACACACAGATGCGCAATCATAGTGTATATAAATGTATTATTTGGCTGTTTAGCTACAATAAAAGTATTAAATCCATTATTATCGACAGCAAAACGTTGGGAGTACTCAGGATCGAAAGGGAAAGTATACTACGTGATTGAAGCAAGCGCATATAATTTAAGGACTAACTAATGTGACAAAAGGAAGATGTGAGACAAAGAGATAAAGGAAAAGAAAAGACGGGGATAATCTTCGTGCCGAAGTGGTCCTTGGCGACTCACTACAGAACAAAAATAGACCGGGTACCAAATTAAGGTAAACTGATGGGTAAACAAAGGAGTTAAAACGAAGTTCACAAGCATGGAGGATACTTCATACCACACCATGCAGTATTCAATACCTACAAGTACCTGCAATAAAACTCGTGTTATTTTTGATACGTCCGCAAAATTTGACAGTGGAGTATCTTTGAATGATAATTTACTCATAGGTCCTACAATACAAGACAACCTGCATTCTATTGTACTACGATTCAGATCACACAGTTACGCTTGTAGGTAGCAGATATTACAAAAATTATTCAAGTTGACAAAAAGAACAAGAACTACAGCGAATACTAAGGAGGAACACTAGCACAGAACCACTCCAGTGTTATGAACTCACGACAGTGACTTATGGAACGGAAAGTGCTCCCTTTCTTGCTGCGTGATGCTTGAAACAGTTAGCAGTTGAAGAGGCAAAGGGATTTCCACAAGCAACATCAGTCCTTAGAAATAATCTTTATGTCGACGACCTTCTACGCGGAGCCAATTCTGAATCCGAAACCATTCACTTATAGCAAGAATTAGATATATTACTGGTTTGGAGGAGGATTTGGACTTAAGAAATGGTGTTCTATAAGCAGTAAGGTACAGTATGTCATAAACGTGTTTACTAACAGTCCTACATTCTGCATTGACAGGAGAAGAAACAACAGCGACATCCATATTTGGTCACAACCGTAGCCTATATTCAACAATCTACATTTGACTTGACACGACAGGTACATAAAGAAACAAAAGAAGTACACTATGGTATGAGAAAATTGTGAATACGTACTCAAACCCCTCTCTATTCACAAATTGCAAAGGAACAAAAATATATAACTAGCTTTACACTATAACAGCAATCATATGTACCGTTACCATCAATCCTTGGATGATAACAATCTTAGTTGAGGGTAAATTTTACATACCGTACGGTACCATAATTAAAGTTTGAAGAGACTTTGGTAAATATATCAGCAAGGTATGATCCTGTGTTGACATATTCAAATTCAATCTCACCCTCTTGCACACACCTCAAGTACAGGGTGTTTGGAAAAGAACTCCCTAGTTTTAATGTGTCCTAGAACCTGTACAAAGTGACATACACTATTCTAGTTTGTGGTGTGTGATTAATCAACTCTCCAAGTTTGGCTCCCCTGCAGTTGGCAGGCCTTCTTGGCCTTGAGACGGCCCCAGTGCTGTTTGTTTCCTCTGCTCCCTCAGTTCAGTACAGGCGTGCGTGCAATGTGTACTCCGCAACAGAAAGCGCAGTGTGCAAACTGAGTCAGTTATAACAGTGCAACGTAATTTTTGACGTCAGTATGGCGGTGAACCATCTACAGCACAAACTATCCGTCATTGGCTAAGGTCTTTCAAGGAAACCAGTACCGTAGTGTTTTCAAAGCAAAATCACCATGTAGACCGAGAACTTCTGAAGCTGTTGTTGAACAGATCCGTGTTTCGTGTGTTCGTAGCCTGAAGAAGTCAATATTCAGATATAGTCTACAATTAGGAGTGCCTAAAAGGGCCACATAAAAATGTTGTGCACGGTGAAATGATCCGAGACATGAATCATTTACGGGAAAGAATCGTCGCTGCGGTTGGGACAGTTACACCTGAAATGTTGGTGAATACGTGGCGAGAAGTGGAATATCGTCTCGACGTGTGCTGGGGAACAAATGGATCCCACGTTGAAGTCTACTAACATTAATTGAAACTTGAAGGAATTCTCTCTCTCTCTGCACTGCACTGCACTGCATGCATGCCACTTTGTACAGATTCTAGCACACATTAAAACTAGGGAGTTCTTTTTCAAACACCCTGTAGTATAGATCTAACAGAAGTTTAGTTTTCTCTGACAGTACCGGTATTGGATTTTTAGATAGTGTAAGGCTCCTTGGTTATCAGCAAACACAACACGGGGCTTGTCAACAAAAATTGACTGTCCTATCTCTTTAAACGAATTACACATCCATTTCACTACCAGACGTGCTCTATACCTAACTACTTCACCCTCTTGGTTTCGTTTAGTATTATAGACCCATTTGGTGTCTATGACAGTCTTGCCACTAGAATCTTTTGTAAGTGCCCACACATTATGTTTTTCCAAGAAGGCAATCTCTTGGTTCATGACCTCAAACCATCTATCTTTATCATCTCGTGATATGGCTTCTTGAAAATACAATGGACCGTCATATTCTGACCTCAACATGACAATGCGACATTTAACCTTGACTTAATTACAACTCTCACACTTTCTAGGATGTTTTCTCTCTCTACTCGACCTGCGTAGTGTTATGTGTTCAGGCTGTAATGGAGCGTCTATTAGTACAACAGAATCTGACAAAGAGACATCACTATCACTTATTACAGAATTTTCATTTCCTGATTCGGCTACTCCATGTTCAAACACGTCACCTCCACCATCTTTCTGCTCAACGAACACTTCTCCAACTGTTTTAAGTTTTGAGTTACAGGTTTCTCCTGGGCTTTTGCGGAAAACGGAAATACTTCTTCAACAAATTCTACATTCCTGGATTTAATAACACATTTCTTCTCTATGTCCTATATACGGTAGCCCCTCAAGTCATCGAGGTACCCTAGAATATCACCAACATTTTCTATTGGCACTAACTTTTCCACATTGCATTTATGAATCCAAACTTTACAACCAAATGATTAACTTAAGCAATTCCTGGCCTGACAACTTTCTACCTGTCCACAGATCAAATGGGATGTTCTTTACAGTTGGGGGCAGATGACTTCGTAGTTACGCCCCTTAAAACAACAATAACTAACTAACTTTACAGTTGAAACACACCTATTCTTTATATAGCATGCTGTGCTGATGGCTTCTCCCCAAAATTAAACTAGCATGCCTGACCGAATGAGCATGCACCTACTGGTGGTGAGAAGTTGCTGGTTGAGGCGTTCAGTAACGCCATTCTGTTGGGGAGGGTAAGCCATTGTTTTGGTTGGCTTGTCGTAGGTGTGCTTCCTATTGTCAAGGCCAGGCACTTTCTAACAACCCTGGAGCGTTGTATACGTACTGGGAAGAACATAGCAGCATTCACTTGCTTCTGCACTTTGCCTACAATCGTACATCATCACTTTTTAACAAGCACAGCTTCCATGAACGGACTTGGAGTATTTTCTGCGAACTCCCTTATGCCTATCATGGATATGGTGTGATAACAAGTTTGTTTTCAAATCGGTTGCATTCATCCGGTTGATATTTCCGAGAGTACCATCACCACCTCTACTCATTCAACCGCCACTGGCGAAAAGTTGCTTCTTTGATGAGGATCAAAGACAGATGCGGTGTAATACGGTTGTGGTAGTGGTAGATATGGCCTTTGGGTTGAAATGACCGATCGTGTTGAAAGGCGGTTTCAATAACTATTTTCTAATCTATAGCCCGTAATGTTACGATTCATGGTTTAAGAGATAGCGATTTTTCATTTTGGGGGTGTATTTGACCCCTACACGGTTTTATGTCCCTTTTAGGACTAATTATAATTTTGAAGTGTTTAGGAACTATTTTCATCTATATGAATGGTAGATTAGTTTCCAAAACAGGTACTCTGAACTAACTTCGTGAGGGCATTTGGCACTATGGAGGTCAGTGAAAGAAGTATACACATTGCCTCATATTCACCCTAATGAAAAGTAACATCTATGATGATAACTGGGAAATGCACGCGCTGAATATTCCAACATGGAAAAGAACCATTCATCAAGGCATTGCTGTGTTTGGAGAGCAGAGACGTTGCACTGCAGCAGAAATGCGCACGAGGAGAAGACAGCAGCTGGCTCAATATATGTGAGTCGTCACTGCAGTCGAGTGTGTAGCTCACGGATTGGACTGATCAGTCATTTGAAGAAACATCAGTAGGAAGGCTAATTCATACTCGCTCGCGAGTGAATGCCAATATAATGGTAGATATGACTTAAGGCTTGAAATGGCTTATCCTGTTAAAAGGTAGTGTTTACGATTCATACAGTAGTTTCAGAGATAGGGATTTTTCAATTTAGTGTGAGTTTCACCCCTAACCCATTTGTTTTGTCAAATACGAACCCTCTTAGGACAAATTAACAGTTTGAGTTGTTTAAGACCTATTGATTTATTCAGTTTGGGGATGTATTTTACCAAATAGACTGGATTACCACGTGATTGAACCTTGTTCAAACCAGAAACCATATTGGACCGTCCTACCGTCTTCCACAACGTTAACCATAGGTATGTCGGGCAAGCTGACAGGTGAGATGGAGGGATATAGCTTTAAGACGGTTACGTCATACGCTGTCTCAAAACAAGTATCCACTTGTTAATGGCTATAGGTATTACCATCATCCTCTTAGTCAAGAACCAACATGGCTGACCAATTAGATTCAACATGGCCAACACTCACTCTGACATAGTTTGTCAACTATCATCCTATGACGTCATAGGATGTCTCTAGACAAGCATCAACTTGTCTCTACAGTCACATGACTTCTCCTACCATCTTTTCCCGCCAACCGGACACCCCTCACCTCCATGGCTCGGCATATATCATCGTCTCACCTTTACATTTTAGGTCTCCACCCCATGTGGTGTATTCTTTGGAATACACGTTAAGACAGAGTGAGCTTTTGCTGCTCTTTGCTTTATTTCATTCCTTCCTTTGTTCGTAAACACCAACAGTGATCTCCTGGTTTCTCTTTGTTGGTGTACATTGCTTATATTACCTGTGAGTCTGTTCTAGATATATATCTTCCATGACCCACCTAGCGTCATCTAGCAGCGAATCTCTGAAGTTCCTCAATTTTTCCATGTACAAGAGGATTTCCTTACCAATCTGGCCACCAGATCTCGTCGCTATCGCCACCTATCATCTCTGTGATCAAGAGGACTTCGTCTACTTTCCCATCCACCAGGCTTCGTTACTGACGCCTGCTATCAACTCTTTGAAGAACATTTCATCAAATTACTTAATTTTTGTAATATTGGTTATTCTTATGTATATTCCTTTGTCTCCTACCCCCACTCTTTTTCCTTCCCTGGTCCCTCCGCGCTTCGTTGAGCTGGCCTCACTTGTGCTTCAGTCGTCAAGACTTCCAGTCGGAGCTTACCTAGAGCTCGTCTCCTCTCCTCGAGAGACAAACTTTTAAATCGGACGCCATGTCCAGATCTTAACTAACGGTCGCCTGGATCGACTACACCAGAAATGAGCTAAGTACAATGTTCTTCATATTTTAATCGATTTTAATTAGCTATATGCTTTTAATACCGTTCTATAGACAGTGAGAAGTTGCTAAATGCTCTGCAATTGCAATCTTCGCGGTATTTTTGATGTCAGGCGTTGTCTATCTAAGACAGCTAATCTTGCAAAACGAAGCAGCATTTCTTTTGCATGTTAAATGAGAATGAGCTCTCACACCGTGGGATTCTTATTAAACTAAATTCTGTCTATAGCAAACTTAGCTCGTTCCACCGCTGGACTTTATTTACCCAATTCAACAGTTATGATTGTTCTGGAATGTTCCACGCCAAACAATTCATCTACAAGTTAAACCTTCGAGTATTTTCCACTCACATATGGGAATACTTTTTCTAACTAAGGAATTTTCCTTATGAACAGCTAATCAACACCTAATTTTTCTTCCTTCGTGGGAATTTGTCTGCTGCATTCAACTATAACCTACAAATTTTTCAACGCAATAGACTCTCACAAACCAAATGCAACTGGTTATTTTTCACCACCGCAATAACTTTCCTTTCTATAAACTTTCTGTGCTACAATAGTGAACTTTTCAAACACGTCAATAGACTATAGTGAAACCAGTGATCGTTCAACTTTTCATCCGCGCCGCGCTCGACCGAGAATAATAAATAAGGCCAAGAACTTTCTCCACAAAGTTCCTATTTTCTCTTCCTCAACCACTCTTTACTAACAAATTAGGTTAATCCTTAAATTTATATCTTTTTCAATGAGGCCTCGCCAAACCATAGGCGCCCTCCCAACTTTTCTCCATTTATAACTTATTCACTCAGTTTAAATATCAACAGTTAGAAACTGCTTGTTAATCTATTTTCTTTTCTTGCTAGTACAAGAATTGGTTATGTTCTAAGTACTAAACCTTTCATTAATCTCTTTAATCCAGGTTTCACGAAAGGGTAACTGGCCCCATTTTTTCTCGTGATCCTGTTTAAATATAGAAGTTTTAGAAACTTCTTCTTAATTTTTCTCTTCAGGTTTCACAATAAGTGACCTGCCCTATTTGTATAAACTATAAAAGCAATTCTGCATCAATATAAGAAGTTATAGAAACTTCTATTTCATTTCTCCCTGTTTTTTGTTGTTGTTACTTTGGAAGCTGTTATTTGTTCATAATTTTAAGATACCCATCTAGGAATTCTTAAAGTACACACCTTGTACTTGATTTATTATTTAACTTTAATTACGTTAATTATCTTTAAATTTTCAATTTGTTAATCTTAGCACCATTTCAAAATCTTATGAGGATTTTAGTGCTTATAAAAGGTTCCAAACCAAAAAAATTGTCAATTGCCTAGTGCAAGCTTTAAATGATTTTAGGAGGTCTGCGACCCCAATGGTTTAAAAAAATCAAATTATATATGTGTTAAATTGATCACATTTTATGCATTGTTAAATAAATCCAACTATATCCTTTTGCTTTTAGTCGGCGCTTTGCTGGGTAAAAGCTATGCAACTATTGGTGCTCTTACCAAAATTATTCCCAAGGGTATAATTGCTTCATCCCTACCCTTCTTGGAAACATTCGGTCACTTTTTAGAAATTCTACAATTTCAAGAATTAAAACATCACGGCCCACTCTTCCTATGGGCTTAAATCTAAATAACTCACAAATCAAATTAGTAACGGTTCCACTATTTGTTGCATTTGAGCAAGAACTCTTAGTCACAAACTTATTAAAGCCTCTCTTAGCTTTGATAGCTAATTCTAACTAGCTAGTAAGGCAAGCATAGCTCGCTCCGCCAGCTTCCTGCTTGTTGAGATTTTCTTTACAACTTATGGTTGGTTTTCCAAATTTAAGTTTTTCTCATTGTCTAAACTTTTAGTCGGCGCTTTGCTGGGTAAAAGCTTAGCCATTCCTAAATGCAACTATTGGTGCTCTTACCAAAATTATTCCCAAGGGTATAATTGCTTCATCCCTACCCTTCTTGGAAACATTCGGTCACTTTTTAGAAATTCTACAATTTCAAGAATTAAAACATCACGGCCAATTCAAACTATTTGTATTCTTCAAAATATTTGTTTAAAACAAACTCCTTTGAAAAGATACATAGTAAACTCATCATTTCTTTCTTTACCAGACCACCACCCTTCCCCATAGTAGCCGAATCTTGGCTTGGAAGGGAAGGTACCACCTCCTCTCGCTCGCAAATAGCCCAAGCTCTAGCTGCGTTTCCTGTTAGCTGTGTTCAGGTCCCCACTCACTTTAGTGATTTCACGGGCTTTGCGGCGACACTCTTCTCTAAAAATTGTTTTTGTTTGGTGTTGGACTTTCGTCCTATTATCCACATTTGTTCTTCAGTCCGAAACCCACTTCCCTTTACTTCTCTCTTCATCTTCCCTTGTGGGTGAGGTTAATTCTTAGCAAAAACCTACCCACCATGCACCGCGGATATGGTCGCCATGACAACCCCTTGAGTTTGCCTCGTCCATCCATGAGCGCCCATTTAGGGCCATCTCACACTCACCACTCGGCTACCATGTCCCATGACCTTGAGGCATCCTCTAATGAAGCCTTGCCTTAGGGACTCCATAGGTGACGTCCTGGGATATTTTACCCCAATCTGGTGGAATTTGCGTCGGGTCATCCTCGACTGACATCCAATGACCTTAAGGAAGCCTCTCATGAAGCCACGTGATCTTGAGGAACCCCACGTGGGATCCTTACCCCATTCAGGGGGAATTTGGGAACATCTGAGAAATTTCGGAAGATTTTGGGAATTTTTTAAGAATTTTGGGGGATTTAGGGGAAATTTGGGGAATTCAGGGTTAATTTGAGGAAACCTGGGGGAATTTGGGAAAATCTCTGGGGAATTTTACATTCCTCGGTTGGCACCCCTGACGAGACATCCATGAGTCACGTTCCCATGACCCTTGAGAAGCCCCCGCCACCATCCTGATGGCACCACTGGTCTCACCACCCTCCTGTAGTGCCCTCAGGGGTCAATGACCTTGACGCCACCTCTTATGAAGCAACGTGACGTTGGGGAGGCCTCTCATGACGTCCTATCCCCATCTGATGAATTATTAATATTTTCCTTTTTTGGGTGGGGAGTAGAGGGGGTTTGGGTTTCAGTACACAACATCCCATGACCTTTGAGAAGCCCCGCCACCATCTTGACGATGTCATCCTGTCCCTCAGAACCCTATTTTCATCGGTGGTAGGGGTAGCTTTGTAGGGTTGGTTTGACCATTCCTCTGGAAAGGGGGCATGGCCCCCTCTCGTTTGACCTATCGCCCATCCTTCTACGAGACATCGTTCGGGAGATATCGGATATTATCGGCCACACTATTTTAAAGTGACACTACCCCACTACTGTTATGGATAAAGGACTTGTTGATGTGGAGCGGATATTCGTAAATATTCGTGGTTGTGGATAACGGACGTACTGATATTAGTTATCCGCGCAGGACACTGAATTAGGCTACATGCCTAACATAATGGTGCAGTGGACTATGTATTGGATTACATTATGTCTTTTAATTTCAGATGACGTGTTTATTTCCATCCGCTCCTCCACGAAGAATATCCTGGATTCGCCACTGATTATTTTTCTAGTACATCTATGAACACTTGCAAAATATTTATCACAGAATTAAGCCTTACCCTATATTACGGACAAACAGGAAGGGGGAACAACAATAATTAACATTTGGATGACATTTACAACATACTTTATAAACAAACACATTTAAAGCCACAAATCGATGTACAACCCTACTTAAATAACAATAAATAAACCATTTTAATGCATGTCGGAATTAAGCACAAAAATAAGTTAAGATAAATAAATTACAGAGGACTATGGAGGATAGTTTCCATTTGCTGTTTGTGTTTTGTATCCAAACATTTTGTCGACGACTTTTGCTCATAACATCAGTTAACTTTCTTTCCGCTGAGAACTTCAGTGCAAAGTCTTGCTGTATTTTCAAAACTGTATCGATCTCTACCAGTGCTATTCTGGAGAGAAGCCAAGGGTAGCCAAATGCAAATAATTGATCCAGATTTTAAACGGGTAGCCTACTTACAATACCTGCTCTTTCATTTTACAATCACAAAAGTGAAAGATCGAAATACAAAATGAACAATTTAGAAAGTCCAGTTAAATATTGCTAGAAAACAAAAAAATATCTCAGAAGTTAGATCAAATAATGTGGCACCCTGACTTATTATAAAGGGAAAAAATCTACTCATCTTATAATCACGGTCAAGAAACTGTTTTAGATCTTAGTATCAATTGGTTGTTGTGCTTCTTCCGTCTTCAGTTGCTGCTCCTCCACAACTTGCTCCTGTTCCTTCTCCTTCTCTGCAACTTTGATGGGATAGGGGACCATATCCTGGACCATATCCTGTTGAACAGTCTGCTGCGCTTCGTTCTCGACTGCGTTCAGACCTGATCGAACAACGGGAGTGTTGCTGATTTGGTTAGGAGCTGGCTCATCGTTTGCATTGCCTCCAGCAGGAGCGTTATTCTCGTTTGCCGCTTCAGGTTTGGCGGGAGCGATAGGTGCACTATCTTCTTCACAATTCTCCTGAATTGTCTTGGAAAAGCTTGTGCGAGGAATCTTGTATTTATCTAGGACTCCATATGCTTCTTGGAGGGTTGGCCCAGGAGGATTTCTCTCTCGTGTCATGATCCAAGCGTTTTCTGTAAAACATCGAAGTACTGTAAGTAAATACAATGTTTTCTTTTGTAAAGGAATAATATTTGAGTAAAAGATTTAAAAGATTACACAGCTTGCTGGTAGACCCACAGTTAAGACCCATCAACAATACGCGGTCGGTAGCCTAGTTGGTAGTTGGCAGTCGGCACCGGGTAGTCGGCAGTCTCCAAATTTATCTTTGACTGCCAACTACCAACTATCGACTGTTCACTGTAACCGAATAGCAAATCAGAACAGGTCACAGATTGGCGTCACAATGCCCTTTCATTCTCATGCACACTGTCGCTGTTAGCAAGAACATAAATAAACCATAAACTTAAAATCGAAAATGGTGGCTTTGGTGGCGTAGTTGGTAGCATGCTTAGATCTACATGTCTTATAATCTCTACTCTCTGCCACCTACCAGATCAAGCCAGGGGCTGCAGAGGGTACGTGAAGTGAAGAGAGAAGAGATTGAAGAGGAGTTCTGCAGCACGAATGCCATGTGTGACAGAAATTGGACTAAAGCATGTCAAGAGCAAAGACATGTTGTTACCAGGCTGGACATACATGGCTTTCACCACAGTATCTGCGGAAATACCACCTTTCACAAAACCAATCAATGAGTGTGTTTGTACTCTCGGTGGTCAAAAGTGTAGCATATATCATACCTCTGTGTGCTCGAAAAGAGTAAAATCAATTAGTGATTATCCAGGTGTAACGGGCAGCAGTAGGTTCAGTCCCAGGTCTTCAACAATGTATGTCTCTCTGGATAGCGGGTAAACCAAACGGGATGGCGTGTACTTTGAAAGACACAAAGCTCTCTTGAGATAGATGGATTTTACTCTTTCCAGATCTGCCAGGTTTTTTCTCTTGATGTGTATCCATATATTTTCCAATCCATAAGATGCAATTGGTGCTATTTTTACATGAAACAGTTGGATTGCAGTCTTTGTGTGTTTTTTTTTGTCTTTTAATGTTAATTTATTAATTTGGCCATTGGCTGCAATAAAGTTCTTATTATTAGTGATTATAGTAGGGAAAGGTCACAAACTAGAAACTAAGAACAACAAATTTAAACAGAGATTGTAAATTTAGGTTAAGTAATGCTTTTTCGAGCGCACCTCAATAAATTATTTATAATCACGGTCAAGAAGCAGATGCAATGCTAGATCAAACTTGGATGGGACCCAACCAAACACTACCCCACGTGCTGACCCAGGTGGTGGTGCACGGCTACCTCCACTTGATTTGCGTCAAGACTCACTTCCACGATCCAGACATACTTGTGTACTTTGATGTACTGTACTTACGTGTGTTGAAGAAAGGCACCAAACTGGAGCAATGCCACAGGACGGCGAACGACTTGTAGTCTGTATCCAGCACCGTGTACTCAGTCTCGATGGGTAGAGGCACTGCGGGGACACACAAGAAATAATAATCAATAACCATAATTTTGCTGAGAATATTAATACCGGTACCAGGACCAGTAAATCATTGGACTGAAGGACGAAGGGAGATTTTCAGTGCAGGGATGAAGAGATTTTGGAAGAAGAAAGAAACATAATTAGCAAAATAAGTTCTATCGCACTCCACAGATGGGTATAACGATGTAAATAATAATAATAATAATAATAATAATAATAATAATAATAATAATAATAATTCTTCCTTCTTCCTTCTTCTACGCGATCAGGCCCAGTAGACCGCGCGCTGCTACAAGTTTCCTTCTCCATCGTCTCCTATCCATAGCTGCCATCCGCCAACTGTCCACACGTATTGCTGCCTTTTGCAGATCTTCATGGGGTCCATCACTCCACCGCTTCCTTGGTCTCCCTGGTGGTCTTCTTCCTGTGGGGATGAAATCCAGCAGCTTCCGTGGCCATCGGTGGTCTTCCATCCGGGCTACATGTCCAGCCCACTGCAGTCTCCTGGTTTTGATGGTTCCAGCTATGTTGGCATCATTGTACAGGTATCCTACTTCATGATTGTGTCTAATCCTCCATTCACCTGTGTGCACATCCCTCACCGGTCCGAAGATCTTCCGAAGAACTTTTCTCTCAAAAACGAGTAGTTTATGAAAGTCCAGTTTTCGGATATTCCATGTCTCACATCCATATAGTACAACGGGTTGGATCAGAGTTTTATACAGACGAATTTTGAACAGTCTGGAGAGACATCTGGACCGAGTAAGCTGTGTTAAGCATAATAATAATAATAATAATAAAGGAGAAACAGAGGAGTTAGAAAAGAAAGAACGAAGAATACTAAGGAAGATATTGGGGCCAGTACAGAGAGCAGATGGCTTATGGAGGAGACGGAGGAGTAGTGACTTGTACAACCAGGCGTAGAAACTTACGGACACGATGCGTAAGAGAAGGATTTAATTTTATGGCTACCTCACACGAATGAGCAACAATAGGTTAACCAAAAGGATATTCACTTACATTAGCAAATTGAAGTCCACGACAAAATGGGTTGAGGAAACACGAGCAGATCTCAAAGAAGTTGGAATCACTCAAGAAGATATTCTCTACAAATCACTGTTTCGAAGGAAGATTTCAGGAACAATCTAGCTCAAAAACTAAGGTCATTTGGTGTGAAAAAAGAAGGAAGACTCAGTAAACGCATGAAGAAATTATGGGAGGAGAAGAAGAGATTGGCAAGTCTGCTGATTATTCAACGCGGTCCACAGTAGGCCTATGCCAGAATTGACAGAATAATACTAATAATAATAGTACGAGATATGCAGAGAAGAGGTCGAGAATGGAGTTAGAACAGGATACAAGAAAACTGATCTGATAACAGACTGCGTAGCATTTGCAGACGACCTGGCGATATTCTCTGATTCCCTACATACTGCTGAAAAGAAAAATTAACCAACTTAGAACTCAAGCAACAAAAGCTAGCCTCCACATCTCCTTTCAAAATACAGAGTTCATAACTAATTAGTAAGCCAGCTCCCAGACAGCTCATTGTGGAACAGGGCAAAAATGAAGCAGGCAGAAAAGTTAAAGTACTTAGGTGAGTGGATAGTACGGTACCTAACACTTCTGATAAGAAGCAATCATAGCTAGGATCAACAAGATAGAAGTGGCATGCGAGCTAACTAGAGATGTCTACAACAAAAGATCAGTGTCCATTAACGCCAAGCTTAAGCAGATGGTTTTAAAAAATCACAAACAATGCGGTGCCTAAAATTTTCTCGTGCACATTCTAAGATATGACATTAGCCTGTCGGATTGAGGGAAAGCCTAAAATTTTCTTTTGGACTGGACAAATATGTACAATAATAAAGACCTTGAAATGTGTTATTTGTTATATTGGGTGTAATTGCCGAGAACAGATGTAACACGTCCCTCCCTGCAGATCGAGAAAATATGTATCTAATTAATAAAAAGAACAACTATAACTCATAAAACAAAGAGACCAAGAAACTCGGCAAGAATAGTGTCATACTGTAGACTGGTCGGTGAAAAGCACGTGGTCAGTTAGTATCATTAAACATGGCAGCGCTGTATGGTTTCTATGGTAACAAGGCTTGCGTACAATCTAGTTGTCAACTGTTTTTGCACACTAGCGCCGAAATGTCAGATTTCTTCTGTGGAGAAAACAATTATAGTATGCAATTTTTTCCTTAGAGGCAATTATTCCCCATAAACACACGTATACTAAGTTATAGTTGTGATTTTACTTTACACTCCTCAAACCCGCAGAAAAACTCCAGTTATTTATGTTTTGAAAAAAAAAAGGCTTTTGATGAAGTCTGGTATCGTAGTCTTACCTGGAAGAACAGAGTACTTGACCGACATCTTGCCCTCGTTCTGTTTGCCCAAGAACTTCAGTTCTCCTTCTAGGATCCGCTTAATGCCCGTTCTGTGAACAGAAACAACACTTTCAGCAAGGGTACATACGAAGACATTCAGGAAGAACTGCCATGAAGGGTGATCTGACAAAGAAAGGCTCTTCTACAAGTTCGCTCACTTGAAAGGGGTTAATCTGGGCGTATATGTCGGGAACAACTGTAACACGGCCTTCTCTGCAGATCACCTTGGCGCACATATTTATAAAATATATCGATGACTAGATTAAGATCGAAGGAAGAAACAAATGGTGCTTTCTGGCATGGTCGACATGTCTCACACAGTGCGTTGGCCGGAAGCCGAATGGTCACAAACCGAGCCATGCCTTGCTTATTGCCGGCAGTGTCAGCCGTCTTAAAGGAGCTAGGCAAATACTTCTGGCGTAGTTCAGTCTGAAGGAGAAATGCGTTTGTAATGACTGTGCTGTGAATTATACCGAGTTATTTTAAACTAGATATAATCAAGAGCACTTAAATTCTTGTGATATTTTGTACAATTGTTTTGAAAACAAAACTGATGTGCTACTTACGCACGAAGAAATTTTTCCCGCAAATTTCCAGGTGTTCCACATAGATCCACAAGTCATGAATTGGAGAAGAAGATTGTGAAAGAAAGCATGGCCATTTTCAGCAAGTAAGTGCATTTTAAACGCCGAAATCCATCCTAGCTTTGGACGTTCTCATCGGAAATCAATCCGACGTATTGCTCAGCAACCCGGGGTAAGGAAGTCCTTGCCGTACATATAATATTTCGCTTTCTTTCTTTCTTTCTTTCTTTCTTTCTTTCTTTCTTTTTAAGTCTCTTGGTAAGTCAGTGGTAGGGAGAGACCACCTGAAGATTCCTGACCGAGGGCGTCAGATTTTCTAAGGGTGGCAAAATATCCACGGTCTCCAGCCATGTTAACTGTCGCGCATTGCCGCTGACCGCGATAAAGAAAAAATAGAGAAAAGCGAGAAAAAGTAAGATAGTAATTGTTGCTTTAAGGGGCGGAACAGCGAGATAAGTATATCGAGAAAAATAAATAAATAAAGAAAGAAAGATAGATAGATAGGTAGCTATAAAGTTAAAACAATAAAAAGAAAGATGGATATAAGAAAGAGAGAAAGAAAGATAGAGCGAGAAAATAGATAGAGAGTAAAAATATAGAAAGTTTGTAAGAAATATACAAATGAAGATTGAAAGATAGATAAAAGGAAAACTAGTAGGAAGATACACAGAAAGAGGAAAAGAAGAAGAAAGGAAAATTGGCTAGAAAGAGAGACAGTAGAAAGAAATGAAGATAGAAAATTGGATAGAGAGAAATAAAGCAAGTGAAAATGGTAGAATGATAAAAGAAAAATATTAATGGTAGTATGACCTCAGTATGAAATTCTACGGGCATCTAGTAAGAATGGATGTCAAACAATTGACTAAAAGAATCTTTAAATATATAATTGGATTGAGGAGGATGACGAAATGGGTGGAGGCGGTTAAAAAGGTCACAGAAGAAATTAAAATTACGTCCGAATTGATCCTCAACAGAAAGAAGTTCAGAACTCAAGTAGATAAACACAAATTTCACGAAGAGCAACTGAAGAACAGGGCCAAACCTGTAATATCTTAGGAGCATAGAAAATTAAAGAGTGAACGAATGAAGAAGTTCTGGGAAGAGAAAAGAAGACTGGCCAGAAAGCATTAAGTTACACGCAGTCCACAGTTGGCAAAATTCTGAAACAAGAAGAAGAATGACCTCAGCTACCGTGACGGAGGTCTTTCGAGTGGATCCACTGAGGCGATCTACTCTCCAATTCGGACGTTATCATCGCCATCTATATTTCTCAAGCAGTGCTGTTGGTAGAATTGGCAACACTGAGTAGAGTCCTTAAGTTCTATATACACGTAAGACCACATGCTAAGTTTTATTCATAAATATCGTTTATTTTGATATAACAGCATCTAAAAGCAGTTCGTGCTAACTATTTCAACACCCGTGAAATTCCTCTTGGTAAATCAGACCTGCTGAAAGTTGTAGAAATGAGTATTTCCCGTATAAAGTTGCATGTGTAACCAACACCTGCTAATGAATTTAACCAACAAATTCTTCACTAATATTTCATTAAACTACTTCAGATGCCTAGGGAGTGTTGTGTGCCTGGCTTAAAGTCAAATTAAGGCAGCACTATTAAAATACCTGGTCATATCACTACGTTTTGATCACTACAGCGAGGTGGACTTTCAGTGCCTAGTAATTTAGTTTTGGTATATATCTTCATGTGGCCTTTATATTCCATGAACTGTACTCAGTTGGCAAATGCTTTCAGGTAGATTTCATTAGAAAGCTACCTATTTTTAAATTAAGAGACCAGTGGAGCATTATTGTTAGACTGTCAACATTAAGCTTGGAGGCCTATTGTGACTATGATGAGTGCATCTGTGGACAAAAAGTGAAGAATTTATTAACAAAAGTAGTCTCTAAGTTCGTAAGAATAGTCTTAAATATGTTTCCCGACGGCAGTGAGCATTGCAGCAAGAAAAGGAAACTTCAGACATTGGGACATTGAGGTACAGTACAGCCTTTTATTATTACCTTATCGGGAATCGACAGTACAAAGCATGATAATATGTAGCCTTTATTTGTGATATTTGTGTGTAGATTTAGCGGACGTTATATTCTGTTGTATTTTCGGAAACATTTGGCGTCAAAATCTATGTGTTTACGCAGTGTTAGCAACTACCATGTGCTTGCGCTAGGCCTCCCAGATGATAGATGGGCGGTGTTGCCAAACCGACACTGCTTGAGAATTGTTGACGGCGTTGATGTTGTGTATAACACTGCCATCTAGTAGTGAAAACCAAAACTCTACTGGGTGGCCTATTCCTGAGATTTAATTGTGTCTTGTAATCACCTAATGTGATGCGACAGATCTTTTACAACTCACGACTCGGAGTGCTGTGGTGCCTTAAAAAATCCGATCTCTCAATGCTACGAGGGTGTTATGTAAGGTAAGACCTTCGGAAAGAGAAGTCCGTAACATCAATGGATCTAGTCACTGTGGAACCTACAGTAAGAGACCAATGTAGGGCGTCTTCATGAGAATAATTGGAACCATGCTTAGGGCAAAGCCTTCCACGTGCGGAATCGATAAAACACCAGAAAGAGAAGGGATATACTCACATTCTGCTGGTGACGTGGTTCAGTACACGGACTTTGCCGTCGGGAGAATTGGTGTAGTTAGCTGAGATACAGCGGCTAGCTGTCTCCAGCACTTGGAACATCCTCTCCGTCTCGTACCACATGCCCATGAACTGAAATATGATGATAATAATACTATTATTATTAATAATAAGACAAAGAAAGGAAAACCCTGAGGAATATCCTTGGACCAATCTGAGAAAATGACGAGTACAGGAGATGGCATAACAACGTACTCTACATGCTCTTTGAGAGGATAACAGACACAATTCGAAAATGGAAGATGCAATTTTATGGCCACATAACACGCAGACCAACGAGATGTTCTCCTACTTGGTTAACAAGAAAACCGAGAGACCCTGGTTAATCGCAGTTGAAAAAGATCTTCTAGAAGTAGGAATCACACTTGAGGACATTCAGGAACGTGCACCTCTCCAGAGAAGATTTCGAGCATACAAGAGCTTCCAAGAAAAGCCAAAATTGAAAACTGACAAGAAGCGGATTGATTAAAGAAAGGAGGCTCACAGAACGCGAATGGGAGGATATTGAAGAAGAGTTAAAGCTCCAGGGTGCAAACGGTTGAAGTAACGTGGTCCACAGCACGCCGAAACGAAGAAAGACGAATAATATAACATAAATCCAACAGAATCTGGAGGAGCACATAAATAACCATAGCAAAAGATGAAGAGATTTTGGGAGGATAAGAAAGTAAGATCAGCTAGATAGGTCCAATCGCGCTCCTTAGACGGGCATAACGATGTAAAAAAAAAAAAAAAAAAACAACTTTAAGTATTTAGCTTTTGCAGACAATCTAGCGATCATTACTAGGAACAAAGAGGAAACTAGGGGCAGATGACCTCGTAGTTCCGCCCCTTGAAACCTCAATAACTAACTAACTAAAGAGGAAACTATGTTTTCGACAGATAACATAGTATAGCATCACTGGCAGGCCTTCAGATATCATTCAAGAAAGCCAAGTACATACAGAACTTTCGACAAAAGTGCTAGGGAGATAAAATTGAAGCATCATATGGGACGATCTCACAGGTATCATCGTTTAAATACCGTGGATAAATAATTTTATCTTTAGGATTGGACAGTTTTATGAACACAAAAAGGGCCTTCAAAGGGCATTCAGACTAACATGGAATTAATACAATAAAATAGTGATGTAGTGTGATGCATTATTGAAACATTATAAAATCATTGTCCTTCTGGAATCTCTATATGCATCAGAAATCATAACTTAAAGGAGGCTGTTCAAAAATTACAGAAATTGAAAAGAAAGAACGCAAGATTTTTTAGAAAAATATTCGGCCCCACACAAGACAATTGCATTTGAATCAAGAAACTAACTGTAGACAGTTTCACAAACACGTATGCAGGGGACGTTTGAAATTGTTTGGACAACAATTGACTAACAAAAAGATTATTCGATAAAATTGATACCCAAAATACTAGGATAAATTGGCTAGATGCAACAAGGGGGGAACTGAATAATTTGAACTTCATGAATAAAAGATACATCTTCAGAACCTCAGTAAATAAGCATACATTTAGGGTGAAATCTAGCCGCAGGACTGGTACAAGTTGGACAGAAGTTATTTAGTTATTGTTGTTTTAAGGGGCTGAACAGTGAGGTCATCTGCCCCTTTGGACAGGAGAATGTACACACTGAGTTCATGAAGATATTTTGGGAGAAGAGAAGTGCACAAGCCAACTAACAAGTCCCAACTCGCTCTATAAAATATAAAAATAACGAAGGAAGATTAATAATAATGTCATTGGTTTTACATCCCTTTTAACTGCTGCGGCTTTTAGAGACACCAGGGTGCCATAATTTTGCCCCGAAGGGGATCTTTAACGTGCTAATAAATCTACTGAACCCTTTATATGCTGTCCGTATAAATGATTCTTAATTTTTATTCATCTTCTTTTGAAACTACTGCCAGCCAAGTACAGAAGCCAGACAGATATTGTGAAAGTGTAGGGATTTACTGGCAACGAGTGGAGCGGACATGGTATTTGAGAATACAAAGGATTGAGCCTATTAGGAATTTATTGCAGGCTGACCAGCGCTTGGCGTCCCGTTAGCGACAGGTGCAGGAAGAAGACAGCATTGGCGTGGGTTTGACTCATGCAGGTACTATTTTGTATTGTCTTCAAGCGTCAAGCATAGGATGGATGCAGGAAATATAGAGAAGAAGCGAGTTTTTGGCCACGCCTTGTGGGAGGTATCACTCAAGAAAACCGCGAATTTAGCGTTTGGAAGAGCCAATGAGGAACGAGTACGAATCTTTTGGCGCTGAGGGAGCTTGATGACGCCGTCCAGTTGGATTGCGCGGGAATTAATTATTGGATCATCCTGCGATCGATTTTCGATCACTATGGCTTAATCTTGACCTTTGAACTACTACGGTCAGAATGATATGTGTCGCATGCCAGTATTCCTATTATTTTAGAAGTTGATTTTCGAGCTTCCCCTTCCTAGCAATTTTAGCCAGAACCATTTAAATAGTGATCTGTGTGATGATGAATTTACAATCTTTTAACGTATCGTGGGTGACACTTGTTACTTTGCATGTCGTTGGACACTTTGAGACTTTAACTATATTTGAGTCAGACGTTATAATATTGAGTTGTATGCGTGCAGCTAAGTTGCATCAGTTAAAGCCTGTGACAGGTGGTTTATCAAAACTACAGAGTTAGGGCCAGTATCTTCGCACATTTTGCTACATGACTCTTTGGTGAAGTTAGTAGCCAAATTAGCAAAATTAGCTAGAAGTTTAGCGTGTGAAATCCAATAACATTCTTTATTCAGCATCAAGATGGCAACCCAGAAAATGGTTGGAAGTTCGAACCAGTTTTGCTTTGCCTTGGAGATGTCCAGGATGCGCTAACCACATTCTGAGGAGGGATGACGGGTGACGTGAACTGATGGCTGGCCGCAGAAAGGATTGAGTACAAAATAAAATTTATTTTTTCTGACAAATCGGTTATGGTTTAATAGGATTAATTTTGTAAATATTTTTTCTTTGTGTGTGTTAAAATAGAATCATGTTTTTGTTTGTTTACTGTCACACAATTTTAATGCATGGGGCAGCGTGACTTTTTGTTATAATGTAAATATTAATGTGATTTTATTGTTATGATTCAAGTTTACGGGGCTTCACGCGTTCCGTGTGCGTGAAGGCTTGCGTAATAGCAGCTGAATAACACAATTTGGGAGCAAACGTCACGACAAGAGTGGAACTGAGTTAATTTAGCCTAAATGGAGTTTTGGGGGAAATCAATTGTTGAGAGTAGATTTATTATTACTCAGGCTAATTAATGTGAAAATTTACCATGTTGCAATACTTATTCGAGAAGCCGTCTGCTTGCTCGAGTGTTAATGTTTCTATTTAATTCTTGGAGTGTCCCAGGACACGAACTTAGGGAACTCGGGTTAAGCGCCGACCTGGGTGGATTATTGATTTGTCAGTCCAAGCATTATTGTGTGTCGTATGTGTGATAGTTGGATACTGCTCGCGGGAGGTGTAATAGGCACGCTCCGTCATGCTGCGATCCATGTTTCTGCATTCTAACCCTGAGGGGCGAGTGTATGAAATATATATTTGGTTCTTGCAATTCGAGTGAATTGGCGAGATATTGTAATCTGTGTACGTGTTTTCAGATTGGCCACGTAACGGAACCTGACTGCTAGGTCGCCAGTTATATTTTGTTGTTGTGACACAAAGCTTGGGTCTTGACTGAAACAAATGTTGTGTGAGAGAGAGGGGAGAACCACCAGTCGGGCTAGATCCGAGATAAGCGCGATCCATGCTCATTAGCCAGGTGGACATTTGTCCTGTTCCTCTTCTTAATGTTTTGATTTTAGAAAAGCCTGATTAATTGTAAATAATTTGAATAAGTCAAGGGGAGCTGTCCACGTTATGATGTTAATTTCCTAGTGTTGACTTAGTATTGCTTTGCTGTTATGTAAAATTTCAGCCTGTTTAGGCATATTGTTGTTGCTTTGATTTGTTTATGTTTTCGTTCAATGACCCCGGACGCCAATATTTGTTTTGGTCGCGCTGTACTCAATTAGCCTTGTGAGCATTTGTGCCTGTTTTGGCAAGCTCTGTTTTGTTTGATTCGTGCTCCTGCATCTGATGTGATCTCGCTGGAGATCAATGTGATTTAGTATTTTATTAAAGGTAGCGTGTGTCAGTATTTATTGTAAGTGTACAGCCATTCTTTTAATGTATGTCCCATTAGCCATAATTGCGGTTTGCAGTACGGGGGTTCGCGACCAACTCAGCTGCTCCAGTTGCAAGCGAACTTGCGTCAATAGTACTCAATTCCTTCTAACGTCAGTAAGCGCGCGCACACACATTAATCAGACCAGTGGACTTTCCTTATCCACAGTTTGTTTGAGAAGTGAGCAGATTTATATCACTTATATTTCCATGTTATTTTGTGTTTATGTGGGAGTTAAGCTCAGGGAGAAGTTTGGTTGTTATTGTTGTTTTTATCATGTTTTTATTCAGTCATTAAATTTTGTTTATTTTACCCTGTTTCACTCATTTCTAGTTTATAGTTTACTTTATGATCCTTGAGACTAATGAAGCAAGTTGTTTTGTATTGAGCTCTAAGTATAAGTAATCAAAGAATGAACGCGACTCCGGAGACAGAATCTTGTTAAAACGCTGCTTCTTTCAAGGGTACACTACTGACATGGCTCCCTTGCATTTGCGTACCCTCAACTGCCAACTGGCTGCGCCTGGATTCGATCCTGCAACCTTGGGAACAGCAGACGAGAACGTTACCGCTGAGCCACGGAGCCAGTCAACGATGAAAGAAAAAACAAGAAGAATAAAACAAGAGGAGAAAATAATAGAGATGCAAAGCTAAAATGGAATGTAATCATCAATGGGTTACCGACAGTAGTGGCTACGCTGGCTAAAGCGCAGCATTAGGTCATGGGACCAAGCTCTCTGCTGACTCGGTAGACCCGTGGGTTCGAGCCCAACCGTCGGCCGTCCTTGAAATGGTTTTCCGTGGTTTCCCCATTTTCAACACCAAGCAAATGCTGGGACGGTACCTTCTGATAGGCCACGGCCGCTTCATTCCACATCCTTGCTCAATTTCATTCATCTTCATCCGTTCCATCTCTCATCCCGACGCGCAGGTCGCCCACGGGCGTCGACTAGAAAGACCTGCACTCGGCCTCTCAGGAGGCCACACGCCAAAAAAATCAATGGATTGAACAACCTTAACATCATCCATTACTGAACTTGCTTCTCGTGATATACTAAACATATTAGGGATTATACTAATATATTTCCAGCTAGTATACCGAGACAGTGTAAAATAAATAAATAAATAAATAAATACATTTGGAGCAATATACAGAGATGGCATATGGATGAAGAGACCTTCCAAAGAGTTATACGATAGACTCACAGATATGATTAGAAAACGCAGACTAACTTCCTACGGGCACATACAGAGAATGAACAACAATAGACTTACAAAGCAGATCTTTGATGCAGTAAACAGTTCAAGCACGAAAACAAATCGGTTTCATGAAATAGAAGAAGACTTCAGACAGGCAGGGATCACGAGGCAAATTATAGGCGAAAGAGGAGCCAAAATTAAGAATTCAAAATGTATAGTAAATGAAAAGAAGAAGATGGGAACAATGTGGGCAGAACAAAGAAAACAGGAACACAGTCAAAGGATGAAGAGATTTTGGGAAGAGAAGAGGAAGAAGGGAAAAAAGTGAAAATTGTGTCATCGTGAGATTTTCCATTTCAAACCCTGTCCATAAGGCCAAAAATGATATAATAATAAATAAATACATAAATAATTTAATTAATTAATATTATTGCTATGAGTTTAACGATCCTTTTAACTGCTGTGGCTAAATGACAATATTTCACTCACCCTGGTCATGTCGAAGTTGTTCATAGGCACATACTGAGGACAGTTCCCAAGACCTGGGATCTGAGCCATCGTCAGGGTGACCCCAGCGAGTAACAATAAGACAGCTTTCCACGTCATTTCTGAAAAGAAAGGGGAAAAGAACCATTACATATATGAGACAATTGTTGTGATTTTGTTGTTTTTGTTTCATTTGCCGGCTTGATATCAAGGTAATCAGCACTGTGTACTTGGAGGTGACACTAATAAAAATCCTTAAAGCGCGCAGCCTCAGTAGAAGATCAAAGGTGACAGTGTACCGAACAGTTAAAAAAAACAGTGGTAATGTACGGCTCGGACACATGGACTATGATCGAGACAAAAGAGGAGCTTTTGAGAAGATGGGAAAGGAAAATGCTGAGAAAGATTTATGGAGCAGTGAATGAGGCAGGAAGATGAAGAATACGGGAAAACAAAGAATTGGAGGAACTATATGGTAATCCTGATATAGTTTCGGAAGTAAAGAGTAATAGGCTAAGATAGCTGGGGTATGTGGAGAGAATGGCAGGTGATAGAGTGGTTAAAAAGACATTTAGAGGAAATCCAGGTGGAAGAAGATGCAAAGGAAGACCTAGGAGAATATGCTTGGATGACGTGGAGGACGACTTACTTAAGATAGGAGTAAGAATATGGAGGAAACGTACAGAAGATCGTCAGGATTGGGCAACGATTTTTGGAGAGGCCAAGGTCCTACATGCACTGTAGCACCGAGGAGTAAGTAAGTAAGTAAGTAAGTAAGTAAGTAAGTACTTGGAGGTGTGTGTGTAGGACCGGGCATGTTAGCTCTAGTTCCACTCGGTATAGCAAGCTTCCGTATGCCCGGTACCAAGGGCACTCAAGGTCAAGTTTCTCCGCTGAGTGAGAATCTCGATAATACCAGAATTCCTTGTTATTAGCAGTGTCGATTTAAAGAAGACAAAACCAGGCTCACTGAAGGTCAAGTGAGAATCTCGATAATACCAGAATTCCTTATTTAATGTGCTGTCAGCAGTGATGAATTAAAGGAAAAGCCCAGGCTCACTCAGTATGCCTTCCTTCGGAGGGGAAATAATAACGGCGGTCCCATGTCATAGATTTATGGCACGATAAAGAACCTTCCACTAATTACTCCTGTGTGAAGCTAAATTTTAAATTATATTTGACTAACGCTCTTAGGTTCCAACGTTCGTTGCCAGGAGCCGACTGAGGTGCAATCTAGTAACAAAGTTCAGAACTAGTTGGTCATTGACGGTGGCGTTTGGTAGCAAAAGTTGGTACTACTTGAAAATCGAATGTTTTCAGTCCTTGAATTTAAAACAGACAACGCACACTAATACAGTCACCACAATTAACACCGGTTATCAGACAGATTCTACACACACCCAAAGTACACGGGGCTACATGACCACGTTGTCGCAGCCCCTAAACTGAGGAACCAACCAACCAGGCTCACTGAAGGTCAAGTCTCTCCACTGAGTGAGAATCTCGATAATACCAAAATTGCTTATGTTGTCGGCAGTGTCGATGTAAAGGAAGAATCCAGGCTCACTGAAGGTGAAGTATCTCCGCTGAGTCAGAAAAGTCTCGATAATACCAGAATTCCTTATTCTCTGTGCTGTCGGCAGTGTTGAATTAAAAGGAAAATCCAGGCTCACTAAAGGTCATGTCTCTCCACTGGATGAGAATCTGAAGTCTCGATAATTCTAGAATTCCTTATTCTCTGTGTTGTCGGCAGTGTCGATTTAAAGGAAAAAAATAAATAAAACAGGCTCACTGAAAGTCAAGTCTCTCCACTGAGTGAGAATATAATCTCGATAATACCAGAATTCCTTTCTCTGTTTTGTCGGCATCGTCGATTTAAAGGGAAAACCTAGGCTCATTCATGCAGCTGCACGTGTCAAGTCAAAGCCCTCTGTAAACCGTTCTGTGAACAATTCCTCATTCTTGCGTTCGACAAATACACTGCCGGCCAAATAAACCGTGATACTTAGGAAAATGTAAGTTTCATTATAATAGTTTTCTTTTGTGCTTTATTTTTGTTAATGTAAAAAACATTTCTTAGCACACAATGTAGGGGTCATCCCATCGTAGCAAAAACGTAAAATTAAGGAATTTCTTTAATTGCGCCAAAAGTTGAAGGGCTAAAGGGCCCAGAATGGGTTCAAATTGTGAGTATTGGAGAGCTCTACGAAACGAAAAAATCAAATTTCGATAATCAATTTCGGCCTAAATGTAGTTCCGGAAAGACAGTCTAAAAATCTCTTTTAATGTGTTTTTTTGGTTCAATACCCTCAGGCGTTTTTTAAATATATAATCTTCACACCGGAAGTAGTTATAAGGTCTTAAAGTGAAACTTTGCATTGACTCACACTAGTGCTCGTAGTGGTAGAAGTCAAACTGCTAATCTAATCGACCAGATATGGTGATCACACTAGTGCTCGTAGTGGTAGAAAAGACAAACTCCAAATCTAATCGATCGGATATGGTTGGTTGGTTGGTTCCTTAGTTTAGGGGCTGCGCCAACGTGGTCATGTAGCCCCGTGTACTTTGGGTGTGTGTAGAATTTGTCTGATAACCTGCGTTAATTGTGATGGCTGTATTAGTGTGTGTTATCTGTGATTCAGGTAGAAGGACTGCAGACGATCAATTATTCAAGTAGTTCCAACTTTTTCTACCAAATGCTACCATCCACGACACCTAGCTGCGGACTTGGCTACTAGATGCCATCACAGCCAGCACCTGGCGGCGAACGTTAGAACTAATATAGCGTTATCAAACTAACCTACAAATTTTAGCTTCCACAAGTGTAGTTAGTGGAAGGTTCTTTTTCATGCCACAAATCACATGGGACCACCGGCTTTACTTCCCCTTGGAAGGAAGGCATACTGAGGGATTTTTAACGCTCTTAACAAATCCGATAACTTCGGCCGGGTTTGAACCCGCGATGTTGGGCAATGGAAGGTATAGTATATGACTTTAAAATATGTTTTCAACTTTGAGTTGCTTATTATCCCCCCACCCCGTAGCTACGCCACTGTCTAAGCCCCTAGCCTAATACGAATTAACAACAACGAAGAAAAACATGTTGTTTTTTGAAGACCGGGTCCTCATTAATTCCTACTTGCTGTTTTTTAATTGCTGGGATGCTTAGCAAGCAATTTTGAAAAGCAGGTCACTCACATCAGTGAACCTGTAATCAGAGTTAGTTGATGCATAGTCTAATGACCGGGACAGTTAGGTGACACTGAGACGTGTGTGAAGAATCCGGAAGCACGAAGCACAGACAGAGAGAGAGTGACCTGTTCTGGAGAGGTCACACCAGATTCCAGTTCCAGCAACGGAGTCTGGAGTCTGGATAACGGTTCTTACACATGCCATAAATCAGGCGTGACCGCACACACACACACACCGGTCTCTCGTTTCAGTCTTGTTCTGGCATGTATGAAGAGCAAGATTTTGGCGCTGACATAGCTGTGCTACTTCTAGAAGCGTGATGATGAAGTAGTCAAGCTGATTGCCTCTCACCAAGATGGATCTGGTTCGATTTCAGATAACACACACTAACACAGCCAAACAATTAACACCGGTTATCAGACAGATTCTATCCACACCCAAAGTACACGGTGCTACATGACCTCTTTAACTGAGGAACCAACCATTTTGTTATTAGACCGTTTTGTAGTACCACAGCCGACTCGATCCGTCGCTTTGTTCCTTTCTAGAAAGGAGAGAGACGACGTATCGAGTCTGCTGTGGCAGTACAATGGCAGTAGGTTGTTTTAAGCGTGGACGCGCATGGGCTAAAAGCTGTGTTCATTGCTGTGTAGTGTTTCGTGGTAATTTTGTAAGTTTACAATTTCTCTTATTATCTTCCTTCACTCCGTTTCGCGCTATAGACAATTACCGGTATTTAAATACTCGTCTATTTTATCTGTTTAATAACAATACTCATCTTCATCCTAAAACACCAAGCGCAATGGCGAAATATGGAGCATCCATGCTGGACTTGTTGATTGATATTTTATGCCTTAGCAATCGGCATTTTTATAAGGCAACTTCGGTGGCGTAGACTATGCACAGCTATGCCCAAGGCCGCGGGTTCAAACCAGGCCGAAGTCGTCGGATTTTTTAAGAACGTTAAACATCCCTCGGTATGCCTTCCTTCGGAGGGAAGTAAAGCCGGGGGTCCAATGTCATACATTTATGGCATGAAAAAGAACCTTCCACTAACTTCACCTGTGTGAAGCCAAAATTTGTGGGTTGAAATTCATAACGCTCTATTAGTTCCAACGTTCGCCGCCAGGTGCTGACTGCGATGCCATCTGGTAGGCAAGTCCGCAAGTTAGGTGTCGTGGACGGTAGCATTTGGTAACAAAAGTAGAAACTACTGGAAGTTACTTGAATTAAAACAGATAACAGACGGGGATTCAAGGGGGAGGGGGGGGGGGGGGGTCACGGGGGTCATGACCCCCCCCCCCCCAAACGGAGACCAAATTTTTTTGCAAACTCAAAAAATGAAAACACAATTGCCAGACAAATAAAACTTAACGAATTTTAACTGAAAAACAGTTTTTTTCCATTTTATTCAATACTGAATTATCTTTATTGGAATTATTATGTTCTGTTACAACTGTACATATTTACAACTTCAAACCTCTTGTATAAAAACTACTAGTTATACAACAAAATCAACTCGTCTATTTTGTTTAGCAAACCTTGTGATTACCGAATCGATGTTTATAGTGATGTCACGATGAATGTGCAGCAATGCACGGATAGGAAACTGGGGCTTTTTTCGCACCAAAAATTTTTGCCGATGTCCAAACTGCAAGCTTGGTTGGCAATTTAAGCTGTGACTTTCTCCCTTTGCCGGTATCAACTCGACTTGCCGAAACTGTAACGTACCTTGATCCTTTTCTCGAAGCTCGATGTAAAAGTCGCAAAACACGCCGTTGCAATTTGTACGAATATTTTTGGTGCGCTATACGCATCGAATTTCTATCCATGAAGCTTGCAAAAAAATTGGTCTGGTTTTGTACGTTTGGTTATTTTGTGATTGCGTTTTTAGTGATGCCATTTTTCTTAACAATTTCGATTCTCCGACCCCCCCCCCCAAAGCCAAACTCTAGATCGAATCTCTGACCCCCCCCCCCCCCCCCAAAACCAAACTCTAGATCCGCGCCTGACAGATAACACACAATAATACAGTCATCACAATTAACACCGGTTATCAGAGAGATTCTACACACACCCAAAGTACACAGGGCTACATGACCAAGTTGTGGCAGCCCCTAAACTGAGGAACCAACCAATTTTATAACAACCATCAAAAGATGTTTGTTACGATAGTAATACATCCGTATTAATAATCCTCGTTCCGTCATACAGAGTTTCCATAATATCATTTTAGCTAAATTGCTACGGTAACCATTATTGCGGGTCCGTAGCAATCGTTTGGGCATTAGCAAAAGTTAACACTCGTGAGGTCGCGCCCATTTTAGAACGCGACAGGTCACACGAAGGCAAATTTCTCACGCTTAATATTTTCAGCACCTGCTATTTTGCTTTTGCAGTAAATGCTGTGACAAAATTACTTAAGGGGCGTGGTGGCGCAGCGGTCAAGCTGTTGGTCTCTCACCATGGCGAACCAGGTTCGATTCTCGTTAAGGCATGTGAGATTTTCAAAGTGAAATGCCATGTTCTGTGGTTCGGATTCCACGTAAAATGAAGGTCCCGTAGCTCATGATTGCGAGATTAACGGTCACGTAAAACTACAAACTTCCTTATAATTACGTAATGTACCCTGTTTAACTACCTTTCAACTGGTATTAATACAATTAGTGTGTAAAAATATTGTCTCAATGTAAAAACATAAATACACATGTATTGCAAAAACTCATGTTATCCGGGATTCTTCATAGTGCGTGAGCTAACTGACTCTACGTGTGTATTTCAAAGAAAGATTTGTTCACAATTCAAGTAAATAATGTAAACCATTAAGAAACAGGTGAAAAGCTAAAGGAAGTATGAGACTTCTGTTACTTAGGAAGCAAAATAACCAGTGATGGACGAAGCAAAGAGAATATAAAAAGTAGGTTGACTCGGGCAAGGAAAGCTTTTCTACGAAAAAGGAATCTGTTGACCTCGAATATAGATTTAGGTATTAGGAAGTCATTTTTGAAATCCTTTGTCTGGAGCGTGGCACTCTATGGAAGTAAAACGTGGACTGTTGGTGCAGCAGAAAAGAGGAGAATTGAAGCGTTTGAAATGTGGTGTTACAAGAGAATGATGAAGATAAGATAAGATGGGTAGATAGGGTTACAAACGAAGAGGTATTAATACGAGTGGGAGAGGAGAGATGTTTCTGGTGACTGCTAATGAAGAGAAGAGATAGGATGGTAGGACACATACTAAGACACCCAGGAATACTAAGCCTAGTTATGGAAGGAAGGGTCGAGGACAAGAACTGAAGGGGTAGACCAAGGTTAGAGTATGTTAAACATATTGCCTTGGATGTAGGGTGTGGTAGCTATGTAGAGATGAAACGATTAGCTCAGGACAGGGAGGCATGGAGAGCTCCATCAAACCAGCCAAAAGACTCAAGACTCAAACAGCATTAAGAAACAATTAATTTCACTTGAATCAAATTATCTTGGAAATGCAGAATGTTGCAAATATATATTTCACGAGAAGTCGCACGATGGCAAATTGCCGCGGCAGCCATGAACCACTCGGGAACGGGGCGAATGAGTCTCTGACAATCGTTAAGGTCAGGCGCGAGGAGTTGGTTGGTTGGTTGGTTCCCCCGTTTAGGGGCTGCGACAACGTGGTCATATAGCCCTGGGTACTTTGGGTGTGTGTAGAATCTGTCTGATAACCGGTGTTAATTGTGATGGCTGTATTAGTGTGTGTTATCTGTTGGTAATTGAAGTAAGGACCGCAGACATTGAATTTTCAAGAAGTTCCTACTTTTGCCGCCAAACGCCACCGTCAACGACTACAAGTTCTGAACTTGGTTACTAGATGCCACCGCAGTCGGCTCGTGGCGACGAACCTTGGAACGTAAGAGCGTTATTCTAATTTAACCTATAATTTGGCTGCACACATGTTCTTTAACATGCCATAAATATATGACATGGGACCGCCGGCTTTACTTCCCCTCCGAAGGAAGGCATACTGAGGGATTTTTAACGCTCTTAAAACACCTAACGACTTCGGCCGCGATCTTGAGCATAGAAGCTCAGTATTGTACCGACTACACCACCGAAGCCGCTCACTAGAGGGTGCTGGGAGAGATGCAACGGGCGCCCAAAACTCGACCGTAAGTAGCAACATGAAAATGAATATCCACAGCCTGCTTCCAGTCTCCGACCTGGTCAGGAATGGAATGAAGCCCCCATCTAGCGGCGAGGATATGGACTGTGCCGGCTGCCGAGGCCTGACGCACTCCTCTGGGGGCAATGATTAAATGAATGACAGATGAAATGAAATGATAGTGGAGAGTGTTGCTGGAATGAAATTTTGACAGGGAAAACCGGAGTACCCGGAGAAAAACCTGTCTGTCTCCGTTTTGTCCAGCACAGATCTCACATGGAGTGACCGGGATTTGAACCACGGACCCAGCGGTGAGAGGCCGGCGTGCTGCCGCCTAAGCCACGGAGGCTTCCGTAAGTAGCAACATAATTATTATAATTATTATGTATTATAATTATTAAGCCGCTTCAGTGGCGTAGTCGGTAGCATGCTGAGCTTCTATGTCCTTTATCGCGGAAAGTCGTTGGATTGTTTAAGAGCGTTAAAATCATTCAGTATGCCTTCCTTCGGAGGGGAAGTAAAGCCGGCGGTCCCATGTAATTGATTTATAGCATGTAAAAGAACCTTCCACTAATTAAACTTGTATGAAGCTAAATTGTAGGTTAGAATTCGCTGAAACACTCTATCAAAGTTCCTACATTCACCACTAGGTGTCAATGAAATCTTGTAGTGAAAGTTGGAACTACTTGAAATTGATCGGAACTTGTAACTCACCCTATGGGTATCCGCATTGAAGCAGCTACAGCCTCTGGCGAGCCGAACATGTCCTCGGACACTCCCGGCACTAAAAGCCATACGCTAAATAAATATAATATTAAGAAAATTCAAAAAGCGTGGCAACGACCTCTCGCGTGTTAACAGAATCGCATCGCAGCTGGTTTCTGCACGGCGATCATTGCTGGAGTTGATTTTATTTCAATTTGGCAGCGATGGTTATTGACCATTTGTTAAACAAATGAATAACAATAATTCAACATGGCGCAAAACAACGTGTAGTTTGCACGAATTTTTAGAGTAGCTAATCATCCTGTTTTTACGATGTACTGTACGTGGTAATATACTGTTTATATACAATGAGTGGCCACGGGAAGGGTAGTCCCCAAGTGCCGTGTATGACTCCTGTGCGTCGCGGCTAGCTGCGGCGGAGCAGAGAAGTCTGTCACAAACACGAGTAGTGACAATGGTAACATGTCGCGATTTAACCGACTTTGAACGTGGGATGATCATCGGCACACGGTGGTGCATGGGTCATATCATTTCGGAGATTACACGCGAATTTGAGTTTCGAGGGTGGATCTTCAATATCGCAGAGATAATGCTACCATCCGCGTAAACTGCCACACGAGACGACCACAAATACACAAACTGCTACAGACATCACAATAACACAGGCTGTCAGAAAAATTCCTCCCACACACACACCCATGATCACGACGCCACAAAGCCCCTAAGTAAATCAACAACAACAATATAATTACGATCACTTCGCGGTGTAGTGCCTAGCATTCTTGACTGTCACCCTGGAGGTCCGGAAAACGGGACTTATTTTTACGTGGAATCCGAACCACACAACATGGCATTTCACTTCGAAAATCTCACATGTATTGACCGGAAATCGAACTCGGCCCACCTTGGTGAGAAGCAAACAACTTGAAAGCTTGACCGCTGCGCCACCACACCCACTTAAGCCCTCGAAGAATGATACCATAATTTGGGTACCATTCCTACATTATTTTGTCTGGAGTATAAGTGGGAAACCCCGGAAAAGCCCTTCCAGAATGGCTGAAGTAAGAATCGAACCTACCTCTTCTCTCAATTTTGCCTCACGAGGCTGTGTGTACACCGTTCCAGTCCTCAGACCAGAATTACATTTCTTGGCAGAGGCGGGACTTCTGGGACGACAGCCAAGAATACTAGCCACTTCACCATGTGGTGGACAGTAAATCTACTGACACGTCTTCGTCGCATTTGCGCATCCTCAAATGCCAATTGACTGTGCCAGGATTCGATCCTGCAACCTTGGACACAGCAGCGAGTCGTGAATTATTTAATTACAGTTACTAGAAAATTAATTAAAAACTACTGACAGTAGTGGCTACGCTGGCTAAAGCGCAGTGTTAGGTCATGGGGCCAAGCTCTCTGCTGACTCGGTAGACGCGTGGCTTCGAGCCCCACCGTCGGCCGTCCTTGAAATGGTTTTCCGTGGTTTCCCCATTTTCAACACCAGGAAAATGCTGGGACGGTACCTTCTGACAGGCCACGGCCGCTTCCTTCCACATCCTTCGCCAATTTCATTTACCTTAATCAATTCCATCTCTCATCCCGACGCGCAGGGGCGTCGAATAGAAAGACCTGCACTAGGTCTCTGAGGAGACCACACGAAAAAAAAAAAAACTCAGCAATTTTTCTAGGGTTGTGCCGTGTCTTGTGTGGGGTTTCGCCTAGGACACCAGGCTGGCTCATCAGCGGGCTCTTGGTGTCTCTGTTCGGATCCCCGCAGGAGTAGCGAACTTCGCGCTGCCTCCCCTTTTATGAGGCGCACCTGCGCCTCTTTACTGCGAGAACTAAAAGCTCAAGCAGCCATAACCTCCCTATGAAGGCTTCCTACGTGAAATCCCACACAACACACGGCACAAACCGAGAAAAATTGCTGAGTGCTAATGCACTAGCCAATATACCACCTTTTAAAAAAATATTTGTTTATCCTCACTCAATCTAATTTGGTACACTCATATTGGCAGACTGAAAAGCAAATCTACTGTGCTAATAAGAACAAAACACCCTGAAGTAAGGCAGTAGATTTATTAATTTGTACAATTTGATAAAAATGCAGGGTCATCGAAAAATATTGCCTAGATTTTAAATAATTGCTATAAATGGGTTTAGCCTTAAAATGCGTGGAAAATATAACATTTTTGTTTTTTCATTTATTAATTCACTCATTTATTTATTCATTTATGTATTTATTTATCTATTTATTTTGCATTCGCTCACGGTATTTCGCTTTCCTTCCTGTGAGTAACGTAATATTCAGCGCCACCTCGTGTTTTCTCGGGTACTTTCTGACGGTGTTGGTATAACATATTTATATATTGCTATCTACAATGAAAAATGTTCAGAATAACATCTGAGGAACATCGTCCTTGCGGTAACTACAGTAATTAATTATGCTTCGCTCATTCTTTATGGCTTATCAAGTTTGTTTCGTGCGCCGAGTGAATGCTGTGGGAATGAACCAAGGACAAATGGTTTTGACAGTCGATTTGATGTGGAGAAAGATGCACCTTTGAGCAGGTACAACGAGTGATTGGAATTAAGTGTCAAATTGACAATGATTCTTTACTTGTTTATTGTCGATTACAAATAGGGTAGGCCTATGTTTTCATAGCCTTTGGATGAGTATTGTTTGTTTCAGCAACCTTTAGCTTTAAAGGCATGCTAGTGGCTTCGGTGACGTAGTTGGTAGCATGCTGAACTGGTGTGCCCAAGATAACGGGTTCAAACCCGGCCGAAGTCGTTTTTAAGACCGTTAAAAATCCCGTAGTATGCCTTCCTAGTATGCTGAGTAGACCCCGTTCCAGTCCTCATACCACTTTTCACATTTCGTGGCAGAGCCGGGAATCGAACCCAGGACCTCCGGGACGGCAGCTAATTATGCTGACCGCTACGCTACGGAGGTGACTCGGAACGCTCTATCAATGTTCCAAATTTCACCACTAGGTATCATTGATATCTGGTAACGAAAGTTGGAACTATTTGAAATTAAACGAAACTTGTAGCTCACCCTAAGGGTGTCCGCTGGAGGGGAAGTAAAGCCGGCGGTCCCATGTCATAGATTTATGGCATGTAAAATATCCTTCCACAGACTAAACTTGTGTGAAGCTAAATTTTTAGGTTAGATTTCGTCGGAACGCTCTATCTTTTTTTTATTTAGTCAATTTACCCTCTAGGTTGGTGGTTCCCACGGACTAAGCGTGGGAACTCAACTCTACCGCCTCTATGGGCAGTGTCCTGGAGCTTGGAACATCTGGTCGGGATGGATACAACTGGGGAGGTGTGATCAGCACTTCGCCCAGGCGGCCACACCTGCAAAGCGAACAGGGGTCTCATGAGGGATGGGAAGGGATGGAAGAATGGGATGGATAGGCTAGGAAGAGGGAAGGAGGCGGCCGTGGCCTGACAGTAGGAACCATCCCGGCATTTGCCCGAAGAGGAAGTGGGAAACCACGGAAAACCACTTCGAGGATGGCTGAGGTGGGAATCGAACCCCCTCTACTCATTTGGGCCACCCGAGGCTGAGTAGACCCCGTTCCAGTCCTCATACCACTTTTCACATTTCGTGGCAGAGCCGGGAGTCGAACCCAGGACCTCCGGGACGGCAGCTAATTATGCTGACCGCTACGCTACGGAGGTGACTCAGAACGCTCTATCAATGTTCCAAATTTCACCACTAGGTATCATTGATATCTGGTAACGAAAGTTGGAACTATTTGAAATTAAACGAAACTTGTAGCTCACCCTAAGGGTGTCCGCTGGAAGCAGCTACAGACTCAGGCGAGCTGAACATGTCCTCGGACACTCCCGGCACTTAAAGCTATACGATAAATAAAATAAAGGCACGCTAAAAATTGTTAACATTTTGAAGGACAAAAAACTACCTTTGCGCGGTACGCGATAAAGTCGACGCACGTCTACAGAACAACGAACGGAGCTCACATTGAAACTTACTAAGGTTTATTTTTTAAAAAATCTTTTTCGCGCATTTTAAGGCTAAACCCATTACATTACCTCTAATAATTTTTATAGAAATTATTTAAGGGGGCACATACAGCTTAAGGAGCCACAACTATAACGATTTTAATATTATAACTGTGCCTGTCACAAATCTTGTACAACAATGATATACATTTCCAAGGACACACACACACCTTGCTATTAGGAGCAAAGTTAAAAATTTTCATAATCCAAATGGTAATTATTTTTCTCAATTTTTTCAAAATTGGTTCTTGTTTTGTGCTGACCTTCACCGTTACCCTGATTTCTCCCGTGTTTATAGGCATTTTTGGAGTTTTTTTTTAAATGTGGGTGTTAAACCTTCTGCTACAAAATGAATCTCATTCAAAACCGTTTTGACCTTAATTAGTCATTCTATGAAACGTTAACATTTTTTTGTAGTTTGCTCAGAATAAAAAGGGGAATAATGACGCTTAATTAATTAATCATGTGAAAATATGCGAGATTCATTTTGTAGCAGAAGGTTTAACACCCACATTAAAAAAAGAAAACGCCAAAAATGCCTATAAACACGGGAGATAACAGGGAAACGATGAAGGTCAGCACAAAACAAGAATCACATTTTGAAAAAATTGATAAAAATAATTACCATTGAAGTTTGAAAATTTTTAACTTTGCTTCTAATAGCAAGGTGTATGTGTGTCCTTGGAAATGTATATCATTGTTGTACAAGAATTGTGGCAGGCACAGTTATAATGTTAAAATCGTTATTGTTGTGGCTCCTTAAGCTGTATGTGCCCCCTTAAAATCTAGGCATTACTTTTCGATGACTCTGTACATGCTCTCTGACGAACAGATTACTCTAGCTTGAAAGTGTTAAAGGAGTATGAGCACCTACCTGAAGAGCAGTGTGAAGTGGATGAGTTGGTACAGCAGGGTCAAGGTGTGTCGCTCACTTATATACTGTACCGCTACTGCGAGGACGGGACCGTATGGAGGGGGCTGGAGGAGTCACTGACCTGTTGTCTTCATCAATGGAGTATTCACACGACAGGTTTATAGAGCAATTCAACATACCCAATTATAATATGAGTCAATGAGGTGTGTGAAGAGAGAACGGTAATTGTTAGAAACTTGGTCACCGGCGACAGTGGGTCAAAATCGAAATCTAGGGGGACAATATTATTTTTACGTTTTAATCATGAATTTAGAATGAAAGCAACGTATATAATTTGTTTACTTCATAATAAACATCACTTAAGACCTTTTTTTAAGCTACGTCTACACATGCAAGAAATTGTCTATGACTAGGAGTTGGATAGGGCATTCAGTTATCTCTTCAGAACAATTTTCTACCCCTAATTTACTTTTGACAAAGTCACAAAGCTCCACTTTCGACATAATCGTCGAACCCAGTGCTTCAAACAGTTGTAAACGTGTGAAAACTGGTTCCGCGGCATCTTCTAAAACGTAAAATAACTAAGTAAGTTGCAAAAAATCTTATAATAGACGTGAACTACAAGACTTTATCTACATTTTAACATTAAGTAGAAAGTGACGCAGAGTGACGCGACATACTAAAAATATAAGTGAAAATATAATTTTAAAAATAATAGTTAAATATTATATAATGCAAACATAGCTAAATTTACGTAACAATTACGTCCATTAATAACTGAAACACGTTACAGTTCAGCTGCATGTTCCATCTTAAAGTATCACACTAACCACAAAGACAAACAAACCACAGCCACTTACATTCATCATCCAATTCAGACTGCTTGAACAGTGGTGACAGATTAACACTAAGATGCGTTTATATCCCAGAATAGTGAGCGGCAATTATATGACAATGCTGTAGAAGTAATACATTTTGATTTTTTAATTATGAAAATAAATAATTTTGTCCCCCTAGATTTCGATTTTGACCCACTGTGCGGTGGCTTGATGCTTGGTTTTGGTGACACGACTTATTAATCACACAAGTACAGAGGTGTGCAAATTATGAGAATCAAATAAAGAATTGAAATCAGTCACAGTTTTTTTTTTCAAAATCATTTTATTGACCAGCGCTGGCTTCTTTTGTAACCCTACTTAGTAATGTTTTCTTCCCTTTTCCCACAAGGAATTGTGTCTGGAAACTTTCAGAATTGGGTATTCTGAGGGATACCTGAGCTTGGACCGTTTTCTACTTTTTCATTAACTTTGGAATGTACCCTCTAAGTCAGGTGATTTCAATCCATAGTTTACCGACAGCAGTGGCTACGCTGGCTAAAGCGCAGCGTTCGGTGATGGGGCCAAGCTCTCTGCTAACTCGGCAGACGCGTGGGTTCGAGCCGCACCGTCGGCCGTCCTTGAAATGGTTTTCCGTGGTTTCCCATTTTCAACACCAGGCAAATGATGGGACGGTACCTCCTGACAGGCCACGACCGCGTCCTTCCACTTCCTTGCCCAGTTTCATTCATCTTCATCCATTCCATCTCTCATCCCGACGCGCAGGTCGCCCACGGGCGTCGACTAGAAAGACCTGCACTCGGCCTCTCAAGAGGTCACACGACAAAAAAAATCCATAGTTTATGATGATGATGATGATGATGATAATTGTTGTTTTAAGGGGCCTAACATCTAGGTTATCGGCCCCTAATGGTTTAGGTGATCGTGAAGATGACAACGAAATGTAAACTATAACTAAAACTAACTATGAACTTATATACTAGAAGAAGAAATTGAAAACAAGGAGAACAAGGCAAATAAAGGACAGGAGGAAAAGAAATGCCCTCAACCCTCGAAGAATGCGGATTGAGGAACTTGGAAGGAAGGAGAACCATGAAAGGCAGATAGGAAAGTGAAAGAGGAGAGGGTCCGCCCCAGAGGTAATGGATAAAAGGGGGAAGACCGGACCCAGCTCAGGAATCCCTCGGAGTCGCCAACTCCCGAACTCACCAGCCGTGAGCCCCTGAGGGTGTAGCAATATCAGGGGTGCACCAGAAGTGGTGGGGCTACACACACCCTGCCTCCTTGAGGGCCTTCCATAGTTCATGAATCTCTGAATAGTTCTAGAGTGGATCATCAGTAAAATGACTCCAAAACTCTCAGCTCTAAATTCACACGAAAAGTCTAGTGAAGTAATCAAAACAAAACGTGGTGCATTTTGAAGCAGCAAAGCTCCTCAGTTAGTGGAAATTTCAAATAATCATTTTACTTTGAGTTTCCTAAAAGAAAATATAATTAAGACTCTTGATTATACATTTGAAGTAATTTCACCGCCTTGTAAACATATTTAGTGCATTAAGCCGTCAAAAGTATAAATGCTATTTTGGGAAATTTGCGTTGAGTCTAATAATTTGCACACATCTGTAACACAGCTGGATTTACAACGAGGGGTACAACTTCCCTGCTTCAAGTCCCTGTCATCACGCTAATACAGACATCACAATAACACAGATAAATCGATATATCCAAAGTAAATGGGGCTGACAACCAATATGTCCCAAGCCCCTAAAATTACAGGGGATGTTCGTTTTTTTAAAAGAAAATTTCATTTGGAAAGTTTTCTGACAAGAAAACTATCCTTCAAAGTAGAGACCAACATATTCTATAATAATAATAATAATAATAATAATAATAATAATAATAATAATAATAATAATAATAATAATAATAATAATAATAATAATATCGTATGGCCACGGGTTCCGGGTGGAAGCTTTGTCATTTGACACCCAGAGGGTAGCTTTCATGTCGAATTTCATTGTTCCTTGAATCACTATGAAAGTCAAGGAGGTTAGATATTTAAGCTCCTTGAACACTATAGCGCTTTCTAGTAGAGAGATGGGGAACTTTGTGTTGGCGGAAACTCCCGAGATTAATTTTGCCATTATTAACACGGTCTACTGAATTCAAATGGGTTATTTGACATGCCAACATCGTCTGACATGCGTGTCGTAATTTTTGCCGCCTTTCAAAATATCACTTACCATGGCCAGGAGTGAACCTGCAAGCTTGGGGTTAGTAGACCGACACGTTAACCACTCACCCACCGTGGCAAGCTATGCTTCTATGATCTTAAGCCATCTTTCAGCGAGGTTTCTTATCGCGCGACGGTACCAGTCTCTGGGTTTTGATGCGAAGAATTTGGCGAGACCCACTTCCACAGCTTCAATGCTATCGAAATATCTTCCACGCAAGAAATGGGCCATGGATCGAAAAAGATGGTAATCGAAGGCACAAGATCAGGGCTGTATGCTGATCGATTCCTCCCAATTACTGAATTTTTGCCATGGTTGATCGTGCAGTATGAGTTCTCGAATTGTCCTGCTGCAAACGAACTCTATTTCGGTTAACTAATGCTGGGTATCTCCGTCTCAAAATTTCATGAACTCGTTCCAGTTGTTGAGGATAAAGATTTGCATTGACTGTTTGGAACAAACTCCCAGTAAGTCACTCCTTCAAAATCCCACCAGACACACATCACTTTGGGGCCGAACGAATCCTTCTTAACGATAACTTGAGCAGGTTGACGGGGACTGAGCCACTGTTTTGAGGCGTCAGCTTTGCGGTAATAGACCTATTTTTCATCACATGTGACAATTCCCTCGATAAATCTATCATGAGTTTATCCGTAAGCTGACGACAGATATCCACTCTTCTTCTTCTTAGCGTTTTGCCATTTGGAAGGGATTCGCTTAAAATTTATTCGGCTTTTCCCAATAAATTGGAGTCGCCGGAGCCAACCAGGCTCATTTTGGTTTCGAACGGGAATGAAAATACGGATGCACTTTCTGACGCCACGTGATTTTTCAGTTGAATATTCCACCCCGCTGTCACCGGGATTCGAACCCCGACCGTCCAGGTGAAAGACGAGCAGCTAAGCCACTGCGACATCACGCACCCTTCATATCCACTCCACGTTGAGCCTGTCTAATCATGAGGTACAGATCTACAGCTTCTGTTTGATTTTCCAAGTTTCTTTATCAGGCGATGTATGGTATCCTTTGATTGTACATTCTCGCAATGAATGCCATCTTAGTCATGGCCTCATGTAAATAGCATTGGAGAACCAGTTCTATATTGTAAAACACTAAACTTAAAAACGGCATTACTTATGAGACATCCTAATAATTAACATAAACTCGGATGGGATATTCACTGTGTACTCAATTGTTCGAATGTATCGTGATAACAAGGAGCATGTTTATCACCACATTACACAGATGTCGTAAAAGTTGCCTACCCCTATGGCGTTGTCGTTATGAGCCCAAGATACAGAACACACAGCCAGTGAGATGCGGGTGTTGGTCACGTAAACCATTTCAAGGACGGCCGTCGGTGGGGCTCGTACTCACGTCTACCAAGTCCGCAGATAGCATGGCCCCATGTCCTAGAGCTGCACGTTAACGAGCGTAGCTACCGCTGTCGGTTATAAATACAGTACATACACTAGTACAGCCATAAAAATTATACAGGTTATCAGACATATTTCGCATTCACACCCAAGTACATGGGGATGCATTACCCCGTTGTCACATAGCCCCTAAACGAATCAACAACAGCAAACTGTTGCAAGTACTTCACTAGCAACGTTGTTACTCAGAAAATAAAATGATCATCTCTACTTAGTACAAAACAAAGTCCCCGATTCTTGGATGTTCCGGGTAATGTAGAGAACCTCTGGATGGAGTTTGATGCGGTTTTCTGCATTCTGTAAAGGATTTCTCAAGGAAGCTGTCTGTAGAAAATAATGTATTTATGACCAAAGGATGCCGAGCAGTAACGATTTCAGTGAAAAGGTCAAACAAAAACCTTCCGTCTATGTGCCTTTTAAGCTTACGCTGGGTAAAACCTTAAAAATAACAATTGTTCAGCTTGTTAAGTTCTACAAAAACGTCCGCGACAGCATATCTCTATCTTTAATACATTGCCCACTATAAGTGTTTCTAAGTTTTCATTTCTTCCAACAATCTCCATTCCGTGGAAATTAAAATTACTAGCTTCGGAGCGAGTTTGTGAGCTGGCGAGCGAGTCTCACACCCCATCTTCGGCCAGCGTCAGTCTGTCGAGTCGTGTCGAGTTAAGACTTCAGAGAAGAGTATATGTGTTTGTAGTTTCTCTGATCACCTCGGCTTTTCTGCATTGCGTCTGGGACCTGCCGTACGTGCGTCTTTTAAGCTTACGGTGGGTAAACCGTTAAATATACCCGGCGAAGCCGGGGTGGAAATTCTGAAATTCAGAGAGAAGTGATTAATAACTCTCAATTTGGGTTATTTTACTTCAAGTAACGGTATAGAAAATTCGATACTGAAAAAAAAAAGGGGGGTTCTATTAACATAAATACTTAAATAGTCAACTGTTGCTACTGTCATTAGCTTGCTTTACCCACTAAGGGCCGTTTTCACCAACTCTTTACTAACGATTAGTTAGTTAATTCCTATCATCATAATATTATTTCAGTAGCGTAGATACCTCCTGCGACCCTCCGTGGCTTAGGCGGCAGCACGCCGGTCTCTCACCGCTGGATCCGTGGTTCAAATCCCGGTCACTCCATGTGAGATCTGTGCTGGACAAAACGGAGGCAGGCAGGTTTTTCTCCGGGTACTCCGGTTTTCCCTGTCAAAAATTTCATTCCAGCAACACTCTCCACTATCATTTCCTTTAATCTGTCACTCATTTAATCATTGCCCCAGAGGAGTGCGTCAGGCCTCGGCAGCCGGCACAGTTCATATCCTCGCCGCTGGATGGGGGCTTCATTCATTCCATTCCTGACCCGGTCGGAGACTGGAAGCAGGCTGTGGATTTTCATTTTCAGATCCCTCCTGCGGCGCTCACAAGCGACCGATCGTGACAAATGAGCATTCAAATGAAAGAGAATAGACATTAGCAGTGACGAATTGCACTCTAATTTCATAAATATCTATAATTTCTTAAAAAAAAAGACTTTTAAAAATGTATGAAGCGTACGATTTGCTGATACTGTTGCTGTAGGAAAATACGCTCCATAATTGCTCTCCACTTCACATTTTGGCCGCTGTGACGCCTGTTTCATGTCATTTTAACATTCTGAGGTCTTTCCTTTATCATTTTGCATGGATTTCAGAAACAGTAAATCAAAGGAATGAGTACTCATCGTATAATTTCACAAATATCGAATAACCGGTGAGTGTTATGATGATCCAATTTTCAGTGATTGCCTTCTTAAGTTAGTGAACGTAGAACTTGGAATTCTAACTGAAATGTAAATAGTGTTCCATAATAATTTGGTTGAAATAAAAACCTATTGAGGAGATTCCTCGCATGGGTTCGGTAGTTTAACTTAAATACGAGAATTAATGCGTGATTATCGTCGATGCATTTCACGAGGTTATTCAGGTTCCTAATTACGGCTCTCGCGCATGCGTAGACTAGGTTTCATCCTGGAAAAACATGGCGGACTGAACTACAAGCGTGCAGCACTGATCGTTGTTTGCGATGCTTCCTTGAGATTTTCTGGAACATACGAAGGCTGTTTTTTAAGTAAGGGCCGTTTATTTAAAAGAAAATAACCGAACATCTTATTTTTAAACCACATTTATTTCTAGGTTATACAAACCTTCCTCTATTTTTCTACATAGTTGCCTTGTTTATTTACGCACTTGTCATACCTTAAAACTAAGTTCTGAAATCCCTCTGCATAAAAGTTTGTCGCCTGCTCTGACAACCAAGAATTCACGGCTGTCTTCACTTTTTCATCGTCGGCGAAGCGCTTCCCACCGAGCTGACGTTTCAGCTGTGAAAAGAGGTTTCAGGGGTGGAATGGGATACCCATGTTTCATCTCCTGTGATGATTCGACTCAACATGTCATCCCCTTCTTGAGCATAACGAGTCAAAAAAGTGAGGGAACTGGCCAATCTCTTTCGTTTGTGGTCTTCTGTGAGGAGTCTGGGTACCCATCGAGAGCACAATTTCCTGAACTTTAGGTTTTCAGACACAATCGTATCTCACATGCGGCAGGCGAATCAACAGTCTTGAACATTGTAAAGATGCACAATTCAACGTACAGGTTAGCTACACGGCTGCAACTGACGCCTGCTTGTTCGCAAAGGATGCCGGGAGGTAGTGCACATGCTTGTTACGGCATGCGCACTAACTACGGGCTTTAAAAAAACGGCCCTTACTTAAAAAACAGCCCTCGTAATTATAAAGGAAGGGAAATACAGAAGACCTTATTCATGGCAAAAGCTTAAAATGATATGAACAAAGTATTTAAGAGAACTGGCAATTGTGTGAATACATTGTTTAATCAGCCTCATAGGAAGCGCTCTGCCAGTTGTCTTCGGAACGTAAGCGGTTGCATTGTAGACTATGAATTCATTTTCCAGAGCTGGAAGGAGCTTGAATCCCAATTCGGATATGCTTCTTTTTTAAAAATTTCCGTATTCTTCTTTCTCGGTATTAAACATGGATGATCTTTTATAATTTCATTGTCATAAACATATTTTATTTTAATATGGTTGAAATTTCGTGTGAAACTCGGAAATAAACCACCATTGAGGGATACATGAGGTCGAGTTCGGCTGATTCCCTCCACTTTAACGATGCTTTAAAGAGTTGAGTGGCCAGATTTGGCCATTTAACGTAATTATTTGTTAGTGGTAAGTTAACGAGCGATTCTGATTGGTGAAATGCTCGTGCAAAGTTAAATAACCTTTAATGGTGAATTAAGAGATAATTGTCGTTGATGGAAACGGTCCTTAATATAACTGCTGAGGTGCACATTGTCCTCAACCTGTCTTCCAGCTACAGACAGAACTACACAGTCCAGGTGCCCTACACAATCGAGTCGATATTGTAATTTCCATGTCACACCTAAACAACGTAATTGAACTGCATTTTCACCCCAACTTCGGAATAAAGACATATTTTATGTCTGGGGAACAAATTAGAAATTCGAGTTATCGAAATATTCAAATATATCTTCCTATAGCAAGAATATTAATTATTATTTTACTAACGTTAATTGTAGCAGGAATAATAACCTCAACTTTCTGATTCTCTTATAGGCTATTCTATTTCGTGTATTTCTCGGATGAATATTAGTTTTATTTATTTAAATTATCACTTTGTCTTTAGCATCCAATGAACATTTTTCTATTCCCACTAAATCCTTAATTATAATAATAATAGTTAAAACTCAGCAATTTTTCTAGATTTGTGCTGTGTCTTGTGTAGGGTTTCGCCTAGGACACCGAACTGGCTCATCGGCGGGCTCTTGGTGTCCCTGCCCGGATCCCCACAGGAGTAGCGAACTGTGCGCTACCTCCCTTCTATGAAGCGGACCTGCGCCTCTTTACTGCGAGAACTAACAGCTCAAGCAGCCATAACGCCCCTATGAAGGCTTCCAAAAAGATGCTATATTGGCTTTCACGGCCAAGACACAAGACATGGCTCAAACCTAGAAAAATTGCTGAGTTTTAATTCCCTGCCCGTGAAAGCCAATATACCAATAATAATTGGGGGCGTGGTGGCTCAGGGGTCTAGCTGTATGCCTCTCACCAAGGCGGTCCGGGTTCGATTCCCGGTCAATGCATGTGAGATTTTCGAAGTGAAATGCCATGTCCTATGGTTCGGATTCCACGTAAAAAGGAGGTCCCGTGGCTCATGATCTCAAGATTAACGGTCACGTTAAACTACAAGCTTCCTTCCTTCCTTCCTTATACCAATAATAATAATAATAATAATAATAATAATAATAATAGTAATAATAATAATAGAGACCTAGTACTGAACTCTATCACAAAACCATTACCATAACAGACGAAATTAGAAAACGCAAAGCCAAATTTTACACTCATATCCACAGGATGGCCACCTCCAGATTGCCCAAGAAACTTCTCGGTATCATAACACAGAGCAAATGCGGCACAGAATGGCTTGAAGAGGTACAGAGAGACTTGCAAGTAATCAGTATGCAACATTTCGAAGACCGAACTGAGTGACAGACGAAAATTGCGAATGTTAAGTTCGAACCAAGATCATTACGACAACCTGGGAAAAAATGGACGGATGAGAGGAAGAGGGAACATTCCGTGAGAATGAAGAGATTTTGGGAGGAGCGGAGGAGACACACCTCCAAATGATAGCATGTTATCAAGTTTAATCGCTCTCCTGTAAGGGAATTTTCGCTTAAATAAATAATAATAATAATAATAATCTCTTTTATTATTTTGCTTTCATTAATTAGAGACTTAACCATAAGAAATGTATTAAGATATAATGAAGAAATAAATACCATTAATATTGAACAAAGGGTGTTTAGAACAAGAAATCAATATCCCTAAATGCCTGGCTAAGACACTATCCCACAGTCATCCGCCCGGAGGCATTACATGCTGCGGAATGCCTTGTAATGCATAGGAAAGGACTCATCGAAAAACTGGAATTAAAGGAAAGAAAGAAAGATCCTAAGAAAAATCTTGGGCCCAGTAAAAGAAAATGGTGAATACAGGAGACGGCACAATCACGAGTTCTACGCACGTGTGAAAATATAACTGATGTGATGAGGAAAAGATGAATTTCAATTTATGGCCACATGACACGAATGAGCTCTGTGAGATTAATAAACAGGATCTTTACCTACTTTCTAGAGAAGAAAACTAAGGTGGCTTGGTTCACTGAGGTAGGCAGAGATTTACAAGAAATTTAGAATTTTATATGACGATGTGCTGGAGAGTGTGTCACTTAAGATGAAACTAAGAACTCACCGGAGTTTCCTAGAAAAGCGTAACCTTAAAACAGGCATGAAGTGGACGGAAGAAAGGAAGCAACAACATTAAGAATTCCTGCGACAGTACTTGGCGAATATTAAAGCTCGATGCAGACACCAGTTGAAATAACGTCGTCCTTCGTTGGCCGAAACAGCCATCCCCGTGGCGTTGGGGTAGCGCACCTGCCTATCATCCGGAGGCCCCGGGTTCGATTCCCGGCTCCGTCAGGGATTTTAGAAACTGACGTGAGGGCTGGAACGGGGTGCACTCAGCCTCGTGAGGACAATTTAGTAGCTGTCTGACAGTGAGGCAGCGCCCGATCACGAAAACCAAGATTAATGGCCGAGGGAACCCGATGCGCTGATCACGCGTCACCCCAATATCTGCAGACCAAATGGCTGGGCAGCGGTCGCTTGGTAGGCCTAGGCCCTTCATGGGATGTAGTGCCAGAGGTTATTATATTATTATTAGTTGGCCGAAACGCAACAACAAGAAAAAGAAGAAGAACTGCGAATTGTAGAAAATACATGACATATAAATTGTGTAATACTTTGTCGGGAAATTAAAATTACTTCGAGATATCGAAGTTTGGTTGGTTCCTCAGTTTACTGGCTACGAAAACGAGGTCATGTAGCCCCGTGTACTTTGGGTGTGAGTGTAGAATCTGTCTGATAACCGGTGTTAATAATTGTGATGGCTGTATTAGTGTGTGTTATCTGTTTCTAATTCGAATAAGGACTGCAGACATTCGATTTCAAGTAGTTCCAACTTTTGCTACCAAACGCCACCGTCAACGACCAACTAGTTCTGATCTTTGTTTCTAGATGCCACCGCAGTCGGCTCCTGGCGACGAACGTTGGAACCTACGAGCGTTAGTCAAATATAACCTATAATTTAGCTTCACACAAGTGTAATTAGTGGGAAGTCCTTCATGTCATAAATCTATGACATGGGACCGCCCTCCGAAGGAAGGCATACTGAGGGATTTTTAACGCTCTTAAAAAATCGACGACTTCGGCCGGGTGTGAACCCGCGATCTTGGGCATAGAAGCTCAGCATGCTACCAACTACACCACCGAAGCCGCCGATATCGAAGTTTGACTGTGTTTGAAATTAAACATACTGTAAATTTGAAAAATAAACGTCTCTTCCAGTTCCAGCAAAAAAAATTGTCGTGCATGCAACGTTCTTATTTTTTTTTGGTCAATTTTACCCTCCAGGTTGGTGGTTCCCACGGACTCAGCGAGGGAACTCACCACTACCGCCTTTCCAGGCAGTGCCCTAGAGCTGAGGACACTTGGTCGGATTGGATACAGCTGGGGAGATGTGATCAGCACTTCGCCCAGGCGGCCCTAACATGCAAAGCGAACAGGGGCCTCATTAGGGATGGGAAGGGATGGGAAGATTGGGATGGATAGGCAAGGAAGAGGGAAGGAGGCGGCCGTGGCCTTACATGAGGTACCATCCCGGCATTTGCTCGAAGACGAAGTGGGGAAACCACGGAAAACCACTTCGAGGATGGCTGAGGTGGGAATCGAACCCCCTCTACTAATTTGGACCACCCGAGGCTGCGTAGACCCCGTTCCAGTCCTCATACCACTTTTCAAATTTCGTGGCAGAGCCGGGAACCGAACCCAGGACCTCCAAGGCTGCAGCTAACCATGCTGACCGCTACGCTACGGAGGCAACATGCAACGTTCTGTTGGGGAATTATTCAACCGTGTTTAAGATAACTTAACTTAGCCCCGGGCTGGATTCTTGTTGGCACAGTTTGCGAATATTCAAATACCGTTTTTAAAATCACACCTCATCTCTTAGAGCCAACTGAAGGTTAGATAAATATTTCAACTTAACGGCACTTTTTCTCGAGTTCATTGGAGAAAAAAAAGTTTCTTTTTGTTTGTTGGCAAGAAACCGTGTTACCACACTCTCAGACAATAAAAAATGAAGAGCTCATTGACAAATGGAATCTTACAGCTATTAGGACGAATAATGTATAGAACCGGGGCAAATTCTGCGGCCTGAAATTCATTCTCTTTGATGAAAAATATACAGTTTATACCAGGTGATTAAGCTGCCCTTAATACTATTGTTTTATGCAGGCCAACTAACACGCGTGTTGTCAGGATGGTCGATATGTCTTTGCTTGCATCCCGTATGGTACTAATGCACTGCAAGCAAATCCCGCAAACACCATTATTATTTCCCCCGTATTAGTCTGTAGTAGCCGGCCCCGTGGTGTTGGGGTAGCGTGCCTGCATCTCACCCGGAGGCCCCGGGTTCGATTCCCGGCTCCGTCAGGATTTTTAGAAACTGACGTGAGGGCTGGAACGGGGTGCCGTCAGCCTCATGAGGACAATTGAGTAGCTGTCTGACAGCGAGACAGTGCCCCGGTCACGAAAACCAAGATTAACGGCCGAGGGGACCCGACGCGCTGACCACGCGTCACCCCAATATCTGCAGGCCAAATGGCTGAGCAGCGGTCGCTTGGTAGGCCAAGGCCCTTGTAGTGCCAGGGGTTATTATTATTATTATTATTATTATTATTATTATTATTAGAACCTGGAAATGTTTGGCTTTTGCTGATGATCTTGCCCTCTTAGCCCAAAGCCGAGATGATGCCCAAAAAATGCTGGATACTCTGCACGAAATCGCTGAGAAAACGGGTCTTAAAATCTCCTATGAAAAGACAGAATACATGGAATACAGACACCTTGGAGAGAGACACATAAAAGTTAAACATGGGACTGTCAAAAGAACTGAGAATTTTAAATATCTAGATGAATGGATAGAACCCAATGGGCTGGATAAAGAAACAAATAGGACAAGAGCTAGAAAATTGGATTTGGCTTATAGGTTAACCCAAAACAGATACTGTACAACAAACGAGCAATATCCTACAAGGCAAAACTCAGACACTATAGCACAGTAGTAAAGCCAGAGGGTCTGTACGCTTCGGAGTGCTTGACACTGAATAAAAAAGGGGATCTTCAGGAACTGGAAAAAAGGAGAGGAAAATTTTGCGGAAACATTTAGGACCACAGAAAACTGCTGACGGGACATGGAAGAACAGAAAGAATGATGGCCTCTATAAACACACTGAAAAATTTACTGTCACAATGCGGAAGCGAAAGTTGAATTTCTACGGACATTTGGTGAGAATGGACGAGAACCGACTGACTAAGAGGATATTCAAGTATATTACAGAGCTGAAGGCTACAACTAAGTGGGTAGAAGAGGTTAACAGAGACGCTAAGGAAAGTGGACTCACAGTGGATGTGATCCACAACAGAAAAGAGTTTAGAAACCGAATTGACAACATCAAGATGTTCGAGGAGAAAACACCTAAAATTAGAGCCAAACTGGTAATATCCGACGAGGAGCGAAAGATCAGAAGTGAACGAATGAAGAGGTTTTGGGAAGAGAAGAGGAGATTAACCAGAAAGCCTTAGGTTCCATGTGGTCCACAGGCGGCCAAATTCGGAAGAAAAAAAATAATCATAATACCACCACCTGAACACACAAAATTTACTCCCAATAATCATCATCATCTGCCAGTCAAGTGTTAGGCCAGGTGGCCTGTTACGGTCTCATTCCATCTTTTAGCTGGACGTCCAATAGACCGAACCCCCTTTGGTTGGTATCGTAAAATCTGCTTTGGGACCCGTTCCCTAGGCATTCTGTTGAAGTGGTCTCTCCAGTTCTTCCTATAGGTTCCTATGTAGTTTAATACAGGTTCTGTCTTCAGTTCTTTCATCACGTCCTCATCCCATTTGTGGTCCCAACGTGTGTATCCTGCTGTGCGTCTCATAAACTTCATCTCAGCAGCAGTGATCCTAGTTTCATCCCGTTTTCGGATTGTCCACGCTTCACTTCCATATGTAAGGACAGGTCTAACTAGTGTTCTGTAGACTCGTAGGCTTGTGTCATATTATTACTCCTTGCTCTGGGCGCTCCGAGTGAAATGTGTCGTCTGGCTGAACTAGACGAAGAACTTAAAGCAGTTACAAGCTATCCGCAAGGAGCGCTACTAATGTGAGGAGATCGGCAAGCGTCGGCAGTGTCCGCAATCGATCGCTGCAAGCTTCTACCTGTGCGCCATCTCTTGGAGGCAAAGTATGTTGTCTGGCGAAGACATAACATATCTCTTGGGGGAACACTGATTCCACAATTGATCATTTACACAATTACATACGAGAATTATTTTCATACTCTTTGATGGAAAAAAAATATTTCCTTTAACTTACAAGCCATCAATAGACTTTGCATGAAACGATTCAAACGCAAAAAGAAAAAAAAATGTAAATACCTGTAGATGAGATGAAAAGATCTCCATATATAATAAAAGGAAACGATGGTTTCAAGCAAAGTTAAACCAACATGATTAATAATGTGGCTATCTTATGAGAATTCTTGTGAGATAGCTCGGCAATTTTTGTAGTTGCTCCGTCCTAATAGGAGAGCAACATCGTTAATTACAAACATATCACAAATAACTAGTGATGGTCATTTCTGCTGTTTTAGGAAAACGCCAACGAACTGTCCGTTTATTGAAAACAACAGGTTTTAAAATTCGTTCACAAGACAGTACGGCAGAAGCTGATTAACCAACGCAGTAATGTTTTCGCAAACAGTTTGAAGACAACCGGTCATTCGTTGACACTTCATAACGGGACTCGGTGATAGACGAGTGAGTCACACGCACAAGAGCCGTGAGATAGGAAATATATTTCTCCACCTTTCACTGTAACATGATTCGTTGCGTAATATCTACACAGTAGGCACTGAGGCTGGCTGCGTGGCTCAGCGGTAACGTTCTCGCATGCTAAGCCCCAGGTAGCAGGATCGAATCCTGGCGCAGCCAATTGGCGTTTGAGGGTGCACAAATGCGAGGGAGCCTTGTCAGTAGATTTACTGGCACGTTAAAGATCCCCTTTGGGGCAAAATTCCGGCACCCCGGCGTCTCTAAAAGCCAGAGTAGTTAAAAGGGACGTAAAAGTAACATTATTATTATTATTATTATTATTATTAGACACTGACAGGCAACACAAGCTGATGGCTGACAAAATACTTGTATGAAGGCTACACGGGTAGAACGGGAAGATGAGTGAGACTCCACTCTTAGGCAAAGTCAATGCAATCAAATTAGTTATTGTTGTTTTAAGGGGCGGAACTACGAGGTCATCTGCCCCTCTCAACACAGATTAAAGTATACAAAAAAGTACACGGGGCTACATGACCGCGTTGTCGCAGCCAGGAATTAATTTAAATTCTCACATGAAACTTGGAATTAAATACATTTCTCAGAATGCTAAAGGTGTCTCTCAGACACCACGCGACCTTCTATGCATGGGCGCCCATAGGCTTTTTTCCAGGGGGGAGAGTCATATTTTTCATTTAATTACCTAGCTGTCACTAGGACAAATCGCCCCCCGCAATTTTCGTTTCATTTCTTACTTGCTTCGTGATATTCGTTATTTGGCTGCTCTGAAACCGTTGGGTACATTATCTTTATGGCATGAATGGGAAGAATAGTTGTTTTATTTTAGTTCAGAGTTTTTGTCCTTAGAAGTTCGCTTTTCTTTGTGAATCATCGTCATAATGTTCATTTCTTTAGTGGTATCACCTTGTATCGACAAAAATAAAATTAAAGCAGTTCATTAAAAAGGTAATGTTAAATGTTAATCCAGTTCGCCGATTTTCTAAATAACTGCAGATATTTTCAAATAATTCCAAATTACTCTAAGTTAAATAAAATTGTGGAATTATGAGTTAACTATCAGTAACTTCAATTTTTGTAATAGGGGCCTTGTGGCGCAGCGGTCAAGCTGTTGGCCTCTCGCCAACAAGCATTCCCGGTCAATGCGTGTGAGATTTTCGAAGTGAAATGCCATGTCCTGTGGTTCGGATTCTACGTAAAAAGGCGGTCCCGTGGCTCATAATCACAAGATTCACGGTCACGTTAAACTACAATCTTCCTTCCTTCAATTTATGTAATAAACTGGTGTGAAAATTAAGAATGTAAATATTCTCGGAAATCCACCCCCTACCTCTCCCCAACCCCCGAACCCCTGCGGGCGGGCGCCAATGCTGCTATGCGAGAGCTTTAGGGAGATTTAAGAACACCGATGAATCATCCGCCAACAGCTCGCAAACAGCAATAAGCGAAAACGTTGAAGAAGAACAGTTTGGCTGAGAACTGCTTTTCCCAACAGCTCTTGTATCCTGGCTGCTAATAATACGGGACGGGGACAAACGGTTGATTTGACAGAGAGGGGATGGGAGTGGTTAACTGTCGAATAATGACGACCTCAGCCGAATAGCTCCGGCGAAGCTATTCATTCAAGGTTACAGCAGTACCAGTGAGTAGCAAACAGTGCAAGACAAACAGTGGATTCGTTCCAACCAATCGTAATAGACTGAAGGAAAACTGTTTGGTGTAACATTAAAAAAACAGTTCGTTCGTTTTTCATCGGACAACTGTTTTCTCCAAACAGTTGGGCGATTTTCTGTCCATCACTACAAATAACGTTGATACTTATCTCGGTTCGTTAATCAGTGTGACTGAGGGAGGCCTACTTATTATTGTCATTACTGGTTGTTTGGGCGTGGCGGCCGTTTCCTTAAGTTGGGAACCATCCCAGCATTTGCCTGGAGTAGGAGTGGGACACCACAGAAAACCACTACCAGGTTGGCTAAGGCGGGAATCGACTCACCTCTTCTCAGTTCTGTTTCACGAGGCCGAGTGCACGTCGTAGGGCGGGCATCAATTCCGCTCGGAAATTCCAGTCAGGTAGCCAGGGTTACCTCAATTCCACTCGGTCCTCAAAGGGACCCAAAAATAAGTTCCTCAACTCCGCTCAGACTTTGACAAGGGGTCGGCAAAGGTGTTATCTCCAATGACGTAAACAAATGCCATAACCCTCCTGCTCGCATACCATGTGTCGGGTCCATGGAGGAAAGAAAGGAAGGAGATGCCTTCGCTGCGCTGCCTAGCGCAAGCTGCTGAAGCCAAACGGCTCGCCCACTTTGGTTGCAAGAAAATGGCTGTCCCTATGCTTAAAGCCGTAAACCACTCCAACTTGTAATGGATTTTAGTGACATAAAACTGCAATGACAAGTCAAGATTTTTTCTTGGATAGGCAGAATACACTCTGTACATCACGGTACTTGGCACAAATAAGCTGCGTTATCGTTTTAAAAGCTTATTTAAATATAAATATGAGAGCCCCTTTGCGAGGCTAGTTTTGTAAGGAAGACGCGGCAAAACGTAATAATACGCTGAAACACTGATTAAATTGAATACAGGTGTCTGAAGGTGCGAGTTATACCAAAGAAGGAACATCTTGGGAATTAATGATGCCGAACTAATTACGGTATTTACACCAAATTGAGTTTTATGTTCTTATTGGTGTTGAGGCGTTCATCAATTTTTAGGCCTAATTTCGAGCACAGCCACTTTCACTCATTGGTCGTACACATTTTGATATTCAAGAATACGAACCTCAAAATTAATAAACAGAACAATTAAAAAAGGACGCATATTTGCACAAAAATACGTTTTGGTACCGTACGGTATTTTCTTGGTGGGGGGTAGAAACATGACGATTAGCCTCGAATTGATTAATTACGTAGGCCTACCGTAATTATTGACCGACAGCCGTTTGATAATTTGGCATTTCCAGAGGAATGATTTTTATTTTTTTGGTATATAGGGTAGGCCTACACATGCTGAGATTAGAATTGAAGAGTTTTTTTTTTAAATAACGTATCACTACTGTTATTACGTTTCCAACGTTGCATAACCGGAGCGCGATAAAAACCAGGGCCAAAATAAGGTTTAGCCATGCACAATGCCTCATGCAAGTCACAGAATACGAGTTAAGGTTACGCCCAACTTGGTTGCAGCGCTTGGCTTCACTCACACGAGCTCAGGGCATCTCCTCTTTCTCTTTCCTCCATGGTCGGGTCAAACTCCTTATGCAGCGCATGAGTGAATTCTTGAATGCAGCTGATATCGAAAGTATTTTTAGGTACAAATTATACACCAATTATTATCTAAATTTAATTTAATAATGTCTGACTAGGTTAAAAACATACAAACATACAAACATTTAATTATGCACATGCTAAAAACAATGTATAAAATTTGTAGAAAAAATAGAAAACTTCGCAGACTTATTTAAAAGAATATTTTGATTAATTTTAAATCACTCGTATTTTTTGCCATGTAAGTTATAATGTGCCACACACTTTATACCTGATTTAACGAATGAGCGGACTTGACATCTGAGCGGTTGACCAATGGCACAACAATGTCTTGAGAACACCGCCACGCCATCGGTCAAACGCTCTGAAGTCATGTCCGCTCATTCGTTAAATCAAAATGCGCTGCAGAAGGTGTTTGACCCGGCCCTTGGTATGCGAGCAGGAGGGTTATGACATTTGTTTACGTCATTGGGGATAACCCCTTTGCCTACCTCTTATCAAAGCTTGAGCGGAGTTGAGGAACTTATTTTTGGGTCCCTTGGAGGACCGAGTGGAATTAAGGAAAATCGAGCGGAATTGATGTTCGACCACGTCGTAACAGCCCCCAAACCAGAATAAAATATCTTAGCAGAGCAAGGAATCGAAGTCAGACCTCCAGGTGACAGCCAAAAATGTTAGCCGCTACACCAAAAGTTGGTCAATCGTAAACCTAATAACCGAGTCGAACATTCTGTTAATGTTATAGACTGTTTCTTTTAACTTCTGTGTCAATAGAGACTCCGGGGTGCCAGAATTTCGCCCTGGAGGGGTTCTGAGTAAATCTACCAACACGAGGTTGTCACATTAAAAATAGTGACAGTCATCTGAAAGACTAGACTTTGTATCATTTTAAATGCTACAAGTGCTGAAAAATGCTAGAAAGGCTGGAGGCTTCTCGCTTCGATCGAAGCCAAAGACTCTTGACATGTTAGAAAATTATCTGCATAATACTTATCTTGCTTATCTTGTTTCAAATTACTCGCGAACGACAAGTGCAAACCAAGGGCAAAGCAAGGTCCAGCGCGCGGGATGCCGTCACGCTCACCAGAGGGCGTGGGGACGTGCCCCTTCCATCCAGTCTAAAAACACTTATAGTGGGGGATGTATTGAAGATAGAGATATGCTATCGCGGACTTTTTTTTTTTTTTTGTAGAACTTTTCATGGTGACCAATTCTTACGCTCATAGTATATTGATATTTTTAACGGTTTGCCCAGCGTAAGCTTAAGAAGCGCACGGACGCCAAGTTTGTTTGCAACTTTTTCACTGAAATCGTTACTGCTCGGCTTCCTTTGATCATACATAAATTATTTTCTACAGAATCTTTCCTCGAGATATCCTTTACAGAATGGTGAAAACCGCATCAAAATCCATCCAGTGGTTCTCGAGATAACCCGTGGCATCCAAGAATCTAGGATGTTTGTCTTATACTAACGAAGTAGAAATTGTCGGGGGAACACATGCACCAAGCGGTACTATGACGTCACACACCTCAGTGCATCTGAGTACATTTCGTCCCGTCACCGTAACGTAACGCCAGACCCCAGCGTAACGACGAAGTCGACAAGATCATTTAAAATGATAAAAAGTTGTAAAATACAACTCAACAAACAAATACAATTTTCTATTATGGCCTATGGAGTATGAATGGCAAATATCTAGTCTAAATATTTGTCAATTTACTAAGCAAAAAGGTATTTTTTTGTACTTTTTTTTTTACAAATTGATAATTTATTTCTCATATCGTATTGTGGAATTCTCAGTTTTGCCTCACAAGGCTGAGTATACCCCGTACCAGAATTTCTTAAGCCCTAACCCCCACCCCCGCAGGTATGCCACTGCAAATGTAACATTTTTATAAAGTCCTTCATCGTGGTTGATGACTATTGTGGTTCAATAAAACAAACATGATATGAATAAATAATATACACTGTGGTGTGACCTTACCTGTGATAGTGTAATATAATAAGTTGTTGAGCGCCAGATCCCTATTTAAGACAGTGAATCGAAATTTATTGATTTAACCTCGGCTATCAGCAGTAGAGTCGAGAACCACTTACCCGGGCCGTAGTGAGACAAAGTCATCTAACCAATCCAGTATTTAATCAAGGAGTATGATTGCCCTAAAGTACCAACTACAATGAAAGAAATAGGCATTACGTTGAAGAGAATGAATTTATTAAATGCAAAAACAAAATATTAATAAAACAGAATAGTGATAGTCACACAATTGAATTTAAAATTACTCAATGCGGCAATTAATTATTTAAAAGAAAATGAATATTAAAATGAATTGAAAGTTAAATGAAGTTAAATTATAATAGAGACGATAGTTTTATTGAATTGTTGGCTCACCCAGTCGAAGATTCGTCATATTTAAGAAATGATCGATGATCTCGATGTTACGTCGCTTATGTTTAAAAAAATGATGTGATATCTCATTTACTATGAAATATCCTCATTAAGTACGTTGCCATCTGTAGAAAGACTCTTGATCAGGGATATAACCCATTATGTATTGATATAGATGTCGGCAAGACATCGTTCAGTGTCGACTCTCGGTGCTCAGTCCATTAGGACCCAGAAAGAAAGGTTACAACTTCCTTCCTTCATTGATAGCTATAGATCAATGCGTCTTTTGTCGGAGTCGCAGGTACCAATGACTTCCTTGTCACGTGGTCTACGACGGTCTCCCCCTCCAGTAAGCTTCCCTTTCTTCAGTGTTCATTCTCTCACGAGGGTTAATTGCACCACAATTTGTAATCTTAGACGCGTACGTACCGTAGAAAATGGCGTGTTGGTTACACCATAGTGGGTGTCTTAACATCTCAGGAAAATGACGCAGTTTGCCGTGGTGAAATTCTTACTACGTCGTTCAGTTTGTGACGCACAGGGTTAGTCCATATCGCCAGTCTTGTTGCAATATATAATACTTCGTCTCTTTACAAATAATTGTTAATAAAAATATTTCTGACTATAATAATAAAAACCGCTTACAATTATCTGATATAAAAATCATCTCATGGATGTACTAATTAATAATAATAATAACATGATAAATGAATAACCCTTTAAATATAATAGGTATGGGATCGAATCGTTACAATCGCCCCTGATATAAATAATTTAAAATAAAATGTAACATTATTTATATCACTACACATCCTACACAAATGAATACAAATTTAAATATTAATATCCCCATAACGACAACATACAAATAATACCCTTCAACAATACATAAAAATATACAAGAACATACTCTTTTCACTTTACATATTTGTACTATCATTTCTCATTCTTCCAAATGTTCATAATGTTCATTCTTCTTTATATATGTTGTAAAAAAAATATACATATAAAATGCCCTTCACTTTTATTTTTGACATATATGTCAACGCTGCACTCGTTTATATTTCGGTGATCGTATGCATGACATACAATTTTGGCTTCATCTCTTTTGAACGTAGTTTTTGTATATCAGTCTGGCGTAGAAGTACATTGTTGTAATACCAGCTGATTAACCCATAATAACTATTACAGCACACGATAATAGGATGCAAACAATACAATATTCCTTTCGTCTTTATAAAGGGATTACTCAAATGCAGTAAAATTTCAATAATTGAAGAAAAAAATAACTTAGCAAGATACCTAAGGCAATTCCTATTTCAGTGCATATGTCATACATGTAAATATTTCCCCAAATACATAATGACATCGAAATACCTCAAAGCAGTTATTAAACAGTTCATTTAAATATCCAAGTTACTACTCACCTGCCTTCGTGGCTTAATTCTTTCTTAGGCCACGGCCGCCTCCTTCCAAATTAATACTTCCTAAGTCTCCACGACTTCTTAACTTCTCATAAAACCATAATTCCTCTTTACTACTTCTCGAAAACAATAACTTGGATTTTCAAAATCACCAATAAACATAAAATCTGACTTCTCGTTCACTTTATAAAATTTAACTTAGCGTCAAGATATAACTTTACCGTAACGTCATTCCTTACTTACCATAACAAAATGATTAAGACTTGGACAAAATACTACTCAATACCTGAATTACGTATATCACTAAACTATTTCACAAAAACACATGACAAACTCCTCGGAATAAATATTTCGTTCCACCAAATATTAATGCTCTTATACTTTAAATTTAGTCTATTCATGATTTGACTTTTTGCTGAATACCTTAAAAAAACCATAGTTTTCTCTCAAAACTTTTAATTAAGTACCGTGTCCTCCAAACACCACTTCCTACTTGTTCTGACCGCCTGGACTATAGCTCACTCTTGCTATACCAGAATCTCTCAAAACTCATCGTGACATCACACGTCACATACAAAAACCTCCCCTATTCGTGGTATAATCCCACTTCTTCTTACTGTTACAGGTCACCTCTTACTGACCAATAACACACTAAATTTCAGCTAAAAAATCTTACATGCTTCGACTAATTCCTTGGAATAATAACATCACACTTTGCTTTCCTAACTATTGTCTTCCTAAAATAATGACAGTGTTCCAGTTGATAGTCAATAACACCGACACTCTTAATTAGCAAATATTCTCCCATAATCACTTCATAAAGCAAGTCCTGAGTTATAACACAGTTCAGATACTTTCTTCTCTATCAAATTAAACGCGTAAATTATACCTGCCTTTAATTGTAACTTCATTATTACCCCTTAGGTATACACTTATCTTACAAACTTACTCTTTTCCTCAAAATATTAAACTTCTCTTTACTAACTCCGTATGACATAAATAAAACTTTAATTTCCTGTCTACTAAAAAAAAAGATTTATCTTTAAATCCTCAAACGTCGAATTATAACAAATTCCTTTCAATATTAGTAAATATTATGTCAACCTTTTAATTATAATTATTATCTTTACTTTAACCTGTGTGTAGGACAACAATCTACCACATCATTAATTCGTTATTAATCATCAGTAACTTTTTACTACAAAGTGGTTTAGCTCAATAACAAGCCTTGTAATATCTTTAAAACCTGCGTAACTGTAACTCAAACTTGGACCATATTACCTTTGTAATCTCTTATTACCTTGTGTGCATACATCCATATATACTTAAAAAAAACTCCCAACATTAACTTCACGTAGTCCCGTAGACACCATAAAAAACTCATTGCTCAACGGAATATACATCGCTGACCTACTTCATCCTCCAAAAACTTCTTAAAACTCCATTTGGCATCTTACCAAAAACTTCCTCAAAAAACAACTTCATTTGGCATCTTACCAAAACTTAAAACCACATTGCTCAACGGCATTATACCTTCGTTGGCCTACTACTTCAAACTCACGTCCATTTACGTGAAAATACACACATACACACACACATATCTGTCACCAAGTAAGTTACCAGATGTCCTAATTAGTTACTACTTCCTCATTTCAACCCGATGTTGGTTAATTCATACAACGCATTACCATTAACAATTCTAAACCACTTATAAATTTCTCAACATATATCCACTGATAACCTCGCTGTCCTCAAAATGAAACTTCTTTATAAAATCAATTCTTAATTCTTCAACTCACTAGTTTTATTACCACTGTATCATCTTATCTTCACTCACTTTTGAATTAAATCTTTATTACCATTATATTCATAATTATGGTTGCCATAATAATTATTACTTTCTTTCGATTACTTACCTATGTAATAACCTTCCTACTTTTAAAATTTAATTCTTACTTCATCCAACTTACCTGCAGTTTAAGGACCTACATTCAACTTACCTGCATTGCTCAATAGCACGACAACCTCTGTCTTCAAAATTAAATAATTTTAGTCAATCTAAATCAATAAGCGTAGGCACTACGCGCCCCTTACCATCCTAACTTCACGACTGAATTAAAATTACACACAGCAGGTTCCTTATCTACCTCTGTTAAATCATATAAAACTTCATTACTTAATATTTAAGTCATACGGAACAGTAACTATCGGTAATATAAATTTACATAAATACGTTCACTGGCATTTCACCGTTCTTACCACATTCATCTTCAATTCTATCTTTAACTAGAATTCCACATAATTCCTTCCGTGTTACATTAGTTTCTACTTCCTCTGTACTACATTCATCCATAGTAACACAGTACTTCGGCTTTCCCCCTCTCACATCCCCAAGTCTGGCTAATTCAGTACGCCACTGCACGTCATATGCTTTCTTTCTCTCTCTCATCCTGATTTCTTTCTCCTCTAGCAACTTAATTCTCTTTTCTTTCATTTTACTTCTAAAATATCTACCTTTAGGTTTCATTTTCATTTCTCCGTTACTATCACTTAATGCTCTCTTTAGCCGTGGACTACTGCTTCTGCTCTTATCTATCTCTCTCCTCCTCTTAACCTGTTTACTAATTATGTTCTTCTGACTATGACTTAACGCACGCTTCTCTGCCACTAATAATTTCATATTAACTTCCTCTATCACAGGACTAAATTCTTCCCTAGTTTGCCTATCTAATTTATCTATGATTGTCTGCATCTTAATCTCTTGGGTGCTTAGTACTTTCTTTATCTTACCTACTTCTATCCCTATCTTTTCTCTCATCTTCTTCACTTCTTTTTCGCTACATTCTATAGTCTCTTCTACAGCTATCCTGCGTTCATCTAAAATCTCCTTCAACTCTACTATGCTTTCTCCTACTATCTCCTCTGACGCTAATCTATTTTCACCTAAAATCTCGTCTGACTCTAATCTGATTTCACCTAAAATCTCCGCTATTTGCCGTTCCTCACCTAAGATCTCCTCCGATTCCAATCTGCTTTCACCTACAATCTCCAATGACTCTAATCTACTTTCAATTACAGTCTCCACTAATTCCAATTTGCTTTCACCTAAAATCTCGTCTGACTCTAATCTGATTTCACCTAAAATCTCCGCTAATTCCAATTTGCTTTCACCTAAAATCTCGTCTGACTCCATTCTACTTTCAATTATAGTCTCCTTACAGGCTGTCTTTACTGATTCTACTGCAGTTTCCCCTAAAGTCTCTACCACCTGCCTAGTTTCCACTTCTACCAATTTGCTAAAACTTTCACCTTGAGTTGCTATTTTCTCTTCAATCACAGTTACTATTCTTTCCTGAATCCTACTTTCTGCTGCTTCTAATTTCTTATCTACTGTCTTAATAATATCTTTAGCCTTCATCTCTACCTCCTCCTTAATTTCACCTCTGATTTCCTGTTTCACCCCCTGAATACTCTCCTGTAGCATATCATACTTCATACTTAATTCTCTATTCATCGTTTCCACAATATCTAGTTTTACATTATTCTCTTCCAATTTCTGATTTATTTTACTCATATCCTCTCTCATCTTTTGATTACTCTTATCTAATTTCTCACCTAAATCTCTACTCAATTCCTTCCTACTTTCCAAATTATCTTTCTTACTCTCTTCCATATTTTTATTCATATCTTTATCTAATTTCTCAAATTTATCATTGAATTCCTTCCTACTTTCTAAATTATCTTTCTTACTCTCTTCCATATTTTTATTCATATCTTTATCTAATTTCTCAAATTTACCATTGAATTCCAAATAATTTCTTTTATTCTCTTCACTATTTTTATTCATATCTTTATCTAATTTCTCAAATTTATCATTGAATTCCTTCCTACTTTCTAAATTATCTTTCTTATTCTCTTCCATATTTTGATTTAGCCTACCAATATTTTCTTTCATCTCCCTACTATTTTTATTCATCTCCTGACTATTTTTATTCATCTCCCTCAAGATATCAGCTAATGAAATTTCATGGACCTCTAAGGACTTCTGTTTCTCCTGACTACCACTAGTCTCAGGATGTACCTCTGTATTCGTCTCGAGATTTTCCTCTGAATTCATGTCAGGGTTAACCTCAGGATTATTTTCAGGATTACTCTCAGGATTATTCTCAAGATTTACCTCCGACATCTTGGTATTATTCTCTACGCTCTCAACATCGCTACCGCTATCAACCTCCTTATAATTAACTTTCTTGACTGCATCCCTACTTCTCAACTGCCTCTGTTCCTCCTCCGACATCTCGAAGTACACCGTATAACAATTGCCCTTCCAAAATTTCACTTCACTTCACTGTCCCCCAAAAGCACTGACAATTTGCACTGAAATTATACACTCCTCTGACTAAATACCGAATGGTTTTCGTGCCCCACGTTGGGCGCCAAATGTAACATTTTTATAAAGTCCTTCATCGTGGTTGATGACTATTGTGGTTCAATAAAACAAACATGATATGAATAAATAATATACACTGTGGTGTGACCTTACCTGTGATAGTGTAATATAATAAGTTGTTGAGCGCCAGATCCCTATTTAAGACAGTGAATCGAAATTTATTGATTTAACCTCGGCTATCAGCAGTAGAGTCGAGAACCACTTACCCGGGCCGTAGTGAGACAAAGTCATCTAACCAATCCAGTATTTAATCAAGGAGTATGATTGCCCTAAAGTACCAACTACAATGAAAGAAATAGGCATTACGTTGAAGAGAATGAATTTATTAAATGCAAAAACAAAATATTAATAAAACAGAATAGTGATAGTCACACAATTGAATTTAAAATTACTCAATGCGGCAATTAATTATTTAAAAGAAAATGAATATTAAAATGAATTGAAAGTTAAATGAAGTTAAATTATAATAGAGACGATAGTTTTATTGAATTGTTGGCTCACCCAGTCGAAGATTCGTCATATTTAAGAAATGATCGATGATCTCGATGTTACGTCGCTTATGTTTAAAAAAATGATGTGATATCTCATTTACTATGAAATATCCTCATTAAGTACGTTGCCATCTGTAGAAAGACTCTTGATCAGGGATATAACCCATTATGTATTGATATAGATGTCGGCAAGACATCGTTCAGTGTCGACTCTCGGTGCTCAGTCCATTAGGACCCAGAAAGAAAGGTTACAACTTCCTTCCTTCATTGATAGCTATAGATCAATGCGTCTTTTGTCGGAGTCGCAGGTACCAATGACTTCCTTGTCACGTGGTCTACGACGGTCTCCCCCTCCAGTAAGCTTCCCTTTCTTCAGTGTTCATTCTCTCACGAGGGTTAATTGCACCACAATTTGTAATCTTAGACGCGTACGTACCGTAGAAAATGGCGTGTTGGTTACACCATAGTGGGTGTCTTAACATCTCAGGAAAATGACGCAGTTTGCCGTGGTGAAATTCTTACTACGTCGTTCAGTTTGTGACGCACAGGGTTAGTCCATATCGCCAGTCTTGTTGCAATATATAATACTTCGTCTCTTTACAAATAATTGTTAATAAAAATATTTCTGACTATAATAATAAAAACCGCTTACAATTATCTGATATAAAAATCATCTCATGGATGTACTAATTAATAATAATAATAACATGATAAATGAATAACCCTTTAAATATAATAGGTATGGGATCGAATCGTTACACAAATACAGACATCACAGGTTATCAGACAAATTCTACACACACCCAAGTGATTCGTTTTTTTCTGTGAACGGCATGTTGAAAGTAACTCCTTCACTAGTTTAATAATTGGCGTGATATGATTCCACGGCCTCCATAAATCGTGTGGAAATCAGTTCCAAGTCCATCCTTGAAACCATGCCGTAACCTAATAATAATAATAATAGTAGCCAACTGGTCAGGAACAAGTCTTCAAAATTTAACACCGCTTAACTTAGGTGACTTCCACGCCAATGGTACAGTTCCACTCTCTCAAACCAGATGTAAGTTTCTTGGCATAGCTGGTAATCGAACCTGGGCTTCCGGGCTGTGAATCAACAATGCTAACCACTCACACTATGCGTAGGCTACATAATAATCTATCTATCTATCTATCTATCTATCTATCTATCTATCTATCTATCTATCTATCTATCTATCTATCTATCTATCGTATGGCTTTTAGTGCCGGGAGTGTCCGAGGACATTTCGGCTCGCCAGAGGTTGTAGCTGCTTCAAGCGGATACCCATAGGGTGAGCCGCAAATTCAATTAAATTTCAAGTAGTTCCAACTTTCGCTACCAGATGTCAATAATACCTAGTGGTGAACGTGGAACTTTGATAGAGCGTTACAACGAAATCTTACCTAGAAATTTAGCTCCACACAAGTTGAGTCTGTGGAAGGCTCTTTTACGTGCCATAAATCTGTGACATGGGACCGCCGGCTTTACTTCCCCTCCGAAGGAAGGCATACTGAAGGATTTTAACGCTCTTAAAAATCCGACGACTTTGGCCGGGTTTGAACCCGCTATCTTGGGCACAGCAGTTCAGCATGATACCAAGTATGCCACCGAAGCCGCTTACATAATAATAATAATAATAATAATAATAATAATACATGTTTTCTAGTACGGACCTGTAAATAAATAGAGAACAGCGGCAATTATTCCTTTTGAAATATACTTTTAGAAACCACGAAATTTCGGGAAAGTACAGAATCAAATTATCGACAATGATCAACCCGCGCCGACTTCGCCCGGGAACAGTTATGAATGCTTTACGTGATAAGCACTTCTTTTTTTCGATGTCAATGAACTACGACCTATATAGGTTTTACGTCTCGGCATGATGGGTTAAGATCACTGACTGGACTATTAATTATATTATCATGGAGATAAATGTACAACGAATTCTTGTCAGACGTAATTTAAGAATGGCGAGGTGCATGAAACACAAATCCCCCTTCCGTCCAATCTTAACTTGACTGTGTATTTTGCGGAACGAAACGTTCTCAGGCGAAATGAAGAAAAGCCGAGTTGCACTTCCAGGGAAACTCCAAACACAACCACTCTTCTCTGAAGTATTATCTCAACACGACCTGACAGTTTGCTGCTGGCTGTATCTGGGGGTAATAGGCTCACCCCTAGCTAGCTCGTAAACTATCGCCTCAGTAATTGAATGGAGATCGTTGGAAGAAATGAAAACGTAAAAACACTTAGAGTGGGCGTTGTATTGAAGATAGAGATATTCTCCCACGGACTATTTTGTATAACGTTTCATCCTGAACAATTCTTACCCTCATAGCATATTGATATTTTTAACGGTTTGTCCAGCGTAAGCTTAAAAGCGCATGGACGCCAGGTTTTCTTTTCGACACTTTAACTGAAATCGTTACTGGTTGGCTTACTTTGATCATAAATAAATTATTTTCTACAGAAACCTCCCTCGAGGTACCCTTTACAGAATGTTGAAAACCGCATCAAAATCTATCCAGTGGTTCTCGGGTTCTCGGGATTACCCGTGACATCCAGGAATCGGTGACTTTGTTTTATACTAAGTGGAGATGAAGCAGAACAGTTCCTAAAAGACATTGTTCTTAATATGTGATTATCCCTACTTCATTTTCACGGCCACTAAATCCCGGGAGGAACTTAATCGTCACCTCTGTCATTACATCACCAACCACTTCAATTTACATGTGCGATAACGAATCTGACTCAGAGTTAAAAGGTGCACATTAGCTCTCAGGATTACGGTAGGCCTTTGCCCTCCCCATTGTGGATGTGTGTGGCTAAAATGCGTATAACTCCATAATGCAATATACCATACGGTACTCAAGTTGACCGAACATGGCTGCTGGTTCCACGTGACCCGCTCAGCCAGTAACAAACGAGTCCCACTGTCGTCATTGTCTTAATAGAGCCACTGTGCTCGGTTTCAAGGGAGGACCACCCTTCCAATTCCCTCCCCAGATACACTCGGAATAGGCTATAACGTTGTTGTTAATGTCGTCTTATTTCAGGGCTTAGTCGTCGTGGTCACGTAGCCTCGTGTTCTTGGGTTTGTGTTTCTCTGATAACCTGTGTTATTATGGTGTTCCTGTAAGATAAATTGCCGAAATACCGTTTCCATAACCAAATTCTTCAATTCTAAATGTTTTTGAACTTAGAAATAATTTTAAACAAGTAGTTCCGTGAAGAACTATACAGCCTATTTTCATATATCCTACTTATGTTAATTGCCACTATCAACATACACAATTTCTGTTTGATTGCTGTAATAGATAATCGTAGATATTAAGAACCGACTAAATATTTCGGATGGTCGCCATGTTGGATTTTATATATGTAGGTCCTAGAGTTATGTACTGTTACATGCAGATTATTGTGAACGCGTAGAATTCAAACCTCAATCGCAAAATTAGGACACAAGAAAAAACAAGGAGATTTTAAAAATTTTCACAGCTGCCATCTTGAGGTTATGGAAACAATTGAAATAAATTAGATGCCAGTGGATTAACATTCGTATAAGGATTTACTGTACCAAGTTTCACTGCACTCGGATGGTTAAATTGCGAGAAACGTCCATGTGAATATTTATAATTCGCGTCACCGCCATGTTGGATTTGTGATCACCAGGTTATTTAAAGTCCTATAGGTGAACTTAAGTTCATAGACCCTATGAACATTAAAAAATGCAGTTTGATTGCTAAAATAGATTCGTAGATATTCAGTATCGTCTAAATATTTCGGATGGTCGCCATGTTGGATTGTTAAATGTATAGGCCATAGAGTCATGTACCATTAAAGGAAAATTATTGCGTAGGTTCATTATTCAAACTTTCACTTCGATCGCATGACTACATCACAAGAAATAAAAACTTAATTTTAAAATTCGCACTGCCGCCATCTTGAGGTTATGTAAACAATTGAACTAAATTAGATACCAGTGGATTACAATGTGTATAAATATTTCCTGTACCAGGTTTCAGTGCGCTTGGAACATTAAATCGCGAGAAAGGTCTATTTAAAATTTTCAAATTCGCTTGGCCGCCATGTTCGTTTTTTAGTTAACCGGTTTTTGAAAGTCTTATAGATGGACTTCCAGTAGTGCCCTTTATCTCCGTACAAAATTTTAGGGAGATACCGCTAATAGTTTCAGAGATATAGAATGCCGGTGAAATATTTCGCACATCCGCCATCTTGTGATTATGTAAACAATTGACCGAAGTTAGATGTCGGTGCATTACAATGTATATAAACATATACTGTACCAAGTTTCATTGCGTTTGGTTGGTCAAATCACGAGAAACGTCTATTTAAAAGTCGCAAATTCGCTTGGCCTCCATGTTGGTTTTGTAGTTACCAGGTTTTCAAAAGTCACATAAGTGAACTTATAGTAGTTCCCTCTATCACCATAGAAAATGTCAGGGTAATATCGGTAATAGTTTCGGAGATATTGAATGCTGGTGAAATATTTCGCACAGCCGCCATGTTGGATTGGTGAGTCGTAACAAAATTTGAAGGGTGCGGTCGAGGTCGCCGGGAATAGTGCTATGAACTTTCCGAGTTTCATTGAAATCGCTCCTGCCGTTTAGATTTTATTAGGGACACACACACACACGAATCACACACACACACTCACACACGCACACACACACGGACAAAAGGTGATCTCATAAGCCTATTTTTTCAAAATTGAAAATAGGCTAAAAAAAGACTTCAACAACTCAACACAATATTGCTGGTGTGATTCTACGAAATAAATCTTTCCTTACCAAAAACAATAAATAATCAAACGAACCCAAATTTGACTTTCCAAATAAGGTATCCTAATTCCATCCCCCCCCCCACCCGTAGGATCTAGTCATTTTATGAAACATTTATTGCAACAGTCTTATAAAAATATATTAAGATGTAAGTGATGTTGATACATTTTTAGCCTATTTTCAATTTTGAAAAAATAGGCTTATGAGATCACCTTTTGTCCGTGTGTGTGTGCGTGTGCGTGTGTGTGTGTGTGTGTGAGGTGTGTGTGTGTGTCCCTAATAAAATCTAAACGGCTGGAGTGATTTCAATGAAACTCGGTAAGTTCATAACGCTATTCCCGGCGACCTCGACCGTGCCCTTCAAATTTTGTTACGTCTCACCAATCCAACATGGCGGCTGTGTGAAATATTTCACTAGCATTCAATATCTCCGAAACTATTACAGATATCGCCCTGAAATTGTGTACTGTGATAAAGGGCACTACTAGAAGTTCACCTATGAGACTTTCAAAAACCTGGTGACTACAAAAGCAACATGGCGGCCAAGCGAATTTGAGAATTTTAAATAGACTTTTCTCGCGATTTAACTATCCAAACGTAATGAAACTTGGTACAGCAATTGTTTATACACATTGTAATGCACTGGAGTCTAATTTAGTTCAATTGCTTACATAACCTCAAAATGGCGGCTGTGCGAAATATTTCACTGACATTCTATATCTCCGAAACTATTACAGATATCACCCTGCAATTTTGTACGGTGATAACGGGTACTGATACAAGTTTACCTATGTATATTTCATAAACCTGTAAAGTACAAAACGAACATGGCGACCAAGCGAATTTGAAATATTTTAATAGACTTTTCTCGTGATGTTACTCTCTGAGCAACGTGGAATCTGGTGCAGTAAATGATTTTGCAGTTTGTAATGCACTGCCATCTAATTTAATTCAATTGTTTACATAACCTCAAGATGGCGGCTGTGCGAAATTTTAAAATTAAGTTTTTATTTCTTGTGTCGTAATCATGCGATCGAAGTGAAAGTTTGAATAATGAATCTAGGCAATAATTGTCCTTGAATGGTACATAACTCTATGGCCTATACATATAACAATCCTAAATGGCGAGCTTCCGAAATATTTAGACGGTTCTCAATATCTATGAATCTCTTACAGCAACCAAACTGAATTTTTTAATGTTCATAGAGACTATGAACATATGCTCACCTATAGGACTTTCAGTAACCTGGTGAGCACAAATCCAACATGGCGGCGACGCGAAGTATAAATATTTAAATGGACGTTTCTCGCGAATTAACTATCCGAGTGCCGTGAAACGTTGCACGTTAAATGCTTATACAAATGTTGATCCACTGGCATCTAATTTATTTCAATTGTTTGCATAATCACAAGATGGCTGCTGTGCGTAATTTTAAAATCTCGTTTTTACTTCTTGTGTTCTAATCATGCGATTGAAGTTTGTATACCACACGTACACGATAATCTTAATGTAATAGTACAAAAATAAAAATCCAACCTGGCGACCATCTGAAATATTTAGACGGTTCTCAATATCTACGAATCTGTTACAGCAATTAAACTGAAATTTTGTATGTAGATAGAGGCAATTAACATGAGTAGGATATATGAAAATAGGCTGTATAGTTCTTCACGGAACTACTTGTTACCCACAAGTTACCCTTCCAGACAAAAATCACAAAAAGCACAGAAAACCTTTTACAGGATGACTGAGGCTGGGATAGAGCACACATCTTCTTAATTTCTCCTCACGAGGCTGAGTGTACCCCGTTCCACCCCATAGACCAGAATTAAATTTGAGAAACGCAAAGGGGACGGATTTAGGTCATCAGTTATAACAAAAGTCGCGATGCGACAGCTCCTGATTAAAAGACTACAGCCGCACGGCGGTATTCAAGTAATACGCAATATTTAAGTAGTAATAATAATATCGTATGGCCTCGGGTGCCGAGTGCAAGCTTTGTTATTTGACACCCAGATGGCAGCTTGCATGTCGAATTTCGTCGTTCCTTGCAACGCTATGAAAGTCAAGGAGGTTCGATATCTAAGCTCCTTGACACTATAGCGCTTACCCAAATGATACTACTCTAATGAAGTCAGGGGCGTAACATTGACTGGCTGCAAAAAGTGCAGTTAAAGAAACATGACCATGGCATCAGATGCCATAAAAGGAGTCTGCAAAGACTTGAAAAATCACCCCCAGATAGGGTTAAACAAAGTAACCTCAAAATGACTACAGTCACGTTTAGCAGTGGACAGAAATTGGCGTCCTATGACGTCCATCAGGGTGCACCAGGGTTGAACAAAATATCAAGCCCAAGGGTGGCTCACAATCACTGTAAATAAATGACTTCTAATTAAACTAATTACATTCCCTACCTATGAAATGGCTGTCACTAAGTTCGGCTGATTCACAATCTACACTAATCTAACTATACCACCAATGACTAGAACAAAGAAGGGATGTACAAACTCACGATTTGAAGGAGCCCACACTTAGCTCTCTGTCCAACAACAAGGGTTGAACAAAAGCACCTCTGGCTTTCAGGATTGGCATCGTCCTCATTAGGACTTCCATCTTGGCTCTCCCAAAGACCAGGGTTCGGTCTGTCCCTGTAGTTGACCTCGTGAATGGACTGGACATGCCTAGGAAAGGCATCCTCGATTCCTTCCTTCTCGTTCGACGTTCTTGAAGTTCCATAATCTTGCTCGTCCCATCCGAGACATCTCCCTCATACCATAATGGTACTTAGCCCTTTATCTCCGACTCGGACATGGTGTTGAAAATGTCAGACACGTGGTCGGTAGTATTAGACTTGTAGTTCATTATTATATGAAAATTACAGTATTCTTCGTAGATATCACAGGCTTTAAACATATATGTGGTAACACAGCCTCTACACTTCGCAGATGTGGTTAACAAATGGCCATGCACTGATCTGCGATTCCACACGTGTACAGACGCTACTTTTTCTATCACGTGGCATCCGTGAAATGGGCGTCGTTTTATTATGGATAAATCCACCGTAGCAATTTATGTATAATGCATTTTTAGTATAACACTTGTCTAATGTATCAATATCACTGTTACCTGTATATTGTACAGCCTCCCAGGGGTATGCACCCCTTGGAGACCATCCCCCCATCATCTGCCTAAATCTCCTAACGGGCAACCCTTGGAAAGCCGGGCCAACATCCATAAACGTAGCAAGGACAGCTTGCCACTCTAGAAAGCAGCTCAGTCCTTGCACAATGGTTACACACAGCGACATACTATTAACTGGGACAGCAATGCCAAGACATTGCTGACAGCATAGCGCCGAAGAGTATAAGAAGGCGTCTTAATCAGGTCAAGGGATCTCTCCATTATCAGTGCTTCAACGTTACGGCCGAAGGCTACGCTGGTGTCATCAGAGGTGAGTCAGTCAGTCGTGTTCAGACATCCTACTTTTGTAACCTTTAACCCACAACTTGTACTTTACATTGTGAACATAATTACATTCCCTACAAGGGACTCATACTTCAGAATTACAGACCAATAAACACTTGGTCAACACACCACACTAGTCTTACTGTTTATACGCCTCTTTACATCCCAGCGCCCTTCCTTATTCCCGTCGCGGTTAGACGTGACAGACGGTAGTCTAATAGCGCTAGCTCAGATACCATTGTATTTCTCGAGCCGACCCGACTGCTAGCAAGCAGCGCGTGCCACTCGGCTGATACGAGCAGATTCAGTTACATAATAAGCCAGTCAGCTGAGCGACCAGCACAGTGACCCTTGCATTGGGTCCCATCCCTTCAAACACTACTACATTATTTATAGGAACGCCCCCTAGTTCCTAGCACACCACAACACTCTACACTGGTCAGCTTACCCTGCCAAGGGAAGCTACCCCTTTTAGGCACAGCTTTATAAATTAACACAATAACTCTTTCCTTTTAGATCCTACCACCCCCAAATAAGGGATCTAAAACACTGGTGGAGGCGGGGTACTACGCATAGAGAACAGGACTCAACCAACGAGCCCTCGTAGGTAAAACGACCCCTTCCGTACCGCAAAAAGCCAAGCAGATAGTGAAATTTTTTTTAACCTCATATTACGTCACACATTTTTTTAAATTAAATGTCCACATTTAGAACTACATTAAGAGACTTTGCACACCATTTATCGGCTAGTACAACTTCACTCCTGCCGAAGCTAAAAATTAGGAACGGTGACTTAATAACTGACCAGACTGCAGTACAACTTCTCAGGGACCTTGAATTCAAAACAGCACAGATCCGTGTTCAACACCCTGCCGCCGCAGCACAAGTTATACATTTTACACGGTCCCAGGCCAGTGAACACACACAAGAGTCACCAGTATCCAGCGCTAGTGAGGTAGATTGCCTGCCAACACTCCATCCCCTATTGTTGCAGCAACTGCAGATCACAGAGCAGAAAGCCAGTAACCTGCTCGACCGCATTTCAGAGCTATTAGAGACAGACACTATTAAAGCCAATAATCACACAACAGAAGCGGTTCTTGACATCCACACTATTTTGGAAACAGTAAAACAGGATTTAGACAGAACCGTACACATAGTCGAATCCACGCAGTACGACAATACACCATCCATCAGCACAGACATATCAGGTGACGAGCCACCTGGTAACGTAACACAGGTGTCGTACACGGGAAGCGAGGCTAATTCCCCTCTAAACAACCCAAACACCTCGGCACACGACAGCGGGGTGAACGGCACAAACAGACCCGAAGCACTACACAGCCAACGAGACACAGCTGAAAACGAGATGAATAGACACACTGAGTACCCCATGATCCACCCCACAAAGTTCACGGGGAAGGCCAGGATCCCGAGGAATACCTCAAGGCCTTCAATAGAACGACCCGGATCAATGGTTGGAGCGAGGAAGTTAGGAAACGGCTCCTTCCTGCCTATCTCACAAAGGCGGCCATGCCATGGTATGAGCTCCATGAGGACGCACTAGAGGCTGCCACATGGGAGGAAACCGCGGTAATGTTGAAGGATGAGTTCCAGCTTATACCAGACGATGACGATCTCTATGACCAGATTAGACAGAGGTCACAGGGACCCAAAGAGAGCGCCCAGGCATACATCAATGTTAAATTGATAATGTGCGAAAAGTACAATGCAGCCATGACAAATAAACAGAAAGTCAAGTTGTTAATGCAGGGCCTCAGACCAGCCATAGTGGAAAAGCTATGCATCATGAACAACCCCACGGTCCAACATATGTTGAATAACATAAAGACCATAGAGGAGGGGAGAAAGATCACGGAAAAGGCTACGGAAAAAGCCGTGGATCTGCACTTCAAAACTCGGAAAGACGACACTAATGACAAAATAGACGAATTAGTGGACAGGATGGAGAAACTGACCATAGCTGCCATCCAAGCGGGCGGGAGACCGCCAAGGGATGAGCAAGCAGACAAACGAGAACACTATCATACTGAGAGGGACAGGGGGTACACAGAGAGGAGACGCTACGGGAGGGAAGAAAATTACTACCCTCCACAGCGGCCAACAACACCTCCCCCACAGGATAGGCCACACTACCCTCCTCGGTACTCACCGATAGCATACACGGACACAGAGCCGACATACCCCTCAAGGCGTTCACCATCCCCGTACACACGGGAGTACTACCCTGAGGAGTACGACCACGACATCCCCCGACGAAACATCCCGACACCAAATAGACAGTCCTACGCTGCCCCACAATACAGGGCAGACAGGGAGTACCGGGAAAACTCGCCCCCACGCAGGCAGGGATATGCCGCCCCGCAGTACAGGGGAAATGGGGAATATCGGGAGAACCCGCCCCCACGCAGGCAAACCTATACACCCCCACAATACAGGGGAAATAGGGACAGGCGAGAAAACCCACCCCCAACCAGACAGGAGTATGCAGCTACCCAATATAGGGAAGAGGGGAACCGACGGGAAAACCCGCTCCCCCAGCATCAGACATACACCCCACCCTGGAGGAAACAGGAAAACAGACCCCCGGGCAATAATAGACAGGGAAGAAAACACACGAAGGGCCCGGAACACTACCCCCTCCCCGACGAATACCCGAGGGAGTTCAGGGATGAAACACCCCACAGGACAGACAGGGGGGCAATACTCCCTACGCCTAGACACACACCGCAAGCGGGGAGCTGGCGCAGCCACCCCGAGGGGGGGCGCACATACATTACAGGCAGGCGTACACCCACATTTTCAAAAAACGCCTAGATGGGGAGGTTCGGCCAGCTAATGAAGCGGCTGAGGTTCCTCCCCCAACACAACACAAGAAAGGCCCCTCCCCCAAGCAAACTCGCAAGAGTAAGGGGAAGAAGCAGCCAGCTAAAGCTAAGGCTGACGATCCGCCCCCGGACCGTTTCCAAGCACACCCCGTGCAAGGAGACGGCAACTGTCTGTTTAGGGCCATGAGCTTCCTAATCCGGAATACCGAGGACTATCATGGGGACTACAGACAGAAAACGGTCAAACATATCTTGGCCAACTGGAAAGAGTACCGGGACTTTGTGTCGGACGAGCGGGAAAACCCATTCCAGACCGGGGCGGATTACCGAAAATACATGGGTAAGGACGGCACCTATGGCAGTGCCGTAGAGGTGACCGCTCTCGGCAAGGTGCTCAAAGCCAACATCCATGTATACACGGATGTGCACTCGCCTCCGCTATTCTCAACTGCGGGATTCGATAGGGACCTACACGTACTTTTTACAGGAAACCCTAAGGCGGGACATTACACACCCCTCACAATCATAAGCAAACAGCCCGAGAACACGCCCACACCCTCCAAACAGAAAACCCTACCCCCTTCACCACAACACAGGGGGGGAATTGACCACACACAGGAGCATGACGCGAGCTCGCTCGGCATGGGGAAGCCAGCAACAGGAGTCGAACTCGCGACCGCCTGGAACAAAAGACGGGGTAACAAGGGCAAGCTCAGGGTCACATTCGCAGACACACCTTCCCGAGAGGAAGAAACCAACAACAACACAACTACACAAAGGCTGGGAACGATTAATACATTAAACGTTCGCCAGCAGACTCCTAGTCTAACAGCAAGACCGGTTAAAGGAGCTGGCAATGTACTTGGCAAACGCACTTTGCTGACCGGAGCAAAGTATTCAGAACAGGAAGTAAGCCGAGAGGCGAAGCGTGCCAGGTACGATAAGCGGACAGCTCCGTGCCTTCCCAGCACAAATGTCACTCCGGCAACAACAACAACAACAACAACATACATCTTACACAACACATCGGTGCAGGGCAGTGGATTTCAGGTATCGGCCCTCACGATACACGCCACCATAAATGGCCACAGAGTGCAGGCCCTAATTGATACTGGGGCAGCCGTAAGTTGTGTTAATAGACGACACATTGCCGAGGCGCAAATACAAGGTGTCACGGGAGACATTCGGCTGGTAGCGGCCAATGCTCAGACGCTAGAAAACATGGGGGTGGCAAACATACATATTAGGATAGACCATTTTGCCACAACGCACCCCATGTTCGTTATCGAACACCTTTCTGCGTCAGCCATAATTGGCATGGATTTTCTCGCTAGATATGAGGCTAGCATAAATTTCGCTAGTGGTCAGATGCTTTTAAAGCACGACCAGAGGCTCACCACACATCCCATGGTATACACCAGGAACAGAGATGGGATTCGGACGGAGCGAGAAAATCGCGAGCATCAGGCCCCTACACTGCACACTATCAGCCAATACACAGACACACACACAGATAAGGCGGCCAACCAGAACCACAGGCAGGACCTGACTCCGGAGCAAAATAAAAGGCTCACGGAGCTCCTGGAGACCAACAGAGATATTTTTGCCCACTCAATGAAGGATCTCGCTGTGACAGACCTCATTGAACACCATGTCACACTCACTAGTGACCGACCGGTACACCAGCCTCCCTTCAGAGTGAGCCAGAAGGAGCGACATGCCATCGACGCTCAGATCTCAGAGATGCTCGAGGCAGGGGTCATTGTGCCCGTTATTTCTAACTACTCCTCACCGGTTCTGCTGACCAAGAAAAAGGACGGATCGCACCGGTTTTGTACTGACTACAGGAGGCTCAATAAGTTAGTCGAAAATGATAGTTATCCACTACCAAGGGCAGACACCTATTTGGACGCCCTTGGCGGAGCTAGCTGGTTCAGTTCGATGGATTGCTATAGTGGATTCTATTCAATCCCCGTCTATGAACCAGATAGGCACAAGCTGGCGTTCGTTACAGAGAACGGACTATTTACCTACACCCGTTTACCGATGGGTCTCCGTAACGCCAGCCAAACCTTCCAAAAGCTAGTGGATAAGACATTTTCAGGGCTTAAATGGCGTTCCGTATTAGTGTACGTGGATGACATAACGGTCTTCTCCAACACTTTTGACGAACACATCGTACATTTGGAGGAGGCTTTCGCAAGGATCAGAGAAGCTAAACTAAGGCTTAAACCTGCGAAATGTCAATTTGCCAGACAGCAGATTAACATATTGGGCCATATTGTCAACAGGGAGGGCATTATTCCCGACCCAGCTAAGACTGACGCAATAACGGGCATCCCAATGCCCACAAATTTGAAACAATTGCGCAGTTTTATTGGCTTGGCTTCGTACTATCGCAAGCATATCTATAGATTTGCACACATCGCCCATCCACTAACTGAACTCACACGTGAAAAAACGCCCTTCAGCATCACGCAGGAACACATAGATGCCTTCAACACACTGAAGCAACTATTGACCTCACCTCCATTACTGCAACACTTCCACAGTGATAGACCCACATTTTTACACGTGGATGCCAGCCTGTATGGGCTGGGGGCGGCCCTATTGCAGGAAGACGCCGAAGGGCGCAAACGGCCCGTCGCCTACGCTAGCAGGAAGCTAACGGCCGTTGAGACTAGATACTCTGCCACAGAGCGGGAAATGCTGGCATTTTCGTGGGGAGTGAACTATTTTAGAGTATACCTCTATGGTATCAAGTTCACGGTAGTGACTGACCACGCGAGCTTGCTTTTTTGGGACAAATTTAAAAACCCAAATTCGCGGCTCAACAGGTTTATATTCCGCCTGTATGAATATGACTTCGTGGTCAAACACAAGAAAGGCGCTACACACCTAGACGCAGATGGGTTGTCTAGGCTGCCAGTAGCCGAGCCCCCGGATGACAGTAAGGACCACGACTGGGGCGATATGCCCACCTTTGCCCTGACGGTGGTTGGCATCAAACAGGGGCAAGAAAGTGATCCGCACTTGAAACAGATTCTATTGGCACTAGAAGACTTGGATAAAGTGGACTCCAAGACAGCACGGCTGTCTAGGCGATTTTTCCTAGACAAAGACGGGGTACTGAAATTTAAGCCCACAGCCATGCACGATAGCGCACCTATAGCGGTTCCGGAATCATTGAGAGAAAATATCATGATCGGACACCACAATAGCCCACTGGCAGGGGCACACTTAGGCACGCATAAAACATACCTTAGAATCCGTGACAAGTACTATTGGGTAAACATGAAGGCCGACATAGATACCTTTGTAAAGACATGTCACACTTGCCAACGATTCAAGACAAGACCTGGCAAGCCTCATGGCCTACTCAACCCAATTCCCGTGGGAGAGTTATTTCACAGAGTCGGGATAGATGTGAAAGGCCCCATTACGACAAGTCAGAAAGGCAATAAATATATCCTGGTGGCCACCGAATATCTCACACGATACATGATCACAAAAGCTGTTCCCAAAGCAGACACGAACAGCATAGCCGAATTTCTATTTGATATAATTACACGATATGGCCTATTCCAAACCTTATTATCCGACAGAGGTACTATTTTCACCTCGAGAGTGCTCCAACAGTTTCTGGAGATACTCAGGATTAAGGCATACACTACCACGAGTTTTTCCCCGCAAACCAACGGACTCACGGAGAGTATGAACAAAATACTTGGAATAGCGCTGGCTAAATTTACAGAGGACGCAGGAACAGACTGGGATGAATACCTCCAAGCTATTACTTTTAGTTATAATACCTCTGTATCCACGGCTACGAAACACTCTCCACACTTCCTACTGCACGGATACACACCCAGAAGTCCCATAGACAATATATGTATCCCACAGGACGCCCACACAGACAATGCGGCTCGGCTAGAGCATTTGCAGATAGCCCGCATGGACGCTAGAAAAAAACAGAGCCGAGGCCCAGAAAAAGCAAAAAGAGCGGTACGATCGGAATAGAAAGACCGTGGAATACACACCCGGGCAATTGGTCATGGTCTCCAATTCTGCCCGTAAGAAGAACGTGTCCGAATTCCTCCTGCCACGATGGTCAGGTCCCTTCAAAGTCTGCAGGAAGGTATCTGACCTAAATTATATAGTGAGCGTGCGCCATGGGAGAAAACTCATAAAGGACACTATTCACGCCCGCCGGATAAAGGCATATCATACACGTAAAGCTCACACACCTACACGTACAGGCGGGCACACTACTAAGAGAAAAGGAAACGGTCCCGCTGGCAGACGTGGGAAGAAAGCCAAGAAATAGCCTTCAGACCTCACTGACCGAACCGGGATACGATCCTAACACTCACCAGAACTGTCCCGGAGACACAACCTGAATAGTGCCAGAAACAATTACTCTGGGTAAAAGACGGTCTCAAAACCCGCAACCTTCTGAATACCAAGAATATAAGGTTGGGTAGCTATCCAGTTCTAGAATAGAAAAATGGGAAAGCTAAGACAGTTTGGGACAGTCCCACTAACAGCGGGTCATAAATGAAAAACAACAAAATCGCCTCTGGCATCTAGTCACCAAACACGCGACTAGCGGACCAGACACACTAGTGTATAGCGACATTTGGTACAACAGATAGGAATATACTTGAACCACGTTACAGTAACACACAATTGGGGACACAAGTGTAGTTAGTAAGAGGTTCTTTTCCAATACGGCCAATGCATGTGAGACTTTCGAAGTGAAAGGCCACGGCCTGTGGTTTGGATTCCACGTAAAACGGAAGTCCCGTGGCGCATGATCTACAGATCAACGGTCATGTTAAACCACAAGTTTTTTTTCTACAATGCGAGAGGCACTGCTCGCAATCACTACAGACAGCAATCAAGTTCACACACACACACGTGCAGGAAACAAGGACGTGGGCTGAACATAAAACAAATGAAAGCACACAACATCGTAATTCAACACCGTCGTATCAGCAGTAACATACTCCTCAATGAACAAGACTGCTCGACACAGACGAGCCGAGCCAACTCCTACTGGACAGAAACCAACGCATCATTCACGGCCGATCTAAGGACCCTATATCTTCCAAAATTACACTACGAGGGGAAATCAAAAACATACAAACTCTACACAGGTATGCATGCTTTCATTTGCGCATTGCACATACACGGGAACGTGCCATAATATATGCGGCACGGAAATGATCACACCAAATCTTTACAGGCAACCGGCTCCGAACCCATGACCACACACAACACGCTCGTACCAAAAACTAACTAAACAACGGTATTTTTGGTACGAGAAACACAATCAAAATACATACAGAAGGCGAACAAGACATAAACAACGCAGACATATAACACAGAGAATGACATAAGGTCACGGGTCTGAGTCCCAGTAAAAATTAGACACAAGGGAAAGCAGTTATCCAGGCTGCCAACCACACCAAAATTGGCCCATACCGATACATGAACAGGAAATACCACATTTCCTCACGCCAAAAACCGGGCATAAAATTTCAAAATACACCTGACATGAGAAATACATTTCCCAGACGCAGCTAGGATAATTTCATAAGACAAAGGTCTTACGGAATGGTGACCACACAATAGCATTGGCAAATAGTATGAATTGCCACATTAAGTCCGCCAGGAATCTAAAACGATGACCACACTTGCATATGTGCAGGAAAGCACATGCCAGCGGATGACAAACAATAACATCCCAGCCTGACATTACACATACCAACTGCTGACTTGCAGACTATTCACACTGCAATACTGCGGTGACGAGACACTATTGCGTATCGCCAGTGACCGTGAAATTACAAACACATAACAATTATAACACCATACATTTTTTTCCACACTGCAAAAACATTTGGCAATGGACAAGACGTGACACAGCGGAACTTACCTTGGGCCTATAAGGGCACGTTCGCAAAGACGTTGGCAAGCCACGGGCGCCTTCTGCCCATACATGCGATACATATTACGACTTAGCCTGCAACAGACCAACCGTCCGCGTGGTGTAGCGGAACATAGTCACACACACGCACATGCACTCAACAATTAGGAGCAAACACAGACAAGATCTCCCCCCTAATAACTTCTTTTATCGATCGTAAGGCATAGGAGTCATTACAGATGACTAGGACATAGCCAGTCGCACTACGACCACTGGCCACATTTACACTACAAATGGCAGACCAGATTAGGTCGTGAAGCTTTACTATCCCAAGGCGCGGATAGAAAGCAAGCATGGACCTAGGGAGGATGACAAACCATAGGTGGATAATCCGAGAGGGATTACCGACATACTACAGCAAGCTACCATGGTTAATACCCAATTCCCTTCCAATAATCCTCTCACGTCCAACATAAACCAACGCAGACACATGTACACGACCAAAAACAGCTACACTACATTACAAAGTACACACAAGGGGTTGATGGACTTCATGCGTCTAAAGAGAAGGCATGCTACGCCTTGCACCACGATGCTACCACCTGAGTATTAGGGGTGGGTCAGCAAACATTAAATAAGCATAATGCGCCTCTCCAAATGAGAGAGGAGGCCATAGATATATATTAACCATTCTTTAGTATTTAAGCACTCCCGCATGACAGGAATATATTGGTATTATGCCCCACCCTACACCTATCCGTACATGAAAGCAGACGCTTCATATCCAAACACATGCATGAGTATCCCATCCATTTACCAGGGATTTTTATATTAAACCTGCATGAAATTTTCGTATCTTTGCAATCCCGGGAGTTACCTCCCCAGTCCACTCACTATAGGAGCATCCCAACGCCATCACCGGTTCCAGGCCACCACTAACGTGGAACCCAAAGGTGCGCAACCCCTTCCTGCCTTGTTTCAGCCCGCTCGACAAATAACTACCCCCAGATCCTAATAACAGGGTACCTGACATTACAGACCCTACTAACACCTCCATTAAGGTAAAGAAAGCATTATTGCTGGAAAGCTGACGTAGCAATGGTAGACCAGAAGTAGCCTATGTACTTAGAAGATCTACAACCCCACAACACTGGAAATATTTTACATTTTACACAGAGATTAAACTATTTACACAGGTTACGCTACATTTTTTTTACAAAGGAATCTGATACGATCTGATTGATGACAACGGCGTAAGCCGAAGGTCAGGAGAACCACACTTTGAGAGCTGGGGAAGGCGATGTGGACCCTTACCCCAGTTGGCTCGACAGCGCAGCGACCTCACTTAACTGACGACTAGACCGAACAGACGAACTACGTAAGGTCAAAGCATTCGGGACCTGACACGGGCAAACATCGAGATCTAGGGGTGCATATTAGCCCATCCCCCTTGTCGGAGAAGGTTACACCCACTATGTGTCACGGTCATCGAAGCCGAGATCTGCAGGGTGACTTTCTGAGGATGGCGGGAGAAATAGCTCACTCAGCGCCGGCCTCGGGAACTATCCCTAGAGACGACCCCATTATGACTAGACTTCTAGTTAAGTTTAAATTTAAGTAGGCACGGCTTCCATAGCGGGAAGCAAAACTCCTGTGCGTTGGAGAAGAATACTAATGCGAAAAGCATACGACGATTGCCGATACAGGCGAAGATTACTGCGAATAGCAAACCACGATTGCCGATACAGGCGAAGATTATTGCGAAAAGCAAACCACGATTGCCGACAAAGGCGAAGATTATATTATGCCATTGGACGACAATGTCCAATGCCCACATAAATGGCGACGCATCGGGCAGCCAAAGGGCATTAAGAGAGGGGCATTGCGAGCGCCTCATAAGGGTTACGTGGGCAGCCCAACTACGACTACACCCGCAATGGCAACGATCAAAGAAATGGAAGGTACAGCAGCCGAAACGGTTTGCTTAGTGGCACCGTAAGCCGCCTGTGATTAGATTAGTACTAGTAATAGACGTCGACACCTAGAATTAAGGGAACGGAATCCAGCGATCCTAGAGACAACCGGTGTTTCTGGGACTCGTGCGGGTGGTGTCCTGGGGAAGTAAATTGCCCCAGGCGATCGTTCTAGGCCAAATTTAGCTATAAGACGGTTGCATTTGACACGCAACCTAGGATTAAGCAAATTTATTCACCGCTGTTGCCAGGGATGGCGCAGCACATTTCGGCAATAGATTAAGGCAACCCTTTCGGCTTAGAAATAGCATTTTTTTAATTATTAGACCATAATTAAGATAGATAGCATTAAGTAACGCCGGTCGGCGCCTGATGGCCCAGAAACCCGGCATCAGGGTAAGTCCGACAACTCATGACAAGGCATGATAATTCGTTGTAAGATAGCATAAGCCTACATTTAAGGAATTTTTATATACACACATCAAAAAAAGTTTTGCATCACCTCGGTTCCCAGATCTCCGGCATATAGACGTTGACTGTGTATATTGTATCCAAGATACAGTCCCTTTGACTGTTCATAGATGTCACTAAAACTGCTCAAAGATGTAAACAACCATGCATGAGCAGGGCCTATTAGACGGAAGGGGTACGACAGCCGATCAGTTCCAGTCATTCCACCAGGACGAAGGTACGCTGCTCATGTTGTCTGTAGTTCTACCATGCCTAGAAGGTCAATACCGCAGTTCGATCGCGTCCGCATTGTTACTTTGTGTCAAGAAGGGCTCTCAACAAGGGAAGTTTCCAGGCGTCTCAGAGTGAACCAAAGCGATGTTGTTCGGACATGGAGGAGGTACAGAGATACAGGAACTGTCGATGACAGGCCTCGCTCAGGCCGCCCAAGGGCTACTACTGTAGTGGATGACCGCTACTTACGGATTGCCGCTCGGAGGAACCCTGACAGCAATGCCACCATGTTGAATAATGCGTTTCGTTCAGCCACAGGACGTCGTGTTTCAACTCAAACTGTGCGCAATAGGCTGCATGATGCGCAACTTCACTCCCGACGTCCATGGCGAGGTCCAGCTTTGCAACCCCGACACCATGCAGCGCGGTACAGATGGGCCCAACAACATGCTGAATGGACCCCACGGAATTGGCATCACGTTCTCTTCACCGATGAGTGTCGCATATGCCTTCAACCAGACAATCGTCGGAGACGTGTTTGGAGGCACCCTGGTCAGGCTGAACGTCTTAGACACACTGTCCAGCGAGTGCAGCAAGGTGGTGGTTCCCTGATGTTTTGGGGTGGCATTATGTGGGGCCGACGTACGCCACTGGTGGTCATGGAAGGCTCCGAAACGGCTTTACGATACCTGAATGACATCCTCCGACCCATAGTGCAACCATATCGGCAGAATATTGGAGAGGCATTTGTCTTCATGGACGACAATTCTCGACCTCATCGTGCACATCTTGTGAATGCGTTCCTTCAAGATAACGATATCGCTCGACTACAGTGGCCAGCATGTTCGCCAGACATGAACCCTATCGAACATGCCTGGGATATGTTGAAAAGGGCTGTTTATGGACGTCTTGACCCACCAACCACTCTGAGAGATTTACGCCGAATTGTCGTTGAGGAGTGGGACAATTTGGACCAACAGTGTCTTGATGAACTTGTGGATAGTATGCCACGGCGAATATAGGCATGCATCAATGCAAGAGGACGTGCTACTGGGTATTAGAGGTAGTGGTGTGTACTGCAATCTGGACCACAAATGCTGAAAGTCTAGCTGTATGATGGTACAACATGCAATGTGTGGGTCTCATGAGCAATAAAACGAGCTGAAATGTTGTTTGTGTTGATCTCTATTCCCTTTGTATTTAACGGTTCCGGAACTCTTGGAACCGAGGTGATGCAAAACTTTTTTTGATGTGTGTATATATATATATAGATCACAATAGAATATCTCGGCACTTGGTGACTCAAAATCCGTTACCGAGGTAAGCCCGACAGCACTAGGCTAGAATAGGTTAAAATAGGCTAACCTAGGTTAAGTTAGACTTCGGTGGCGCTACACTTAGTTTCCAAACTAAGCGCTACCAAGGAAGGTTATATATATATATACCTGTAATGACGTATAATGTATTGTACTGTACTATTCATAATTAACCCACTTTTACCCACACAGGAAGACCACGGAGATACGAAGAGATAAACATCTTTATATGGATGCATTTTGTTTTGTTTTGATTTACAGGTAACCAAGAACGTGAATATGTCTGTGGTAAATATATTACCAAAATACACATATATGTCATACACAAATACACTCCTTATCAATTTTAGTTGCACCCTTAAAGGTGACAACGCCAGCGGTCAGCGGTGGACAGCATACGTGGGATGATGACCATCGCTGAACGCAAACACATTTCAGAATACGCAAATGAAGCGTTACTTCAGGCTCAAAGGGCGACACAGAGTTTGTAAGTGCCGGACCTTCGACCCTAAGGTGGGATTCCGACCCACGACGGAAAACCACGAGGTTATGTGATAAGTACAGGGAGGGAATAGTGGACTAGCCACTAAACCGCACCAGGAACGGCCGATTAGAGAACGGTCGGCGAGGCATGACAGTACGGTGCGCACCAAGTATAAGAGGTATGCGGTAACTGGCCAGGTAACAGAGCTCTATAAGATATATATATATATATATGATAGTGATAATTGGAAAGTGTAAATTATTTTGTATTTTCTCGCCATGTCATACAATTGCAAGGTTCCACAAGAGTGGCAAGGATACTTATACGTACAGGGTACCAACATGGCAACCATTATTTTTTCTATGTTAATCTTTATTACTATGTTTACTATGTTCAATTATAACTTGTCAGGAATTTTACAAATGTAAGGATTACTATTATTATTATCGGGTCATATCTGTTACCATTATCAAGACCACCAATGTACATAATGTCTATGATTTGTTTTCTTTCATTTTTCCTTCTTCTAACTTCCCCATTTGTCAGGGTGTTCCGTTTCATCCCGAACCAATAAATACACTTTGATTATATCCCTTAAATTATACCCTGGAACACCCATTTTTTTCTATTCTCTCCTATCTTTCTCTTTACAGGGAGCACTTTTTCCCCAAAGTAAAGCCAGACGACACAATTCCCCGTCTAGCTGGGTTTTTCCTCCCTGCACAACTATGTAACGAATCACCATCAAAAACCATGTTTTTTTTGAAAACTAGCAATATGCCAACAATGTCATTTTTTTTCTCCAATGTCATTTTTTTTTCTCGATGACAATTTTTTTTTCAATGTCAGTTTTTATTTCTTTTTCAACGTCCATTTCTATTGTCACAATGCCAATGTCAATGTTACATATATATCTCTGTACATCCCATAACCCTCCCCTCTGAACACGGGCTGACCTCACACCCACACTTCGATACGACACCACCAGGAGATACGAGGGGGTTTCAAGAACCACTACGTCAACATCCCAACCTCCAGTTCCGTTCCCGTTCGCGAGGACGCGAACAAATGAAGGAAGACGCTTGTACAGCCTCCCAGGGGTATGCACCCCTTGGAGACCATCCCCCCATCATCTGCCTAAATCTCCTAACGGGCAACCCTTGGAAAGCCGGGCCAACATCCATAAACGTAGCAAGGACAGCTTGCCACTCTAGAAAGCAGCTCAGTCCTTGCACAATGGTTACACACAGCGACATACTATTAACTGGGACAGCAATGCCAAGACATTGCTGACAGCATAGCGCCGAAGAGTATAAGAAGGCGTCTTAATCAGGTCAAGGGATCTCTCCATTATCAGTGCTTCAACGTTACGGCCGAAGGCTACGCTGGTGTCATCAGAGGTGAGTCAGTCAGTCGTGTTCAGACATCCTACTTTTGTAACCTTTAACCCACAACTTGTACTTTACATTGTGAACATAATTACATTCCCTACAAGGGACTCATACTTCAGAATTACAGACCAATAAACACTTGGTCAACACACCACACTAGTCTTACTGTTTATACGCCTCTTTACATCCCAACGCCCTTCCTTATTCCCGTCGCGGTTAGACGTGACAGACGGTAGTCTAATAGCGCTAGCTCAGATACCATTGTATTTCTCGAGCCGACCCGACTGCTAGCAAGCAGCGCGTGCCACTCGGCTGATACGAGCAGATTCAGTTACATAATAAGCCAGTCAGCTGAGCGACCAGCACAGTGACCCTTGCATTGGGTCCCATCCCTTCAAACACTACTACATTATTTATAGGAACGCCCCCTAGTTCCTAGCACACCACAACACTCTACACTGGTCAGCTTACCCTGCCAAGGGAAGCTACCCCTTTTAGGCACAGCTTTATAAATTAACACAATAACTCTTTCCTTTTAGATCCTACCACCCCCAAATAAGGGATCTAAAACAATATCTTTGCACCAGGCTCTCGGCTCTCCACAAACACGTGGATGTAAAAATGTGGTGCTACAGATTTTGGTAAATTCACAATACTTGCCAAATAAGTTCACTTTACTATTCGTGCTGATCACTGCACATCAACAACAGTGATTCACAATACTGTAGTGCTCGATGGCACTTGATAATGATTTCCACGCTGAAAAGCGGACTGTTTCCCACGTCTAATGCGACGGATATCGTAACACGCCTCAACAGGGCGGATTCTCCAGACGTAGTGCACGGAACTGCGTTCCTCGTGGAATCAGGTCGTCAAACTAAGTGGTTGAGCGACTACTTACATTCCTATTTGCGTATCTGCAATGATATTACCATACCTTAAAGTGAAAAAACATTCTCCAAAATGTTTCAATAATACTGAATGACGAAATGGAATATTCTGAGTCTCGTAGAAAGGTAAAATTGATTAATAAGACCTCAGATAAATAATTAGCAGACTTCACCAAAGTCAAAAGTGCGATTCTCCGCTACTCCAAAGAGAATTGTATAAGCTCTCAGATTCTCGTAGCTTTCTGGGTGTGTTCAAAGGTAGTACATCCCATCATAAATGTGTAGTCATGAAAAATATCACATGAACCTTAGCTCAGCGGTTTCATCTGCCTCTCCGTCGTTTCAAATAAAATGTAGGGACGACATTTTTATTTGACTCAAAGTTCATTCATAAGTGATATTTTTTTAGATTAGCTGCGTTGAAGGTTCCAATGCGCTCTCCTGTCCGAATGTCTTCAATCACGTAACTTCCATTGTTCAGAGGTTGTCGAATACGACTGGGGCCATAATATAAAGACAGAAATTTCCCATATATGCGGTCTATAGGACTTGAAATTCCGGGTCTCCTTATAAAGACAAGGTCTCCCGCAACTAGTGGTTCTCTGAATCTCTGGCGTCTAGTTCTTCTCAAACGTTTGGCAGCTTGTCTGTCCAAAGTGTCCCTTGCAGCTAAAAGTCTGCTGGCGTGTGGTGGTTGTAAACAAGGTGGATTTACAATCACACGATTCCATATTCTCATCGGCATCTGGTTCAAATGCAAAACCATGGGTATTTGACCAATGCTCTCATGGACTGTTGAGTTAATACATTTCGCCATGATGACTAGGACTTCGGTCCATCGCCAGTGTTCTTCCTGACAATACAATCGACAGAATTTTGCGATAGTGGATATTTCGCATTCTGCTGGTTTGCTCTCTGGATGGCGAATAGACGATAAAACATGACCTATCTCCAACTCGTTCATAGCATTGGCGAATTCTGCGGAGGTGTACTGTGATCCATGATCAGTCAACAGGAATTGTGGCTTTCCTGCCTCCGGTATCACTTGTCGTCTAATTCTCTGGATAATCTGATGTGCGGTAGCTTTCTGAATTGGATGAAGCATCGTATATTTCGTGAACACATCAATGGTTACAACAATGAAGCGATTCCCACGGCGGGCCTTTGGTATTGGGCCATAAAGGTCCTGTGCGTATAACTCTCTGGGTTGAGTTGGGAGTATTGTCCTAGGAGGTTCCTTCAACAAGTGTGACGTGTACTTGTTCCGCTGGCATGCGTCGCAAGCACGTAAACACTGTCTAACGGTGGTTCCTAGCCTTTTCCAAGTAAATGACCCCTTGATGGTGGCAATGGTCTTGTCAGTCCCACCATGTCCAATGGATAGATGAACCATAAGAATGACAGATTCTTGATATCTCCTCGGAATGACTGCACGCAGTTGAGTGTGGTCCTCGTCCACAAACTTATACAAGACACGATGATAGATCAAATAGTCATCTGCAAGAGCAGCTGTCCTCGCATAGTGAGCATCCTGTGGATCCATTCGTCGTTCCAGGAAGCGGATAATATTCCTGAGTTCCTCCTCACGTCATTGTCCTGCTGGTAGATGACGAAGTCGGCAAAGGTGTTCCTCGCATTCTCCCTCGATGTCAATTGGCATTCACAGTGGCTTCAGGATTCCTTCTGAGAATGTCGGCCAACACATTCTCTCTGCCTGGTCGGTAAACAATTTCCAAGTCAAACTGTTGGAGAAACAGCGTCCAACGTGTGATCCTGTTGCTTGCCAGTCTTGTTCATAAAATGAAGGTCAGCGCATGGTGATCGGTCCTCACTATAATCCTCTGGCCTAACAAAAGATTCTGCCAGTACTCAAGCGTGTAAACAATCGCAAGTGCTTCAATCTCAGTGGTGAAATAATGAGATTCATGCGCTCTCAAACGTCGACTTAAGAAAGCGATGTAATGACGTTTCTTCTCATCATCCTCCTGCAATAGGATGGCACCTATTCCAATCGCAGATGCATCAGTCTCTAGAATAAAATTCCGGGAGTAGTCTGGATATTCTAACTGAATCGAATCAACCAGCATCTGTTTAGCTTTTCTGAAAGCTGTCTCGCACTCGTCGTTCCAAGCCCATCTGCAATTCTTCTTCAGCAAACCTTGAAGTGGTGTGACAGTCTCAGAATACCTCTCACAATGAGCAGCAAAGAATTGGATAATTCCCAGGAATTGGCTCACGTGTTTCACACGGGTTGGTGTTGGAAATGCAGAACGGTTCTGATCTTTGCCGGATTCGGCCTGTATCCATCTCCATTAATTATGTTTCCCACAAATTTGACTTCTCTCTGGAAGAATTGACACTTGTCGAACTTCACTTTGAAATTAGCCTGTCGAAGATTCTCAAAAACAAGGCGTAAAGTTGTTAAATGTTCTTCCTCCGTTTCCGAAGCTATGATGATGTCATCCACGTAACATATCACCTTCTGTTTTACTTCAGGAGTCAGCTTCGCATCAAGTGCTCTAATTAATGCAGCTCTGGCATTCTTCACTCCAAAGGGTAGTTTTCGAAAGACATAGGTGGCCTGATCGAACAGAAACCCTGTATACTTCTGAGTATGCTCAGATAATCTTATATGGTAGTAGGATTGTACTAAGTCCAATGACGAAAATATCTTCTTTCCCTTAAACTTTCTGAGGATGTCCCTAATCTTGGGCGGCCGGTCATGCTCAGGAGCTAAGCGTTCGTTTAAGGCCCTCACATCAAGACAAAGTCTCAAGCTTCCATCCATCTTAACCACAGGTGTTATAGGATTCAAGAAAGGAGTCGGTGACTTCTTAATTGTACCTGCTGCTTCCATCTCATGGATCTTCTTAGGAGCTTCCTCGCGGTGTTTCTCTGCGATAGGATAAACCTTCTTCTGGAACGGGGAATCATCCAGTAGTACAAGATCGTACTCGTAGTCCAATATCTCACCAGGTGTGGTGTCGAATATATCCTCGTATTCATTTAATATTGCATCTAGTTTCTCTCGTACGGGTGCTGATAATTGTTCTGCCTGTTCGTCGGCATCTTTTGTCTCCTCAATTTCCTTGCCATTTAAATTCTCAACAACGTTGACTTCGGATTCAAATTCCGGTTCTTCCTCTACTAAATTCATTTGAATGGGTTCGTTCGGCTTTAACTCCACCGTATTACGTCCCATATCAATGATTCCATCGTACTTCCGAATGAAGTCTGCACCCAATATGGCATCATGATGCAAGCCTTTCATCACTAGAAATTCGAGCAAGTACACGTGGCTCGAAATTTCCAAAGTGCATAAAATCTGAACTTAGCACGTTACAACACGGTCAGGTATAACACCTCTGACTCTTACTGCAGAAACTGGCAGCTCTGTCACCTCAGAGTTTGCTTTCAGTCTGGCATGGCAATCGGCGAAAATGACACTTATCATCGCTCTAGTATCGATGAGAATGACTACGTCACATCCATTCAGGGTAGCTACAATCTTCGGTAGACGCGTCAATTCGTAGTTGTGGTTCGTCGTTCGTCGTTCGTCTAATAGATCTCCCTGAATTGGCTCCCAGAGTAAGATAGTGGCAGTTACTCTGTGCTCAATCGGGTAAGGATCTCCTGGTTTTTCGGCGTTTTTTTTCTCTCTTGGCGGGAAGTACCGGGCTGGTTTCGCTCCGTTTCTTCCGCCGGATTATTACGTGTTTCCCTCGAAGTCGGGTTCTGATCTCCCTCTTCTTGGATTTCTTGGAGTTCTCGGAGTTGCTGAAGGTATTCACGACTCTCCCGTGCTCTTCCTCTCCAGTCTCGATCGGTCTGGTATCTGGGGTCCCGATATCGATTGTATCCTCTGCTATAGAGGTAATCCCTACGGATACTTCCATGCTGTGGGTTCCGGTTATTATTCCCTCGGCGGTCGTTATCGTGACGACGGTCGTCGTTCGTCCCTCGATCAAAGCGTCGGTTCCAGTGACTACGACGGTCATCTCTCCGGTCTCTAGCATATAGAGTGTTGTTCCAATCTCTCCGACCTCGATTATAGTCATTGCGCTGTTCACGGCTCTCTTGAGTCTGTGTTTGCTGTGGCGTCTGGCACACTTTGTCCACAGTCGTCAAGTTAACATGTCGCTCTTCACGCCTGTCAGCCTTCTGTTGACGGTGTGTTGGAAACTGTTCGGTGTTGGCGTCCAATCGTCGCAAGATTTGATCGCACTGCTGAAAAGTAGATGCTCCTGCAGCGATCAATACTCGTTGCACGTCTGCAGGGTATTGCCAGACGATGGTGTTTACCAGGTCTTGCTCTGACAGTGGGGGTTGTAAACAACGAAGTTTCGCAAGTTGGGTTGCGAAGTAGTTCGCATAGCGCGTCGGAGTGTTCGAGCTGTATCGGCGAGTGTACATCTCAGATCTGATACTCTGCTGGATGTCGCTTGACCAGTAAGTCCTCAGCAAGGCTTCTCTAAAGTCTTGGTAGCCTACAAATGAATAACGGAAGGCCCTGAACCAAGTGCTGGCTTGCCCCTCAAGCAAACGCTCAATGACTCGGGGTTCTCTCTCCGGAGTTACCATTGTGTCTCTTGTTAGCTCTCCACATTCGCCAAAAATTCTACAGGAGTGATGCCACTTCCAGTGCCTGAGAATCGAGCTGGTTGCTCTTCTCGCGAACGGATGATTGTCACGTTCCCCTGCGTGTGCGCGGGTCTAAATGAACTCGGCATATAATTATGCGTTGGCGTACTCGTCTCTTGACTTTGTCGGTTAGGTGCGGGTTGGAAAGGATGTGCATCAAAATTTAACGCTTGACTCTGCGCTGAACCGGTAAATTGAAACGGTTGCGGTTCCATGGGTGCGCTAGGTTGATAGTGTGCAGGCATTATCCCTGCGGATTGCGATCCTGGTGTTGCCTGAGAGTCTCCCATCTGTGAAGGTAAATGTATCTCTCTTGGATGCGTCTCAAGTCGGTCGAGACGTCTCTCGATAACTTCGAGCCCTGGGATAGTCTTAGCTGAGACTTTATTTCCCAAATCGTTGAGCTGCAACTCAATTCTCTCTACTTTGCCTTTGAGATTGGTGTCGACTTCGCGAATAGCTGTCCTCAAGTTGTAACTGTGGTCTAACCTCTCGGTTATCGCGACTTCCTCAAATCGTTTCTGTAGCGAGTCAATTTCTTCCTTGACTTTGGACATGTTGTCCTGGATCCTTCCTACGTCATCCTTGACCTCGGCTACCTTTGCCTCCATAATGGTCTTATGTTCATTGAGGTCACCCCTCAACAGCATGACATCGATCTTATTCTCTTCTCGATGAACGTCAATTGTTTCACGTAGCTCTGTTACTGTCTCAGTTAATTCCGTAATATTCTTTCTGTTTGTGTTCAACTTGTCCTTGACCTCGATCATACCATCGACGATCGTCTTGACGTTATTGTTGACTGCGTTCGCTGCACCTCTCATCAGTGTAAGTCCTATATTCATGGTAGCCATGTCCTTCTGGACGTTGTCCATGAATCCCTCGACGTGAGTTTATCGAGTCCCAAATTCTTCTCGAGTAGGCTCTAAGTCGGCCCTCATATCAATCTGGACTCTGTTAATCGTTGTCTGAATCTGAGCGGTGTGCTCCTCTAATCGGGTATGCACGTCCTCCCTAGCTCTATTCATCAGATCTGTTAAACTATCAATACGCTGGTTAGCCTCCTGATGGTGTCGTATCACGTCAACCCTAACAGCTGCTAAACCTGCCGTAAGATCATTTCTAGCCTCTATTCTATGAGCGTCCATGTCGGCCCTGACCTGCGTTAGATCAGCCCTAACATTATTTATTTCATCTCTTACTTGGTCCACATGACCACTTACAATATTAATCGATCGGGTGTTAACCTCTAAATCCTGTCTCACATTGTTAATTGACTGGGTGTTGACTTCAAGATCCTGTCTAACTTGGTCTACATGACCACTTACATTGTTAATCGATCGGGTGTTAACCTCTAAATCACCCCGGACATTATTGACAGCTTGGGTATTCTCACCTAAGTCACCTCGGACTTCACCTATGTCAGCAGTAATCTCCTGGAGATTGGCATTGACACCTGCTAACATCTCCCCAAACACACGACGAATTGTTTCCTCATCCATGACAAGAAATTATTGAGAAAGAGAGGGATCAATCTCTAATGGAACTTACAGCTATGATTAGTTACTTGGTGGTATAAAGCTTGTTTCATTTAAATAAACATCACGAGTACAGCTGGAGTATGCGAACTAAGTGCTTCTACATTTACAAAGACAACGGCGAGCAAAGCAAAGTATTACATTTACTCAGGATGAGGCGTCATCAAAGAAAATCCTATCCATCATTTATCTAACACAAAAGCCTCACCCCATGGACTTGTATCAAACATGAATGCCATGCGGTTAATTGATCTGCAGTACGACTTTCTAAGTTCGTCCCAGTCCGGTCAATTTACCATTAATCAATATTAAGATCCTCTTAAATAACATGGAACTGACGGTCACCACGTTAACGTCGGCACATGAGTTGGGCGCCATTTAAAAGTATATGAGCCCGTCAGAGGAGCTGCCAGGATAGCCAACAACCGAAATGAGTTCCCTAACATCTCATCCGCCGGACCTAACTGCCGAGAGGATCAGGTGAACTTCCAAATAGGCCAAAGCGGCACGAGAAACTGTAGTCCACGGGGATCGTGGTACATGGTGACGAAAGGTCATAGACTGCCTAAGGAAAGGTTCACCTTAAAAGCTAGGCTGAGAAAAGAAACATCCAGACTCATGTAAAACACCGTGAAAATTTATTATAAAATTGACAAACCCCTATCCTAGTCCGGAGGGTTTCTATCGGCTAATCCGCAAGCTAATAAATAATCAAAAATAAAGAGCTGGTCCCTACCTGAGAAGTTACAGTAAACCCTCGCGAAAGATCTGTCTCACAATAATAAAGCAACAACAGCAACACTAGGAAAATGGTACGACGAAAAACCCTAGGTCAAGTTACAAGATCAAGCTAATATCGGAATTTACATTTAACAGGGTAGCAAAACAAATCTAAGTTAGGATGATACCATCTCCACATTTACATTTAATATTAATTCATCTAGCTAAGTCCTATCAATTTATTACAAAATTTACGGCGGTGACGTCCGTAATATCAAACAATTACAATCAAAGCTATGTGACAAGCCATAGAAAAGAAACATCTAAGACATCCTTACAACGAGGTGCTAATCAGCACACAAAAGGGTAACATAGAGGATTCGTACACTTTTACATCAATAAATAAATAAATAAATAAATAAATAAATAAATAAATAAATAAAAGACCACAGTTTTATTCAAAGCCTGCCTACACCTTGGTTTACTGTTTGTAAGCCATAGTCATTTAATGTGTGTAATTACAGTGACGACTGCGTAGTGAAGACTACGTCTAACATCGTATGGCCTGCGCTCCACCAGCTACGAACTCAAGGTTCGAGCAAGCTTCAGTCGCTACAAAAAGTGTCAGCTGTCCTAAATTCATTTCCTCCAGGAAATACCTTCATTAGCACGGCTATGTCAGCAGGTTCCAAATGCAAATGAACAAGGTTAAATAGATAGGATTCGTTAGTTATCCTTTGTTTATCAAAATTATGCGTTTTATTATTAAGATGTCGGTTTAGATTATCGTTGGTTTATGGCGAATAATAGCTGACAAGCCTTGGCACGGAGCGTCTCACTAAGATCATCTCTGCGAAAAAGCCTCGACTCAAAAGTCAGGATACGATCAACGAGCAATAACAACTCGGACACACAATAACACAAGTTACCAGCGGCGCACAGCTCGCGTTCAATAACTCTGGGACGGGCCTGGACACAATAAGTTACCCTCCCTAAATATCTGGTCTACGGGAACAATCCCGGACATGGTACACAAAAATACCTTCATACATGAAAAAACTCCTTAACGGGGCTAGCCTACAACGTACTATAAGAAACCTGACATAACTGTACTCGTCAAAACAACGGTACACGCAAAAGCGTTTAACTAACAAATGACAATCTACAGAACATATGAGCAGATACAGAAGTGGACACTGGGTTCCATAAGCTATCAATGCAATGAAGAACAAATGAATGCTACAAGCATTCTGTCCTGTGTTAATATCAGTCTGTCTCACTTAGAAGCATGCGCTCTCACACGGGCGCTGGGAAGTATTCACAAACCTGTTCGTGTCACCGCAGGCTACAAGCATTCTGCGCTAATAGACACAACACACTGACTGGGCCGGCAATTTAAGCAAGAAAATAACTGTAAACTGGCCTCATAATAATACCTTTACCATAGGTTATAAACTTCGAAGAATTTGTGCATAAAAAGCACGCTATAAAGCTGAATATAAACATATAACTCTGTCTTTCACAGCAAAGACGTTTAAAAGGTAGCAATGTCACTCATTGCTGGAGCTCTCTGCTCTCAAAGATAAAATACTTCAGTAGTTACTTGTATCAAACATCAAATAAACACGTGTCATCACACTTGACACTAACAAAACAATAATTGTGGCGCAAACTCCACTCTGCTGGACTTGCTTAATGATACGTTGGGAACAGGGTTCGATGCTAGGCTACAACGAAACATCCCTTTTACTTATAAGGTCCACACTTGACCTGGATGGCTTCTGAGCTCATCTCGAATGAAATATAATGCAGTTACAAAACTGGTAATTACAGTCCATTACCCAAATGATACGACTACTCTAATGATGTCAGGGGCGTAACATTGACTGGCTGCAAAAAGTGCAGTTAAAGAAACATGACCATGGCATCAGATGCCATAAAAGGAGTCTGCAAAGACTTGAAAAATCACCCCCAGATAGGGTTAAACAAAGTAGCCTCAAAATGACTACAGTCACGTTTAGCAGTGGACAGAAATATGCGTCCTATGACGTCCATCAGGGTGCACTAGGGTTGAACAAAATATCAAGCCCAAGGGTGGCTCACAATCACTGTAAATAAATGACATCTAATTAAACTAATTACATTCCCTACCTATGAAATGGCTGTCACTAAGTTCGGCTGATTCACAATCTACTCTAATCTAACTATACCACCAATGACTAGAACAAAGAAGGGTTGTACAAACTCACGATTTGAAGGAGCCCACACTTAGCTCTCTGTCCAACAACAAGGGTTGAACAAAAGCACCTCTGGCTTTCAGGATTGGCATCGTCCTCATCAGAACTTTCATCTTGGCTCTCCCAAAGACCAGGGTTCGGTCTGTCCCTGTAGTTGACCTCGTGAATGGACTGGACATGCCTAGGAAAGGCATCCTCGATTCCTTCCTTCTCGTTTGACGTTCTTGAAGTTCCATAATCATGCTCGTCCCATCCGAGACATCTCCCTCATTCCATAATGGTACTTAGCCCTTTATCTCCGACTCGGACATGGTGTTGAAAATGTCAGACACGTGGTCGGTAGTATTAGACTTGTAGTTCATTATTATATGAAAATTACAGTATTCTTCGTAGATATCACAGGCTTTAAACATATATGTGGTAGCACAGCCTCTACACTTCGCAGATATGGTTAACAAATGGCCATGCACTGATCTGCGATTCCACACGTGTACAGACGCTACTTTTTCTATCACGTGGCATCCGTGAAATGGGCGTCGTTTTATTATGGATAAATCCACCGTAGCAATTTATGTATAATGTATTTTTGGTATAACACTTGTCTAATGTATCAATATCACTATTACCTGTATATTTTTGCACCAGGCTCTCGGCCCTCTACAAACACGTGGGTGTAAAAATGTGGTGCTACAGATTTTCGTAAATTCGCAATACTTGCCAAATAAGTTCACTTTACTATTCGTGCTGATCACTGCACATCAACAACAGTTATTCACAATACTGTAGTGCTCGATGGCACTTGATAATGATTTCCACGCTGAAAAGCGGACTGTTTCCCACGTCTAATGCGACGGATATCGTAACACCCCTCAACAGGGCGGATTCTCCAGACGTAGTGCAAGGAACTGCGTTCCTCGTGGAATCAGGTCGTCAAACTAAGTCGTTGAGCGACTACTTACATTCCTATTTGCGTATCTGCAGTGATATTACCATACCTTAAAGTGAAAAAACATTCTCCAAAATGTTTCAATAATACTGAATGACGAAATGGAATATTCTGAGTCTCGTAGAAAGGTAAAATTGATTAATAAGACCTCAGATAAATAATTAACTGACTTCACCAAAGTCAAAAGTGCGATTCTCCGCTACTCCAAAGGGAATTGTACAAGCTCTCAGCTTCTCGTAGCTTTCTGGGTGTGTTCAAAGGTAGTACATCCCATCATAAATGTGTAGTCATGAAAAATATCACAAGAACCTTAGCTCAGCGGGTTCACTACCGACTACGACTCCGAAGCCGCTAATTTGACATGCAACCTCTCACAATAGCCTAACTACTGTATATTTGAAAGATTATACCGTAAACCATAGGTGGGCAATGAGAGAGTGCAGCTCCCGGAGCCAATTGCGTGAGCACGAGCGGGGCCAAGGAACCGGAACCAGCTGACGGATCGCTAATAGTTTGTGCTGGAACGACTAGATGGCAACCCAAGGCGTAATAAGGAGAAGCCCTAACGGGAAGGAAGTGAAGCCAGAAGTTATTTCTTCACATATGTTCAAAACATTGCGGTAGTCCCATAAGAAAAGCAGGGGGATGACAGTTAATAGGGAGCGCGTCTGTCGGAGTAAGGCCCTGTACTGGATGTTCTGCCAACCAATGAAGAATTAATTTTAGCACTAAGGTTCCGAGGTTGGCACTCATGAAAGTTCACATCAAATCGACTGGCGGAAGCGGGAATAGTCTGTCTTGATTGATTTTCCTCGTGGTGTTGTTGGTTGTTCTGATTTGTTCAGTATTTTGATTATTTATTTGAATTTAATTGAGTCAATCATGCCACTGCTAGGGAGGAAAAACTGCCAAGCACCGGGATGTAAGAATTATAATGATAGTAAGAACAATACGGCAATTTTCATCTGCCTGGTGTTGACCATGTGTAAAACTAGTGGGCAATATGGACTAGGGCTTCTCTAGAATAAAAATATATAGAGAATAAATGTGTGCATTTCGTCTCTTGTTTGTTTTGTTACCCATTCTCCTTTGCATTGCAATAAAATTTGTGGTTTAGGGCTACGGGGAGGGGTGGGTGGCAGCCGGCATGCTAGGCAAAAAGTGAGGTTATGGCAATATAGTGTGTGCATTTGGACAGTTTTCTTTATATTCATCGAATATCCCAACAATTCTGTAGAGTAGGAGAGCATTTTCAATTAGCCTAAAGGTGAATTAAGCTCTAGAACGGCATAACTGTGTCCTTCGTGACAAATCTATTGCCAACATTGATATATATCAAAATGTATTATTTTCCTATCTGGTCGTATATTTCAGCGCCTAGCGAAAGGCGCAGTTATGTTTGTGTTATTTTCATCAATAATCAATAACTCATCGCAGAACATACTGTTCAATTACCCGTAATAAAGGCTACATTCATATGGCGTTTTACTTTTTATGTTGCCAGACTTGCAAGTACAATCCATAGCCTCAGGCGGTGTTCTCTCGGAAATTCTATAACCATAAGTGACAAATCTCTTATACTTACATGATCCTTGAAGAAAAGCATGAAATGGTGTGACGTACTGTACCCGATACCTAGTTGAGGATATCGGCTACGCCAGCATACATTAAGCCGTAGTTGAGGTTTTGGGAAGAGTTAAGAAAGATAGCGCTCAGATCGAGTCAAGAGGAATATCAGGATGACGTAGTAGGTCTAGGATCAAGAAGGCGCTGACCGCAGTTAAGCAGATGGATTTATGAATGGAATTATGAAGCTTTATTAAGATCTATATGGAACATGGTATTTAAATATCTTAGAAGAGGAGATATAACATGCATTATATGTGGTAATAATTTGAAGGAAGTCAGATAACCCTTGAGTTATTTTATAACTTAATAGTCGAGATGATGGGGGTTCGAGATTATATTTGTGATGCAAGACCACGGTGGTGGGGAGGACGCCACGTGACCGCACCAAGCAGGTAAGGGTCGAGACAGTGCAGGAACTGTCAGTCTAGCTCTGTGAGCCAAACAAGGAAGTCAAGCTGAGTAACACACGCCAGGCGCATGGTATAGACCGTGCAGCGAACAGGAACTGTCACGGAAAGTGCAGGCGACAGTTTCAGCTTCACCGAGCAGCGAACAGAAACTGTCACGGAAAGTGCAGGGGACAGTTTCGGCTTCTCCGAGCGGCGAGCGACAAGTAGGTCAGTGGGCCGGGCGGAGATCCGCAGCAAGCAAGCATAGACGGCCGGGATATTCTAAAACAGCATTGCGAGTAGTTGGAGAACTTTATTCCAAGCTGCATTTTAACGTAGAACGACATGGCGAGGCTAGCTTTATGCGGAGATTATTATGGCATAGCAGTAGGGCCGTGCGGGTTAATTCCCATTATTATACGCAAGCATTATAACAGAAGCTGAACTTCATTACTACGTTGAGTTGGAACGTTTATTCAGCACTTGAATTATAAAGACAAATAGTTACGTGATACTGCAAATTTGAACTTCGAAAGAACATAGTTTTTCTCAATGACATTACGACTATGCATTTCATAACGCATTCCAAGTAACAGTAACCATTTTAAGCAAACGGAATGTTGTAAGCAAATGCACTTAGGAACATTAGCTCGTGCATTAATGCAAGTCATTCTTAAGAAGTGTTATGAATTACCGAGTATGAACACAGATACAGGGTGTTTCATAAACTTAGACACTCTGATAAAACAATTTTATTTTCTACAAGTAAAACTTAACCGCTGTGGAAATTGAACTTTCAACACTCAAACTGAACTTTGTATAGAACAGTGGCGTAACGTAGAAGAGGAATAGGGGGTCCGCTGTTTCTATGAACGTTTTCGTGAGGATTTGGACAATATCCGCTATGGATAACCAGAAGTTTATCATGTCGGTGTAAACGCAGACAGAGACGCGATGGCACCACGGAGCGATGGATTCGATTCCTGACGAGAAGGAGGTCTACCAGCTGATTCACTTGGGATTTCGAAGGCAATCGTCATTGCATGGATGGAATGATATTCACGCCGATCTTTCGAGAAATTCATTACATAGGGAAAATCGACGATCTTTGAAATTTAATAACAGCTGATTATGAGAAGGTACTGTAAGAGTTATAACTACCTGATACGATTATTTTCATGAATACTGGGCACACATGTATATTTTTCTAATAGGAGTGATACGATTGTTTAAGACATGGCTTTGACTTTATATGCTTCAAATTTTGCTAGAATATGGCGTGACCATATGATATGGCAGGCATCATTATACGAAATTCTCACCATTGGTTGGCTTTATTAAGCAGATGTTTGGTCTTTTAGACATTTTTCCAGCAAGGATATTTTTCATGAATAGTTTTTTGTGTAACGAGTATTTTGAACTCGTGATCTGCAATTGATTATCTATATTACTTCGTCAGTTCATTGCATACTAGCGAGTGTGTATTATTCATCAGTAGGGATTTTTTCCATTGGATTGTTTGGAGATATTAAGATGTTAATCACTTTAGTGAATGAATATCGCTTTTATATGACAACTAGAGACTTGTTGATTCCTATCTGGTACATTCACTCATATAGTCTTCGAGATGGGGTCTTTCGTATTTATACGATTGTATGGTGGTTACTCATCTTACCCATCGCTTAGGGCACTATCATGATTAGTCGACGGGGCGAGGTCTTTCGTATTTATACGATTGTACGGTGGTTACTCATCTTACTTGCCATTGAGGGACTCATTTTTATCATCCGAGTGTACATGAGATTGTAAGTGAATCAAACAAGGAACTACTAGTCACATATCAGTCGAAATTTTGTTAAATAAAGTACAGATAAATGTCAGCAGGGTTACATTTAGTAATTCTTCTTTGCCAATCCAATATTTTGTTGCTATACTCTTTTGAGAGTAATTTCAGTTTAACAGCTGGTACAGCTGATGCTTTTGATGATTTTTATAATTGTGTTGGATACCTTTGAGAAGGATTTAAAGTAATTGAATCTTGTAAGATGAATCATTAATGGTCAGATTTATTTTAAGGCAGATCAGTATTGCAGATTTTGATATGAGAGATTATAGCACATTGGTGTTTTTCTGTGATGTGAATTATGAGAATTGTAAGAGAATTTATGCTATTTGAAAGCAAATGTTGAATTACTAAGGTAATATTTTTCCAATTGTTTAAGAAGTTGTCTAGATGTGATCAGATTAATTACAGTTATTGGAGATTGTGTGCGTTGATAATTTGAAGCCAGTTATATATTTTTTGTAGATCATGCAACATGGTTAAGTGAAGTTTGTGATAGGCATTTTGTGGAAGTTGCCAAGTGATAGTTGCAATGTTGCTAATGCATTTTGAAGCAGACATGAGGTTGTTGAACCCAGTCTAGCGTAATTGTTGAGATTCATGCTGTATGTGCTGAATATTTATGAAGTTTTGTGGAATAATTGTTGTATTCAAATGTGATATTTGAAGAATTGAGGATATATAATGTAGTTGTGGATAGTCAGATCCAACGTGATGTCGTGAAGGCAATAATATTTTTGGCATGAAATTTAAATACGAGATATAGCTTGGAAGTAATAAAACTGTAAGACAACGTTCTATAACCCATATTAAACAATTTGTTAGGAAATTAAACAAATAAATAAAGTTGATAATACAAGATTTTCTGAGAATAATAATTAATGAAATAATAATCTGAAAATTAAGCACATTAATGATCTGACCTAATGAAATAAAAATTAGAATGACTAGATGAAATAATAAGAATCTAAATAACCAGAAGAATGAAATTAAATAATTTGATAAATTAAATTTTGGAATAAATCAATGAATTAAATAAATGGATGAATTAAAGATTGGATAAATAAACTGATTTAAATAAATTAATAGATGATTGGATAGATGATGAATAACTGAATTAGAAGGTGATAATTAATTAAAGAAGCTGATGATTAATGAATTTATATGGAATTAAAATAAATTTAATTGAGATATAATTTGAGGAATTGCAACTTGAGTTGAGGAATTAAACAATTTGTATTGATGATTTAAGATGATTTAATCTGAAGTAGATGATAAAATAAGAGTGTGTGAATAATTAGAAAGCATAATGAAGTAATGATAACAATTTTCATTAAATGATTTTATGGTGATGAGTTAATTGATTCTGACAGGAATATGTTGAATTTTGAAATGAGAATTAATGTGAGAAATATTTAATTTTGATGATGATGATAATGATGACCAATGAGAAGTGAATTTTCTATAATTCACAAACAAGTAATTATGAATGACAATGTAAATAGTGTAAATTAATTATTCAATGTTTAGGAGCATTTGACTAACGTGTTCAACATTTAAATTATGCCATGCAAGCCATAAAATTGCGTGATATTTAAAGTATGTGATTATAATATGTGTATGTTTAGACAGATTAATAACTTTTTCAAATCCACATTCATGATGTTAAATTAAAGAGAAATTAGGTCTCAGGTTTCACAAATGTCAGTGACGAAAGACATAGTGCTACAGTGATCCTGAGAACCCAAGAGAACTTTAGAGATTTTTCTGTTCTATGTGGATGAAATATTTTTGATTAGAAAAGAGATGGTTCGATTTTTGGACAATGACAATTTAACGTTGGCATTCGACCATACTCTCAGGTAGGAGGTATATTTAAAATGTCTGTCTGACTATCAAAGTGAAATAAATTTGTTTTTATCTTAGTTGTGATCTGATGATGATGTGATTTTCCTTTTTCTTTCCTTGTCTTTAGTAAGGCTTAACCAGGAAAGGAGGTGGTTTGCTAGGAATTCAGTTGATGGCGTCCATTTGTATTTGCATTTTTTTTATTAAACTTAAGCCCGTAACGACCCTAGAGATACTTTGTCTCGTGTTACCCACTGCTTTTTCGATAACTCAGCTGAATTTCCGACACATTCCTTATTTGACTAGAGGTTCATTTAACTCCGCTCTGTCCTGGAACTCCAGGAATGCGATGTAATAGCAGATGGGTCATCGCATCCCCAGGACGAACGGGTACAGTACGCACTTAAAAGTGGTGATATTTCGCGAATGGGACGAAATGTCGACGTGTGGGGTAGATGTTTGCACCAACAGAACTCCCATCTGCCAAAGTCATGTCATTTCACAAGTAAATGCACTTTATTTTCTATTTATTGTGCTAAGTTTTCATCCTTAGGGTAGCCACCTTACGGTACTGTTCTAGTATCATTCGTTAAATGTCCAAATAGTGGCATATGTGTCCACCAATATAAGTATTTTGATTGCTAGGAATTAATTACGAATATTTTCCTTTTCTTACTGGAAATAGTTTCTGCGTGTCAATTAATGAACGGTATTACTGTAATCTAATTACCCCCAATCTATTTTTAACTTGGCTTGAGCTCTAGATTTATTGGTCGTGGGTATTAGAAGATTGATATGCCATTATTTGCTTATTTTAGCGTGTTAATCTCAAACCTCAGCTTAGACCTTGTTTAGTTTGTTACCGGAACTGAACTGGCCTATTTCTTTAAAATCATCGTCCAATAAAAACAATAACGCCACCACCCGATTAGTTCACATGCCTTAATATGTAAAATTTATTTAATTTATTTAATACACATTCGTGAATATAATGGCAGACCTACTGGTATCTCGGTAATTATTCGCCTAGTATTGTGACTGCCGTACACTTCACGCTAGCCAGTAAAGATCAACAAATATTCCTTGATTTCCATCGTCATATAGGCCTACCTTACAGCTCTGTACTATACCTGCACACGAATCTTTTACTAGTAATCATACTTAAATCCCACTAATAAAGTATACGGTCGTAGGCTCCATTTACCGCTCGAGCCGGACAAGTATGGGGGCGTGGTCAGTGCTTCAACTCTCCGCATGCTATAGCGCTTGCTATTACTCCTTGGGTGCATCATCGTACGGGCTGAGGGCCGGTTTCATCAACCTTCGTTAAAATTTTAACGACACGTTAAGGTAATTTAACGGAAATGTTAGCAAAATGGTGTTCCATCAACCAACATTACTGCTAACAAATCGTTAAACTATCCGTTATTTTAACATACCATTCTTGCTCAGTTAAGTAGTTTAACATAGTGTTAAAAATGCTTACAAGCAAATACAGCATGCCTTTCGTGCTCAGTTATTGTATCATTTATTTTTGATTACCGTATTTGAATAATGCTACAGAACAAGAATTCTTGCCAAGGTCTAATGACATGTTGCAATTGTCTAAAAATAAGTTTCTGGAGAGATATAGGTTGTCCAAATGTGTTGTGCATAAATACAGTAAGGACTTTACCTTACAACCGGCCACTTAAATGACATGCCTAGGCCTAACCTACAACTTATCCTACCTGTAATGGAATTTGGTAAATATAGCCTATTCTGACAGCAACATCAATACGTAATGGTCAATAATGTAGTATTATAGTGCACAAAAGGTTATTGTACTGAATGTATTATAAAATGATGAATAAAACTAGTGGAAACGACAGCCATTCGATTTGCTTCCAAAACTTTCAGTTGATCAGCACGTGTGTTAATTTGTAGTTTTCATTTTCACATAGTTTAGATAAACAGTGTCACAATGCAATTTAAATATAAACGCACACACAATGTTTGATCTATAAATAGCCTACACGTCGACCATAAAGATTTTTATTTTTTTTTAATAGGTACCTGATTATTGGAAAAAGTGAGCTTCACAGATTTGAAGCAGCAATGGAGCAAGTTTAAAAAAAAGACAACCACATGTTGGCCTACGATAAAGCGACCCCTAAAAAGCAATTTTTGTCACATGGGAAGAACAGCCGTCAAATCGACCCTGCCAAAAGTCGCCTAGCTTGTAATGCAGGGTAGAATGTAGGGTACTGGTTATTTTAAGAAATTCATTACCGGTAGTATTTATTAATAAATAATTCTCCTTTGTAAAATGGCAGCCGCATACGATCATATACTTTGAAATCGGCTTTGCGACGCGAAGTAGGCCTAATTTACTCCATTCCGTCTGAAAAGCATTTTTTTTTTTTTTTTTTGTGGAAGTAAAGCATTGATATGGCAATTGCTGAATTTGAAGAGCACAGTGGAACTGAGCAATTAAATTACTCATCTCTTTGCCTCAATTATTATAAAAATAACTGAAAATACGAGAAAAGAGCACACCCATCTACTCAAATCACATGCTATAGCATTTGCTTGTTTGTGTTTCCATCGCCCTTACGCTAGTTCCAGATAACGGCAGCACCGTCGCTTGAGTACGCGAATAGCAAACAAATGAATACAAGTTGACTAGACACAGTTCAGAAGTCTGAATAACCATCCATGCCGTTCACTGCTTCCTTGATCCTTACAGCAAGTGACATTTAACGCATCGTTTGTTAACCGACTTGTTAAAAAGTTTTGTGGAACACGTAATCTTTAACAGAATGTTAAAATTATAACGATTTGTTAACTAACGTTTTGTTAGCCAAATTTAACGCAAGGTTGGTGGAACCGGCCCTCAGTATATTATGTGTACGGCTGCACGCTATACAATGGCACAGTTTTGCACAGTGCGTTGTGCAGGTAACATGACTAGTCCAAGGATCATATAAACTAGAAGAAATTCGTCACTTTTGGTTATAGAATTTCCGAGAGAGAGCAACGCCTGAGGCTATGTATTGCTCCGGCAAGTCTGGCAACATAAAAAGAAAAAAGCCATATGAAAGTAGCCTTTATTACACATAATTGAACAGTATGTTCTGCGATGAGTTATTAATTATTCATGAAAATAACCGCGCTTTTCGCTAGGCGCTGAAATATACGTCCAGATAGGAAAATTATACATTTTGATATATATCAATGTTGGCAATAGATTTGTCGAGAAGGACACAGTTATGCCGTCCTAGAGCTTAATTCACCTTTAGGCTAATTAAACATTGCTCTCCTACTCTACAGAATTGTTGGGATATTCGATGAATATAAAGAAAACTGTCCAAATGCACACTATATTGCCTTAACCTCACTTTTTGCCTAGCATGCCGGCTGCCACTCACCCCTCCCCGTAGCCCTAAACCACAAATTGTATTGCAATGCAAAGGAGAATGGGTAAGAAAACAAACAAGAGATGAAATGCACACATTTATTTTCTACATATTTTTATTCGAGAGTAGGCCTAGTCCATATTGCCCACTAGTTTTACACATGGTCAACACCAGGCAGATGAAAATTGCCGTATTGTTCTTACTATCATTATAATTCTTACATCCCGGTGCTTGGCAGTTTTTCCTCCCTTGCAGGGGCATGATTGACTCTCAATTAAATTCAAATAAATAATCAAAATACCGAACAAATCAAAACAACCAACAACACCACGAGGAAAATCAATCAAAACAGACTATTCCCGCTCCCGCCAGTCGGATTGGTGTGAGCATTGGGTGAGTGCCAACTACGGAAACATAGTACTGAAATTAATTCTTCATTGGTTGGCAGAACATCTATAGCGGAGCGTTATCGAAACCCACGCACTCCCTATGATCTGTGATCCCCCTGGTGCGTTGTGCAGGTAACATGACTAGTCAAAGCAATGCGGTAAAGTGGCGGTCTACGTTACACTTCAACCCCAGTTGGGAGTGTGATAACCTGTTCATCGACATCGAAGGAGGAGTACAATGTTTGGTATGCGGGAAAATATTAGGCAAAACAAGAAGTTCCGTGACGAACTAAAGAGCCTACTTTTCTTAAATTTAAGAATCATGCCAATGATTAATCTATATGGACCTATCTATAATAATGACGAAATTAAGTTGGTAATATCTAAATTTCCAATTAGTTCGAAATATACCTGGCATAATGTAGCCTAATAGAGCATTACAGTTGGCAGCCCTGCTGATAGAATATATTCTTAGTTCCATCTCTTAAGGTACAGAATACAAAATTTGGTTGAAGTCCAATGGATAGCATAGACGTTACATGCAGTTAGACATTAGATCTATCAGCGCGCGTAAAATCAATTTGGCAGCAATGTCATGCATGTGTTGGTCAGAAATAATCTGAAATATTATGATCTATTGCTGTGCCAATTTTGGATGAAATCCATTTGTTAGTATAGAAGTTACTGGTATTTTAAAATTGGACCTATCAGCAGGCTAGAATCATGTTGGCAGCACTGACGTAAATTGTTACTCCAAATTAATCTAAAATGGCAGGTACTATACGTGCGCAAAGTTTAGAGCTGTTGACTTGCATACTTTCTGATATATTGATATTAGGGTAAAAAATATAAACAGCATTTCTTAACAGTTGGCAGCCCTGATTGCTCTTAAGAATACGCAAAATCATATCTGTTATGGTACACATAGCACATACGAAATTTGGTTGAAATCCAATTGATACTATAGAAGTTACATGTATTTAAAAATTGGTCCTATCAGCAGGCTTAGAATCATGTTGGTAGCACTGACATACATTAGTTACTCCAAATTAATGTATGTCAGGCACTATACGTGTGCAAGGTTTAAAGCCGTTGGCTCGCATAATTTCTGATATATTGGTATTTGGATAAAAAATAGAGAAAGCATTTATTGACAGTTGGCAGCCCTGGTGGCTTTTAATAATACGCTCAGTCATATCTGTTTATGTACACATAGTACATACGAAATTTGGTTGAAATCCAATAGATAGTGTAGAAGTTATATGAATTTAAAAATGGGACTTATCAGTAGGCTTAGAATCATTTTGGCAAGACTGTCATGTATGGCCTCCTGAAAATTAAACTGAAGTATTATTATCTCTATGTGTGCCAATTTTGGAATAGTTCCCATGTATACATTCCAAGATATCCAACATGGAGTTCAAATTTCAGTTGCGATTTTTCAGCAGTTGGTAGCACTGACATCATTTTCAAGTGTGACATTGAGATGTCCCGGTATAGATCTTTACTCATACCAAATTTGGTTCCGATTGCTGCAGCCGTTTAGGAGTTGATAGGGGGGACACACACACAGACAGACAGACAGACAGACAGACAGACATACAGAAGGACAGACAGACAGACATTTTCCCGGATCGATCTCATAAGTCTATTTTTTCCTCATTTTTGCAAAATGTGAAAAGTAGGCTAAAAATGTTCAATTTAGAACGTCACTACAGACAACATCACTTCAATCAGTATGGAAGTGTTGAGGGTGAAATGCGAGTCTCTGCTCAATTATCTCCGCGAGGAAGGAAGTAAAGTAGAGGTATGTTTTATAATGCTTGACCTATATACGATACAACTGAATTACGGTGCCTAATAAACACAATTGTCCTTCGAAATTTCAAATCCGGTTTTTTTTTCTTACACCGGAATGTGATGCCTCCTCTTCCGATGCAGCTGTTTGTGCTAGTTACAGAATAGCTTTGCTGATCGCCCACTTTGCCCGACCATTTTGTGACGGTGATTTTGTGAAGCAGAGTTTGGAAGTCGTAACAGACGAACTGTGTCCACAATTATCACGTTCTTTCGCAAGTTTCAATCTTTCACGGCGCAGTATTACGCGTCGTATGGAACATTTGTCAGGTGATATTGTCGACAGGCCCGAAGAGAGGGGGGGTGTCAGGCAGGGCTGGTGCCCCGGGGCCCGACCTTTCCAGGGGGGCCCGGCGTCCTAGGGTGATTGATTTGTTATTGCCCTTATGTGACTCGAACTTGCTACTGGCAATCAATTAGTGAATGCAAAGAACTGTCTGTGAACAATGTTACAAGGATTGAGAAACTTATTATGTCAAGTGGACAATATTTTCCTCTACAAAGCGCTTGTGGGATGAACAACTGTCTCAAAGTGGTCATCTTAGGCGATGGGGCTTCGCTATGTATTGTTCTCAGAATATACCTGAAGACAGAGAGAGCATTCCATTATTCTAAATTTAGCTTATTTGGCTTCTGCACCAATCGTTCAAATAACTTTCTCATCCCTTCACTTATTTCGCCAAGGCCACGAGAGCCTGGGCTGCCCTGGTGTGTTTGGTCAGCTAGCTCAAGAGTTTCAAGTTTGGTGCGTCACATTCTCGAGCTTAGATATTTAGAGGTGTTAGTGTCTGAAATGACTATATTGTCTAGCTAGACGTATCGTATGCCGTGCAGGCAGGTAAGTAAAATAAATTTTAAAGGAGCGTACACACAGTAATTCATTTTATAAATGATTTCAGGGGCAGAACAGCGAGGTCATCGTTCCCTAGTAATTCACTATTTGAAAAATTATCATTGCTGGCTAAATATCTTGCAAAAGTGTGGGACGATTCTGTTTTCAAACGTAGATAGAAGAAATGCATGCCAAATTGTTCATCTTCTCGTATACTGAATTGAGAAAACAATGCTAACATTTGAATAATATGTATGTTTAGGTGCAGTATAATTATTATTATTATAACTGGTTCATTCAATACGATCAACAATCCCAGGCACTTGGATTCGTGCGCCAATCATTTCTGATTAAGGGATTTAATGAAAACCTACATATTACTAGTCTATTGATACTAGAGTTGGGAAATGTAAGACTGAAACTAAGGTAATATTCCAGTATTTTTCTGGACTGAGTGTTTAATTAACCAGGAGAAAATTGACAATAAAGCTAGGACACTGAACCACTCAACTTTGTTTTCCAATTCCTCTCATGGGACGTCAGTGGTAAGCACAGATGACCTACCGTTGCTGTTCCGCCTCATCAAACAACATTAAGTAACGTCAGTGGTAGGGGTAGATGGCCTAGCTGTTCCGCCCTTAAAACAACAATAAGTAACGTCAGGGGTGTGCATGGCGATGAAGAAATTAATATACTGCATGTAGGCAACCGCGCAGACTTTTCTAAGACCAAATATTGAACTCAGCTTAATTTAGAACAAAATTAAGATGAAGTATTGTAGAATATTAATATAAATACAATTTTGTTTCGAGCTGGTGCAGTGACTGTCATTACTATTGGACATTTCTACGCCGTTTATTCAAAAGATCAGCATCGATCTGCAAAGCACTTATTTTTCTGGACGCGAAGAGATATTTTCCCTTGCGAATCAAGCCCTTTCATGATACGCTTTAACGTCGCAGTACCGTTAAACATAAAATGATTTGCTCCCTTTATCTAAGACTTGAAAATGGCTCCGGGTCCTGACGAAGCCGCGGAACGAATGCAGGATTCGGCTTACCGACTGCGGTGTCATTCGTACCTAATAATAGGCCTATTTGTCGTTACAGTGTTAATTCATTTAGGGGCTTGCGACATTTAACCCGTGTACTTGGTAGCTAGTAGGTCTGTATCACTGGCGGGCAATGAACTATTGGCGCTCGGTTGGGAATCGTTTGCATCAACTAGTACTGAAGATAGCCTATAATTCAGTATTTGCTGACGCGTTAATTTTACGGTTTGTTTATGAAGGCCTCTACATTATTGAATGAAGTTGACTGTTGAAACACTCTCAACCTCCCCGCTGGAGTTGATTTAACTTTAACTACCCTCATTTACCACAAACCTACAGAATTTACTGCCTTTAAATACAGGCCACAAGTGATTTTAACGTTACTTCCCGACTTTGAATGGGCGCCAAGGTTGACCATATGGGTCTTCCTGAATAAAATAGAAATAAATACATAGCTGTTGCCCCGACTATGAAAACTCTTTCTCCCAGGCGTAGGGCATTTGGCATGCGTTTGCTGATGTACAGGTTCATGCAAGACAGGAATATAAACACACATGGATTTTAAAATGATAATCTATTGGCTGTTCTAACACATATGTACACAAATATACAACACAAAATACCCTTCAATACACTTGTAATAATTTCTGTACAGTACCTTTGTTCACTGAATTTATGTTCCTTGAGCAACAAAACACTTGCGATCATTACAGACCTTAGGCATATCAGCCCCCTATACATATTTCACTTTGCACTGTTTGAGCACGAATCTACACTCGCCAGACTTGTTGACTTCCACTCCGCAGCATCCTCCCATGCCTTCCACAACAGATGATGAAGTGAGGTTATGATTGTCCTTCAAGGCGTGATATTATCAGCGACCCATGGTCTATGAACTTAACCATGTTGAAAATATGTGGTCATCCAATAGCACAACGCTCAGTGGATGTCTAATTACAGTCTCTGCTGTACGATTACCGGACCCTGCCAGATAAATCGACCCTAGGCGCAAGAAGACTTTGACTCGGCCAATAAAGCAATAAGACCCCTTCAGAACTCCAAACACGCCATTATATGCACCAGCGCAGGGATCTACATAACCCCAATGTTTCTGCCGGAACTAATTTGTGCGTAGCCCGCTCCTAGCGGAACATCCGCGTCAACACATAACTTCAGACCGTCGAAATCCACACTGACGTCACACAATGGTATTCCTCACGAAGTTCATGGGAGTTCATGCCATAAATAGCCTAGGTAATCCCACACGAGCCGAAATTACTGCCTGTCGTTTCCGGGTATGTAACATATCCAGCACTCGAAAATATCAATTCTTTGTACCTACATAGTACAGCCACAAATCTAACATTAACATTACTAGGTCAAAAATAAAGCCATTAACCCCAAACCAAAATGAAATAATGCTTCTACTTAATACAGTCTTATATCCTTATTCCCAAAACGTAATAAATCGCAAAACCCCGTATTTTATAATATCAAATATCCAAAAACCGATAATTAATAAACAGTGATCCTAGGTTGTCCAGACCATCCAAAAATGAATCCGTCCACAAAGACACACACAGGCACAATAAAAATCACCTCTGCAACCCCACATTAACCCAATATAATAAGATACGAATAAAATACCCCAAACTAACTGCGCGAAGCAAAACCCGAGGGTGAGCTACTGTAACTGAATAAATTCCGTTACACTGTAAAGCAGCGGTTTTCACAAATATTAATGAAGTAAATTATAAGATTCTCAAACAGCGAACAAAATAGAAAACCAAGGGTCGTGCTAATTGTGTAGATCGAAGTGGAGGCTAGTGGTTGTTCTACAATTAGAGAGGTGTATTGGCAACATTGTTTTAACTATTTGTCTTGGAGAGTTGAAACTTAAAACCACCCACTGCTGGACGAAAATGGGCAATACACTGTGCTGTGCTATGGCCTCTGTGACATGATCAATCGCATGCCGTATTCTTAGTTGCCGACTGGGAATGTGTTCCCCGTCGCGACTATTACTGTAATTATTGGGGTTAAGAGCAGGGTAGGTGCCCCTGGATTTGACATAAGGTACTATCCTGGCATTTGTCTGGAGGGAGTGTGAAAACCCACACTCAGGATAGCCGCTGTCAGCACCGGGATTCGAACCCCCGATCTGCAGACTTGCTGTATACCCCCATCACGGTCATTGGTGAGCTACACCGCGGGGTCTTGGAAGGTGCGAGAGCTTTTATTTCAATAACGAGAGTATTTTCTATAGCAACTAAATGTCAATGGTCACCAAATTTTTACTCCAAAATATCACAAAAATAATCACCCAAATGGCCTAGATCTCAATAATTTGGACCTAATGTCAATGGTCACCAAATTTTTACCCAAAATATCACAAAAATAATCACCCAAATGGCCTATAAGTCAAAAATTTGAACCTTATGTTTGCAACATTTTTCGGAGGAGGACCCCCGGACCCCACTCTGAGCTTGGTGATATTCCATACCCCCAGATCCTCGGTGTGCCCACTCCTAATAATCTTGGCTTAGATCCGCCCCCGATGGTCACTAGTCATAGATAGGATTGGGGAGAACCTGGCTCTAGGTTTGCTTACTGCAAAGCAATATTAAATTCTAAGAAGTCCACTGACTGCAAATTACAAAATATAGTTCAAATTCACATTTTCTTCTTTTTTGAAAACAATTACTGATCAGCTGCAATAGCAGTTAATAAATAACATGATTTACGTTTGAGTATACCTGTGGTTAATTATGAAAATACATTTTGCTTCGTTCAATGTACAGTGATGTGTGATCAGTGTTTAGGCTTTTAATTTAAATTGAAGTGTTTAGACTTAGACCCAAGGGCAGCAAGTTTTAAGAATGTCAACAGAAAAAAAACTTTATGTAAAACATATTTTAAAATACGTCTTGACTTTGTGTAAAAATCATGTTTTCATTATGAAAAGAGATTACGTCATATGTCATAGAGGCCGTAGTACTGCACAGTGTACAGTATACCCCTTCCAACTCTTTTAACACTCAGTTCAAAAACTGAACTTCCTGATGATTAATTTTTGGATCTTGGGGCCCCGGGAGTTTCCAGCCCCAGGGCCCGTCGCCGCTCTCCACGGCCCTGATTGTGGAACAATTTATGGAGCTCATTTCGAACTTCATAGTTTTTTCCATTGCATTAGATGAGAATATCGACTTATCGGACACAGCCTAGCTGGCAATATTTATTAAAGGTGTTGATAGCAACTTAGTAGTAAGGGAGGAGCTCCTTTATGTATGTCCTCTCAAAGACACAGCGACAGGTGAGGTCATACTGCAATGCGTGAAAGATGTATTTACCAGGTTTGGTCTACCGTGGGAAAAGCTCGTGTCCGTTGCCACTGATGGTCGTATGTAGATCAGGACTTATAGGTCGCCTGAGAAACTATTCCAACACGACGCACAGTGGTCCTTTGGCACTATCTGGGCGCTAAAATGTAAAAAATAAATGTTACGTATTTTCATGGTTTATGACGTTTTTATTATCAGTAATGTCCGATGACCTTCGAACTGGTCCTATATGTCATATTTGATCACCCCCTGGAGAGTGAGAGACCGCTGAAGTAGGATGTTTCTTATCGCATCCTCAGCTGGAAGCGGAGCTGATTATTTGTGTTTTAATCGTGAGCCTGTATAGACGTGTTTGTAGAGCTATCTTCATCGTTTGCCACTGGATATGACAGACCAAGGTATGCTCTTTCTTTATTAAATTTGCAAAATCGTATACAAATTGCAGTGTTTTTGTGATAAGCGTTAAAAAAACTAGTGACTTTTAAAATATATTTTATCCTTCTACTATGGGTTTTTAGACCCATTGTCAACCATTGTTGAAATTCTTTTCATTAGACTGTAGCCTATACCCTACTGTGTTGTCTGTGTAAAAACTGCTTGCCTCTTTTTGCAACTTTGGCTTTTTTTTTCTCTCCTTTTAGTGCTGTCGGAAGGAATTTCGCGGAATGATCTTTTCGATGTTTGGCGCCATGCAAGTGGGAAAGTGAAAGAAAGTGATGTCTTACTGAACTATTTGATAGAAAATACTAATCTGAAAACCCTTGGACAGTCAGTTAAAGTTATTGTTAGAAAAAAAACGTACTAATTTTTCCGCGCAATTAAGAAAAAAGTGGGTTGCAAGTCACAGGACATTAAGCAAGTTTCAGTCGCAAAATAAAAATTGTCTGGAAGCGAACATTGCACTATATGGAGAGGGCATACAGGATGAAGCTTCCTTAAGTAATGTGGGTCGTCCTTCTAAATCCTTCGTAGATTGTAGTGAATCTTCGAAAAGAAGGAATACGAGAAAATGTTCAAGGAAGCAAACAATGGAAGATATGCTGAATATGCTCTTGGTGTCATCTGATCCCCTAATAAGTAGCCTGAGAAGAAAGCCACAAAAGACAAACGACCCAATTCCTTCTGAGGTTCTAAGTTTACTACAAGATCCGGCATCACAAACAGTATAGAGTACTGGACTAGTATGGTTTAATAGTACATTATGCAACGAGCCTATAATGGCTATAATTAAGACACGAGTATTTTTTATAAAACGAGCGTATGCGAGTTTTATAATTTCCATACGAGTGTCTTAATTACCATTATAGGCGAGTTGCATACGACTGTTTATGTTCGACGATAATTATAACTTTATTATATGTTTTAACATAAATATTCATAAATATCTGTTGAGAGTCAGCTACGGTACTTGAATTTTGTGATCGCAGAGCGAGCGATGGGTGTTATATCTCTGTCTTTCAAGATCTTTGAACGACCGACGCATGCGCTCTGTGTGCTTGCAATGCCATATGCAGCCATATGTTTACATCAGCCGTCCCTCAGTAATATTGTCACCGGTGTCATTTGAAGACAATGCGCTGTGCAGAAATTAGCGTTGGTGATTTTAAGGTACAGTGCTATTGCTTGTCTCATATTCGCCAGTTTATTTACGCGAACATATGGACGGTGCGTATTCCATGTCGGTAATTTATTATAGTTCGATGTTGTGTTTATGTCCGACATGTTGGATTTTGAGCGCATGCGCGAAGGTCTAATTGGTCAATGAACGAGCTCTGATTGGCTGGAGAAACTGTATCATAATGGAAAACAGTGTTATAATGACTATCATTATGATACAGTTTTCTGACACGTAATAGTGAGGGTCGAACATAAAGAACAATATAAAAATACTTTATTTATTACATAGTGCAATATTTATATACATCATTACTTTTTTGTCGTCCTAATTAATCTTTGATCGAATAGATATGTGGTACTTCAGTTTAATTCTTTACACCCCTGGAAGATCATTTGAGGCTATTAGTATCAAAAGGAACAATCTCCACCTCTCTACATTTTACAGTAGGAGTAATTTTTTATCTAATGCATTTGTATCCACTCTATCTGGATGGTTTTTGTCTCATACATAAAGTAAGCTGTTGTATGCGAGTAGCCAAAGAAAACCAAGCATATGGTTAATAGTTAATGAGATATTTTACATTTTATTTTGGAGATTGTCCCTTTTGATACTAACTGTAAGACTTTTGTGGACATTGCTCTATTTGATATCAACATGCATGGAGATTGCTCTTTCTGTTATTGACATAGAAATATGTGATACCTACACTCCTTCTATTAGCATAAATGTCATTTACGGTAACAAAAAAGAGGAAAAATTTTTAAACTAAGGATAACTGTTGTAATGAAGTTCCCTTTAATTTTCAACACAAATTTACCGATTAAACAAAACTCATATGTAAATTAAGAACACAACATTCCTTGATTTGAATTACAGCACCGAAGCTAATGAGAACACTGGACAAAATCACTCCGTGATTGATCTAATAATCCTCATTTCTACTTATATTAATGTTGAAAATATTTTTAATGACACTAAGGGCACTCGGGCTATTCAGGTCCAGTTTAACAAAAACGTTAAGTTAGGCTAATTTGATAATTGTGCGACAAGTTGAAAAGCTAGAAGACCCGGAAAAGTGTCAAAATGTATTTATTGAATATCTCTATCATTTTGCAAAATTGTGAAAATTACTTCCAGATTAAATGATATTTTTGAGAAACCTTGCTCAAAACGCTTGTTTTTTAAAAAGAACTTGTTCTACAGATTCAAATGAAATTAAGGTTAGATTGTTTTAATATATTCTTTAACTTCAAATTGTGGGAAGCAGATTTTCGAATTTCTAAAATCGGAAGTAGATATTTCGATTTTGATTTGACCATGTATGTGTTGACTCAAGCGCTCGTAGTTATGTCTAAGCATTAGACCACATCCTTTGTTGTATGTACTATCCTACCAGTGAATTGTTGCCAGTGGTGGAAATCGGAACTAATGCGCTCCGCACAGCCACACGTCAGCGATAGACGTGCAGCAGTTGTTGCCAGGGAAACCTCATCGCATGTCTTGTGTGTGCATGGTTCGAGCTGGGTCGTGCGCTGTGCGGTGTATTCACATTGTATGACTGTACATGTGTTCCCATTCTTGTCCCGCACCTGCCCGTGGCAGCCGTAACTTGGTGAGCTGACGTAATGTATACACAACAGCCCCGCTCTGCGTCTAGGGGTAACAATAATTTCCCCCACAGGGTAGTAGTTCACGAAATCTTCTTTCACAACAACTGATTTCCATTTCCTTGGATCTCGACTCCGATTCCTCGCTTTTGTGGGTGAGACAGGTGTCACGTTTTGCGGTACCGTATCCATTACAGAACACGTAGAAGAAAGTCACTGTTTGTTTTGATAGCATAATATGTTAGTCCACATTCATATAGTCTTAAAACACAAACAATTCCTGCAATATAACCGCAAAACATGATAAATTGGCACACGTGAGCAGGACAGTCTCTCTTATCACTCCATTGAACCAACATGGCAGCACTCACAAGACCGGAACGGACGAAGCTGATTGGTGGTAGTGGAGATTGTCCTACTTGATTCCAACAGATGGCGGAGATTGTTCTGTTTGAAAGCAACATTGTATTTTCATGCCCTGAAACGATGGGATTTTGTTCTTTTTGAAAGAAACAAACAGCATAGTGTGGTAGAGGGCTAGTTGCACAATACAACGGTGTCAGTAACTCAATTTCGATGAAATGTGGAGATTGTTCCTTTTGATACTAATAGCCTCATTTAGTCTATTGTGTTAATTAATTCCTTCCCTTCTTAAGTGCTTCGCTGCACCACACATTTAGCTGTGATAAGAACCAGATGTAAGGAACGACATGTGTTTTGCCTGACTCATGAAATCGCATTTCAGTGACAAGTTAATATATTACTGTGTTGTCCAGAGATATAGAGATTGTGAGGACACGGGAGATTATATGTTTTGTGTATTCATGCACATTATTTTATTATGGTTACTAAAAGAGACCAATTGTTATTACTGTACCTACACATCAAATACTAGTTTGTACTGTAGGGCATTCCCAAATAAAAATTAGCCTATTGTGGCATAATATCTGTAATAGTTCAATTAAAATATCTATGGATTGTATGAAACTAGGAGTCCAACATAGCATACAAATTGTTGCTGATTTCTTTTAATCTGGAGTATTTTTCAAAAACCTGTAGTCACAAAATCACCTACGCTTAGCAGCATTAAGGAAAACCTACATCCAGTTGAACATTATTAATATTAATATTATTAATATTAATATTATTAATATTATTGTTATTATTAAGACAAGTTTAACCTCAATTCTTATAAATAAGAAACAGGAAAATGTTTAACATACTTTTGAACAGATATTTTAAGGTTTATAGACCTTTTCCATATGCAAAAGAATTTTGCGCGGCCAGATAGGCTAAATGGACCACTGGGCGACGTGAGGTTCATACCTGTGCATTGCTTGATTCATCAACAAAACCTGTGCGCAAAAAAAAAAAAAAACTACACAATGGCTAATGTCATGACCATCGTAGTGGCTGTGTCCCAATACTCAAGTTGTCTGCTATTGACTAGCTGCTAGCTACTATGTGCTATGTGCTATGCACTACGGAGATTTGGGATCACAGCCTCCTTCATAGACTTGTGTTCTGAAACGCACTGGACTTACATGCTGGTACCAAACCAACACTCAAGATGGCGGTGATCTGCTACTCCTTGTAAGCTCTTTGCACTTTCATCAGCTGTTTTAAATAAATAATACATGAACGATACGATCATGGATGCGCCAAGATCACTTTTTAGCCGAGCCCTAATTATGGTTTGTGTTTGGCTTAAGTCAAAGACAACCTACAATTTACATAACCTACAATTCCGATAAGCTACATATTTCTATAACTTCCTTGACGTAGTCGACAATCTAGCAAGCACTTTCGTTCACTAGCTGCTACAGACTTGATTGCTATGTGCTAAGTAGTATTGGATCACGACTTCTGACGTCACATCCGTAGTGAGAACAGTGAATTTTATTAAGAGTCATGGACTGAACCATAGCCAATTTAAAGCTTTACTGGCGGATATTGAGAGTGAATTTGGTGATATTGTGTACTTTTGTGAAGTTCGCTGGCTCAGTAGAGGTAATAGGCTGTGTTGAATCGCTTTTTTGATTTGGACGAAACAGTCTCATTCATGGAAATGAAGGAGCGTCCCGTCCATGAATTCACTGATCCTAAATGGATTAATGAGTTAGCATAACTCACGGACATCACATCCCGCATGAATGAACTGAACCTTAAGTTGCAGGGAAGCAACATACTTATTACTCATTTTGTAAACAGTATTGCTGCTTTTAAGCAAATGTTGCAGCTTTGGCAGCGTCAGATGTTGAAAGGTGAGTTAGCCCATTTCCCCAAATTGTCAATGAGGAAATCTAGTGTAACACACGATCAGTTGCAGACATTTGTAGGTGCCCTTGCGAGTCTTGTTAACAGGGGCATATATACAATTTTTTCGGGGGGGGGGGGGGGGGGGGGGCTGGCTATCCTGGAAAATTGTGAGTATTCTCAGGGGATTGTCACCGCATAATACCCAGAAATATCAACCAATATCTTAGAGCATATAAATTTGTGTAATTATTTTAGATAAGAATCAACCGACAGTAGTGGCTACGCTGGCTAAAGCGCAGCATTAGCTCATGGGGCCAAGCTCTCTGCTGACTCGGTAGACGCGTGGGTTGGAGCCCCACCGTCGGCCGTCCTTGAAATGGTTTTCCGTGGTTTCCCATTTTCAACACCAGGCAAATGCTGGGACGGTACCTTCTGACAGGCCACGACCGCTTCCTTCCACTTCCTTGCCCAGTTTCATTCACCATCATTCATTTCTTCTCTCATTAACTCCTCTCATGAGGTTGGCGTCAGGAAGGGCATCCGGCCGTAAAAACCATCGCCACAAAGACTTCCATCTCATCTCATCCCCGACCCCGTTGGAAAACGGAAATAATAAGGGGTAGACATACAATTTTAGATAAGTTTCAAAGTTTATATACCCTGCAATTACTGGCAATACAAAAAAAAAAGGTTGTAAACTACAACACAATACACAAATAAAATTGTATACTTAATGAATTTTCTATTATGGTCTATGGAGTATATGAATGGCAAATATCTAAATATTTGTCAATTTACTATGCAGAAAGGTAAACAGTTTTTTTTCTTTTTTTTCTTTTCTTTTCTTTTCTTTTCTTTTCAAGTTGATAGACAAATTTATTTCTCAAATGTACCGTTCTGTGGAATTCACAGTTTTGCCTTACAAGGATGAGTGTACCCCGTTCCAGCCCTGAGACTAGAATTAAAATTTCTTGGCAGGGCCGGGAATCGAATTCGGAACTCCGGGGTGGCAGCCTAGAATGCTAGCCACTACACCACGAGTTAGTATAATTTCAATCTTAATATTGTTTATAACTTAGCCAATAAGTTAAGATTAGGATACAACCAAATTTACAATTATTGTATGCTCTTAACAAAGCAACACTTCCTTAATTCTTATTGGATTTTTCGGGGGGGGGGGTCTGGAGTCCCCTCAGCACCCCCCCCCCTTTATATACGCCCCTGCTTGTGAAAGGATTTTCCATCCGATTTGGAGATCTGGACGATTTATCAATTGATCTGAAAGTGTTGGCTATAATTGATGTCGTTCCGTTGGAGCTACAGAGCGAAGTGCTCACACTTCAATGTGATAGTGAACTGAAAGCTAAATATGAATCACGAACAAGCTTAGCATATTCTTATGAACAGTTTTCGCCAACAGATTTCCAAAACATGCACAAAATGGCTGCCAAACTTCTATCATGTTTGGCTCAACATATCTGTGTGAGAAACTGTTCTCTCTAATGAAGATAAATAAATCTCCACGAAGAGCCACTCTAACTGACGCACATCTCACTGCCGTTCTTCGAATTGCAAGTGCAAGATCGATCGCTCCAAATGTAACTGGTTTGCTTCAGCGAAAGGATACGCACACCTCCTCATCTGCAAAATGACAGTTCAGATATATAAGAACACATTGGCCTATGTTTTGTTAATGCTGAATGATATTTATCCATGCATTTATTTCTGTACTCCTAGAGCAAGTTTTCGTTCCTTGTGTTCTAAACAAGTTGTTAGGTTGGCTTATTGTAGCTTCAGGACTATCGCTAGTGGGCAAATGAGTGTGTACTTATTAGCTGTCAAAGTAATTATGTTTCCTACACAGAACCTAATAAAAGGAATATAATTAAACGTATGTAGGTAGCACCATAATCTAATCATCTAACGCACAACAAACAGGGCACAAGTACAGGGTCATCGAAAAAATAATTCCAACATTTCAAAAACTAATAGCACCGAAACCCTTTATGTTAAACGTGTAATTCTTTCACTGAACGCCAGGGGGACGTGACCTTGCTATGCGCACACTAGATGCGCAGTAGTCAAGGTCAGCCTGGGGCGCGCGTGCGCGGGGGAGGGTACATTAAAAACATTGTGTATGAAGAAAAAATTCGGGATTTGGAGCACCTGCGGGAGCGAATTTCTGCCGCCATCTTGACAGTTACTCCTGAAATGATTGCACGTACCAATCCAGCCATTGGGAAAGCGTGCTTTCAATGCTGATGTTGGTGGTCGGCCTGGTCTAGATTTTTTCTCTACAGTCCCTGTTTCCTTAAACTGATTAAACCATCGAATTACAGCTTTGTATTCCGGTGCAGTTTGTCGGGCGGTGCAGTCATTGGTGCTCGCGCCCCCGGCCGACCTTGGCTACTGCGCATCTAGTGTGCGCATAGCAAGGTCATGTCCCCTCCAACCAAAACTTACTTTAACCAGCTGGCGTTCAGTGAAAGAATTACACGTTTAACATAAAGGGTTTCGGTGCTATATTTTTTTTAAATGTTGGCATTATTTGTCGATGGCCCTGTATCAAGCTGTTGTGATACGCCGCTTGTAACGGCTACAAGGTTAACTTCGGTGAGAGCGCATACTCGGAGCGGGAGCGCTGCTCAATGAGCCGAATTGTACCCATCTCTGCCCTAAACAAAGATAACAAAGCAGGTTTGTCACTGCCAGTAGTCAACTGACTGGTTCTGAAGAGTTTCCTGTTCCTTTCGGAAGATAGTAGCACTGCCCACGGAAGTTAAAGTGAGAGACGAATTAACGTAAGGGGACGAATTTCGGGACTTAACATTAGAGAGAGTAATTGATAGGGTCCGGATTTTTAGGTAAATACATATTATTTTATGTAAATACATATTTGAAGCATTTTTACCATAAATACATAAATTCCTGCTTTTCACTTATTAGCACATAAAAAGACATAATACTTACATTTCTTTAAATCAGTATGCTAGTTCTTTCAGTTTATTGCATTTTTGTTCTGTGTTATTTCAATGGAGAAGAACCTGTGAGCTATCTAATTTTCATGTAGAGCGTATGTCAGGTTGCAACTGTGTTATTCTTAACTTGTCGCCCCGTGACACTCACTGTGGAAGTCGGAGATTTCCTTGTTCATAGCCATATTGCACCACGTGCTAGACCTCCTCCTCCCCCAGCTACCTGGAACCAGTGTCACTCACATGCAGTTCATTTCTGGCACTGCGAAGTGTAAGCCAGTTCTACGGTGCCTAAAGTAAAAACAACTACAAGTTATCGTCTGTTGCAGAATTTAAGATAATTTTACTTCTGATGGGCGCGTTCTGTTCTGCCAACCATGTGGAAAAGCAATCAAGGCTGAACAGCGATCTCAAGTTTCACAACACCTCAAGGGCAAGAAACATATTGCCGCAGTTTCGTTCCTTCAGAATAAGTGTTTCGCGATAATCGTCGGTCATTTGCGGTGGACAACCTGAAGATGTATCTCGTTGTGTATTGTAATGCTTCAGCAGTCAGTGAGACATAGAATACATTGCATTCGTGAGTACTGCATATTGTTTATATTCACATTAATAAACTAAATTATAATTACATATTTTTACATTTTTGTCACATGTTTCAGGTATTTTTTATTTTTTTATTTTTATTTTATTTAGTCAATTTACTCTCTAGGTTGGTGGTTCCCACGGACTCAGCGAGGGAACTCACCACTACCGCCTCTATGGGCAGTGTCCTGGAGCCTGAAACATCTGGTCGGGATGGATACAACTGGGGAGGTGTGATCAGCACTTCGCCCAGGCGGCCTCACCTGCAAAGCGAACAGGGGCCTCATGAGGAATGGGAAGGGATGGAAGATTGGGATGGATAGGCGAGGAAGAGGGAAGGAGGTGGCCGTGGCCTTACAGTAGGTACCATCCCGGCATATGCCCGAAGACGAAGTGGGAAACCACGGAAAAACACTTCGAGGATGGCTGAGGTGGGAATCGAACCCCCTCTACTCATTTAGAGCAGCCGAGGCTGAGTAGACCCCGTTCCAGTCCTCATACCACTTTTCAAATTTCGTGGCAGAGCCGGGAATCGAACCCAGGACCTCCGGGGCGGCAGCTAACCATGCTGACCGCTACGCTACGGAATTTTTAATACATAAAAAATAAATATTTTCCCGATTTTTACCACCTAAAAATCCGAGCCCTAGTAATTGAGGTGGGAACTGGGAAGGAGGCGGTCGTGGCCTTAAGTTAGGAACCATCCCGTTTTGTATCAGGAGTAGAAATGAGAAACCATGAGAAACCTCTTTCAGGATGGCTCAAGTGAGAAGCGAACCCTTCTTTTCTCGGCTTTGGAACACGAGACTGAGTGAAGCCCGTTCCAGCCTTTTATCAGTTTGGCCTCAGAGAAAGCAAAGCAAAGTCAACTCCGTACAGGCCATGGAGGTAGAGGCTTCCACTCTTTGCGACATCAGCACTAGATGGGATGGAGTTGTCAGCTCCACGCCCGGCTGTCTTTGCTCCTAGGAATTACCCTGGTACTCATTTCTGGTGTAGGCTGCTTGAACCCCAGGGCTATTTGCGTTTCCGAAAGTGGCAGTTTTGTTTCTAAAATCAACTACCCAGGTGGGGATCGAACCCACTCGCTTTCGGTTAGAAGCTCAGCGCCTCTACCGACTATGCTAAGCAGCTCCTCTTTGCCTCATAAAACAAAATGTAACGCGTTCCAACCCTCAAACCACAATACATTTATTGGTAAGGCTGGGAATCTAACCCAGAACTCAAGGGATATGCTAGACTGCTATTAAATAACCAGAATAGTAAGCGAGTTGACTCTTTCAGTTTCTAGGATGAACCAGCCTGATCCAGCAAAAAGTCTATAAACACTGTATAAAGCGGCTTCGGTGGCGTAGTTGGTAGCATGTTGAGCTTCTATGCCCAAGATCGCGGGTTCAAACCCGGCCGAAGTCGTCGGATTTTTTAAGAACGTTAAAAATCCCTCAGCATGCCTTCCTTCGGAGGGGAAGTAAAGCCGGCGCAGGCGGTCCCATGTCATAGATTTATGGCATGTTAAAGATCCTTCCACTAATTACACATGTGTGAAGCTAAATTGTATATAGTTTAAACATTTGACTAACGTTCTTAGGTTCCTACGTTTGTCGTCAAGAGTCGACTGCAGTGGCATTTGGTAACTAAGTTCTGAACTAGTTGGTCGTTGACGGTGGCGTTTGGCGGAAAAAGTAGGAACTACTTGGAAAAATTGAATGCCTGCAGTCTATATAAGTCTATATAAGTTAAGTAATTTTTAATTAAACCCGGACAATCTTGAAGTTAAAGCACTTAGATGAGTCTTATTGTAAACTTGAGCTGTTAAATTATAAGAAATTAGTGTTATGATGAAGAACATCAGAAAGAGATGACCCTAGAGAAGGTTTTTATATTATTAAGAGATTAGAAAATAATAGGCTTTGTTTTGGAAAAGAATATTGTATTGTATGTCTGACCCTATTATTCCCGTTTTCCAACGGGGTCGGGGATGAGATGGAAGTCTTTGTGGCGGGTGGTTTTTACGACCGGATGCCCTTCCTGACGCCAACCTCATGAGAGGAGTTTATAACAGATGAAATGAATGATGGTGAATAAACCTGGGCAAGGATGTGGAAGGAAGCAGCCGTGCCCTGTCAGAAGGTACCGTTCCAGTATTTGCCTGGAGTTGAGAATGGGAAACCACGGAAAAGCATTTCAAGGACGGCCGACGGTGGGGCTCGAACCCACACGTCTACCGAGTCAGCAGAGAGCTTGGCCCCATGACCTAACTCAGCGCTTTAGCGAGCGTAGCCACCACAGTCGGTTTGATTTGGAAAAGAGCAAATTACGGAATTAAGAAGTAAGGAGGCTTTGATTTGGAAAAGAATAAAATATGACATTGAGACGAAAGTAGGGGGGCTTTGATTTGGCAAAGTGTAAAATACGGAATAGGCATAGAGAAGTAGGTAGGCTTTGATTTGGAAAAGTATAAAACATGAAATTGTGACGGAATAAAGGGGGCTTTGATTTGAAAAATAGTAAAATAATAATTTGAGAAGTAAGGAGGCTTTGATTTGGAAAAGAGTAAAATACGGAACTGAGAAGTAAGAAGGTTTTGATTTGAAAAAGTGTAAAGTATGAAATTGAGACGGAAATACGGGGGGCTTTGATTTGAAAAAGAGCAAAATACGGAATTGAGAAGTAGGGGTAGGTAGGAGACGGCCTAGTGCTGCACTTATCGAACGTTGATTCCGTTGTCGGTTGAGGTAATATTTTCAAGTGTCGTAAGAATAAAACAAAACTGCTATCATGTTAATTCGTCCGTAGTTCGTAACATTTAGCCTATAGAGGTGTGTACATTATTAGGCTCAAATTGAGAATGCTTCATGGATGGATGCAAACGACGACGACCCGGATATGCTAATGGACTACGAATTGGCACATTAAACATTCAGACACTGACAGGAAAGGTGGAGGAGATTGCACATGTGATGGAGAGAAGAAAGCTGGATGTACTAGGCTTGGCAGAAACAAGATGGAAAGGAGAAGGTCGCAGAGAACTGAGGTAAGGGTACCAGTTGTACTGGAGTGGGAACAGTGAAGAAAGAAGCATCGGAGTAGGAGTAGTTGTGAGAGATGGAATGAAGGAAGAGGTAAATGGAATAAGTGACAGGATCATGAAGATTAGAGTAACTGTAAAGGGAAGAAGCCCTGAGATAGCCCAGGTATATGCCCCTCAAGTTGGATGTACAGCTCAACAGAAGGAAGACTTTGAGGAGGAGCTACAACAGCAGTTGAATGGTCAGAGCATCATTGTCATGGGAGATTTGAATGCACATGTAGGAAGTGAAAGGCAAGGATATGAAAATGTAATGGGAGCAGAAGGATGGGGCAGCAGGAATGAAGAAGGGAGAAAGTTGCTGGATTTTTTCAAGAGAAACGGTTTAGTTGTAGGCAACTCCTGGTTCCGGAAGAATGAAAGCCAGAAGGTAACGCGGTACAGCAGTGATTTAACCAAGAAATCTTTGGTAGATTACATGCTGTACGACTGGGAAATGAAGAGAAGGGTCAGAGATATAAAGGTAATACCATCAGAGGCCTTAGATAGCGTCCACAGAATACTAGTAATGAACCTGGGAGTTGTTAAGGATAGCAAGAGGACAGAGTACCAGGAAAGGAGAATCAAAGTATGGAAACTCAAGGAAAAGGAAGTCAAGGGAGAATTCCAGAAGATAATAAGGGAAAGGATGCCAACAGACAATCCTAAAACAGGGGAAGTGGAATGGAAGTAATTCAAGAACACAATGGTGGAAGCTGCAGTGGCAGTATGTGGAAGAACAAGCAACAGAAAGCGGTGTAAAGAGACACCGTGGTGGAATGAGAGAGTAAAAGAAGCTGTGGGAAGGAAGAACAAGCTTTTCAGAGTGTGGTTCCAGGAAAGAACTGATCTAGCAAGGGAAGCTTATAAGATAAATAAGAAAGAAGCAGACAAGATTGTCGCAGAGGAGAGGAAGAAGTGGATGGTAAAGTGGACAGATAAGAAGGAGGAAGACAGCAGAGGACATAAGAAAGTACTTTATGGGATAGTCAAAAGTAAGAAAAGAGGTCTGCGAGAGGATGTGGTAATGGGGACAAAATCGGAAATGAGGTACACAACAAAGAGACACTCAAGACAGTGTGGAAAGAGTACTTTGAGGATTTGCTGAATCCAAATGGTCACAGGGAGGAACACAAGGTATTGGAAGATGGAGAAGACAACACCGGAATGGAAAAGGACCTGATATGGCGAGAACTGGAAATGGCTATAGACAAGATGAAAGGAGGAAGGGCACCGGGTGTGGACAAAGTGAGTGTTGAAATGGTGAAGGCAGCAGGGGAGGTTGGGAAGCAGTGGCTGTACCGTGTGATGAGGGTGGTATGGAAGGAGAAAAAGACCCTAGAAGATTGGAAGAAAGGATTAATTGTACTAATATTCAAGGAAGGAAGCAGAAAGGAGTGCAGAAATTACAGGGCAGTCACGCTCATACCACAATGTGCCAAGATATATGAAAAGATATTAGAAAGTAGAATACGAGCCAAAGTGGAGAGAGAATTGAGAGAGGAGCAGTATGGATTCAGACCTGGGAGATCAACAGTGGATCTCATATTTTCAGTGAGACAGCTCCAGGAACACCACTACGAATTTGGAGAGGATCTGGTGATGGCCTTCCTGGACATCGAAAATGCCTATGATAGTGTGTGTAGGGAGAAGGTTTGGGAAGCAATGGAAAACATGGGAATGGGAAAAGAGACTGTAGGCAGAGTCAAGGAGATGTATTGTGGAAGTGTGAGTTGTGTGAAAGTTGGAGGGAAAAGAACAGACTGGTTCAGACAAATGAGTGGCCTGAAACAGGGTAGAGCACTGATACGGGTAGCAGGAAAGATAGGAGAAGATAAGATGAAAACAATGGTGTTTCCACATATCTCATGATCTGGGGAAACAAGGAGGAGGAAATTCAGGAGCAACTGAAGGCTTGGGAAGAAACAGTGGGAGAGTACGGATGGAAGTTCAACATCAGTAAATGTGAGATCCTGTTAACGACTAGGAAAAAGGACAGACCAATGAGTGGGATAACACTTGGAGGTGGATAGTTGAAGAAGGTGGAAAGTCTCAATACTTGGGAAGTACAGTGGAGGAAAATGGAAAAATGACAAAAAGATTACGGAACGTGGCAGACAGGCAGAAGCATTTCTGAGAAGCATTAGGAGCTTAGTGTGGAATAAAGATGTCCCACAAAAAAGCAAAGAATATTTTGTAAGAGTCACACAAGCGTAAAAGCTGATACGTTTTTCTGACATGCATTTGTGTAGTTACGTTAGTCTGACCCTAAGGTACCGAGTTATACAGAAGCTACTATATCCCGATACTGACCTATGTATCAGAAACGTGGATAATGAAGAAAAGAGACATAAGCAGAATACAGGCAAGTGAAATGAATTTCCTGCGAAGTAGGATCGGAGTAACAAGAAGAGACAGGGTGAGGAATGAAAAGGTCAGGGAAATAGTGAAAGAGGAGCCCTTGCAAGGTAGGATTGAGACATCAAGACTGAGGTGGTAAGGACACTTAAAGAGAATGGAAGAGAAGAAGATTCCCAAGAGGATACATGAGATGCAGATGCAAATGAAACGACCAAGGGGAAGACCAAGTGATAGATGGCTGAAAAAAGTGGAGGAATGTGTAGGGCCCGGATTTTTAAAAAATGCATATGCGCATATGCATATTTTGACATATTTTGAGGTTTAGTGCATATTCTAGATGTAACAGCATATTCCGGAATATATGTCTGAATTTAAGGACAATTACAAGAACTACTAAAATAAATCTGTTTTGTGCATCCCTAGCTAGTTGCCTATATTATGTGCATCCCTCACTAATTGGTGTTTTCGACTCTCTGTGTAACGGCACTTTACTTTCACAACTGACAATGGCAACAGATAGCTTAGGTATGGGTAGGCAGGCTGGCTGGACTTCCCGGAATTCCTTTCTCTACCACAGTAGATAATAATCTCAGGGGTTGGGCAATTGGTCAGGACAGAAGTATCTTCAGTTCACTAGTTACGTTCCAGTTTAATGCCCTGCATCTCAAGTGTTAGTTTCTAAAAATGCCTAAGGAAAAGAGCAGGAGAAGAGATTTACTAAATCAGTGGGGTCGAGTAATAGGGACTATTCAACAGATGGTGTCATCGTGTACTGTCAAGTTTGCTCAAAGGAAGTAAAATGTGAAACGAAATTTCAGCTTGAACAGCATTCAAAAACAACTGCACATATTAAAGCAAAGGAGGAGAAGAACAGCACACCAAAACAACTACTTCTTACGCAGGTAAAGCCTAAGTCCAGTATTCTTAATACATTTTCAAATGATCTTTGTAGGGCTTTCGTATGCAGCAACATTCCATGGAATAAATTAAACAATCCAGTTCTGCGATCATTTCTTGAGAAATATTGTGTAAATCAAAAAATACCAGATGAATCAACTCTTAGGAAAAATTACCTACCTCCGCTATATGAATCTACCCTGGAATTGATCCGTTCTGATATCGGAAGGAACTATGTCTGGATATCGGTGGATGAGACAACGGATTCATGTGGCTGTTACATAGCAAATTTCGTGGTTGGTAAATTACATCCAGACGAAGCCGGTAAGCCGCATCTTCTTGCTTGTAAAGTACTAGAGAAAACCAACCATAGCACAATAGCAAGATTAGTAAATGATTCTCTGCGACTATTGTGGCCATCTGAAATTGAGGATAATTGTTGTAAAGTGCTTGTACTGCTCACAGATGCAGCTTCGTATATGTTGAAAGCAGCAAAGGCCCTCCAAGTATTTTATCCGAAACTCATACACGTAACCTGTTTAGCGCACGGATTACACCGCATTGCAGAAGAAATACGCACACAGTTTCCAGCTGTTAACAATTTAATTGGATGTGGGAAGAAGCTGTTTCTGAAAGCGCCAGCTCGTGTCCAGTTCTACAAAGATTGTCTACCTGAAGTTCCTTTGCCACCTGAACCTGTCCTGACTAGGTGGGGGACATGGTTATCTGCAGTATCATTTTATCAGGAGAATTTTAATGAAGTGAAAGAAGTGGTTACAAAACTTGAAGATGAGCATATTGCGTGTGTCTGTGATGCAAAAGTTGTGTTTGAAACCGCTACTGTTTATCAAGATGTGAATTTCATTCATGCACATTTTTCTAAACTTCCAAAAGCCATTGAGAGCTTAGAATCTTCTGGTACTCCCCTCCATGAATCACTTGATCTCGGTGAGAAAGCTGCATCTTCATTGAATTCCGCTCCAGGCGAAATCGGAGAGAAGATTAAATGCAAGTTAGAAAAGGTGTTGAATTCGAACCCAGGACTGAAGAAGATTAAGTTAATTAGTCAATACTTGAGTGGAACTAGGGTATCCTTGCCAGATGTATGCTCCAAAACTTTGGTGCCCGTGTATAAGTACTGTCCAATCACGTCAGTTGATGTAGAACGATCATTCTCAGCCTATAAACTCATTTTGACGGACAATAGACATAGTTTGTCTCCAGAAAACATTGAAAGACTACTAGTTACCTATTGTGATGCTTCTTTTTGCAACAAATGATACCTGTAAATAGATAGGTAAGTGAATAAAATTTCATGTTTTAAGTGCATATTTCATTATTTTCCGTGCATATATTCTAACTTTTAGTGCATATTTGCATGCATATTTTCAGGTTTTTTAGTGCATATAAATCCGGGCCCTAGGAATGTGTCAAGAAGAGAGGCGAGGACTGGACCAGAGTGACAATGTAGAGATGGTGGGAAGAAATGACAGTGGCGAGGCTTATGTTCCAAACAGACCCAGCCTGGGGCTGGAAACTGTAGGCTACAAGATGATGATGATCATGATGATGATCATGATGATGATGACAATGCTTCATTATTTTATTGACCAGTTGGTTACATCTCTACTTGGCAATGGATTCTCTCCGTAGGATTTACAACTTCTTTCGTAAGGAATGGCGTCTGAAATTTTAGAAATTGGGGATTCCGAGGGGCATCTGAGCTGGATCTGTTTCCTGCTTTTTCATTTCTACTCTGTAAATCAGGTCATTTCAACCTCTGGTCCACGGATTTTTGAATAGCTCAAGAATACTTATTCTTTCTACTCTAAATTAACTAGAATACAGTGATCATTAAAAGAGACTCGTCTTTTTGAGAGGATGAAAGGAAAATATTGGCAAGTTCTTTAAACGAAATTAAATTAAACTTTACTATACTATTTTGAATAATTTCACCATCTTGAAAACATTCTTACTGTATTAAGTCATGAAAAGTGTAACTGTTGACTTGATGATTAATTTTAGGGGCTTTACAAGATGGTGGTCATGTATCCACGTGTACGTGGGTGCTTATCTGTTAACTTGTGTCACTCTGATGTCTGTACTAGTGTGTGTATTTGTATTTAAGGTAGGAGTTGGGTAGGAAGCGGCCGTGGCCTTACGTTAGGTACCATCGCGGTATTTGCCTGGAGGAGAAGTGGGAAACAACGGAAAAACACTTTCTGGATGGCTGAAGTAGCAATCCAATTTCCTCCCGAGACTGAGTGTATCCCGTTCCTGACCATAAGGGGGGACGTCAATGAAATCTATCAAAATATCGATTTTTAGCCTATTTTCATTAAAAAAAGCCTTTTGTCGTGTATGTGTCTGTGTGTGTGTCCCCCTAATAAAATCTAAACGGCTGGAGCGATTTCCATGAAACTCGGCAAGATCATAGTAATATTTGGTTCGACCCCGGCCGTGTCCTTCAAATTTTATCACGTCTTACCAATCCAACATGGCGGCTGTGCGAATTATTTCACCGGCATTCTATATCTCCGAAACTGTTACGGACATCGCCCAGAAATTTTGTCCAGTGGTAAGAGGCACTGCTAGAAGTTCACTTAATCCTTTTAAATACAAAACGAACATGGTGGCCAAGTGAAGTTGAAACAATAAAAAAAAAACATATTTCTCGAGATTTAACCATCCGAGCGTAGTGAAACATGGTACAGCAAATGTTTATACACATTGTAATGAACTGAGATCTAATTTTTTCAATTGTTCACATATCCTCAAGATGGCGGCTGTGTGAAATTTTAAAATTAACTTTTTATTTCTTGTGTCCTAATCACGCGATCTAAGTCAACGTTTGAATAATGAACCTACGCAATAATCGTCATCAAATAGTACATAACTCTATGACCTACATTCATAAAAATTCAACATGGCGACTATCCGAAATATTTAGAACAGGGATGTCAAAGATACGGCTTTCTCAAACTGTTGTTGTTGTTGTTGTTTTCTGCCAACAGGTGCTTACTGCGTATGACAAGGCTGTACACTCTTGGGTTAGACAGCCTTTCTTGCTAAGGGTCTCCTATATACCCTAAACATGGCTATACATGTTAGTTCTGAACATTTAGTGGTTAATTGTATATTGAGTTTAAATAGAGAACTTATACAAGCACGTCTTGCATGTGGTTAAACTTCACAAGTGTCACATGCAACACGCAAAGTATGTTTCCGCTACCTAGCGGTAAATATGAGCACTACCTGTACTACTAGCGGAGGATATGAACACTTACTAGTAATATACAAAGTTAGGTTAGCCATCAAAATAAGTTACCAAAATAAGCCATCAAAAATAATTGGTTTTTTACCCCTGAGTTCTTGGGTTCCAACTCGACTATGCACAGAATTTAATTAACATCTGAGAGTTGAAAGGTTAGGTTAGGTTAGGTTAGGTGAAGTTAGGTTAGGTGAAGTTAGGTTAGGTTAGGTTAGTGAGCTGAGGTTAAGTCTTTAAATATTCCCTCTCTTTCAACTACTTTCCAACACCAAGAAAAAAATCCATTAAATACATTGACACAAATAACTTGTCAAATAAGCCAATACAAAAGCCAATACTAAAGCCAACACGAAAAGCCAACACAAAAAGCCAACACAAAAAGCCAACACGAAAAGCCAACACAAAAAGCCAACATGAAAAGCCAACACGAAAAGCCAACACAAAATGCCAACACAAAAAGCGAACACAAAAGCCAACACAAAAAGTCAACACGAAAAGCCAACACAAAAAGCCAACACAAAAGCCAACACATAAGCCAATATATAAGCTTATGGTAGGTCACTCCATCAGCAAAACAGTTGTAACCTTTGTAGTGTGAACATCGTACTGACAGGTCAGTTACTACTATGGAACGTTTTACAACCAACAAAGGTAGGCTACGTGCACTCTATCACGGCTACTGCTATAACTATAATCGCCAGAATGTGAATGGAATAATATTCTGGCGATGCTCAAAAGAGAGGTCAACAAAATGTCGAGGCAATCTGAAAAGTAAAAATGGAAAGGTTTTAAGTGTGAGTGTTCATCAATGTAGTGCTCTAAACGAACCACGCTTGCTGTTTACAAACAATTATCAAAATGCTAAAAAGCAAGTTCAAGAAAACGATATTGCGGCTAAAGATAGTGCAGCGTTTGTTCAAAAAGGACTTATCATGTCCTCAAAACGTCATGTTAAGACAGTTGTCAACGTCCAAGAAACCTTCAACACTATCAAAATCAACTCAGACTATAAATGAAGTGGTATTGCAAGAGGATCAAAAAGGACTATATAGTAATAGTAATGATGGTCATGATGATAATCATGATCATGATCATGATAATGATGATGATCATGATAATGGTAATGCTTTGTTTACACCTAAAAATCCATTTTTTAAATTTGCATACTGGAACAAACCCAGTAAGCTAATTCAACGGCTTCGACAATTACATGCTTTACAACAAGCTGGGCATACCGGTCACGATTGGATAATCAAAGAAATTGAACATGAGCTTCGTCGTGCTGAAATTATTGTGTAATGGGTCTACCACTTTGCGACCACTTTTATCCCCACTCTTGTTTCTTATATTTGCTTATTTGCTTCCATTTTTACCTGAACTCTTTCGATCCATATTTGCTCTCACATTAAACTATTATTCTTATTACCAAGTTGACTTTACTAGAGCTTAGTCTATGCTTGACAGTTGACATGGAAGTATCAGTGACTAGGTATGGTAAGCCTTACGCATACTATAAAGGATATTCATATATTGTGAAACGAACCAATAAAAATGGAAGTGTTATTTAGCGTTGTTCAAAGCAACGTTCCAAACATTGTCGTGGTGACCTAAAAAGTAAAAATAGTGAGGTTTTAAGTGTCAGTGATCATCAATGTAGTGTACTGCATGAAACACAGTTGCCGTCGCCAAAAATCAAGAAAACCATATTGCTACTCAAAATAGTGCATTGTTTACTGAGCAACGTTTAACCCCTGTTCTAAAAGTTATTTTTTATCCATCTTCCACGTCGCAAGAGCCATCAACATCACAAACTATGCAAGAGGTAGTGTTGTTGTTGTCGTCGTCGTTTTAAAGAGTGGAACAACTAGGTCATCTGCTCTTGATATGCAAGAGGATCAAAATGACTAAATAGTAATAACAATAAGGGTTTTATGCCTATACAACCATTGCGGCTTCCCCAGTTTTCGAAAACAACAGTGAATGGACATTGCTATAAAATGATCTACAACAAGCCCTGTGTTTAAAACTATAACAGACTATTGTAAAGAGAGAAAGGCTTGTATTCAGTGTGCATCTATTGTCATAATCATGTATACTCTGCAATGTTAAATATACTAACTTTGTATAAAATAAAACAGCATTGTAACATCATTTTGCATTTATTTACAAACTTTATATACATGTTTTTGGTTTCATGATAATATGTTTTAAGACAATACTAAAAACTAAAACATTATTATTCTATACACATATTTTTCTTTCAGTCCATTGTCATCACTTATATCTTCCATTATTTTTATTTTTTTTATTTGCGAATTGACCACTTCGGATCACGCTACAATTTCATTTTTCCTTTGCCTGAAGTTTCCTCTTCCTCCAGTACTCCTTCATATGGGCGCTATGCTGTTTCTTCTGCTCATCCGTCCAGGCTCTTCCCTTCTTTGTGGTTCTTGTGACGTGAAACCCTTCCAAATTTTGAATTATGTACCGAAATGTTTCCCTGTTTGACATCTGAACTTCCTGGATGTTGGAATTTTCGAGATCTTTTCGAACTTCCTTAATCCATGTCGTTGTTGTCTTCTTGTTCCACAGGTAGTCGAATAACTGTTTGGTTAGTCTAGTTTTGTCCATTCTGTACAAGTGTCCGAGAAACAATAACCTCCTCTTCTTCATGGTCTCTGAGATTCTCTCCACATTTTTATAGACTTCATTGTTGCTCCGAAGTTTCCAGCCGGTTTCAGTCTGGACTGGGCCCATGATTTTCCGTAGTATTCTTCTTTCTAGGATCTCTAGCTTCTCCAACTTGTAATTCATCGAGAGGCATTCGGTGACATACAGGCTTTCTGTTTTTACTACCGTGTTGTAATGTTTTAGTTTGGCATTCCATGAGATGCATTTCTTGTTGTAGATGTTTTTAGTTAGCCCATATGCTCTTTCCATTTTTGAGATACGATCTTCTACACTAGCTTTCTCTAGGCCGTTCTCTTGTATGGTTTCACCGAGGTATTTGAACTTTTTCACCCTCTGAATCCGTCCAATCTCTGTTTCAAGGAATTGTGGTCCATGTTTGTCATTCATCATGAACTTGGTCTTCTCTTTCGAGATCCTAAGTCCTGTCTTGCTAGCGATCTTTTCTAAGAGGTTGATCTGTATGGCCGCTTCTTCTAAGTTTTCTGAAAGTATCGCAAAATCATCAGCGAAAGCCAAGCAATTGACTTTGATTCCTCCCGTTTTTCGTCCTAGGCAGATCGGGGCTATCTCTTGATTTTCAAGTTCGGAATTCCAAATTCTCACAATCCTCTCGAGGACACAGTTGAATAGTAATGGTGATAATCCATCACCCTGTCGCACACCTGTCTTGATTTCAAATGACTGAGACAATTCTCCCATGAACTTCACCTTAGAAGTTGTGGCTGTTAAGGTTTTTCTGATAATATTGGCCAGTTTGGTTTTGACTCCAAATTCTCTAATGATCTTATCTAGGGTCCCTCTGTCCACTGAGTCGAAGGCTTTTTTGAAGTCAATGAATGAAACCACTATACTTTTGCCGTTCAGCGCTCTGTGGCGAATTATTGATTTCAAATTTAGGATTTGTTCGGCACAGGAGCGGCCTTTCCGGAACCCACCTTGGTATTCTCCAAGTTGCTTATCTAGGATTCCTTCTATTCTATTCAGAAGTATCCTTGAGAGGATTTTGTAAGTGACTGGGAGTAGCGACACGCCTCTGTAGTTGTTAACATCTTGTTTGTTCCCTTTCATATGGAGTGGGTGGATCAGCGCTGTTTTCCATTCGTCTGGTAGCTTTTCCGTCTCCCATATTTGTTGGAAGATATGGTGCAGGTCGTCTAGGATTTCCGGTTCTGCCCACTTCAACATTTCTGCTGATATGGAGTCTTCCCCGCTTGCCTTGTTGTTCTTGAGACTTTTCAGGGATTCCTTTATTTCTTCTTTTGTTGGTGGCATATCATCTTCTGAGTTTATAGGATGAGTCTGAAATTCTAGTTTGTTGGTTGGAGGCGGGCAGTTGAGGAGTTTCTCAAAGTATCTGGCTAGTATATTGCAGTTTTCTTGATTGTTCAGTCCAATTTTTCCTTCTTCGTTTTTGAAACTTATACTTGGAATTTGGTATCCTCTAAGCTTGTCCTTGAAGGTTTGGAAAAAAAATCTCTGGTGTTATTCTTAGTGAAGTCGTCCTGGAGGTTTTGTAACTTTGCATTCTCAAACGATCGTTTGGTCCTGCGGAATACCCCTGATGTTTCTTTCCTTTGGGTTCTGAATTGTTCCAAATGTTCCGTATCTCTTGAACATTTCCATTTTCTCCATGTGTCGGATCTCTTTTCAAGTGCTTTCTCACATTCTTCATTCCACCAGATTGTACGTTTCCTCTTTGCCAGTCCGAATGTTTTCTTAGCGGCTTCAATGATCTTTGTACAAAGATGTTGCCAGGTCTTTGTTCTAGAAGAGCGGATTTCTTCTCTGAAGTTATTTATAATATCTCCATTGATGTTCATTCGATTGGTGTTGTATTTTTTCAACTTAGGTGGATCCTTCTTTTGTTTTGGTGGAAGAAAACGTATTTTAACTTTGGAGAGATAGTGATCAGAGTCAAATTTACCATTTCTAATCACTTTAACATTCATCACCTCCCTAGTATTTGTCCTTGATATTGCTACATGGTCTAATTGGAATTCTCCTAGGTTGGGATTTGGAAATACCCATGTCTTTGCTTTTCTTGGAAGTTTCCGAAAATGAGTCGACATGAGATTCAATTGGAAGATTTTGCAGAGTCCAAGGAGCCGTTCGCCATTCTTGTTTGTCCTCCTGTGTGCTGGATAGTCTCCTACTATATCTTTGTATTTTCTTTCTGTCCCTATTTGTGCGTTGAAGTCTCCCAGAAGGATTTTTACATGGTTCACAGGTATCCGAGCGATTTCTGTTTCTAAGAGGTCCCAGAAGTCATCGACTTTCTGTGGGTTCTTCTTGTTGTCTTCGTTGATAGGAGCATGGCAATTTATGAGAGTATAATTCCTGTTTTTGCACTTGCTTGTCAATAGGGATAATCTCTCAGATTTAGATGAGAAGTCTGTGACACTATCCACTATGGTTTTGTTTATGTAGAAGGCAGTCCCAAGGAGAGGGGTGTTAGCCATTATCTTTATTGCTGGCTTTCCTTTGAATACTCTGTAGTGCTTTATATCTAGGAATCTGGTCTCTTGTACAGCCAAAATCTGGATTTGTTGGTCGTCCAGGAGCTTTTCCAATTCTTTCTGTTTTCCGACTCGCAGGAGTGAGTTGACGTTAATGGTCCCGATGAAGTATTTCCTCTTGAATTTCAATTTGGAAGATGTTTCAAGACGCTCCGACTCATCTTGTATGCAGGTGGTGGGACTCCCCAGAATCCTAGGTCCCGATGCATTGCCTACTGCAATGGTGGATTTCTCTTTCAAGTTACCACCTGGGGTAGTGCTCTCATTTAGCGACATTTCCATTCTGCATATGAAATTGTGTTGTGTAGGTGTAGGAAATAAAATTCCGAAATAAGATCGGATTGTTAGTCCGAAATGATTGTTTTTTCGTGGTTTACTCCATTAGGTTCTTCCGCTCTCTCTGCCGTTGGGAACTGAAATTCTTCATCCGCCTTTGAGACCGTTCACCACGTTTCACCCTCCTCCTTTCTCAACATTTGTTTTTTTTATTTAATTGAAACGAACCATGCACCAATTGTTTTTAAAACCTTCATAAATTAAATGTACAGGTTGCACAGCATTATTGACTTCATCAAAAACACTCTCCGACATATCATTAAACCGTATAGGCATAAATGTCTCAAAGTTTTCACATACACAAAGTACGCGATCACCATATGCTGTTTTCAATTTCCGAATCTTGATAATGCGGAATGGACTATGCGTTGGCAATTCGCTGAGCTTCTTTGTCTCTAAGCCACATGATTGTCCCACAGCATTCAAAACATTCCTTGTAGTAGAGTATAAACAAAACAAAAGCATATCTATTACACTCTAAAACAGCAATTATTGTGCAATATTGTGCAATTAGGGATTTTGCACTATGCATGGCTAATAAATTATACTAGTTATGCAAGAAATGCCCAAACTGTAGCAGATACTACTTTTCTGCATATAGCACAAGTGTTAAGTTCTAATGCACACTTGACACATGCTATCATGTGTCCACAAGGCAAAAATACAACACCTAGTTCATCTTGATAACAAATTTTACATAATTGTTGGTCACACTTTTGTATCTGTTCGTAAGACAAGTCTTTCCTTTCAGCCTCATGTATTTGCTCCGCGTGTTCTAACTCTAAAGGCATTTTTATGTCTTGTGCTGCAATCACGTTTTCTTTACGAATAGTGTTCACAAATCCCTGACCTTTAAGCAACACCATGTATTTACAGTTTGGTAACCAACGAGCGTGTTGCACAAAAGGGTCATCAGTCATTTGCCAATCCTTTAAAGCAAATCCACAATAAAAACATATTGTTTTATCCCCTTCACCAGTATAAAAAATCCAGCTTCACTTAGCTGTTTGGTAAGGTGTTTTAATATTAATGTCCAAACATTTTTATAAGATTCTAAACGTTTTTCAACAGAGCTGTACTCTGGGTGTGCTAGTGCTTTAGTCTTGCAAACTCCCAATTTTTCAAAAGCACACGCCAATTCAACACTGTCTAAGGCATATGGACCACATATATCGACACTACCGTTGTTGGCTGGTAATATATCATTATTATTAGTATTATTATTTATTTGTGATTCAGCAACGTAAGTAGCGGCCAATGGCCTTGTGGTTCGGTAAAATGGATACTCTGGTAGGTTACCCACTTGTTTTCCAAGCATGTTGGGACAACAAGGAGACCATCGCAAATGGTCTCTAAAGGGATCATCCCCTTCTTCCCAGTGTGAAAGTTCAATACGACAAAACACACAGCGCATCACATCTTCTCTGCTCAAGTTAAAAAAAACGGCTTTTGCAAGTTTATGTGCCTACAAAATGCCTACAGGCCAAGGATTCAAATGTTAACTAACGATCATTTTCTGATTTTAAATTCAACCCACGTGGTAAAACAACTTGCTCTCTTGTTGTATTTGGTACTAACGCCATGTGTTATAATAAAACATTTTTCTTTATGTAAATTATTAACGTTGCACAAGAGCACAGAGTACTTTAAAGCATAATGCATGCTTGTTCACTGTCTGTTCATTACGTTAATGGCACATAGCGACACCTAAAGGCAAACAAAATAACCCATCACTGAATCAATCAATACTTGTAAATAAAACGTTAACGTTAATTGGCATTAATATATCAAAACACCATTAAAAATAAACTGTATGTTGGCACTAACAGTAACCCATGTACTTATTTTCTTTTTATAAAGCTACAGTCATTTACATGCCCCCCTCCCTTTAACCAATATATAAACAAAAATGAATGTCATGTCATTTTGTTCACATTATCATGTTCAAACCTGTGGATATTCGTTGAGTCCATAGGGAACCACCCCTAAATTTTTGTTTTGTTTTTAGAAAATCCAACATGGCCTTGTACTTTTCCCAGTCAACAACAACATAGCCATTAATCAAGAAAGCAATCATTGTCCCAGTCATGTACAGGTAATGCATTTTTTGTCTACGAGTTTTCAGTAGTGGTAAAATGGAATAGCATTTTTAAGTTAGACTTACCTGAGTTTTAAACAGTTCACTCTTTGGCAATGGTTTCGCTTTAGTGCGTTTCGTTTTTTTTTCAGCAACTGCTACGGCGGTAAGGCTTTTCTTTCCAAGTTTCTAAAAATAAATAAAATAAACCGCTATAAATACCTAAATTCAGGTTAATACATGCATTTCACAAAATAAAATATAAAACAAAAAAAATGAAACAAGTTAGTTTTAAAAAATCATCTCACCTTCACTTGCAGTGGCTTGTTGCTGTTTTCTTCTAGTGGGCTCAAAAGTGCAATGGTTTCTTCTCTCTCAGACATGTAAGGTATACCAGTTATCTGCAAACAAATAAATAAATAAAATCATTAATTACCTAATCAATAAATAATTGCTTGTAAATATATATAAATCAATAAATATATAAATGAATAAATATATACTTACCTCACAACAAGGTTAAGTATTTTCCACCAACACCAAAACTGTTAAACAAGACCAGGGGTTTCACGCAAAGGTAGTCACCTAAGTGAGAGAGGAAATGATAACGACATGTCTTTATACATGTTACGTTGCATGTATAATCATTTTTTCCCACGCTTTGAACATCCTGTTATCAAACACGTGGACAGTTGACGTCCAAGGTGAACACCTGTGGCAGGTCAAATTTCACATGGACTTGCATTTTGTCACGTACGAAGCAAGACAGGATGTGACTTGTTTAGCCCTCATGTGGTTTCACATGTGTATGCATCAACGAGCTTTAAAGATACTATAGAGAGGCTAAGGCGCCGTTCACAGCGCTCTTAGCGGAAGATATTGGTAAGAACGTCCGCCATGTTTTTCGGAGTCATCGAGTCAAAGCATTCAAATAGGAATCTCCGTTTCGCGGGCTTATAGGTCGTGTTCCAAGGACATTTTGTCGTCCTGACGTTTCGCTGAATACTGCGTTCAGCATGTTCACAGGTTACATAAAGCGAGGTAAAACAAGTAAACAGAAGATATATAAATAGTCAACAACCCACACATAGAGGCTACCATAGCAACGGCGTACCACATAAAAGTAATGCATCAAGGACAGGGCTGCTCGTCTGTTGCATCTTCTCGTCTACGACGGTCAATAAGGGCAGGCTTGAGGGGATTAAGGACTGGAAGCCAAGCTCTGTTCACACGTTCTGCTTCCTCCTTAAGATTGAAGCTGTTAGTATGCTTCAGGATTTCAATGGCCTCCCTTTGTAGCCTGGCATGATAAGACACCGTGGTGGACAGAACTTCGGTGTCTCCATATCTTATATCGTGACCTGCAAGTAGCGAGTGTGCTGCTACAGTGGATTTATCTGTTTGTCCCAGCCGGCTGTGTCGTTCGTGCTCCTTGAGGCGAGTGACAATACTTCTTTTCGTTGTTCCAATATATACTTGGCCACAATCACACGGGATTTTATAAACCCCTGCCGCGGTATGAGGATGTCGCTTATCTTTAGCGGACCTAAACATGTCCTTAATTTTTCGTGTAGGCCTGTATATGGTCTTTATATCATGGGACTCGAGTAGCCTCCCTATTCTGTCCGTGACCTTTTTTATATATGGAAGAAAAGCTCTAGCCAGGGGCTGCTTGTCTCCAATTACCCTTGTAGTTGGACGTCTAAGATGGAGTGCTCGCTGGATATCTTTCTGGCTGTACCCATTCGCGCGTAAGGCCTCGTTGAGGTGTTCAATTTCTTGTTTTAGGCACTGCTTATCACAAATTCTTTTAGCGCGGTCAGCCAGTGTTTTTATAACTCCGTATTTCTGTCGTGGGTGGTGGTTGGACGTCTTATGTAGATATCGGTCAGTATGGGTCGGCTTACGGTAAACTGTATGTCCCAGAGTTAGATCAGCGGTCTTCGTTACCATAACGTCGAGAAACGCGATTTTCTGCTCATTTTCTAACTCCATGGTAAACTGAATGTTCGAGTTCTGGCTGTTAAGATGTTGTAAAAACAGATTTAATTGATCTTTACCATGGCCCCATATTACAAAGGTATCGTCCACGTATCGTAGCCACACTTTAGGTTTCAAAGGTGCGGTCTCTAGTGCTATTTGTTCAAATTGTTCCATGAAGAAATTCGCGATCACCGGACTAAGGGGAACAAATTGATGGGGTCGCCATGGGCAGTCCCCTTAGTCCGGTGATCGCGAATTTCTTCATGGAACAATTTGAACAAATAGCACTAGAGACCGCACCTTTGAAACCTAAAGTGTGGCTACGATACGTGGACGATGCCTTTGTAATATGGGGCCATGGTAAAGATCAATTAAATCTGTTTTTACAACATCTTAACAGCCAGAACTCGAACATTCAGTTTACCATGGAGTTAGAAAATGAGCAGAAAATCGCGTTTCTCGACGTTATGGTAACGAAGACCGCTGATCTAACTCTGGGACATACAGTTTACCGTAAGCCGACCCATACTGACCGATATCTACATAAGACGTCCAACCACCACCCACGACAGAAATACGGAGTTATAAAAACACTGGCTGACCGCGCTAAAAGAATTTGTGATAAGCAGTGCCTAAAACAAGAAATTGAACACCTCAACGAGGCCTTACGCGCGAATGGGTACAGCCAGAAAGATATCCAGCGAGCACTCCGTCTTAGACGTCCAACTACAAGGGTAATTGGAGACAAGCAGCCCCTGGCTAGAGCTTTTCTTCCATATATAAAAAAGGTCACGGACAGAATAGGGAGGCTACTCGAGTCCCATGATATAAAGACCATATACAGGCCTACACGAAAAATTAAGGACATGTTTAGGTCCGCTAAAGATAAGCGACATCCTCATACCGCGGCAGGGGTTTATAAAATCCCGTGTGATTGTGGCCAAGTATATATTGGAACAACGAAAAGAAGTATTGCAACTCGCCTCAAGGAGCACGAACGACACAGCCGGCTGGGACAAACAGATAAATCCACTGTAGCAGCACACTCGCTACTTGCAGGTCACGATATAAGATATGGAGACACCGAAGTTCTGTCCACCACGGTGTCTTATCATGCCAGGCTACAAAGGGAGGCCATTGAAATCCTGAAGCATACTAACAGCTTCAATCTTAAGGAGGAAGCAGAACGTGTGAACAGAGCTTGGCTTCCAGTCCTTAATCCCCTCAAGCCTGCCCTTATTGACCGTCGTAGACGAGAAGATGCAACAGACGAGCAGCCCTATCCTTGATGCATTACTTTTATGTGGTACGCCGTTGCTATGGTAGCCTCTATGTGTGGGTTGTTGACTATTTATATATCTTCTGTTTACTTGTTTTACCTCGCTTTATGTAACCTGTGAACATGCTGAACGCAGTATTCAGCGAAACGTCAGGACGACAAAATGTCCTTGGAACACGACCTATAAGCCCGCGAAACGGAGATTCCTATTTCAACGCCGGTCGTGAAAGTCTACATTTTTACTCAAAGCATTCAGTCAGCTGATTGCGAGGGATGCAACATTACTCGTTGGAGGGAAGAGTTCAGTGAAGGGACAAAGGGACAAAACCACCTATCAGGAGGTCAAATAAAGCTGTGACATGTCAGAATATAGATATATGTATAGACTATTTAAAAGATCTGAAACTTACTGATGGCACACCTTTACACAACTCTTCTAAAATAATTGCTGTTACTGGATTGATCTTGGACCTTTTGAGCGTTGGGCCTTGCAGAAACTTATCTTTGGGAATCAGGTTCAATTCTAAAATGTATTCTTACTCGTAAGTTAAGTCAAGACAAGTCAGAATTGTTCTTTTCTTGTTTGAGAAGTACGGTAGGGGTGGAAACAGAAACAGTCCCAATGCCTTAGAATTCAAAGCTGCATATAGGAAATGCTTAATTGCTCAAATTGATCCTTCCCCTAAAGCTAATGTGAAGACAGATGGTAGTCTAATCCTAAGTCCTCCCATTATGCAGCCTATTGTAAATGTTGATGTAGGCCTAAGTGAACTTGACTATGTAGAGTGTTTTGAAACCCTTTACATTTTCAGTGATCAAGTGGTCCGGTAGTGTTGTAAGCAATGTGTCGGAGAAAATCAAATGTGTGGAATGCTTAGATGTTCTACTGACATTGAGTAGGCCTAATGACGCAAAGTGCGGTCTCATAAAATGCAAATATGTGGGCAACTCATTGTATAGCCTAATCCATCCGATGACTTTAAATATTTGTGTAAGACAGCAGAATGCGTTTTCAGAAGAAATGTTCATATCTTGGACAAAAACTGCAAAAATATCTTGCTCAAACTAGAGACAAAGGTATTTACAATGTTAAACTGTTGTTCGTTCTCTTATTTTGAACACCTATTCACTGCAGTAGAATCATGTGAAGAATCGCATTATGTGAAGCTCATAAGGCATATACTGAAGTATTACGTCACTTGCAGAGTATATCATGCACTCAGAGAAAAGTCCTCTCGAATCAGAGGCAAGTGAGACAAGTTTTAACAAAGCTGATTCTATTTAAGGGACAGTACCCTACAATTGTGCAGTGTAAATAGCCTACAGCACTACCGTATTGTTATAACCTGAAACTATTCTGAATGTTTAAGAAGTAATTGAACTTCTTAATTTTTCGTAAATATGTTTCTTATTAATGTTCCAGCATGCCGTGCCCTGATACTTCAACATATGGCATAGCTCCTCCCCCTTTCCGTTGACTCCAGAGAAAATGGCGGACACCGTTTCAAGTAGCTTCAGTCTGGCGGCTCTCCTGCCTCTCTATAGTAATGTTTAAGCTCGTTGGTATGCATGCATTTCGCACTTCCCTGCCACCACGATGGTCAGATTATTTAACCTTCAAGCGCCTTTGTCATTTTCCATTGCACTTGTTGTCAAGTCAGATCAGCGCATTCCAGTAAGCTCAAATGACATTCGCCTCCTGCTCGTCTGCTCCTCTACAAGTTTGTTTTCTGTACTCGCTTCGACCAACATAGAACCAAGTTCTCATCACCGTTTACACGTTAAAGATCTCCTTCGGGGGTAAAAAAAATCATAGCATGCTTCACACATTTCCAAATATCCATCCGTCTGCCATAGGAAAGATCAGAAAAACGAACCCTCGCTCTGTCATAAACCGACCCGCCGAAATATCGATTGTTCTATTAAGCATGGTCATTGTGATTAGCGACAGGTTCGTTGAAACACACACCCAGCAGTATCGCCTCTCTCAACCACCACGCATCATGGACATTTTAAACAGGTAAAGATTTTTTTTCAACATGTATGGCGTTAGGCCCTTTGTCAAAATGTCAAACATAGTTTCAAAAAGGGGGCGTTAGCCCAAGTCCTAGGACACCTCGTTCACGTCTCTAGCGTTATGGGTTTGCGAGATAGAGCAAAAAGTCTAAAATCACGGTTTTACCTCAACATGGTTTTTCATTCCTGCTCAACACGAACATCCTCGGCAAGAGGACAACGCGACGAAAAAAATGGCACCTCGTACACGTCTCTAGGCTTATTGTTGGTTCATGAGATATCAACAAAAATCACAAAAAAACACTTGTTTACCCCAAAATCGAGCTTCCATTTTTTTTAAATATAACGAGTAATCCATAGCAATGTGGACGTCACCCCAAGTCCTTGGACCCCTCGTACACGCCTCTGGCATCATTGGTTCGCGAGATATAGCAAACAGTTTAAAATCACGGTTTTACCCCCCCCCCCCCAAAAAAAAAATGTTTCCAGATTTTCACCTTTTCGACACCTACATTCCCGTAAAGAGCTCAACGAGACGAAAAAAAACGAATCCAAGCACGCCCTCCTAGCATGACTCCTTCCATTCCAAGGTCGCAGGGGCTCACAACTTGCTTTTGGAAGCAGAACTCCCTTCTAGCACTACTACAAATTTTTGCCCTAGAGACTTGATATTTAGTTTGGGGATAGAGGGCGTAGGGACCTTGCATTTACGTCAAATAAACTGTTTTGTGTAATTCACAGTTTCCAAAATATGGGATTTTCAAACTTCGAGTGTTTTCAAAAAAACATAAAAAATAAAAACGTTTTATTAGAAAAAATAAAGGTCATAAAGACCATTCGTTTGAGCCATGGCACAACGTTCTATCATGTTTGGTTTTCAAACTATTGCCTATTTTCGAAAACAAAAAATTTCAATTTTTTTTGGAAAATATAACACATGGTCCATAGGAAAGAGGACGTCAGCTCGAGTACAATGACACCTCATTTGTCAAAATCGGACCATGGGTTGGCCAGATATTAATTATTAAATATGAACGCCGCCCGAGCAACGCCGGGTGGCCTAGAACCCCCCTTACTCCACTACTACTGTATACAGAGTGGTCCACCAGCCCCTTATCTTTTTGGAGGAAGGCAACCCAACTAACGCGTATATCATAGTCATCCTAAAAAACATTCGTACCTGCTCCTTTACGTTATAATGTTATTGGTTTTACGTCCCTTTTAACAACCCTGGCTTTTAGAGACGCCGGGGTGACGGAATTTTGCCCCGAAGGGGTTCTTTAACGTGCCAGTAAATGTACTGACACGGCTCCCTCGCATTTGCGCACCCTCAAATGCCAGCTGACTGCGCCAGGTTTCGAACCTGCAACCTTGGGCTCAGCAAGCGAGAACGTTACCCCTGAGACACGCAGCCAGACTGCTCCTTTATGACCTTAGTACAACTTTACCGTTGAGATGCTCACGAATATAGTAGAAATCGATAGTGGCAGTGTTATTTCAATAACCTCAAATAGAATGCATGGTTAAAACGATCACAGCTCCGAATAACACCTTCTTACGTTTGGACAGGAAGTGTCTACGAATAGATGCAATACGTGCCAGCAATACCCCATGGTTCTCGGTAGCTATGGTGGCTATATCAAGAATTGCTGGTGTAACGGCAACGAAGTCGCATTGTAATAACTTAGGTTCAAACCTCGAACTAGTACTTTTTTGTGCTTAATGTCATTTATTGTGGATGTATTATGGACGCATATCTATCTGTTCCAACGAGTGATTTTATATTTGGTCCTGAAAAGGACCGTACTTATCCGATGGCACGTAGCCAGATTGGACGACATAATGCTTTGTAGAACGAAAGCAAGGTATCCTGTATATTCAGGTAGCAAGTGTTCGAAATCTTGACCATCTTGGTTTAAAGGAAAACTCAGACTCACTCAGGTCACCACACATTTCAAGTCAAAGCCCTCTGTAACCGCGGGATATAATCTAATGCTCATTCTTGCGTTTGACAAATATGAAAAAAGTTTAATTGATCCACTTATGGGAAATACCGTAGTGTATTGAGTTCATTAGACTGTTAACATGACTTTTCTCACTAAAAGCCCGTATCACACGACACTTGCTGGTAAGGAAGCTGTTGCGATCTTTGGTACAAAATCCTGTATAATTCTGTTCATCCTCGTCCGTACACCTGCTTTTATGACCGAAGTGTAAGGGATCACACGCTAGCATTTTTATGCCAAGTTGTATGAAATAACATGGCGAAGGTTTGTCGTTTGAGTGTATTATTTGCAGTTCATTCGCCTTATTAACAAAACGCGGTCGCGAAACTTGCTTTAAGTAAATTGGAAAACATGCCAGGTACTGAATGAATGCATTCCAATCAATATTTAAGATCTAACTGTAATAATTGAATATTTTACCATACGCGTCAATAAGAAGCACAACAACAAATCTCCAGAGTGTTTTGGAAAAGTGAGCGAGTGGTATGGCGCCCGCTCGCTATTTTGAAGATCCCGAGTTCAAGACTATCCAACGGCGGAAATTTTTAATTCTTTATTTTTTTGTCGTTTACTCTCCAGGTTGGTGGAACACACGGACTCAGCGAGGGAACTCACCACTACCGCCTCTACAGGCAGTGTCCTAGAGCTAGGAACATCGAATCGGAAGGGATACAACTGGTGAGGTAGGATTGGCACCACGACCAGGCGGCCTCACCTGCAAAGCGAACAGGGGCCTCATGAGGGAAGGTAAGGGATGGTTAGGATGGATAGACAAGGAAGAGGGAAAGAGGCGGCCGTGGACTTGAAGAAGGTACCAACCCGGCATTTGCCCGAAGACGAAGTGGGAAACCACGGAAAACCACTTCGAGGATGGGTAAGGGGGAATCGAACCCCCTCTACTCATTTGGGCCACCCGAGGCTGAGTAGACCCCGTTCCAGTCCTCGTACTGCCCCCGTAAATTGAATTATACTGAGACCACGGTGGCTATATTGGCATATGTGAATAAAGTTATGGCCGTCATAGTTGTGACGTGTATATTCATGACGTAGGCGTGGATGACGCAACGCTCGAGCAAGTAGGCTGGCTGAGCTTAGATTCTTGCTGACGTCACGATTTTGTTCGAGAAGGATCTTAGATTTACGACGCAGTCGCAGGGAAGCAAGTAAACGTGCTGAGGAAGAAGTTACGCTATTGGAGGAGAGGCTCGAACCAATGAATGATAGCTTGAAGGGAGACGGAGATTACTGAAACTACCATATTTAATAACTTTTGGCATGCAGAATTGTGGAAAACTATTTTCAGTTATGGCATTGATTTGGAATTTTGAAGAAATTAATCATATGTTTTTGAAATCTGAAAATCCGTCAAGAATAGCCAAAGTTGGAACTTCGAGTAATGATGGAAGAAGAAGCTACGGTAGGGATGGATACGCCCCTTCAAAGTTGATAAAAGGCCTTGCACAGCAGAGAGGAGCTTCTCACTTCGTGGTTTTATTCTGACTTCATAGTCTGACTTCGTGTTCTGATAGAACAAGGATATCGTCATAAGCAAGCGTGGCAGAGCCCACCGCATCGAACAGTATTGGGTATCCAGCAGTGCAATTTTACAGTTACTAAAACTAGGCGAAGTTGGAGCGCGCACATAAACGATTCTACAAGTTTATCTATCAAGAATTAGCTACTGCATTTATACTAATTCAATAGTGCATTACAATATTGAGGCGTGTGCGAAAGTTGAACTTTTTCATTATAATACTTCAGAAGATATTCGCATTTAAAGACTGCAGAGAAAAGTGTTTTTCTCGAATCCTGAGAAGCACTTTTACTACCACATTCTACGCTACGGCAGACTCGTGTATTGCAACCGTGATACTGAAGATTACATTTGGTGATACAACGCTACATTCTACAATGGAACTATACAATCTGGCAGTATTTTCGACTAACATTATAATGGAAGTGGAGATGGAAGACTAAAACTTTAATGCAATTGGGACATACATCAGTAGTGTGAAGTAGCAACATGGAGCTTCGATAATCGTCATTCTACAAAGACGAGCATGTAGTGAACATTCAGCTACACTCATGCATCGTAATCCATCGCTGAATTACATCAAATGGCAGTGGAAATAAATTCATACTCCACAATTATGAACATTTCTGCGGAAATATTTGCAATGAACTTCATGGCTGATTTCTACAAGAACTTCAGGGAACTTTCAAGAGTGGCAAGGGTTTTTCCCAGCACACAAAGAAGAGTTTTGCCAGAAGGATGTCTATCGTCTACACGGAGCAGTGCGATTTCCGGAGGAGGAAGCTGTTCTATTCTCCGAGGGCGCAGGTTCCAGGTTCGAGGTCGGTGCACATCTAACCTGTGGTGAAATGGAACCAGCAGCAGTCTTCTTTGAAATTTTCTTCTAGAACTTCAATCCAACAGATAAGGTAGCCGTGAACGTTTCTTGATTTATTTGAGCCATTTTAGTGAGATTTGAGCAACTATCTTTCCCATATTTTCTGTCATATATTTGATTGCCCCATATTCTTTTGCTAGATGTTTCTGTACTCTGTACACTTTGCAGCTTTATGCCATTTTCTTCGATTTATGGAGACATTATTATGTCATTTGCATATTTAAACATTTTGGATCAGTTTATACTGAAGTTAAATATTCTTTCGAGAATTTGAATTTTTCTTGTAGTCACGATTTGACTGTAAAGTTAACGATTTTCTATGGCAAGTTTGAATTCAGACAGCGTGTCGTTTTATTAAAGTAATTCTTTCCAGTAAATTACTTTGACCAATTTTCTGTCATCCTCAAGAAAGAAGAATGATTAAAAGATTTTAGAGCGTTAAAATCTACTACTTTATCGACGATCTTGGAAATACTAGTCGTTTTTATGAACATGATTGAAACACAGACATTTTTAGTCAATTATGAAATACCATTGCATTATAGACAATTTTATGAAATATGAACTTTGAATACGATTTATTCTGTACACTATAGTAATGAACATTTGATAGGAGATTTTCTCAATTCTAGATTGAAACAATAATGTTTGCATTTTCTAGTCTATTTGCATTCTATTCGACTATTTCTGCAGTTAAATGAATTTTGCTTGAATATAGTATTTTTATACTGCGATAATTATGATGAGATTAATTCATTTTGATAGACCAGGGAGGCGTGTCTAATCGTATTTGCTATTAAATTTATTTGTGACTGGCAAATTTTTACTTCATATCGCTTCATGAATGAAACCCACGAAGGTTAAATATAATAACAGTTTTCGATACAATTGATGAATATAAGAATTTTTAAAGAGGAACTATGGATGTATAATCGTTAGTTCAGTGGACGTGTAAAAGTCGCTGATGAATAATGCCCTTTAATAAGTGAAGGAGGTTCCCACAGTAATATTGATGATGATGATGAATTTATAAGTGGAGGTTTTTTGTGTGTATTGTGGAAGATTTTGATGCCATATATAATGAGATATATGATGAATTATGGGCCAATTTTGTGCGTTTGTGCGAGGTATGTTTCCGCTGAGTTGTATTGTTCAGGTCCATTGAAAATTATTCATGTGAAGTTACTGTTAAAATTAACAAGAGTGATAAATTGATTGAATTATAGATTTTGAATGGAGGTTACCGTCACAAATAATAATTATTAAATCTTATTAAACCTGAATCTAAAATTTAAATATAAGTAACCTTCATCGGTCGATTATATTACCACGATTTAAGAAAATATCAACCGGAAAAACGTGTGGTTAATGTATTTCAAATATAAATAAAATATAAATAATGTAAATAACTATGTAAATATCTATAATAATAATTTGAAACAAACGGGATTAATAGAGGCGTGTAAAAATTTTTCAATTGTCGTTTGACTAAGTTATGATCAATCTAAATGTTATAAATAATTATTGAACACTATGATATAACATTATGCGTTTTGCTATTAACATTTAAACAACGCTAGTTCGATAATTGGAATAAACATTTAAATAAGATTTGAGATTAACAGAGTAATCCATTGCAATGTGAACGGAACTTGTATAAATTTTGCGTGATAATATTTGAGTTGAGATGTGAGCATTTAAATTGTTTTGAATGAGAGCTAGACTCTGCGTTGGCCAGCATATGGTGACACTGGTTAGGCAGCTGCGTCCATTTGACGAAGCAAGCATGCAACACTGCATAGGGTGTATTGCAGGTGGCCAGATAACTGAATGGTGGAGGTCAAGGTCAACTACTTAGCGGCCTTGCGGTTATTTATAAATGTGTGTCAATGAACTAAATTATGAAGTTCATGAACAAGGAAACAAGTGCTATATGTCTCGTCCCAGCTCCCTTATCCATTCCAATGTGCATTGTTGTTATTATTACGTTCTTTTGAGCTAGAGAAAGCTGAATTTTTGTATGTGAAGTCTACAGTCCTACAGGAGGACATGGTTGCATTGACAATGGCTTTAGACAGCCATAACTATTTTGTTGTTAAATTTTGTTAAAATATTTTTTTTCTTTATGTGAAATAAATTATTGTGCAGTTTAAATTTTCTGGTCTCCGACTTGGTTCATTTTAAATATCGTGGTGGAGGTTATTGTGAGGGCATACTATTAAGTGATCCAGTTGAAAACCCAGACCCGAGATTAAATTGAATAGGTAAGTAAAAGGTAAGTATGAACCCCCGTATATTTTGGTGTGTTCCACAATAATTTCATGTTAACTACTGTGCTCTAATCTCGGTAGTATCTGTCAGTGCCATTTTCATTGATGTAGCTGTGCCGGTGCAATCGATTATTGGCAATCCGATTGAGGGGGCGGATTTCTGACAGCCTACTATCCGGATTATCGGGGACAGTACCACTTTTCAAATTTTGTGGCAGAGCCAGTAATCGAACCCAGGACCTCCGGGGCGGCAGCTAATCATGCTGACCGCTACGCTACTGAGGCGACTAATTCTTTTTAACAATTTTGTTATAACCTCCCTACCTCGTAGAGCAAGATTTCAACTTGGTTTTGTTCACATGATCTACGAGGTCGATAGGGAAAGTTGCTTTCTTTGCTCATTTAAATGGTTATTTTCCCCTAAATGAAAATCCACAGCCTGCTTCCAGTCTCCGACCGGGTCAGGAATGGAATGAATGAAGCCCCCATCTAGCGGCGAGGATATGAACTGTGCCGGCTGTCAAGGCCTGACGCACTCCTCTGGGGCAATGATTAAATGAATGACGGATGAAATGAAATGATAGTGGAGAGTGTTGCTGGAATGAAATGTTGACAGGGAAAACCGGAGTACCCGGAGAAAAACCTGTCTGCCTCCATTTTGTCCAGCACAGATCTCACATGGAGTGACCGGTATTTGAACCACGGACCCAGAGGTGAGAGGCCGGCGTGCTGCCGCCTAAACCACGGAGGCTTGGTTATTTTCCCTAAATACTGTTCAAAACCATGGATGGATAAAATTCGTGATTATTAGAATTTCAATAGTTCAATAATTATACCAGAATAATAATAATAATAATAATAATAATAATAATATGACACTTCCTGTATTTACTACCTGGCTGCGTGGCTCAGCGGTAACGTTCTTGTTTGTTGTGCCCAAGGTTAGAGGTTCGTATCCTGGCACAGTCAGCTGGCAAGCGCTTTTCGCACAGACGACCCACATAACAAATAGATCTGTTATGTGGTTAGGCTCACGAATAAATACATCTGACCGAAACTATAATTTCTTTCAATAGCGTCTGTGTGAAAAGCGCTTGCTATACACATACAGTAATAGTTAGTTAGTTAGTTAGTTAGTGAAGTTTTAAGTGGCGGAACTACGAGATCATCGGCCCCAAACATACAGTCATTACAGATAATTATAATGTTATTGGTTTTATGTCCCGTTTAACTGCTCTGGCTTTTAGATACGCCGGGGTTCCGGAATTTTGCTCCGAAGGGGATCTTTAATGTGCCAGTAAATCTACTGACACGGTTCCTTCGCATTTGTGCCCCCTCAAATTCCAGCTGACTGCGCCAGGATACGAATCTGCAATCTTGGGCACAAGCAAGAACGTTACCGCTGAGCCACGCATCCAGGCAGTCAATACAGAACGTGTCATATTATTATTATTATTATTATTATTATTATTATTATTATTATTATTATTATTATTATGGGATAAATATTGAACTGTTAAAATTCTAATAATCACGAATAGTATCCATCCATGGTTTTGAACAGTATTTAGGGAAAATAACAATTTAAATGAAAAGGAAGGAAGCTTTTAGTTTTACGTGACCGTTAATCATGCGATCATGAGCCACGGGACCTCCTTTTTACGTGGAATCCGAACCACAGGACATAGCATTTCACATCGAAAATCTCACATGCATTGACCGGGAATCCCATTTAAATGAGAAAATAAAACAACTTTCCCTACCCCTCGTAGTTGAAATCTTGCTGTACGAGGTAGGGAGGGTATAATAAAATAGTGTCTACGTTCTACGTTCAACAGCTTCGGGACTTTGCTTCGCAGCAGGAGAGTACGGATCATCAGTTTGGGGAGCATCTGCCCATACCAAGCAGGTGGAAATAGCTCTTAACGAGTCCACCCATATTGTCACTGGATGTCTGAGACCTACTCCAGTGCAGAAGATCTACCCTTTCGCTGGCATTGCACCTCCAGCTATTCGACGTGAGGTGGCAGCAGAGAAAGAGAGACAAAAGCTTGAGACAGATCCCAGATATTCAACCACAAGGTGACCACTCCTAGCTTAAGATCTAGGAAGAGTTTTATTAAGAGAACAGTACCCCTCCATACCAAACTAGACGTCCGGCGTGTGTCACTTTGGAAACAAATAGTACCAGACGGGTTTACCCCTAAAGAAGAACAGTGCAGTGGTAGTCATTTGCCTTATACCACCTGGAGGTCCTTAAACCGGATGAGAACAGGAGTGCCTAAGTGTCTTAGCAACCTTGTGAAGTGGGGTTATGAAGAAGATCCAAGATGTGGCTGTGGAGAAATCCAGACTTCACAACACCTGCTCACGTGCCAAGATCTCAATGACACCTGCAATAGGAAGACCTTATGTTGGCCACAGACCGAGGGATAAGAGGAAGAATTTAGTGTATCTCCCGGACACGGAAATATAATATATATATATATATATATATATATATATATATATATATATATATATATATATGAGTTTATATGCCGAGTATCACATCTCCCAATGAAACCAATCGGGAGATATTGATATTCAATGAAATGCAGATCGACCCCCTTCCTCTGAGTTTCAAACTCCTCGCTAATGTCGTTTAAGAGATACAAGCTCTGTTAGGAATCCTTCAACCCCCAGTTTTCGCCCCTTTCACCTCATAATATACACCACATCGAAAAACCCTCAGACATGGGTCTTCTTATTTTTAATGATGAGTTTATATGCCGAGTATCACATCTCCTAATGAAACCAATCGGGAGATATTGATATTCAATGAAATGCAGATCGACCCCCTTAACACCCCTTTAGAATCTGAATATCCAAAAATTCTTCCTTAGTGAGCGTTTTCGACTTACAACGAACATATCCCCAAATTTTCATGTTTCTAACTTTAATCGTTTTGGCTGGGCAATGATGAGTCAGTGAGTCAGTGAATCATTCAGTCAGGACACTTGGTTTTATATAAGAGACTAGCAGGTACCCGCGGCTTCGCTCGCATCATAGTCGTGTCATATTGTTCTTCAATGAAATGCAGGTTTAACCCCGTTAACATCCCTTTAGAACCTGAATATCCAAAAATCCCTCCTTAGTAGATGTTTTCGACGCACAACAAACATATCCCCAAAATATCATTCTTCTAACTTTAATAGTTTTGGTTGGTCGATGAGAGTGAATATCCAAAAATCCTTCCTTGGGAGACGTTTTTCTTCCCCTCCCCATGAGCACCTTAAATTGGATTTATGAAAAAAACGGTCGAACACCTATTTATTTAATTATTTATTTATTTATTATTAAGCCTATTGTTTTCCCCTGAGTTTCAAACTCCCCGCCTGTGTCGTTTAAGAGATGCACGCTCCGTTAGGAATCCTTCAACCCCCACTTTTCACCCCTTTCACGCATAGTATACACCATATCGATAAACCCGTAGACATATGCCTGCTTATTTCTATTGATTAATTTATATGCCGAATATCGCATCCCCAAATGAAACAACTCGTGAGATATTGAATTCTATGAAATGCAAGTTTCACCCCCTTAACACCCCTTCAGAACATGAAAATGAAAATCCACAGCCTGCTTCCAGTCTCCGACCGGGTCAGGAATGGAATGAATGAAGCCCCCATCTAGCGGCGAGGATATGAACTGTGCCGGCTGCCGAGGCCTGACGCACTCCTCTGGGGCAATGATTAAATGAATGACAGATGAAATGAAATGATAGTGGAGAGTGTTGCTGGAATGAAATTTTGACAGGGAAAACCGGAGTACCCGGAGAAAAACCTGTCTGCCTCCGTTCTGTCCAGCACAGATCACACATGGAGTGACCGGGATTTGAACCACGGACCCAGCGGTGAGAGGCCGGCGTGCTGCCGCCTAAGCCACGGAGGCTTCCCCTTCAGAACATGAATATCAAAAATTCCATCCTTAGTGGACGTTTTCGACATACAACGAACATATCCCCAAAATTTGAAGTTTCTAACTGCAATAGGTTTGGCTGGGGGATGTTGAGTGAATATCCAAAAATCCTTCCTTAGTGGACTTCTTTCCCCAGAATTTCACCCCTCCCCATGGGCCCCTTAAATTGGATTTATGAAAAAAAAAACGGTCGACCAACTATTTACTTATTTTTCAAGCTGATTTACCCCCATGAGTTTCATACTTTATGCCTCTGTCTTTTAATATTTGCTCCGTTAGGAAACCTTCAACCTCCAATTTTCACACATACACCTCATAGTATACACTACATCGAAAAACCCTCAGACATGTGTCTTCTTATTCTTAATGATGAGTTTATATGCCGAGTATCGCATCCCCCAAGGAAACCAATCGGGAGATATTGTTATTCAATTAAATACAGGTCTACCCCCTTAACACTCCTTTAGAACCTGAATATCCAAAAATCCTTCCTTAGTGGACGTTTTCGGCATACAACGAACATAACCCCAAAATGGAATGTTTCTAACTTCAATAATTTTGGCTGGGCGATGATGAGTGAGTGAGTGAGTAAGTCAGGACATTTTCTTTCATTTATTTTTCAGAATTTCACCCCTCTCTTGAACCCCGTAATTGGATTTACGAAAAAAAAAAACGATCGAACACCTATTTACTTACTTATAAGCTGTTCTTCCCCCCTGAGTTTGATGAGTGAGTGAGTTAAGAGCACTTTCTTTCCTGTTTTTTCCCCCAGAATTTCACCCCTCTCCAAGGGCCCCTTAAATTGGATTTATGAAAGAAAAAAATGGTCGAACTCCTATTTACTTATATTTTAAGCTGTTTTTATCCCGCTGAATTTCAAACTTCTCGCCTATGTCGTTTAAGAGATACACGCTCCGTTACCTTCAACCCCCCATTTTCACCCCTTTCACCTCATAATATACACCACAGCGATAAACCCTTAGACACATGTCTGCTTATTTTTAATGATTAGTTTATATGCCGAATATCACATCCCCGAAGAAACAACTCATGAGATATTGTTATTCAATGAAATGCACGTTTATCCCCTTAACACATCTTCAGAACCCGAATAAACAAAAATCTTTCCATAGTTGACGTTTTCGACATAGAGCGAACATATTCCCAAAATTTAATGTTTCCAACTTCAATAGTTTTCGCTGGGCGATGATTAGAGTGAGTCAGTCAGGTCATTCATTGTCTTTCAATTATTTTTACCAGAATTTCACCCCACCCCATTGGCCCCTTAAATTTAATTTATGAAAAAAAAACCGGTCAAACTCCGATTTACTTATTTTTTAAGCTGATTTATTTCCGCTGAGTTTCAAACTTCTCGCCTATGTCGTTTAAGAGATACACCCTCCGTTAGGAATCCTTCAACCCCTACTTTTCACCCCCTTTCACCTTATAATATACATCACATCGAAAAACCCTTACACACATGTCTGCTTATTTTTAATGATTAGTTTATATGCCGAGTATCACATCCACAAGTGAAACCAATCGTGAGATATTGTTATTCAATCAAATGCAGGTTTAACCCCTTTAAGACCCTTTAGAACCTGAATATCCGAAAATCGTCCCTTAGTGTACGGTTTTGACATACAACGAACATATCCCCAAAATGTCATGTTTCTAACTTCAATAATTTTCGCTGGGCGATGATGAGTGAGTGAGTGAGTCAGAACATTTTCTTTCAATTTCTTTTTCTCAGAATTTCACCCCTCCCCATGATCCCCTTAAATTTGATTTATGAAAAAAAAAACTGTCGAACACTAATTTACTTATTTTTAAGCAGTTTTCTCTCCCTGAGTTTGAAGAGTGAGTGAGTCAGTCAATCAGTTAGGACACTTCCTTTCCTGTTTCCCCCATCCCCAGAATTTCACCCCTCCCCATGGGCCCCTTAAATTGGATTTATGAAAAAAAAAACGGTCGAACACCTATTTACTTATCTTTTAAGCTGATTTTTTTCCGCTGAGTTTCAAACTCCTCGCCTATGTCGTTTAAGAGATACACGCTCCGTTAGGAATCCTTCAACCCCCACTTTTCACCCCTTTCACCTCATAATATACATTACATCGAAAAACCCTCAGACACGTGTCTTCTCATTTTTAATGATGAGTTTATATGCCGAGTATCACATCCCCCAATGAAACCAATCGGGAGATATTGCTATTCAATCAAATGCAGGTCTACCCCCCTAAGACCCCTATAGAACCTGAATATCCGAAAATCCCCCCTTAGTGGACGGTTTTGACATACAATGATCATATCCCCAAAATGTCATGTTTCTAACTTCAATAATTTTGGCTGGGCGATGGTGAGTGAGTCAGGACTTTTTCTTTCAATTTTCTTTTTTCAGAATTTCACCCCTCCCCATGAACCCCTAAAATTGGGTTCATGAAAAAAACTGTCGAAGACCCATTTACTTATTTTTAAGCAGTTTTCCCCCTGAGTTTGATGAGTGAGTCTGTCAGTCAATCAGTTATGACACTTTCTTTCCTGTTTTTTTTTTTCTTCAGAATTTTACCCCTCCCCATGGGCCCCTCAAATTGGATTTATGAGAAAACGGTCAAACACCTATTTACACATTTTTATGCTGATAACACTTTCCTGAAGCGCATTGTTGCAGACGAGGAAAGCTAGTGCTACCACTGAGAACCGCAATCGAATGCGTCGACGATACAGTGGTGTCATCCATCGTCCCAAGAAATTCAAGAGCCAACCATCCGTTGTTCTTTGATTTATTTATTATTTATCGTATAGCTTTTAGTGCCGGGAGTGTCCGAGGACATGTTCTGCTCGCCTGAGCCTGTAGCTGCTTCCAGCGGACACCTTTCGAGTGAGCTACAAGTTCCGTTCAATTTCAAGTAGTTCTAACTTTCGCCACCAATTAATATCAATGATTACCGGGGCGATTGCTTATTGTTGTCAAGGAACCTGGTGACCCCATCACTGGGGAATGGTACTGCGCAACACTGAAGAAATTACGGCGTGCAATTAAAGGGGCTCATACACTGCCAGTTTTCGCACAGAGTTAACAATTAAATCATAGCTTCACTAATATGTAACATAGAATTATGTGAACTTACAAAGCTATAGTTAATACGTAGGGCGTTTGTTTAATATACAGGGTGTCTTTTATGTACCTTTGGAGAATGATAGGTCGTGTAGGGGACGGTATAGAAGTAATTTGAGATGGGGAACTTGGGGTCTGGTGTATTCTTGGAATACACGGTACGAGAGAATATATTTTTAATGCTCTTTGCATGTTCATTTCTTCCTTTTTTTTCAAACACCAACAGTGATCTTCTATTTTCTCTTTGATGGTCATGCCTCTTATGTCATTGTGAGTCTGTTCTAGATATATATCTTCCATGACCCACCTAGCATCATCTAGCAGCGAATCTCTGAAACTCCTCAATTCTTCCTGGTGCAAGAGGACTTCCTTATCCATCTGGCCACCAGTTCTCGTTGCCATCGCCAGCTATTATCTCCGTGATCAAGAGAACTTCGTCTACTTTTTCACTCACCATGCTGTGCTAGTATCGCCTGCTATCAACTCTTTGAAGACCATTTCCTCAAGAGAATTTAAGTTTACAATATTGGTCATGCTTATATGTTCTCCTTTTGTCTCCTACCCCCACTCTTTTCCCTTCCTTGGACCCTCCGCGCTTCGCTGAGTGGGTCTCACTTGTAAGTCGGCAGTTACTCGGTCAGTCAAGCCTCAACTAGAGCCAGTCTCCTCAAACCAAGAGGCACTCTCTACGTTCTACGCCATGTTGGCACATTAAGTATCCGTCAAAGGGAACTTCACCTTCGACATGCAAACAAGATAAGTACAGACTTAAGGTTTTAACCTCATCTTCATCAATTTTATTATCCACATGCTTTTATTGATTATTTTATAGACAGCGTGAGATTACTTATTTGGGGCGGTAATCATTCTTCGCGGGATTTGCTATGTTGGGCTTTTGTCTAAGCCAACCTTACTAGAAAGTAGCTTTTCTTAAGCTATTTAAATGAGAGATCTTCTCACAACGTGGGATATTATCTAATACCCGCTGTCCATAAAATATTAAGCTCATTCCACCGCTGGATTAACTTTGGCCCCATTTTTCTATTAGGACTGTTCTGGAACCTTCCAGATTCTGTACTCTATCTACAAGTCTTGCCGTCATGTATTTTTCACTCACTTGTGGGAATACTATTTAAAATGAGGAATCTTCCTTATAAATTACTGCAATAGCGAATTTTCTTCCACCGTTGGAATGTTCTATGGCGCATTTAATTGTAATTCACAACTTTCTCAAGAAATAGACTCTCGCCTACCTAGTGCAACCAGTTATTTTTATCATTGCAATAACTTTCTTTCCCATAAACTTTCGTGTTTCTACAGTGAACTTTTCATCTATTTAACAAAACTAGTGCTTGTTCAACTTTTCTACCGCGTCGCGATCGTCCGTTTACATTAAATAAGGCCATGAACATTTATCCTCAATCCCAATTGATCTTTCCTAAACTTTCTACTAACAAAACCATATTAATAAAATTGTAACTCTGGATCATTTCAAATAAGGTGTCACTCTAACGAAGTACCCTTCCATCTTGCTTGTTTATCATTAATTAATTTCTGCATAACTACGTGTTTTATACACGGTTCAAGCTTACATTGTTTCTACCTTATAATCAGGGAAAATTCTTTCAACTCTTGAGTGAGTTATTTCTAGGTCTCACGAAAGGGAAACTGCCCCATTTGGCTCGTGATTCCTACTTAAACATAGGAGGTCGAGAACCTTCCTTTTGATTTTCTCTTCAGGTTTCAAGGTAAGTGACCTGCCCTTATTTGTATAATAACCAACAGTAATTCAGCTTAAATATAAGAAGTTATAGGAACTTCTCCTTTATTCTACCCGCTTTCTTTTTTGTTATTTTCGAAGTTGTAACTTTTTCTAAAATAGTTACCTGGAAATTTCTTAAAGTACACTCCTTTTACTCAATTTAATGTTTAAACTTTACTCACTTCATTTGTCTTTTTTAAATCTTACAAAGATTTTAGTACATATATAAGGTTTGAAACCTAAAGAATTGTTAATTGCCTGGAGCAAACGTCAAATGTTTTCTGAGGTCTGTGACAGCAAAATTGTTAAACAAATTGAAAATATATATTTATTAAAGTTATCAACTTCTTTTGCCTTGTTAAATAAATTAAATATTTGTTTTTGGATTTATCATTTCGCAAATACTACGGTTAGGCAAGATCCTGGCTTTCCTAACTCTTCCTAGGTTCATGCCATCGTTAATACAGAATGAATCTGTTACTATTTGTCTTGTCAGACCATCACCCTTCCCCATAGTAGGCATATGCATGCTTGAGAGGGAATACACTAAAGCTTTTCTCTGGCAAACCGCCCAAGTCTTAGCTGCGGTTCCCGTCAGCTTCGACCAGGTCCTTACTCACTTTAGGTATCGGAGAGCTGATTTGCAGTGGCAACCGCCTTTAAGTGCATTTAAAGTTAAATTCATAACTTTTGTGGGACTCTCCTCCTATTTTTCTATCCTTTTTCTCCAGTCCGAAACCTACCTCATTTTCTTAATCATCTTCCCTTGGTGGTTAGGTTATTCCTCAGCCAATAATCTACCCAGGGTCGGAGCGACCTCCTTAACCCCCAAAATAAAGGTTGATTCAAGCCCTCCACCTACTGTCGACCAAAGTATTATGTGTTCTCGAGTTTGAAGTTTGTTTGTGAAGTAACTAATAGACCTACATAAAATCCAATGACATCATCATTTTCGTCGTTCTATTTTACGTAAGTTCATGTAGGTTTGGAATTTTTAATTTATATTTTAATATTTTTTATCGCAGTTGGAACACAAAAAGTGCACGTTTTATGCGTGTTTCAACCATGCGTCACATTTAAGAATTATTGTCCCAAAAACTCGTCATCAGATCGAATCCAAATTTTAACACAATATGCATTGGAATGTTGTATAACTGGTTTATTAATTTCAAAATTTTGCGTGTCCAAGAAAAAAAGTTGTTATCATTTTGGTAAGGTAACTTTTTCTCGGCTCGGGGTGGTTGGAAAATGTAGTTCTTAGTTGCGATGTAATCCTTATACATCAAAAAGTTATGCTGTATGACTGTGAAATACGTAAATTAACTCACTAATTTTATATCGGTTTGTATTTGTAGGCGGAAATAACACATCGTTCACCTCCTACCCGCTCCGGGAAAGCTGTACAGCGTTGCTGTGATGGAGCCCATCACTTCCGAGCGAGGCACGCCATGATGCGTGATGGGCTCTATTTTCCCGAGGGATTCCTGGGCTGGGTCCGTTTTGACCTCTTTTTCCTCTGACTTTGGGGCCTGCCCTCTCCTCTTTCCCCTTACTTCTCTGCCTTTCATGGCTCTCCTTCTTTCCAAGTCATTCAATTCGCATTCTTCGAGGGTTGAGGGCATTTATTTCCCCTTTCTTTTATTTACCTTACTCTTCTTTCCATTTCTTCTAGTTTGTACGCTGAATTTATTTAGATTTAATTTATTGTAGGCTCATTTTCATTTTTCATGATCATCCAAACCATTAGGGGCCGATAACCTAGATCAGCGGTTCCCAACCTTTTATTCCTCCCGTACCCCTTTTTACATAGTTATCATAAATAGTACCCCCCTAAAAGTAAACTTTTAAAACGTTTAAAATTTTACGGGCAATATGTAGGTACTTAACTTAGTAAAAACATTAATAATAAAAATAATAACTTACAACTATTTAACTTGTACATTATTTTTTGAATTCAGTATAACTAATATTTTTATTTTATTATTTGTTTGGTGTTAGTCTGCATTTCATTTAAATAAAATATAATTTCCAATTTTACTTTTATTTAATTGCGCAAATCAAGATATAGTCTATCAACACTTAGCCGAGGAAAATAAACAATTACAGTACCGGTATATAAGAATTTTTTTAAAATTTTGATTTTATTCTAGCGATTAGTTTGGTAAAAAAAAAATGGTGTCGCCTCCGTAGCGTAGCGGTCAGCATGGTTAGCTGCCGCCCCGGAGGTCCTGGGTTCGATTCCCGGCTCTGCCACGAAATTTGAAAAGTGGTACGAGGACTGGAACGGGGTCTACTCGGCCTCGGGTGGCCCAAATGAGTAGAGCGGGTTCGATTCTCCCTCAGCCATCCTCGAAGTGGTTTTCCGTGGTTTCCCACTTCGTCTTCGGGCAAATGCCGGGATGGTACCTTCTTCAAGGCCACGGCCGCCTCCTTCCCTCATCCTTGTCTCTCCATCCTAACCATCCCTTTCTTTCCCTCATGAGGCCCCTGTTCGCTTTGCAGGTGAGGCCGCCTGGGCGAGGTGCCAATCCCACCTCACCAGTTGTATCCCTTCCGATTCAATGTTCCCAGCTCTAGGACACTGCCCGTAGAGGCGGTAGTGGTGAGTTCCCTCGCTGAGTCCGTGGGTTCCACCAACCTGGAGGGTAAACGACTAAAAATAAATAAAAAATGGTAAAATCAAGACAATAGCAGTGCAGCGTTGAAAGTGACTGGGGTTGGGGTAGGGTGGGTTGTTGAGAGGGAGCATTGAACTTGACGTGCATGAATAAAACGACACTCCGCGCAGGTACATTACAACTGACACGTACGATGGGAACATGCCGCCCGCCATTACCGTATATTTTTGGCGTACAACTAACCGGTTCGTAGTGTACCACCAAGGGGGTACGCGTACCCCAGGTTGGAAACCGCTGACCTAGATGTTAGGTCCCTTAAAACAACAATTACCATCATCATCATCATCATCAATGCTCACGGCGATTTTTCCTGATTGGCGAACCGATTGTTGACGGAAACTTTTTGATCACGCCTTATAGCTTGTACATTCCGTACATCGCAGTCTTCCAGGTAACAGATATGAAAGTACCGCGTATGATTCCCGGTACAAACATATGGATTGTTGTTGTAGTTGACAAGTGTACTTGCGACTGCGTGGTCATGCAGCCCCGTGCATTTGGGTACGTATGGAATCTTGGTTGGTTGATTCTTTAGTTTAGGGGCTGTGACAACGCGGTCATGTAGCCCCGTGTACTTTGGGTGTGTGTAGAATCTGTCGGATAACCGGTGTTAATTGTGATGACTGTATTAGTGTGTGTTATCTGTCTTTGATTCAAGTAAGGACTGCAGACGTTCAATTAAAGTAACTCCTACTTTCGCTACCAAATGCTACCGTCCACAACACCTAGCTGTGAACTTGTCTACTACTAGGTGCCATCACAACCAGCGCCTGGTGACGAATGTTGGAACTTAATATAGCGTTAATCAAATATAACCAACAAATTTAGCTTCGCACAATAAAATTGTAGTTAGTGGAAGGTTCTTTTACATGCCATAAATCTATGGCTTTACTTCCCCTCCGAAAGAGGGATTTTTAATGCTCTTAAAAAAACCGCGATCTTGGGCATAGAAGCTCAGCATGCTACCAACTACCCCACCGAAGTCGCCACCTATGGAATCTAAATGATAACCTGTGTCATTCTGCTGGCTGGCTGGCTGACTGCGTGGCGCCTGCTGTGACCAAGGTTGTGGTTTCGGATCCCGGTGCAGTCAGTTGGTATTTGAATGTGCTTAAATGCGAGGGAGCCGTGTCAGTAGACTTAATGGCACGTTAAAGAGCCCCTTCGGGGCAAAATTCCAGCACCCCGGCGTCTCTAAAAGCCGAAGTAGTTGAAAGAGGCTAATCTGTATTTCTAATCGGGGATTGGATATTGATAGGAGAAAGCGATGGCCATAATTCATGTACCATCCCAGCATTCACCTGGAGTAGAAGTGTTAAAACACGGAAAATCTCTTCTATGATGGCTTATGTAGGAATGGAACCCACATATTCTCACGAGGCAGAGTGAACCCGTGTCTAGACCTCAGGACTGGCTGCGTGGCTCAGCGGTAACGTTCTTACCTGCTGTCCCAAAGGTTGCAAGATCGATTTCTCGCGCAGACAGTTGGCATTTGAGGATGCGCACGATTACTCAGTACATTTACTGGCACGTTAAAGATCCCCTTCGGGGCAAAATTCCATAACCCCGGCGTCTCTAAAAGCCGCAGTAGTTGAAAGCGACCTGAAACCAATAACATTATTATTATCTAGACCTCAGACCAGAATGAAATATTTTGTCAGCGCTGGGAATCGAATCTGGAGCTTCACATTCACAGTGACAGCCAAGAATGCTAGTCACTATGCTACGAGTTGGTCTAATAGATTAGAGCAATAACAAGACGGTGATCTTAAGAGGACAAGCGTGAAGAGTATTATTTATTTATTTATTTATTTATTTAATAGTTTATTTATTTGTTTATTTAGTTGTTTATTCATTTATTTATTTGTTTATTTATATTTTATTTATTCTTTAATTATTTAATTGTTTATGTATTTATTTGTTTATTTATTTGTTTATTTTTATGTATTTATTTGTTTATTTATTATTTAATTATTTAATTGTTTATTTATTATTTTTATTTATTTATTTGTTTAATTATTTATTTGTTTATTTATTTGTTTAATTATTTATTTATTTATTTTTTATTTATTCGTTAGTTTATTTATTTGTTTATTTATTCGTTTATTTATTTGTTTAATTATTTATTTGTTTATTTATTCATTATTTTTATTTATTTGTTTATTTATTTGTTTATTTATTTGTTTAATTATTTAATTGTTTATTTATTCATTATTTTTATTTATTTGTTTATTTATTTGTTTATTTATTTGTTTAATTGTTTATTTATTTTTTATTTTTTATTTATTTGTTTATTTATTTGATTATTTATTTGTTTAATTGTTTATTTATTTTTTATTTTGTATTTATTTGTTTATTTATTTGTTTATTTATTTGTTTAATTGTTTATTTATTTTTTATTTTGTATTTATTTGTTTATTTATTTGTTTATTTATTTGTTTAATTGTTTATTTATTTTTTATTTTTTATTTATTTGTTTATTTATTTGATTATTTTTTGTTTATTTATTTATTCGTGTCAGAAGTACAAAAGCAAAATGTATACACCTCGCGGCATAGGCGTGCGCGTTAACTCATTCATCACAACTGCGATGGGGATCTGCAGCACGTCCAGATATCGGTGGTTTGAATCCCGGTACTGACAAGGGCTATCCTGAATGTGGTTTTACCCCGGGCTTTTCCACTCACCTTAAGGCAAAAGCCGGTATAGTAGCTCGTTTCAAGTTCTGGGCCACCTACTTTAATAAAACTACAGTTACACACACTACTACATTCATCACAGGCTATCGTACACACTCACAAGTACACGGAGCTGATGACCAACTTATCTTAGGCCATAGTACAGCCATCACAATAACACAGGTTATCAGAAAAATTCCACACGCACAACCAACTACACGGGGCTACATGACCACGATACCGCAAAGCCCCTCAATCAATAATAACAAATTCATTCCCTTCCTGTGTCCAGATATTTCCCGTTTTTATTTTATTAATAGAGTCAATGACCATTTATTTTATTAGTACAGCCAATGACCATTTAATTTATTAGTACAGACAACGACCATTTATTTTATTAACAGAGCCAATAACCATTTATTTTATTAATACAGTCAATGACCATTTATTTTATTAACAGAGCCAATAACCATTTATTTTATTAATACAGCCAATGACCATTTATTTTATTAATGCAGCCAATAACCATTTATTTTATTAATACAGCCAGTGACCATTTATTTTATTAGTACAGCCAATGACCATTTATTTTATTAATACAGCCAGTGACCATTTATTTTATTAATAGAGCCAATGCCCATTTATTTTATTAATACAGACAACGACCATTTATTTTATTAGTACAGCCAATGACCATTTATTTTATTAATACAGCCAGTGACCATTTATTTTATTAATAGAGCCAATGACCATTTATTTTATTAATACAGCCAATGACCATTTATTTTATTAATGCAGCCAATAACCATTTATTTTATTAATACAGCCAATGACCATTTATTTTATTAATAGAGCCAATGACCATTTATTTTATTAATACAGACAACGACCATTTATTTTATTAATGCAGCCAATAACCATTTATTTTATTAATACAGCCAATAACCATTTATTTTATTAATACAGCCAATGACCATTTATTTTATTAATAGAGCCAACGACCATTTATTTTATTAATACAGCCAGTGACCATTTATTTTATTAATACAGCCAATAACCATTTATTTTATTAATACAGCCAATAACCATTTATTTTATTAATACAGCCAATAACCATTTATTTTATTAATACAGCCAGTGACCATTTATTTTATTAGTACAGCCAACGACCATTTATTTTATTAATGCAGCCAATAACCATTTATTTTATTAATACAGCCAATAACCATTTATTTTATTAATACAGCCAGTGACCATTTATTTTATTAGTACAGCCAACGACCATTTATTTTATTAGTACAGCCAATGCCCATTTATTTTATTAATACAGACAACGACCATTTATTTTATTAGTACAGCCAACGACCATTTATTTTATTAATACAGCCAGTGACCATTTATTTTATTAATACAGCCAGTGACCATTTATTTTATTAGTACAGCCAACGACCATTTATTTTATTAACACAGCCAATAACCATTTATTTTATTAATACAGCCAATAACCATTTATTTTATTAATACAGCCAGTGACCATTTATTTTATTAGTACAGCCAACGACCATTTATTTTATTAGTACAGCCAATGCCCATTTATTTTATTAATACAGACAACGACCATTTATTTTATTAGTACAGCCAATGACCATTTATTTTATTAGTACAGCCAATGACCATTTATTTTATTAATACAGCCAATAACCATTTATTTTATTAATACAGCCAGTGACCATTTACTTTATTAGTACAGCCAACGACCATTTATTTTATTAGTACAGCCAATGCCCATTTATTTTATTAATACAGACAACGACCATTTATTTTATTAGTACAGCCAATGACCGTTTATTTTATTAGTACAGCCAATGCCCATTTATTTTATTAATACAGCCAGTGACCATTTATTTTATTAATGCAGCCAATAACCATTTATTTTATTAATACAGCCAATAACCATTTATTTTATTAATACAGCCAGTGACCATTTATTTTATTAGTACAGCCAACGACCATTTATTTTATTAGTACAGCCAATGACCATTTATTTTATTAGTACAGCCAATGACCATTTATTTTATTAATACAGCCAATGACCATTTATTTTATTAATACAGCCAATGACCATTTATTTTATTAATACAGACAACGACCATTTATTTTATTAATACAGCCAATGACCATTTATTTTATTAATACAGCCAATGACCATTTATTTTATTAATACAGCCAGTGACCATTTATTTTATTAGTACAGCCAACGACCATTTATTTTATTAATACAGACAACGACCATTTATTTTATTAGTACAGCCAATGACCATTTATTTTATTAATACAGCCAACGACCATTTATTTTATTAATGCAGCCAATAACCATTTATTTTATTAATACAGCCAATAACCATTTATTTTATTAATACAGCCAATGACCATTTATTTTATTAGTACAGCCAACGACCATTTATTTTATTAATACAGCCAACGACCATTTATTTTATTAGTACAGCCAACGACCATTTATTTTATTAGTACAGCCAATGACCATTTATTTTATTAGTACAGCCAATGACCATTTATTTTATTAATACAGCCAATGACCATTTATTTTATTAATACAGCCAATGACCATTTATTTTATTAATACAGACAACGACCATTTATTTTATTAATACAGCCAATGACCATTTATTTTATTAATACAGCCAATGACCATTTATTTTTATTAGTACAGCCAATAACCATTTATTTTATTAATACAGACAACGACCATTTATTTTATTAATAGAGCCAATAACCATTTATTTTATTAGTACAGCCAATGACCATTTATTTTATTAATGCAGCCAATGACCATTTATTTTATTAATACAGCCAGTGACCATTTATTTTATTAGTACAGCCAACGACCATTTATTTTATTAATACAGACAATGACCATTTATTTTATTAGTACAGCCAACGACCATTTATTTTATTAATACAGCCAGTGACCATTTATTTTATTAGTACAGCCAACGACCATTTATTTTATTAATACAGCCAATGACCATTTATTTTATTAGTACAGCCAACGACCATTTATTTTATTAATACAGCCAATGACCATTTATTTTATTAATACAGCCAACGACCATTTATTTTATTAATACAGCCAATGACCATTTATTTTATTAGTACAGCCAATGACCATTTATTTTATTAATGCAGCCAATAACCATTTATTTTATTAGTACAGCCAATGACCATTTATTTTATTAGTACAGCCAATGACCATTTATTTTATTAATACAGCCAGTGACCATTTATTTTATTAGTACAGCCAACGACCATTTATTTTATTAGTACAGCCAATGCCCATTTATTTTATTAATACAGACAACGACCATTTATTTTATTAGTACAGCCAATGACCATTTATTTTATTAGTACAGCCAATGACCATTTATTTTATTAATACAGCCAATAACCATTTATTTTATTAATACAGCCAGTGACCATTTACTTTATTAGTACAGCCAACGACCATTTATTTTATTAGTACAGCCAATGCCCATTTATTTTATTAATACAGACAACGACCATTTATTTTATTAGTACAGCCAATGACCGTTTATTTTATTAGTACAGCCAATGCCCATTTATTTTATTAATACAGCCAGTGACCATTTATTTTATTAATGCAGCCAATAACCATTTATTTTATTAATACAGCCAATAACCATTTATTTTATTAATACAGCCAGTGACCATTTATTTTATTAGTACAGCCAACGACCATTTATTTTATTAGTACAGCCAATGACCATTTATTTTATTAGTACAGCCAATGACCATTTATTTTATTAATACAGCCAATGACCATTTATTTTATTAATACAGCCAATGACCATTTATTTTATTAATACAGACAACGACCATTTATTTTATTAATACAGCCAATGACCATTTATTTTATTAATACAGCCAATGACCATTTATTTTATTAGTACAGCCAATAACCATTTATTTTATTAATGCAGCCAATAACCATTTATTTTATTAATACAGCCAGTGACCATTTATTTTATTAGTACAGCCAATGACCATTTATTTTATTAATGCAGCCAATAACCATTTATTTTATTAATACAGCCAATAACCATTTATTTTATTAATACAGCCAGTGACCATTTATTTTATTAGTACAGCCAACGACCATTTATTTTATTAATACAGACAACGACCATTTATTTTATTAGTACAGCCAATGACCATTTATTTTATTAATACAGCCAACGACCATTTATTTTATTAATGCAGCCAATAACCATTTATTTTATTAATACAGCCAATAACCATTTATTTTATTAATACAGCCAATGACCATTTATTTTATTAGTACAGCCAACGACCATTTATTTTATTAATACAGCCAACGACCATTTATTTTATTAGTACAGCCAACGACCATTTATTTTATTAGTACAGCCAATGACCATTTATTTTATTAGTACAGCCAATGACCATTTATTTTATTAATACAGCCAATGACCATTTATTTTATTAATACAGCCAATGACCATTTATTTTATTAATACAGACAACGACCATTTATTTTATTAATACAGCCAATGACCATTTATTTTATTAATACAGCCAATGACCATTTATTTTTATTAGTACAGCCAATAACCATTTATTTTATTAATACAGACAACGACCATTTATTTTATTAATAGAGCCAATAACCATTTATTTTATTAGTACAGCCAATGACCATTTATTTTATTAATGCAGCCAATGACCATTTATTTTATTAATACAGCCAGTGACCATTTATTTTATTAGTACAGCCAACGACCATTTATTTTATTAATACAGACAATGACCATTTATTTTATTAATGCAGCCAATAACCATTTATTTTATTAATACAGCCAATAACCATTTATTTTATTAATACAGCCAGTGACCATTTATTTTATTAGTACAGCCAACGACCATTTATTTTATTAATACAGACAACGACCATTTATTTTATTAGTACAGCCAATGACCATTTATTTTATTAATACAGCCAACGACCATTTATTTTATTAATGCAGCCAATAACCATTTATTTTATTAATACAGCCAATAACCATTTATTTTATTAATACAGCCAATGACCATTTATTTTATTAGTACAGCCAACGACCATTTATTTTATTAATACAGCCAACGACCATTTATTTTATTAGTACAGCCAACGACCATTTATTTTATTAGTACAGCCAATGACCATTTATTTTATTAGTACAGCCAATGACCATTTATTTTATTAATACAGTCAATGACCATTTATTTTATTAATACAGCCAATGACCATTTATTTTATTAATACAGACAACGACCATTTATTTTATTAATACAGCCAATGACCATTTATTTTATTAATACAGCCAATGACCATTTATTTTTATTAGTACAGCCAATAACCATTTATTTTATTAATACAGACAACGACCATTTATTTTATTAATAGAGCCAATAACCATTTATTTTATTAGTACAGCCAATGACCATTTATTTTATTAATGCAGCCAATGACCATTTATTTTATTAATACAGCCAGTGACCATTTATTTTATTAGTACAGCCAACGACCATTTATTTTATTAATACAGACAATGACCATTTATTTTATTAGTACAGCCAACGACCATTTATTTTATTAATACAGCCAGTGACCATTTATTTTATTAGTACAGCCAACGACCATTTATTTTATTAATACAGCCAATGACCATTTATTTTATTAGTACAGCCAACGACCATTTATTTTATTAATACAGCCAATGACCATTTATTTTATTAATACAGCCAACGACCATTTATTTTATTAATACAGCCAATGACCATTTATTTTATTAGTACAGCCAATGACCATTTATTTTATTAATGCAGCCAATAACCATTTATTTTATTAGTACAGCCAATGACCATTTATTTTATTAGTACAGCCAATGACCATTTATTTTATTAATACAGCCAGTGACCATTTATTTTATTAGTACAGCCAACGACCATTTATTTTATTAGTACAGCCAATGCCCATTTATTTTATTAATACAGACAACGACCATTTATTTTATTAGTACAGCCAATGACCATTTATTTTATTAGTACAGCCAATGACCATTTATTTTATTAATACAGCCAATAACCATTTATTTTATTAATACAGCCAGTGACCATTTACTTTATTAGTACAGCCAACGACCATTTATTTTATTAGTACAGCCAATGCCCATTTATTTTATTAATACAGACAACGACCATTTATTTTATTAGTACAGCCAATGACCGTTTATTTTATTAGTACAGCCAATGCCCATTTATTTTATTAATACAGCCAGTGACCATTTATTTTATTAATGCAGCCAATAACCATTTATTTTATTAATACAGCCAATAACCATTTATTTTATTAATACAGCCAGTGACCATTTATTTTATTAGTACAGCCAACGACCATTTATTTTATTAGTACAGCCAATGACCATTTATTTTATTAGTACAGCCAATGACCATTTATTTTATTAATACAGCCAATGACCATTTATTTTATTAATACAGCCAATGACCATTTATTTTATTAATACAGACAACGACCATTTATTTTATTAATACAGCCAATGACCATTTATTTTATTAATACAGCCAATGACCATTTATTTTATTAGTACAGCCAATAACCATTTATTTTATTAATGCAGCCAATAACCATTTATTTTATTAATACAGCCAGTGACCATTTATTTTATTAGTACAGCCAATGACCATTTATTTTATTAATGCAGCCAATAACCATTTATTTTATTAATACAGCCAATAACCATTTATTTTATTAATACAGCCAGTGACCATTTATTTTATTAGTACAGCCAACGACCATTTATTTTATTAATACAGACAACGACCATTTATTTTATTAGTACAGCCAATGACCATTTATTTTATTAATACAGCCAACGACCATTTATTTTATTAATGCAGCCAATAACCATTTATTTTATTAATACAGCCAATAACCATTTATTTTATTAATACAGCCAATGACCATTTATTTTATTAGTACAGCCAACGACCATTTATTTTATTAATACAGCCAACGACCATTTATTTTATTAGTACAGCCAACGACCATTTATTTTATTAGTACAGCCAATGACCATTTATTTTATTAGTACAGCCAATGACCATTTATTTTATTAATACAGCCAATGACCATTTATTTTATTAATACAGCCAATGACCATTTATTTTATTAATACAGACAACGACCATTTATTTTATTAATACAGCCAATGACCATTTATTTTATTAATACAGCCAATGACCATTTATTTTTATTAGTACAGCCAATAACCATTTATTTTATTAATACAGACAACGACCATTTATTTTATTAATAGAGCCAATAACCATTTATTTTATTAGTACAGCCAATGACCATTTATTTTATTAATGCAGCCAATGACCATTTATTTTATTAATACAGCCAGTGACCATTTATTTTATTAGTACAGCCAACGACCATTTATTTTATTAATACAGACAATGACCATTTATTTTATTAGTACAGCCAACGACCATTTATTTTATTAATACAGCCAGTGACCATTTATTTTATTAGTACAGCCAACGACCATTTATTTTATTAATACAGCCAATGACCATTTATTTTATTAGTACAGCCAACGACCATTTATTTTATTAATACAGCCAATGACCATTTATTTTATTAATACAGCCAACGACCATTTATTTTATTAATACAGCCAATGACCATTTATTTTATTAGTACAGCCAATGACCATTTATTTTATTAATGCAGCCAATAACCATTTATTTTATTAGTACAGCCAATGACCATTTATTTTATTAGTACAGCCAATGACCATTTATTTTATTAATACAGACAATGAACATTTATTTTATTAATGCAGCCAGTGACCATTTATTTTATTAATACAGCCAATGACCATTTATTTTATTAATACAGCCAATGACCATTTATTTTATTAATACAGCCAATGACCACTTATTTTATTAGTACAGCCAATAACCATTTATTTTATTGATACAGACAACGACCATTTATTTTATTAATAGAGCCAATAACCATTTATTTTATTAGTACAGCCAATGACCATTTATTTTATTAATACAGCCAATGACCATTTATTTTATTAATAGAGCCAATGACCATTTATTTTATTAATACAGCCAAATACCATTTATTTTATTAGTACAGCCAATGACCATTTATTTTATTACTACAGCCAATGGCCATTTATTTTATTAATACAGCCAACGACCATTTATTTTATTAATAGAGCCAATGACCATTTATTTTATTAATAGAGCCAATAACCATTTATTTTATTAGTACAGCCAATGACCATTTATTTTATTAATACAGCCAATGACCATTTATTTTATTAATAGAGCCAATGACCATTTATTTTATTAATACAGCCAAATACCATTTATTTTATTAGTACAGCCAATGACCATTTATTTTATTACTACAGCCAATGGCCATTTATTTTATTAATACAGCCAACGACCATTTATTTTATTAATAGAGCCAATGACCATTTATTTTATTAATACAGTCAATCAGTTGTGTGACCAATTAGGTGAGGATAGCATCGCACTCGCTTCCATGACCCCCTATTTTAAATTTCACTGCGTGGCGAGTGTCATAGTGAGGTATTAATGAAAGGTATTCTCTGCGTCCCATGCACTCTGTTCAGCACATAAAACTGGTGAAATCTCGACAGATATTTATGAATATTTATGTTAGAACATTAGATAAATTATAATTATAGTCGAACATCAACAGTCGTATGCCAGTCGCCTATAATGGTTGATTGGTTGGTTCTTAAGTTTAGGGGCTGCGACAACGCGGTCATCTAGCCCCGTGTACTTTGGGTGTGTGTAGAATCTGTCTGATAACCGGTGTTAATTGTGATGGCTGTATTAGTGTGTGTATCTGTTTTTTAATTCAAGTAAGGACTGCAAATTTGAATTTTTCAAACAGTTCCTACTTTTGCCGCCAAACGCCACCGTCAACGACTACTAGGCCTAGTTCAGAACTTAGCTACTAGACGCCACCGCAGTCGGCTCTTGGCATCGAACGTAGAAACCTAAGAGCGTTGTTTACATTCCTAACCTATACAATTTAGCTTCACACAGGTGTAATTAGTGGAAGGTTCTTTAACATGCCATAAATCTATGATATGGGACCACCGGCTTTACTTCCCCTCTGAAGGAAGGCATGCTGAGGGATTTTTAACGCTCTTAAAAATCCGACGGCTTCGGCAGGGTTTGAACTCGCTATCTTGGGCATAGAAGCTCAGCATGCTACCGACTACGCCACCGAAGCCGCCCGCCTATAATGGTAATTAAGACACTCCTGTCTTAATTATTGCCATTATAGGCTCGTTGCATAATGTACTATTAAAAGACAATTATCGGTAGTCAAAATAAGCGTAAAAGAATTAACAACAAGTTGTTCCGTGAAGAACTATACAGCCTATTTTCATATAGCCTACTTATGTTAATTGCCACTATCAACATACAAAATTTCAGTTTTATTGCTGTAATAGATTCGTAGATATTGAGAACCGACGAAATATTTCGGATGGTCGCCATGTTGGATTTTATATATGTAGGTCATAGAGTTATGTACTGTAACATGAAGATTATTGTGAACGTGTAGCATTCAAACTTCAATCGCATGATTAGGACACAAGATGTAACAAGGAGATTTTAAAATTTCACACAGCTGCCATCTTGTGGTCATGGAAACAATTGAAAAAGTTAGATGCCAGTAGATTAACATTTGTATAAGGATTTACTGTACCAAGTGTCACTGCACTCGGATGGTTAAACTGCGAGAAACGTCCATGTGAATATTTATAATTCGCGCTGCCGCCATGTTGGATTTGTGATCACCAGGTTATTTAAAGTCCTATAGGTGAACTTAAGTTCATAGCCCCTATGAACATAAAAAATTCAGTTTGATTGCTATATTAAACTTTTTATAAAATCATAAAACACTAAAATAATTTATAACATTATTAGACTCGTAGATATTCAGAGCCGTCTAAATATTTCGGATGGTCGCCATGTTGGATTGTTAAATGTATAGGCCATAGAGTCATGTACCATTAAAGGAAAATTATTGCGTAGGTTCATTATTGAAACTTTCACTTCGATCGCATGATTACGACACAAGAAATGTAAACTTAATTTTAAAATTCGCACACGCACAATTGAACTAAATTAGATACCAGTGCATTACAATGTGTATTAAAATTTCCTGTACCAGATTTCATTGCGTTTGGAACATTAAATCGCGAGAAAACTCCATTTAAAATTTTCAAATTCGCTTGGCCACCATGTTCGTTTTGTAGTTAACCGGTTTTTGAAAGTCTCATAGACGAACTTCCAGTAGTATCCTTTATCTCCGTACAAAATTTCATTGTGATACCGCTAATAGTTTCAGAGATATAGAATGCCGGTGAAATATTTCGCACATCCGCCATTTTGTGGTTATGCAAACAATTGAACGACGTTAGATGTCTGTGCATTACAATGTGTATAAACATATACTCTACCAAGTTTTATTGCGTTTGGTTGGTTAAATCGCGAGAAACGTCTATTTAAAAGTCACAAATTCGCGTGGCCGCCATGTTGGTTTTGTAGTTACCAGTTTTTTCAAAAGTCACATAGGTGAACTTCTAGTAGTTCCGTTTATCACCGTAAAAAAATTCAGGGTGATATCGGGATTAGTTTCGGAGTAATTGAATGCTGGAGAAATATTTCGCACAGCCGCCATGTTGAATTGGTAAGACGTAACCAAATTTGAAGGGCACGGTCGGGGTCGTTCGGAATAGTGCCATGAACTTACCGAGTTTCATTGAAATCGCTCCAGCCGTTTAGAATTTATTAGGACACACACACACACACACACACACACACACGGACAAAAGGTGATCTCATAAGCCTTTTTTTCTTTTCTTTTTTTTTTTCAAAATTGAAAATAGGCTAAAAATCAAACAAAATTATTAAAAAACTGTCTCCATTCTGCTGGCCTAGAGAGTGAAATAAAAGTTGATGTAAGTGGTATTTATTATCAGTTTGTAGAATCGTAGTCGCCGATGCGAAGTGCTACCGATAACAACGTTGCAATTAGCGCTACCGTTATAGGTAATGAAGCAGTCGGTCTATCTCGCTGGGATTATTCGCATCACATGTCCATAAAAGTTAATCCTTCCGGTTGATGTCGATTATCTTCCCCATATGAGTATACAGTCTTCTAAATCACCCATTGTCTTTTACGGGATTAGGCGGCTTCGGTGGCGTAGTTGGTAGCATGCTGAGCTTCAATGCCCAAGATCGCGGGTTCAAACCCAGCCGAAGTCGTCGGATTTTTTTAAGAACGTTAAAAATCCCTCAGTATGCCTTCCTTCAGAGGGGAAGTAAAGCCGGCGGTCACATGCCATAGATTTATGGCATGATAAAGAACCTTCCACTAATTGCACTCGAGTGAAGCTGAATTATAGGTTAGATTTGACTAACACTCCTAGGTTCCAACGTTCGTCGCCAGGAGCCGACTGCGGTGGCATCTAATAACCAAGTTCAGAACTAGCTGGTCATTGACGGTGGCGTTTGGTTGCAAATGTTGGAACTACTTGAAAAATCGAATGTCGCAGTCCTTACTTGAATTAAAAATAAATAACACACACTAATACAGCCATCACAATTAACACCGGTTATCAAACAGATTCTATACACACCCAAAGTACACGGGGCTACATGACCGCGTTGTCTCAGTCCCTAATCTGAGGAACCAGCCTACCAAAGTGGAAACAGGATATAGCCAGAATACTGTACTGTATTTGAGATGGATCTATTAATGATGTACAACTCAAAGCAATCATATGCACCGTATCATTTCGTCATAAGTGGGTCAGTATGCTATTGAGACTGTTTGATGGGTAATCTTCCATCTAGAGTGTGTTCTATGAAGCCGATGATGGTTCATGGCAGAGTAATAGTTAGTGGAAGGAACGGTGTGGATCAATGGCCGGTGATGACCCCCATAAGGAAAGTCGAGCCAAGTAGTAACGGACCTGTAGTGCGAGATGTGTGTGTGAAATATTGTACATGTCACCTCTCAGACAAGATCCAAGTCTCACTCGTACCCAGCTTTACCCGGGTGATCAGTGGAGATATGGTCGTCCGCAGGGGTTTTCGGGAACTTTCCTGCTAAAGAGAAGAGATCCTTTTAGATAGATTTCACCAGAAAGCTACCTATTACCATTACCATGTTACGACTTCCCAAAAATATCGACAATCTTCGCGTTTCACATCTCCCAGGACCCAAACCACCACCGTCAGTTCAAAAGTTTATACATAATTAGCAACCCGACACGGCTTCGCCCGGGAACAGTTATGATTGCATTACGTGATAAGCGCTTTTTTTTTTTCAATGTCAATGAATAACGACCAATATCCGTTTTACGTCTCGGCATGATGGGTTAAAATTACTGACTGGACTATGGAGATGCATGTGCAACAAATGCTTGTCAGACGTAATTTAAGAATGGCGAGGTACATGAAACACAAATCCCCCTTCCGTCCAATCTTAACTCGACTGAATTTTGCGGAGCGAAAAGTTCACAGGCGAAATGAAGAAAAGCCGAGTTGCACTTCCAGGGAAACTCCAAAACACAACCACTCTTCTCTAAAGGTTTTAACTCAACACGACTCGACAGTTTGCCGCTGGCTGTATCTGGGGCAATAAGCTCGTCCGCTAGCTAAGCTGTAACTGGGGTGATAGACTCGCCCCTAGCTAACTCGTGAACTGTCACATCAGTAATTGAATGGAGATTGTTGGAAGAAATGAACACGTAAAAACACTTATAGTGGGCGATGTATTGAAGACATATGCTCTTGTGGACTTTTTTTTTTGTAGAACTTTTCATGCTGAACAATTCTTACACTCATAGCATATTGATATTTTTAACGGTTTGCCCATCGTAAGCTTAAAAAGCGCACGGACGGAAGGTTTGTTTTTCGACTTCTTTACTGAAGTCATTGCTGCTTGGCCTCCTTTGATCATAAATAAATAATTTTCTGCATAAACCTTCCCCGAGATATCCTTTACAGAATGGTGAAAACCGCATCAAAATCCATCCAGAGGTTCTCGAGATTACCCGTGACATCCAAGAATCGGGGACGTTGTTTTATACTAAGTAGAGATAAGCTTTAAAGAACATATTTGGTTCTTTTTATAATGTTTATGTTCCGTATTGACTAATAGTTATTTACTATGAAAGTCAAGGAGGTTAGATATCTAAGCTCCTTGACACTATAGCGCTTTCTAGTAGAGAAATGAGGAACTTTGTGTTGGCGGAAAATCCCGAGATTAATTTTGCCATTATGAACACAGCCTACTGAATTCAAATGGGTTCTTTAACATGCCAACATCGTATGACATGCGTATCGTGATTTTTGTCGCCTTTCAAAAATCACTTACTACGCCCAGGAGCGAATCTGCAAGCTTGCGGTTGGCAGTCCGTCACGATAACCACTCACCCACCGTGGCATGTATTGACTAGGTGGAACTTTATAGGTAAATTTCTAAATAAATATATACAGGGCTAGATTTGTGACGGTACGCAACGGTACGCCGTACCGAAAGCTCCGATTGCAGGAAAAGTCGAATATATAACCTAATTTTTAGAACTGTGGAACGTTATATATATCACTTTCTTGTGGACACGAAAACTACCGTAATTTTTAACCAATCACTTTCAAATGTATACATCAAATATAGCCATTTAATCTCAGTCGACTTTGTTAATGGAAGAAAATCGGACCAATGGGGTGGAAATGGGGAACCTTTTACGAAAAATTGAGATATCGCTATCACCTTCTTAATATGTGAAAAATTGAATCAATTCAAAATTCATGCTATTATATAAAACAAAGTGTTCTGACTGACTCATCATCACCCAGCCAAAACTATTAAAGGTAGAAACATTATATTTTGGGGATATGTTCGGTGTAAGTTGAAAACGCACACTAACGAAGGATTTTTGGATAATCAGGTTCCAAAGGGGTGTTAGGGGGGTACACCTGCATTTCATTGCATAACAATATCTCCGGATTGGCTTCATTGAGGTATGTGATACTCGGCATATAAACTCATCATTAACAAGTAGTTCCGTGAAGAACTATACAGCCTATTTTCATATATCCTACTTATGTTAATTGCCTCTAGCAACATACACAATTTCAGTTTGATTGCTGAAAGAGATTCGTAGATATTGAGAACCGACTAAAAATTTCGGATGGTCGCCATGTTGGATTTTATATATGTAGGTCCTAGAGTTATGTACTGTTACATGCAGATTATTGTGTACGTGTAGTATTCAAACTACAATCGCATAATTAGGACACAAGAAGTATCAAGGAGATTTTAAAATTTCGCACAGCTGCCATCTTGAGGTTATGGAAACAATTGAAATAAATTAGATGCCAGTGGATTACCATTCGTATAAGGATTTACTGTTCCAAGTTTCACTACACTCAGATGGTTAAATTGCGAGAAACGTCCATGTGAATTTTTATATTTGGCATCGCCTTCATGTTGGATTTGTGAACACCAAGTTATTTAAAGTCCTATAGGTGAACTTAAGTTCATAGCCCCTATGAACATTAAGAAATTCAGTTTGATTGCTATAATAGATTCGTAGATATTCAGAGCCGACTAAATATTTTGGATGGTCGCCATGTTGAATTGTTAAATGTATAGGCCATAGAGTCATGTACCATTCAAGAAAAATTATTGCGTAGGTTCAATATTCAAACTTTCAATTCGATCGCATGACTACATCACAAGAAATAAAAACTTAATTATAAAATTCGCACATCCGCCATCTTGAGGTTATGTAAACAATTGAACTAAATTAGATACCAGTGCATTACAATGTGTATAAATATTTCCTGTACCAGATTTCAGTGCGTTTGGAACATTAAATCGCGAGAAAGGTCCATTTAAAATTTTCAACTTCGCTTGGCTGCCATGTTCGTTTTGTAGTTAATCGGTTTCTGAAAGTCTTATAGATGGACTTCCGTAGTGCCCTTTATCTCCGTAAAAGATTTCAGGGAGATACCGCTAATAGTTTCACAGATATGGAATGCCGGTGAAATATTTCGCACCTCCGCCATCTTGTGGTTATGTAAACAATTGAACGAAGTTAGATGTCGGTGCATTACAATGTATATAAACATATACTGTACCAAGTTTCATTGCGTTTGGTTGGTTAAATCGCGAGAAAAATCTATTTAAAAGTCGCAAATTCGCTTGGCCACCATGTTCGTTTTGTAGTTACCAGATTTTCAATGGTCACATAAGTGAACTTATAGTTGTTCCCTTTATCACCATACAAAATGTCAGGGTAATATCGGTAATAGTTTCGGAGATATTGAATGCTGGTGAAATATTTCGCACAGCTGCCATGTTGGATTGGTGAGTCGTAACAAAATTTGAAGGGCACGGTCGGGGTCGCAGGGAATAGTGCTATGAATTTACCGAGTTTCATTGAAATCGCTGCAGCCGTTTAGATTTGATTAGGGGGGGACACACACACGAATCACACACACACGCACACACACACACACGCGCGGACAAAAGGTGATCTCATAAGCCTATCTTTTCAAAATTGAAAATAGGCTAAAAATAAGAAGATACGTGTCTGAGGGTTTTTGGATATGATGTATATTATGAGGTGAAAGGGGGTGAAAAGCGGGGGTTGAAGGATTCTTAACGGAGCGTGTATCTCTTAAACGACATAGGCGAGGAGTTTGAAAATCAGCGGGGAAAAATCAGCTTAAAAATAAGTAAATAGGTGTTTGACCGTTTTTTCATAAATCCAATTTAAGGGGCCCATGGAGAGGGGTGAAATTCTGGGGAAAAGAAACAGGAAAGAGAATGTCCTAACTGATTGACTGACTGACTCACTCATCGAACTCAGGGGGAAAAACTGCTTAAAAATAAGTAAATAGGTGTTCGACAGTTTTTTTTTTCATAAATCCAATTTAAGGGGTTCATTGGGAGGGGTGAAATTCTGAAGAAGAAAAAATTGAAAGAAAATGTCCTGACTCACTAACTCACTCATCATTGCCCAGCCAAAATTATTGAAGTTAGAACCATGACATTTTGGGTATATGTTCATTGTATGTCAAAACAGTACACTAAGGGAGGATTTTCGGATATGCAGGTTCTAAAGGAGTCTTAAGGGGGTTAAACCTGCATTTCATTGAATAACAATATCTCCCGATTGGTTTCATTGGGGGATGTGATGCTCGACATATAAACTCATCATTAAAAATAAGAAGACACGTGTCGGAGGATTTTTCGATGTGGTGTATGTTATGAGGTGAAAGGGGTGAAAAATTGGGGTTGAAGGATTCCTAACGGAGTGTGTATCTCTTAAACGACATAGGCAAGGAGTTTGAAACTCAGTGGGAAAAAATCAGCTTAAAAATAAGTAAATATGTGTTCGACAGTTTTTTTTCTTCATAAATTCAATTTAAGGGGCCCATGGGGAGGGGTGAAATTCTGGGGGGAAACAGGAAAGAAAGTGTCCTAACTGAATGACTGACTCACCCACTTTTCAAACATAGGGGGGAAAATCTGCTTAAAAATAAGTAAATAAGTGTTCGACAGTTTTTATTCACATATCAAACTTTAAGGGGTTCATGGGGAGGGGTGAAATTCTGAAGAAGAAAAATTGAAAGAAAATGTCTTGACTCTCTCACTCACTCATCATCGCCCAACCAAAATTATTGAACCTAGAATCATGACATTCTGGGGATATGTTCATTGTATGTCAAAACCGTCCACTAAGGGAGGTTTTTCGGATATTCAGGTTCTAAAGGGGTCTTAAGGGGGTTAAACCTGCATTTCTTTGAATAACAATATCTCACGAGTGGTTTCATTTGGGGATGTGATACGTGGCATATAAACTAATCATTAAAAATAAGCTGACACATGTCTAATGGTTTATCGATGTGGTGTATATTATGAGGTGAAAGGGATGAAAAGTGGGGGTTGAAAGATTCCTATCGGAGCGTGTATCTCTTAAACGACATAGGCGAGAAGTTTGAAACTCAGCGGAAAACAATCAGCTTAAAAATAAATAAATAAATAAATAAATATGTGTTCGGCCGTTTTTTCATAAATCCAATTTAAGAGGCCCATGGGGAGAGGCGAAATTCTGGAAGAAAAACGTCCACTAAGGAAGGATTTTTGGATATTCACTCTCATCGACCAACCAAAACTATTAAGGTTAGAAGAATGATATTTTGGGGATATGTCTGTTGTGTGTCGAAAACGTGTACTAAGGAGGGATTTTTGGATATTCATGTTCTAAAGGGTGAAACGTTTTGGCTGCCCCTACTGTTGGGTGAGACATGTAACTGTTTACCTTTGCCTAAGCTATGTTGTTTTAATGGGCGCCAAGACCTCAATGCAATGTTGAAATCTAAATTTGTATTTAACAACGTCTAGCTCTGGCAGAACACATTCAAGACTCTAATCACTCAGATCGTGGTATGATTTGATAATTAACCCAACTAACAATTGTATCAGGAGAAGGAATTGGTCTATATCTAATGCTACCTACTGAAAGCAAAGATTGCATTGTAAAAGAAATGAATTTATTATATAAAACAATTATAGCAAAATTAATAATAATAATAACTACAAAATTTACATTGGAGCGTTGTGATTTGAATATTACCGATAGAAAATTACGTGAAAACGGAGTCTGATAATTTGATTTTACTCTTATTTCCAAGCTATGAAGTTACTGAAATATGAAATTTAAAACAAAGAAAATGAGAGATTGCGTATTTCTGCGTGATTGGCGCTTACCACTGGAAATTGCCAAAGCATTTTCCCTCGTTCTTGCTGATGCTGTGTGCTTCCCACAGTCTCCTGGACGTCGTCATCTCCGTCGGAATATGATGATATGCTGGTAGATTAGATAATTCTATGGTCCGTACCTCGGACCCAAACACTCGTACAACCAAGTTTTACAAAAGTTCGTCGCTAACTCCACTGAACATCGGAGCGACTCGCACACGTATCCATACTCCTCAAGTATTTCACAGATAGACCTCGTTTCACGGCGCGTCGAACGATATATCCACACGCCGGCTCCCCTACCATGGTACCGACATCTAGCTTACGTCGTCCTCCTTGATTGGCTGCACCCTCCGCGCTAGATCCCCACTCCTTCCTCATTACACTCCGCGGGAGGGAGAAGTCGATTTCCGTTTCAACAATTCGCCTTTTCTAGACCTTGCGACCCAGCCTTGCGCAATACTTCTCGACAGGAATCAGCTTGTACTTGAAATCCCAGTGAGTCATGTCTCTCAAATACCCTAACTGACAAAACTCCGTAAAATTCCGTAATCAGATAATTTTCTATGATATCGTCGTTCGTAATAATTTGCTGGATAGCGTTTTCTAAGACATAGAAAACCTATCTGAATGCTAATAATTTTTATAAAATGCTCCGAAAATACCTTAATAATAATTATAATAAATTAATAATAATAATAAATTACCATGAAAAATTCTCTTGGCTGAACAATTTGCCGCGTAAATAAATATAGAATGGCTTCCTACTGACTTATGCCAGTTGCATAAAACCCCTCGAAAAACACGTTACATATTCGCCTCGGATCATCGGATGATTTACCGTGACGACGGTCCATTATCCGATTATCCCAGACACGTTAATAAACCCCATCCAAAATACATATTACATAAATGAAATCACCCTAAATTACAGATATATACACTCATATTTTTTCTTCACGCACTTTGCGTCAAAGTTTGTTGTCACTATGGATCGCACTTTGCAACCAGTTCAATGTTTTACATAGGGAATAGTGTTCCACGGATATTTCCGCCTCTCAAATTTCTCTATGTTGGAGAAATAGACATAATTAATGTGTGAGCACTATGTATTTATGATGTCATATCACACGCATTGAAGGTGTTCTGATATATTTATATCACCATAGAACTTCCTAATTTCACTGGAGGTCCCCTCCTTATGGTGACATTTAATTCCACTTATCACTCAGCACACGATCACACTATTGTGGCAGCGCCTCGTGACCATAATACTTAATCTCTCTTTAACGTAGATTAAATTAATATTGACTTCTGAAAAAAAAACAGTAAATGCGCATTACATATAACACCAAATATTTCTGTGCCGTAATCGCCCTGTCTTGTTAAGTTCCCGTTAACCATATTCTACTTAATACTAGTTCTCAACACAGACCATTTCTCCTCACACAAATAATACCATTGTACATATTATCTTAAATTACACACTTACAAATCTTACATGGCGAGGCCGTAAACAGAAATCACGTGTGCAGATATGTATGAGTTTCATGTAGGACTGTCTCGCATTCTGATGGCCCATCTTTTATCTCGTGGACGCCTTAAGCTAACAAGCCCTATTCAAGCGCTCCCCCATCTCTTGGAGATAAATGGGAACCCATCAGCGCTGCCAAAAATGGCCTTGGTGCATCGAGACAATTTAGTGCTCAACAGCATCCGACAATCCCGTCATATTTCCCTGTACCTTAAAAACTCTCATTTACTTACATACTACCCCCCTGTGTGACTTCTGATACGCCTGCCTGGAAGACCATCTCCTCCCACGCACCAAATACCACACTTACTCATTTGATAGGCTGGCTCGCCAGCTAAACCTCCTCACTTTATGACACATACTTTCGTAGACTATGTATATTATACGTTCCGTATAATCTGTTTCCCTCACTATTCTCCAGCACATATGCTGTTTTGCCAATACGTTTGGAAACTATAAATGGGCCCTCGTAGAGATAAAAGAACTTGGACATGACTTTTTCTAGCTTATTTGACTGTTTCGGCACTCTAAGTAAGACTCTGTCTCCCGGCTCGAATAGGTCAAATTTAGTTTCTTTTTGTTGGCGAATTCTCTTTTGTGCTGACTTAGATAAATTCTGTTTCGCCAACTGGACAATGTAATCCATCCCCGGTTGCTTACCCTCATTTAATCCCAACACCCTTGCTAGTTCATTTTGTGGTCTTTTTCCGAAGTGAACTTCGTATGGCGTCAATTTCGTGCTCTCATGCTGGACAGAATTCAGCCAAGTCTCGACCTTGGGAAGATGTCCAACCCAGGCCGCATGCTTGTCATGCACTAGAGTCCGAAAAAGACGAGCCACTTCCCTTAATGGACGCTCTGCAGAATTACCCTGAGGGTACCTTACAGAGGAATGAACGTGTGTTATACCAGCTTCCTGCATACTGGTTCTCCATTTCTTTGCAGTAAACTGTGGTCCACTGTCAGATAGTATCCTGAGAGGAATGCCAAACTCAGGTATATACTTATTAATGATCAGACGGCTACACGCTAGTCCCGTGGCTTTCCTTAGCGGATATAGCTTGACATACTTACTAAAAGCGTCAATAACTATAAAAATGTACTCGTAGCCGTACTGTCCTTTAACGATCGGGCCAAATAAATCCACACACAGTAGTTCGCCGGGACTACTGGTGAGAACTGCAGATCTCTCTCCCACTAAATATTTAACTGGATATTTACTCCTTTGACAGGTGTCACACTTAGCTAAAATCCTCCTAACGTCCCTTCCCATTTTACTCCAAATGAAGTCACGACCAATTTCATAGGAGACCTTGGCAGCACCAAAGTGTCCTAATTCCCTATGAATGAACCAAATTAGCTCCTCCCGCAAAGTGGCAGGAACACATATTGCCCACCGATTATTCCTACATTTCCTTGCAAGAAGCCCATCCTGCATCTTGTACGTGAACCGTCCTACTTTCACATACTTTTCTTCACCTATTTCCAACCTAGCCAGTGGCTCCTTTAACTTAACGTCATCACGTTGCTCCACTAGCATATTTCTCAGTGTCTGTAACGATGCCCTGTTGCTACTGTCCACACATGCACATATTAAAATACCGTCCTCTGCTTTAACCACAGGATAATCCCTACATAAATTAGTGTCCCTCGATAGCATGTCTGCAAGAATGTTATCTTTACCTTTAATATATTTTACTGTGAATTCGTATTCCTGCAGAGCAAGAATCCACCTACTAACTCTGTTAGAACTGAGTTTACAAGTTCTCATATACAGTAATGCATGGTGATCTGTGTGGATCTCAAATTTCCCCCCTACTAAATACATTCTAAATTTCCCTAAACTGAAAACGATACCTAAAAGCTCTAACTCAGTAATCGTGTATCTTTTCTCTGCTGCTGTCAGTCCTCGCGAGGCTAAAGATACAATGCACAGATTACCCTCATCATCTCTCTGACATAATACTCCAGCAATGCCTATATGTGAAGCATCTGTCATAACCACATATTCCTTATCTTTTAACGGATATTTCAGCACTACAGCTTTCTCAAAACCTTCCTTCAGCGCTCTAAAAGCCTGATCATGCTTGGACTCCCATCTCCACCGAGTCCCACTTTTAAGCAATTCCCTGAATGGTTCTACCAACCCTGAGTATTTAAGAACGAACCTCCTGAAAAAGTTGCAAATTCCCAGGTAAGTTTTTAACTGTTTAACATTCTGTGGAACCTCTGCGTTAAGAATCTTATTAACCCTACTTTCTTCTGGTGTTACACCTCTACTCGACACTCTATGACCTAAAAATGTCACTTCTGACTGACAGAATGACGACTTAGACAGCTTCAAAGTGAACCCTGCCTGATCTAACTTCTGAAAAACTATATCTAAATGACGTAGATGCTCCTCAAAACTGCGTGAACTAACTACCATATCATCTATGTAAATGGTTACAAACTCTCCTGTGTCATCCCCTAATGCGATGTTTAAAGCCCTAATTAAAGCTGCTGAACTACTCTTTAACCCATAAGGTGTTCTACAAAATTGATAAAGGTTATATTTATGACTAAAAGCTGTAAATGGTCTATCTTCGTACATAAGTGGCACTTGCCAAAAACTGGAACTCAAATCTACACAAGTGAAATACTTCTTCCCCTCAAATGTTTGCATTAATTCCTCTATTGACATAGATTTCAGCTGATCTGAACTAATTCTACTGTTAACCAAAGGAGCGTCTAAACAAATACGAACAGTGCCGTCGGTCTTGGGTACCGTGATCAAAGAATTAACATATGGACTGTTAGAGTGCTCAATAATCCCATCTTCAAGCATCTGGTTAATTTGTGCCTCAACTGCACTCTGATAAGCGAAAGGTACAGGATATCTATGTCCTGTGAATACTGACCTATCAATAACGTTCAATGAATGTGTATAGCAATTGGCCATACCAATGCGATCCTCAAAAACTCTCCTATTACACCATAACACATCATAGAGCCGAACACACTGTATATCCTCTATATTTCCCTGAAATGCAGCCTCACGTAACGAGTCCTCTAGACTTCCGTTCGTAATCACACTGCCCACAAAACATGGAGAACCCCGCTCTACGGCTGGCGATATCTCATTTAAAGTACAAATCACACCTACAATACTACTTCTCTGAATATGGTCATTGAACGCTACTTCTACTTCAGAATCTCCCCATTTAAATTTCAAACTCCCTACATCATAACATAAGTTACCAGACACTCTACTTAGCCACTCTGAACCCAAGATAACACTGAATACTAAATTTGGAATTACAAGACAAATCTGCTTCTCTACATGATTATTAATTTTAATGTCTACTAAAACTTGCTTAGAAATTACTTTAGACCTCTTCCCAACAGCTGTGATAACAAAAGTGCTTTTAATTGGCATCTCCTCAAAATTTACTCCAGTTCCTTTCATTTTATCATAAAATGCACTACTTATGCAACTCTTCATACAACCACTATCAATTAAAACATCTGTGTACGCCTCGGACACGTTAAATTTAACTATGGGGCTCTTACTAACCACTTCCTGAATAATACCTTCATCATTTAGTTCATGTAATAATTCATTTCTTACATTTAGGTCATAGGGTTCCTGTATAATTGTATGGACAGGGCATGCTACAGACTGAGATTCTGACCTTACTTCGCAGCCTGGTTCGCGTTTAAAGAACCGCTACAGCTGGCCGTAGTACTACTAACTACTAAACTGGTCTGGTTGTTCTGGGCTGTGTTGTCATTGTCTGGCTGTATATTACTACCACTAGGCTGTCCTCTTCCTTGACCCCTATTCTGGTTGTAATTATTGTCATTATAATTTCTCCCTTGATTTCCCCTGAAATCATTGTTTCTCCCTTGATTTCCCCTGTAATCATTGTTCCTCCCTTGATTTCCCCTGAAATCATTATTCCTCCCTTGATACTGATTACCATAGCCATTTCCTCTGTTCTGATTTAGCTGATTACTATTATTTCTATTTTGAGCGTTGGCCCCTTCGCCACCGTTCCCTTGAACTTCCTGATGCCTGGCTTCGTTAGGTCTATTATTATTATTACCCTGGTTCCTATTGAAATTGTCCTCATAACCCCCTCTCCCTAGTGCATCAAATGTGCTTAACAAATTTTCTACTTGTGATATAGTCTTTACATTCTGGATACAAGCAGCCTCCTTGATCCTATAGGGAAAGTGCCTAAGTAGCAACCTTACCACATCACTTTCCTCCTTCAAGCCATCCAGATATTTACACACTAATACCTGCCCTAAAAAGTATTCGGTCATGGTGGAGCTTCCTTTAGGGTTATATTTACCACACACTACTCCCTCACGATGCTGCGACTGAATAACCTCATTCCAGAACTTTTCACAGAATTTCATTTTAAAATCATTCATATCAGTAAACTTGTCTCTGTAGACAGCAAACCAATTCCTCGTTTCCCCCACAAACACTTGTTCTAAAATTTCAACTACCTGGCACCACTCAATACTACCATTTTCCAACCTCTCCCCGAATTTATTTTCTATAGTGTTCATGAACTCCATTGGGCACCCCTGTCGATTGCTGAACTTACCCAGTTCTACCTCCCTGTGTGTGCTATTCACAAAAACTGGCCTATTCTGACTATTTTCTTGCCTGATCCTAGCTTTTAATTTTAATTCTAATTCTGCTATTTTCTCCTCAGCCTTCCTCTCAATACTGTTTACTGTTAATTTAATGTTTCCTTCTGATTCTTCTACTTTATCATATAGCTTTGCTTGTTTCTCCTCAATCTTGCTAATGCTCTCTCTATTACTCTCTCTTAAATCATTTACTTCTGCAACTACTTGTGAGTGGACTTTCTCAATTCTACCCCCCAGCTGTTCCTTAACCTCTTTAGTAGCTACCTGAATTTTGTCAATTTCTCCCCCCAATTGCTTTTTGACCTGCTGTGTTTCCAGTTGCACTAGTTCTTTTAAATTGTCAGCCTGTGTACTGATTCTAATTTCCAACTCCTCCTGTACTTTTCCTAATTTTCTGTCTACATCTGCAATAATCTCTTTAGCCTTTTCTTCCATCACCCCCCTGATCTCACCTCTAATCAGTTCGAATTTGTCACTCATTTCCCTACTGTTTTGTTCTAATTTAGCATTTAAAGTTTCAGTACTCTCTCTATTTTCCTTACTGTTTTGTTCTAATCTGGCGTTTAAAGTTTCATTACTCTCTCTATTTTCCCTACTGTTTTGTTCTAATTTTGCATTATTCTGTTCTAATTTTGCATTTAAAGCTTCTGTACTTTCTTTATTTTCCCTACTGTTTTGTTCTAATTTTGCATTATTCTGTTCTAATTTTGCATTTAAAGCATCACTACTAACTTTGTTCTGATACATGAACTCGAGAAGTAAAGTTTTTAATTCTGGTTGGCCGCCTACACTCCCTGTTTCAGTATCGGGATTTACCTCCGCTACCCCGGTACTACCATCACTCGACATACTGCTCGTATCATCATTCTCCAGTTGATGACCACTACGTAACCTCATCTGTCTTTCTTTCTCATCCCCCATAATGATATACACTGATAAAGACAAATAACCCCCAAAATACAGGCACAGAAATATATACCCTTCTCCTTCCACAAATGTTATTAGGTTTTCAGCCCCAAGTTGTCGGCGACAAATGAAACGTTTTGCTAGCTCCTAACTGTTGGGTGAGAAATGTAACTGTTTACCTTTGCCTAAGCTATGTTGTTTTAATGGGCGCCAAGACCTCAATGCAATGTTGAAATCTAAATTTGTATTTAACAACGTCTAGCTCTGGCAGAACACATTCAAGACTCTATTCACTCAGATCGTGGTATGATTTGATCATTAACCCAACTAACAATTGTATCAGGAGAAGGAATTGGTCTATATCTAATGCTACCTACTGAAAGCAAAGATTGCATTGTAAAAGAAATGAATTTATTATATAAAACAATTATAGCAAAATTAATAATAATAATAACTACAAAATTTAAATTGGAGCGTTGTGATTTGAATATTACCGATAGAAAATTACGTGAAAACGGAGTCTGATAATTTGATTTTACTCTTATTTCCAAGCTATGAAGTTACTGAAATATGAAATTTAAAACAAAGAAAATGAGAGATTGCGTATTTCTGCGTGATTGGCGCTTACCACTGGAAATTGCCAAAGCATTTTCCCTCGTTCTTGCTGATGCTGTGTGCTTCCCACAGTCTCCTGGACGTCGTCATCTCCGTCGGAATATGATGATATGCTGGTAGATTAGATAATTCTATGGTCCGTACCTCGGACCCAAACACTCGTACAACCAAGTTTTACAAAAGTTCGTCGCTAACTCCACTGAACATCGGAGCGACTCGCACACGTATCCATACTCCTCAAGTATTTCACAGATAGACCTCGTTTCACGGCGCGTCGAACGATATATCCACACGCCGGCTCCCCTACCATGGTACCGACATCTAGCTTACGTCGTCCTCCTTGATTGGCTGCACCCTCCGCGCTAGATCCCCACTCCTTCCTCATTACACTCCGCGGGAGGGAGAAGTCGATTTCCGTTTCAACAATTCGCCTTTTCTAGACCTTGCGACCCAGCCTTGCGCAATACTTCTCGACAGGAATCAGCTTGTACTTGAAATCCCAGTGAGTCATGTCTCTCAAATACCCTAACTGACAAAACTCCGTAAAATTCCGTAATCAGATAATTTTCTATGATATCGTCGTTCGTAATAATTTGCTGGATAGCGTTTTCTAAGACATAGAAAACCTATCTGAATGCTAATAATTTTTATAAAATGCTCCGAAAATACCTTAATAATAATTATAATAAATTAATAATAATAATAAATTACCATGAAAAATTCTCTTGGCTGAACAATTTGCCGCGTAAATAAATATAGAATGGCTTCCTACTGACTTATGCCAGTTGCATAAAACCCCTCGAAAAACACGTTACAAGGGGTGTTAACGGGGTTAAACCTGCATTTCATTGAATAACAATATGACACAAGTAGGACGCGAGCGAAGCCGCGGGTACCTGCTAGTTCTTCATAAGGGCCAAACACTTATGTTCGTCAAGATTTTTGATAGCATCAACCATTGACCAAAGGGGTGGGAAAAATGGGGTTATGGGAGAAAAAATCATACTTCCCTTAATTGGCACAATATCCGAACCTTTTAAAATGCTCAATACTCCTCTAAAAAAGCGGCTTCGGTGGCGTAGTTGGTAGAATGCTGAGCTTCTATGCCCAAGATCGCGGGTTCAAAACCAGCCGAAATCGTTGGATTTTTAAGAGCGTTAAAATCCCTCATTATGCCTTCCTTCGGAGGGGAAGTAAAGCCGGCGATTCCATGTCATAGATTTATGGAATGTAAAAGAACATTCCATTATATTACACCTGTGTGAAGCTAAATTATATCTTAAACATTTGACTAACGCTCCTAGGTCCCAACGTTCGTTGCCAGGAGCCAACTGCGGTGGCATCTGGTAACCTAGTTCTGAACTAGTAATCGTTGACGGTGGCGTTTGGCGGCAAAAGTAGGAACTATTTGTAAGAAATTCAATGTCTGCAGTCCTTACTTGAATCTTAGACTCTGGAGGCTAAGCTTGAATTGAAAACAGATAACACACACTAATACAGCCACCACAATTAACACCGGTTATCAGACAGATTCTACACACACCCAAAGTACACGGGGCTACATGACCGCGTTGTCGCAGCCCCTAAACTGAGGAACCAATCCAACCTCCTCTAAAAATTACCTAAAACTTTTGTCTGAAAGTATTTTTGATATGACCCAACCTTACGCCAAGGGGTGAGCAAAATATTTTCGGAATTGTAAGAAGACTAGCGGACCCGTGCGAGATCATAAACCACACTTTTGGGAGGAGGTTGGTTGGTTCCTCAGTTTAGGGGCTGCGACAACGCGGTCATGTAGCCCGGTGTACTTGGGTGTGTGTAGAATCTGTCTGATAACCGGTGTTAATTGTGATGACTGTGTTAGTGTGTGTTGTATGTTTTTTAATTCAAGTAAGGACTGCAACTTTGAATTTTTCAAACAGTTCCTACTTTTGCCGCCAAACGCCACCGTCAACAACTACTAGGCCTAGTTCAGAACTTAGCTACTACACGCCACCGCAGTCGGCTCTTGGCATCGAACGTAGAAACCTAAGAGCGTTGTTTACATTCCTAACCTATACAATTTAGCTTCACACAGGTGCAATTAGTGGAAGGTTCTTTAACATACCATAAATCTATGACATGGGACCGCCAGCTTTACTTCCCCTCCGAAGGAAGGCATACTGAGGGATTTTAACGCTCTTAAAAATCCGACGGCTTCGGCCGGGTTTGAACCCGCTATCTTTTGAATTTATCAAATACTTCCTACTTTTCCCGCCAAACGCCACCGTACACTTTCCCCAATAGGTTTATAAAGAGAGACTTACGGTAAGGAGAATGGTTGTTTTGTTTTTATTTCAACCAAATGATTATAGAACACTATTTACATTTCAGTTAGAATTCCAAGTTCTACGTTCCCTAACTTAAGAAGGCAATCACTGAAAATTGGATCATCAAAACACTCACCGGTTATTCGATATTTATGAAATTATACGATTTGAGTACTCATTCCTTTGATTTACTGGTTCTGAAATCCATGCAAAATGATAAAGGAAAGACCTCAGAATGTTAAAATTACGTGAAAGAGGCGTCACAGCGGCCATAATGTGAAATTGACAGCAAATATGGAGCATATTTTCCTACAGCAAGAGTATATGCAAATCGCACACATCGTACATTATTTTAAAGGTCATGTTTTAAAGAAATTACAGATATTTATGAAATTAGAGTGCAATTCGTCACTGGTAATGTCTATTCTCTTTCATTTGAATGCTAATTTGTCACGATTGGTCGCTTGTGAGCGCCACAGGAGGGATCTATACTACTGAAATAATAGATATGATGATGATGATGATGGGGTTTCTCGTAGGTATACAACAATTGGCAAATTTAATGAATTCGAAACATTTTTCTTTTCCCAGTGAAATCTAACTCCACCTTCCGCAGAGAGGAATTTTATAAAATTTCGTTTCATTACCTACCATCACTAAATAATGATAAGACGCGCCTACGCCTTTTCTTCGTTTCATTTTTTACCTGATTTGTTAAATTAAATCAGAAACCCAGCAACCTCTATGGACTTCAAATTGGCAGGTGAAAAGCTAAAGGAAGTAGGAACTTCTGTTACTTAGGAAGCAAACTAACCAGTGATGGACGAAGCAAAGAGGATATAAAAAGTAGGTTGGCTCAGGCAAGGAAAGCATTTCTACAGAAAAGGAATCTGTTGCCATTGACATAGAGATTTAGGTATTAGGAAGTAATTTTTGAAAGCCTATGCCTGGAGCGTGGCGCTATATGGAAGTGAAACTTGGACTATTGGTGCAGCAGAAATGAGGAGAATTGAAGCGTTTGAAATGTGGTGTTACAGAAGAATGATGAAAAGCAGATGGGTAGATAGGGTTACAATAATTTTTCTATTATTTTTCTACTGATTCTATTTTCTGGTGACCGTATTAGATGCCCTAAGAATGATATTCGTTTCTTTTTCATTGTCCTTGTCACTGATTCTATTTCTTTATAAAATGTTTCGTTGGAAGCTAGTCTCCAGACTCAATTTACTTGATAACTTTTATTTAAACAGGTTCTCACTATTCTCCTTTCTAACTTGAGTACTTCTGGCGACTGTTAATGAAAAGAAGAGATAGGTTGGTAGGACACATACTAAGACACCCAGGAATAGCAAGCTTAGTTATGGAAAGAAGGGTCGAGGACAAGAACTGTAGGGGTAGACCAAGGTTAGAATATGTTAAACAGATTGCCTCGGATGTAGGGTGTGGTAACTAAGTAGAGATGAAACGATTAGCTCAGGACAGGGAGGCATGGAGTGCTGCATCAAACCAGTCAAAAGACTGAGGGCTCAAACAACAATTATTTTGCTGTCCTGAAACCATCGGTGACTTTATGGCTAGATTGAGTGGAATATATGGTTTTTAATTTAGAGCGTTTTACCATAGATTTTTCTTCCTCTTCTGCAATTCATCGTGAATATATTCAGTTCTTAAAACAGTTATAAATACTGGAATAACCATGTCGTATTTACAAAATTAAAATCTAGCATTTCATTAAAATGGTAATGTTAGTCCAGTTGATATTGACATATTCGACGCCATTTTTCAGTGTTGCCTAAGTGGGGAGTGAAGTAAAGTGGACATCAGTACAAGAACTTCAGGAAATCAGCTAACTCTACAAAATTATATAATCAACTCAGTCACATTTAAGTGTTTAACCTGACTAACCAATTCCAAGACCTCATTGCGTACATATGAAATTTGAATAGTGACAGTTATTAACAAAACGGTCCAGGTATTAAGACGAGTGGGAGAGGAGAGATGTTTCTGGCGACTGCTAATGAAGCGAAGAGATAGGTTGGTAGTAAACATAGGCTACAGTACTAAGACACCCAGGAATACCAAACTTAGTTTTGGAAGGAAGGGTCGAGTATAAGAAGTGTAGGCTGTTGTTTTTTGAGTCTTCAGTCTTTTGACTGGTTTGATGCAGCCCTGTCCTGAACTAATGGTTTCATCTCTACATAGCTACCACACTCTACATCTGAGGCAATCTGTTTAACATATTATAACCTTGGTCTACCCCTACAGTTCTTGTCCTCGACCCTTCCTTCCATAACTAACTTTGCTATTCCTGGGTGTCTTAGTATGTGTCCTACCAACCTCTCTCTTCTCTTCATTAGCAGTCGCCATGAACATCTCTCCTCCCCCACTCGTCTTAATACATCTTCATTTATAACCCTATCTACCCATCTGATCTTCATCATTCTCCTGTAACACCACATTTCAAATGCTTCTATTCTCCTCTTTTCTGCTGCACCAATAGTCCAAGTTTCACTTCCATAAAGCGCCACGCTCCAGATAAAAGGCTTTCAAAAATGAATTCCTAAAAGAGAGATTCAAGAGATTCCTTTCCTGTAGAAATTCTTTCCTTGCCTGTGCTAACCTACTTCTTATATCCTCTTTGCTTCGTCCATCACTGGTTATTTTTCTTCCGAAGTAGCAGAAGTGTCGTACTTCCTTTAGCTTTTCACCTGCCAATTCGACGTCCATAGAGGTTTCTGATTTCTTTCAGCTGCAGTCCAATATTTTTGTTTTACATTTATTTTCATCATGAACACTTTCCTTAGGTCAGAATCCATACCATTTAAACTCTCATTCATATCCTCTGGTTTGTCGGCTAAGATGACGATGTCATCAGCAAAACAAGACCAAGGTTGGAATATGTAAAACAGATTGCCTCGTATGTAGGGTGTGGTAGCAATGTAGAGCTGAAACGGTTAGCTCAGGTCAGGGAGGCATGGATTACTGCATCAAACAAGACTGAAGACTCGAATAATAAACATGTATCTCTTATTGTTATGATGATGATAATTGTTGTTTAATTGGCCTAACATCTAGGTTATCGGCCCCAAGTCTCTCTTATTATAACTTGCTATTTAATGGTTAAAGTAAGATAACTCCGATTATTGTGCCATTAGCTGAAATTCATGAGCGTGCAGTTGCAGACACGGAAATGATTCGGATTAACAGCGACGTGACGCGATGTTGGCTCCCTGACCAATCTCAAAGGAACGGTTCTGTTTCTGTTCACGGCTCACTGCCCGGCCCGGTTACTGGGTCAGTGTCTGAGAGGAACCGCACCCTACTGAGCTATGCAGGGGTCAGGGCCATATCGATCGGGCGGCGGGATTGGTCATCGCCAAGGGTGCAAGCTCAGAGAGGGCACAAAAAATGACCATAAAAACCAAGAGGAAAACAAAATATTTTTTAATATTTTTCAGTCAGTCAACGCTTTTTATTTTTCCTCAGTTTGATTAGGTTAGATGTACTATTCGTGAACAAAATTATGTGTATTAATATTATTCACTGATAAAGGGAAGGGGGAATTTAGGATTACGCGTTTCGACAGGCCAGAGAGTGAAGCCAGCAGGCACGCCCACTGAGATGTTCAAAACATTATTGGCAGGCAGGGGTTTATATAAGGGGGAAGCTGTGGGGGCTCCAGCCCCCCCCCCCCCGAAAAAACAATAAAAATTAAGAAAGTGTTGTTTTGGTAAAAGAATATTTGTAAATTTGGTTGTACCCTAATCTTAATTTATAAGCTAAGTTATAAACAATATTAACATTGAAATTAGACTTCCTCGTGGTGTAGCAGCTAGCATTCTTGGCTGCCTCCCCGGAGGTCCGAATTCGATTCCCGGCTCTGCCAAGAAATTGTAATTCTAGTCTGAGGGCTGGAACGGGGTACACTCAGCCTTGTGAGGCAAAACTGAGAATTCCACAGTACGGTACTTTTAGGAAATAAATTATCAATTAGTAAAAAAAAAAAAAAAAAAAAAAAACTTTCTGCTTAGTAAATTCACAAATATTTAGATATTTGCCATTCATACTCCATAGGCCATAATAGAAAATTCATTAAGTATAAATTATTTATTTTGTGATGTGTTGTATTTTACAACTATTTTTGTATTGCCACAAATTATTATTGTAGGTTATATAAACTTAGAGTTTTACAATAAACTCTTATCTAAAATAATTACACACAGTTTCATGCTCTAAGATATTGGTTGATATTTCTGAGTATTTTGCTGTGACAATTCCCTGAGAATACTCAAAATTTATTTTCCCCCGAAAAAATTGTAAATACGCCCCCGTTGGCAGGTGTTAGGAATACGACTGCTATCCGACCGAAACGTGCCTAATTTTGACGCACAACGTATTGTAAGGAGATATCTAAAACTATTTAATTCATAATGTACTTCTTCTATTAAATTTTAAGTCCTTGTAGTCAAATTAAGCTGAAACTTATGGAAATGAATATACATTGTGAACCCGCTGAGTGAATTAGCCTACACGCGGTTGACTTGTTAGTTACTGTTCGTTATTTCGCAATAGGCTACTGAATTATACAAATATAGTATGACGGATATGACGGAATATGTAAATGATCACTCTTATTGCTTAATCAGTTTATCATCCACTGAAATGGCGTGTACTCTGCGAGAGGATTGTCGTTTTTTATTCTAGCTTGAAACCCTGAATATAAGACCTTCATGTTGGCAGCGTTATCGTAAGATTGCCCTCTCATATCAAGAATATCTATGCCATGAGATTTGAAAGTAGATGTGACTGCATCATATAAGTACAGTATTCACCTTTGTGACCTGGATTGTCTAGTAAAGTTAAAAAACGTTCAGTAACAGTGCCGTCTGATTTTACATATCGTAAAATGAATGAAAGTTGGTCATTACGATAGATGTCTGGGGTCGAATCCACAATGATGGAATAGTACTTCGCAGTTTTGATTTCTTCAACTATTTTAGACATCACTTGTTTTAGCCATAATTCGATGACTTCTTCATAAATAGTTTTGGATAGTTAGCTTGTACAACCACTGCCTTTATCTCCATAATTACGAATATGCTCATCTATAAATGGATCGAATTGACTTAAATATTCTATTAACGTCAGAAAATTTCCATTGTTAGGAACGCCAAAATGCTCATTGCTGCCTGTGCCCCTAAATGAGAGTCCACGACTTGCCAAGGTTTTGGCAGTAGCAACAACTCTTTAAGAAATTCTTTCCAGTACAAAATTTCTTCTTGAAGTGGTTGTACAAAACCATGATCTACTCTTCCTTGTATATTAGCTCTTTCAAACAATTTTAGGAAAGATTGTTTATGATGATCTGAATTTTCGTGGGCACAAGCCAAGTAATGGATATTTTTCCAATCATTGAATCCGTGTCTGAACGCAAATTCGTCAGATATATCTCCAAAGAGCAAATACGGTGCACAAAAACAGAACCTTTACTCTTGGAATAAACAAGCCACTTACGATCCCCTACTACCCTTTCTGAAGTTTTCTTTTAAACACTGAGTGGTTCAAGTACCTATTATATTCAGAGTACACTCGTTTGTATTCTTTAAATTCAGAATCTTTATTCTGATTGTAACCATTCAATGCAACGTACTCTTGGTAAAATTCATTCGCAATCCAAGTAGCCGGATCACTGTTAAATACAAACACATTTTTCTCAATTTCACTCGCTTATGCTTGATCATCAGAAAATGTGAGTGAGCTGTATCTGGTATATTTTCTTCAACGTCAATATTCTCAGGTACAGAGTCAGTAGCAGTCAGGATGACAGAAATAGAGGAAGGACAAGAAGGACGAACATCTGAAGATGGTTATTGCACATAAAACGTCAGTTCATTGCATTTGAAAAACTGATTTCTTACATTATTCAATTATTATTTTGAGCAACTAACTTGTCGAAGGTTTAAATAATGTATCAATTTTTGGAGTTTTAGCCAAAACTTTTCTTGTTTTTGCGCCTTTTCAGATGCTTGCTTTCTACATTGAGCACCACTTAATCTTTTACGCCCATCCATTTTCAATTTTTAAACGAAAAATGAATGTGTTATGACGCGCCAAATTTTAGCTCTCAGATAATTCGAATAAAATAATAGACAGTTAACTGTATTCAATGATGTGCAATCTATTAGATAAATTGCCAAAAGAGATCAACATCAAAGAGACGTCAAGAGACTTGCAACATACAAGGTGAATAATAGTTTATAGGCAGGAGACAAAGACCGGACATCACAAAGAATTTGGTGAGGTCAGATAGACCAAACTCCCGCAATTAACAACTCGAACACTTGGAGAACAATTTCTGTGAATGCCCTCGCACACAAGACGCACACATAGCAGTCCAGCTTCGTATGAAACATAACCATACCGGGGAACAATTTCTGTGAACGTCATCGCACAAAAGATGCATACATAGCAGTCTAGCTCCGTATGAAACATAATCGTGCCGAACTGAACCCAGTCTTCCGTTTCAAACGTAACAAGGCTTTTACAAGCCTCACACTAAGTAAATCCACACTGGACCGAGACCAATCACCCGTTTCATCAAAAAGTCTGCCCCTCCTCTGTCACCGAGATTGCAGGAAAAGGACCCTACATAGCTAGCTCTGCAGAAAATGCAAACGCAGCACAGAAGAAGATGGGGACTCAGCTACATGCGAGGCATGCGAAAGAAGGGAACATAAGAAATGTGCGGGTTTGACGCAAGGTGAACTAGACACGCTTACGAGGGCTAACTGCAGACTCACGTGGTTTTGCAAAGAATGCAAACCAATGCTGCGGAAAGCAGGGAAACAAGATGGCCTCATAAAAAGCCTATTAAGCTCTATAGAATCCATGCAAGCATCCATAGAGCAAATGAAACCGAACATGGAAACCACACTCATAGAAAGACTACAAGAAGCGGTAGCCAGGGAGATGGGAAAAACCTCTCTCTCCCCGGCAAGAACCAAAAACAGCAGCCAAAATAAGCCGTACGGCCATAGAAAACAGGAGCCCTCCATGCAGACGCAACAAAAGAAATTAGCAAAGCTACCACGATAAAGTCACCAGCCACACAAAACATGGTAGAGGTACTAGCCACGCAAAACAACCAGAGCGCCCCTCAAGATAATCAGACCCACTATTTCTCAATCTTATAATATGTCACATGGGTGGTATTGGATTGTCTCTAAGGGGCGCTCATTACTCTTGTAGATGCATGAACATATTCAGATTTCAAATTATATATATATATATAATTAAATATTTTAGTGAAACTTTGCCGCCCCCAAAAATCTGCTGCCCTATGCTACAAGTAGGGACTGCACTTAGGTTCTGAATATGTCGAGTCATGCTGACGTCAGCCGTAGGTGCATTGGCTAGGTCATCTGCCACCAGTCCGATCACGTGATGTGTCACTGATATAGGTTGTCCTTTGACCGCTTAAAGCGATAGTGATAAAATTAATGGGTGCTGACGTCATTGCGTTGTTTATTGGCTAGCTAATTGGCTTTATTTGGCTAATTAGTGTTATTGATAAAACATTGTCCTTTGACTGCAGATGGCTTTGTATAAATGACGTCAATGGATAAGAATTTAACCTTTGACTTTTTTAAGCGATAGTGATAAAAATTAATGAGATGTTTACGTCTTCTTTAAAGCGATAATGAGTGGGTTGTTTATTGGATTGCTAATTGGCTTTATTTGATAAAACATTGACCTTTGACTGCAGATAGCTTTGTACAAACGGCAATTTTTTATGGTTCATCAGAAAAAGGTTAAAGACTATCTGTTGCCTTCATTATTTCGTTAGTATACAGTATATAATGAGAGTATAGTTCTTAGGAAGCAATACATAGTTGACATCGTCTTCATTTGCAATGGCTCTAGTTTTCGACATTACCATTGAAAAGTTGTTGGCGAGTTTGAATCAAACTATTTTAATGCTTGAAAGAGCACGCTTTCACAATTTAAGAATTGTAGGTCCAGCCATAATACGCGAGCAGAAAGCTGTATTGAACAGCTTCACTGCAGAAGAGAGTGAATTAGTGAACATAGAATCCAGAATAATAATGGCCTAAGAGGGGTCATTGTTACAATCAGAATTTTTAACGAGTGGACTAGTGAGTGTAAATGTAATAGCGTTTATACAACACAAAATCAGACACTTTGCAGAAGTGATGCATCGCATTATAAATATGGACAATGAGGAACAAGAAGAGGGGGAGCAGGATGAGGAGGATGTGATAATTTTAGATTAACAAAATGTAATTATTTGTGAAAATATATATATTTATTTCTTATCTTTTTGGTTTACATTAGTTATATATATATATATATATATATATATATATGTATGTATATTTATATATATAATACAAATACGTGAAAATGTAAAGATCTTCATTCTTAAATTGGTAAGTCGTTATTTTTCCATCAAATTGCTAAGAATTGAAGATGGTGTATTGTCTGCTGGAGTTGAATATGCTGTTGTTCTGCATATGGGGGAAGTACATTCTTTCTTTCTGGTGTGTGTAGTTCTTTAGTGAGCTGAAAAAAATATAGAGAGAAATTAATAATAATAATAATAATAATAAAAATAGTTTTGCGATACATTTAAAAAAATGAACTCACCTTGATATAATTATAATATATATTTGTTTGGAATCCAGGAGTTGTGAGTTGAATCGAAACCTAACCATGGTACGTATGCTTGATTTCCTCTTCTACGTAGTACTTTGTCGATTAAGATGTTTTGTACTTTGCAATTCTTGCTCATAGAACGCTCCAAATGTTGGTACATTTTTATTATCTTGTAAAAGATATGTTCGAGGATTAGTATTTTGAACTTTATAAATATTAAATAATTCAGTAGTCCAATTAGGCGTATACCCCTTAGTGAATTATTTTATGATCTTACTTATTCGTACAATATCACCAATTTTATACTTTTTTTAGTTTCATTATATATCGTTGGTAAGCTGGGTTGATTGTTTTTTTACATCAGTAGGTTTCATCCCAATGCTGCGATGTATTTTGTGATTATACTTTACTAATAACTCGGGCAAAATATTTATCCAACAGTAAGAACCTTGTATGGTAAATTCTTTCCACATCCATTCTTTTAGCGTGCGATTAAATCGTTCTACAACGCAGGCTTTAATGATGCTGCCAGTTGAATAATGCTTTATATTTTGTTTTTGAGACCGTGTTTTCAATTCGCTGTTATAAAATACTGTTCCTCTGTCTGTGTGAAAATAATTTGGGTAATCTTTTACTTTTAGAATAAACAAATTTTAAACTTTTTACAATCTCACTTCCTGTTTTGATTTTAAGAGGAATTGCACATGCATATTTTGAGTAAACATCAATAATGGTTAATAAATATTTAAATCCATTATTCCATTTTGCAAGTTTTGACATGTCTACAAGATCAGCTTCATGGAGGTCATCAATTCCTTTGCTAATAACATGTCGTCTTTTACATTTTTCTAAGCTGTGCATGAAGTTCTTTTGCAATTTATCGTCTAATTTTGTTCATAGTTATTTTCAAAACAAAGACTTTTAACATAGTGTGCATTGTTTTACAAATGCCTGATTTTTTATTTAATATATCCTGCATTTCTTAGTTCTTCTTCAATTGCAAAGATTTCGCTGTCAAGTCCTGTGTGCCTGCAGCTTTTGATGCAATTAATTTTTTTAAGTCTTGTTACCAATTTGTTTGGTTCATTCCAATGCACAAATTCAATATTGTCATTTAGACTTTCACGGCCCGTGTTATTATTCATAATGTTGAATTTTGGGTTTATGCCGTGTTTTATTATATTGCAATTCGACGCGTTTCGAAAGAAACCATGTCTTTCATCGTCAGGAATAATCTGGAATACGACAATGTTGCTAAGAGAAAGCAACGAAGAACATATAGAAGGTGCCCAAAGATGGACGCCATTATAGCCCCATGTTAGGGACAACGGAAAGCAGCAGTGAATTACTTTCTCAGGGTTCTGATAATAGGTAGCCAGGATTCACTGAGATTGTAGCCGGTGTCGCGGTTGAAATTATCTGGGTGTTTACGTATTTCAACCGCCTCCCTGATGATTCTGGGACGATATTGCTTTATACGGGCAAGAACATCCACCCCTTGGAACATGACATCATGGCCAGGTGTTAAAGCATGATCGGCAACAGCTGATTTATCAGGTTGAATGAGCCTGATACATCTATTATGTTCCTTAATGCGAGTGCATATTGTTCTCGAAGTCTGCCCGATGTAAACCTTGCCACAAGTACAGGGAACTCTGTAGATACCCGGTTGTTGCAATTTAGGCAAACTGTCCTTAGTTGGTCGCAGGAGTTGCCTAATCTTAACAGAAGTTCCAAATACAGTCCGTATTTTGTATCGACGTAGGATTTTAGCAATACGATCCGTTGTGTTATGTATGTACGGAAGGTAAGCAGTTCCTCTTACATCTCTTTTCTCAACTGACGTCCTATTATTATTTGTTGTTTTCAGAACCGTAGAAATCAAAGCCTTGCTATAACCGTTGCTCTCAAAGGTGGTTCGCAGGGTGTTAATTTCTTCTTGTAAAGAAGACACTTCACAAATCCTCCTAGCCCTGGTAGTTAGAGTTGTAAGGATACCATGTTTCTGGGCAGGGTGATGGTGAGAACTTGCGTGGAGATATCTATTGGTGTGTGTTGGCTTACGAAAAACGCTGTGTCCTAAAGAACCATCCTCTTTCTTGGTGACGAGAACATCTAAAAAAGGTATTTTGCCGTCAGATTCCTTTTCCATGGTGAAACAAATAGAAGGGTGCTGGAGATTAAGGTGATCCAGGAAATGGCTAAGATTTTCCTCACCTTCCGTCCAAACAACGAACGTGTCATCCACATAACGCCACCAGATCTTCGGTTTGAAAGGAGCCGACGACAAAGCTTTCTCTTCAAAGTTCTCCATGAAGAAATTAGCCACAACAGGAGAGAGAGGACTACCCATGGCCACACCATCAGTCTGCTCATAAAAATTCCCATTCCATAGAAAGTAGGAGGAGGTCATGCAGTGATAAAAAAGTCTTGTGATGTCTTCAGGAAAAAAGCCATTAATGAGAGACATAACACCATCAATAGGTACTCTCGTAAACAGAGACACCACGTCGAGACTCACTAGAATATCACCCGGCTGAAGTGTTATACCTTTTAACTTTTCCACGAAGTGTGTGGAATCCTTAATGTACGAAGGCGTGCTACCCAGAAGCGGCTGAAGTAGTCTTCCTAAGTATTTGGAAAGGGCATATGTAGGAGAACCAATCGTACTAACAATAGGTCTAAGAGGAACATCTTCCTTATGTATTTTAGGAAGACCATAGAGTCTCGGAGGAATAGCATCCCCTGGAAGGAGAGTCTTCGCTGCATCCGCTGGAATAGATGATTGCTTGATCAATTTGACGGTGACATTTGAGTAGCGAGTAGTAGGATCACGACTATTAATCCTATATACAGGATCTGATAACAAAGACGAGATCTTGGAATCATAATCAACCTTATCCAATACCACTGTCGCGTTACCCTTGTCAGCGGGGAGAACGATAATATCAGAATTGTCCCTTAGATCTTTAAGTGCCCGGCTTTCGCCTTGTTTTAAGTTGGTGTTAGGTGGCTTAGCTGTCTTGAGAACTCGGGAACATTCTTGTCTGGCTTCCTCGGCCTCTTCAGGTGTGAGGTGATGTACTGAGGATTCTACGGATGTAATAAGTTCTTCAATAGGAATTCTTCTAGGCGCTACAGCAAAATTGAGACCTTTAGCGAGAACTGCCTGTTGGGTATCACTTAGGGGCTTGCTGGACAAATTTACGACAACCTTGTTAGCATCAAGTCTAATGGCTTGAGATTTCTGCAACTGACATAACCTATCATATTTGGAAATATGTCTGTCCCTCACCTGATCTAGAACGCTGTTAGCTTGCACTGAAGAAATACGATCAAAGATATTCCATAATTCCTCACTTACGAAGTTTGAGAGGCGTAGATGTAGCTGTAGTAACTCCCTCGAAATAAAATCCAACTGCTTACGAGTATACTGTAACCTCTCTATCAATAACGCCTTGCTTGCACGACGATAGATCTACGCCTCTCAAACTTCGTAAGTGAGGAATTATGGAATATCTTTGATCGTATTTCTTCAGTGCAAGCTAACAGCGTTCTAGATCAGGTGAGGGACAGACATATTTCCAAATATGATAGGTTATGTCAGTTGCAGAAATCTCAAGCCATTAGACTTGATGCTAACAAGGTTGTCGTAAATTTGTCCAGCAAGCCCCTAAGTGATACCCAACAGGCAGTTCTCGCTAAAGGTCTCAATTTTGCTGTAGCGCCTAGAAGAATTCCTATTGAAGAACTTATTACATCCGTAGAATCCTCAGTACATCACCTCACACCTGAAGAGGCCGAGGAAGCCAGACAAGAATGTTCCCGAGTTCTCAAGACAGCTAAGCCACCTAACACCAACTTAAAACAAGGCGAAAGCCGGGCACTTAAAGATCTAAGGGACAATTCTGATATTATCGTTCTCCCCGCTGACAAGGGTAACGCGACAGTGGTATTGGATAAGGTTGATTATGATTCCAAGATCTCGTCTTTGTTATCAGATCCTGTATATAGGATTAATAGTCGTGATCCTACTACTCGCTACTCAAATGTCACCGTCAAATTGATCAAGCAATCATCTATTCCAGCGGATGCAGCGAAGACTCTCCTTCCAGGGGATGCTATTCCTCCGAGACTCTATGGTCTTCCTAAAATACATAAGGAAGATGTTCCTCTTAGACCTATTGTTAGTACGATTGGTTCTCCTACATATGCCCTTTCCAAATACTTAGGAAGACTACTTCAGCCGCTTCTGGGTAGCACGCCTTCGTACATTAAGGATTCCACACACTTCGTGGAAAAGTTAAAAGGTATAACACTTCAGCCGGGTGATATTCTAGTGAGTCTCGACGTGGTGTCTCTGTTTACGAGAGTACCTATTGATGGTGTTATGTCTCTCATTAATGGCTTTTTTCCTGAAGACATCACAAGACTTTTTTATCACTGCATGACCTCCTCCTACTTTCTATGGAATGGGAATTTTTATGAGCAGACTGATGGTGTGGCCATGGGTAGTCCTCTCTCTCCTGTTGTGGCTAATTTCTTCATGGAGAACTTTGAAGAGAAAGCTTTGTCGTCGGCTCCTTTCAAACCGAAGATCTGGTGGCGTTATGTGGATGACACGTTCGTTGTTTGGACGGAAGGTGAGGAAAATCTTAGCCATTTCCTGGATCACCTTAATCTCCAGCACCCTTCTATTTGTTTCACCATGGAAAAGGAATCTGACGGCAAAATACCTTTTTTAGATGTTCTCGTCACCAAGAAAGAGGATGGTTCTTTAGGACACAGCGTTTTTCGTAAGCCAACACACACCAATAGATATCTCCACGCAAGTTCTCACCATCACCCTGCCCAGAAACATGGTATCCTTACAACTCTAACTACCAGGGCTAGGAGGATTTGTGAAGTGTCTTCTTTACAAGAAGAAATTAACACCCTGCGAACCACCTTTGAGAGCAACGGTTATAGCAAGGCTTTGATTTCTACGGTTCTGAAAACAACAAATAATAATAGGACGTCAGTTGAGAAAAGAGATGTAAGAGGAACTGCTTACCTTCCGTACATACATAACACAACGGATCGTATTGCTAAAATCCTACGTCGATACAAAATACGGACTGTATTTGGAACTTCTGTTAAGATTAGGCAACTCCTGCGACCAACTAAGGACAGTTTGCCTAAATTGCAACAACCGGGTATCTACAGAGTTCCCTGTACTTGTGGCAAGGTTTACATCGGGCAGACTTCGAGAACAATATGCACTCGCATTAAGGAACATAATAGATGTATCAGGCTCATTCAACCTGATAAATCAGCTGTTGCCGATCATGCTTTAACACCTGGCCATGATGTCATGTTCCAAGGGGTGGATGTTCTTGCCCGTATAAAGCAATATCGTCCCAGAATCATCAGGGAGGCGGTTGAAATACGTAAACACCCAGATAATTTCAACCGCGACACCGGCTACAATCTCAGTGAATCCTGGCTACCTATTATCAGAACCCTGAGAAAGTAATTCACTGCTGCTTTCCGTTGTCCCTAACATGGGGCTATAATGGCGTCCATCTTTGGGCACCTTCTATATGTTCTTCGTTGCTTTCTCTTAGCAACATTGTCGTATTCCAGATTATTCCTGACGATGAAAGACATGGTTTCTTTCGAAACGCGTCGAATTGCAATATAATAAAACACGGCATAAACCCAAAATTCAACATTATGAATAATAAATTCAATATTGTTTCCCCCTTCAAATTTCCAAATGGCTTGAGGTCTGATGTGTTTCTTTTACCCATATCCACTATGCAACGTATTTGCTTCTGCTTCTTTATTCTCTCATATGCTTTTATAACTCTATGTCTTCACTAAGAAGGGGTTTAATTATTGATTTAAACTTATGAGATTTAGTTCCTCTTAAAGCTCCATTATTTGCATAATTTCTTTTGTGTACGTTTGAAATTTTTAATAATTTCAAATATGAAACTAAATCTTCCTTTTCTATTAGACTTTCATCTGGTAATTTTCTTTGAATTAATTCAAGTAGACCTTCTGTTATAGGAAATTTTTCACCTGCAACTTTTATCCACTTTTTTATAAAACACAACTTGTTCACGCCCCAAGTATTGTTTATCTTTTTTATCGTTATACCAAATGTTGTATCCACATTTTGTTTAATAAACGGATTAAAGTAGTTTCTAAGTAGTGTAATTATTTTGATGCTATCTCCATCTTCTTCGTCTGAAGTGATAGTTGATTCGGAATCATCATATTTATTTCTTTATTATTTTTTTGAGTTGACGTTGTATTAGCAATATCTACTAGCTGATTCAATGAATTTGTTACTGGCTTAAAGTTATTCTCTATGTCTAATTCTTTACGTCTGACATCATTTTGAAGTGAAAGATATTTATCTTTAACATCCTTTTTTAAGCGAGAAAGTTGATTCTTTACTCGACTTTCGGCTTTAATCTTCAAGGTCTTATCCGTGACTAAACTAAAATTCTAGTTGTTTTACTTATTTATAGTATATTCAAAATCGATTTGAAGAGGAAGATCATTGGTTTTATATTTTTCGGGGTCTCTAAGTCGAAACTGTATTTCATCTTGTTCTTCAACAACAATATCACTTCCATCCAATTCAATCTCTTGACGTATATTTAAAATTGCATACACAATTGGAGATCTTGGTGAAACAAAAATTGGTTTTAATATACCTTTATATGGAAGTTGGAATTGTATGTTATGATTATGAAGTGTATATACCGGTGAATGGATTGATGGTGTGTTAGAGAATTTCAGAATAAATTTCGATAAGTTCTTTTTCTTTACTTCATCTAGTAATAGGCCATATTCTTCTTTGAATGCGGTAAAACTTTCGAGTGGTTTCTTGTTAACCATTTGCTCAATTTTTTCTACTTCAGTTTTTAACTTGTTATATTCATCTCTGGATGCAGCAGCATAACTTTCAAGTTCTTCTTTATTAACAGTATTTAGATTGTTAACAAAACCCTCAACCCGAGTTTGTAAGTTGTTTAAAATTTCTTTCACTTGATTAACTTCAGTTCGTGAAGCAGCATAGTGTTCTACAAACTGTTTATTCGTCACATCTTGGTCGTTAACAGGAAACTCAACATTTGTTTGTTTTTAATGTTGTAGATTGTTTACAGTCTGTTTCATTTGTTCAAATTCATGTCGTGAAGCGGCATATTATTCAACAAACGTCTTATTTGCAACATCGTTATCGTATATGGGATTGTTTACGTGAGTAATTCGCTTACTCATCATATTTAAAATCCCACCATCGCCTACGTTTAAAAAGTTTTGTTTATTAAATTTAGCGATTAAGTCTTCTAGATCTTTTCGAGAAGCAGCAAAGTTTTCTAAATAATATTTGTTTATTGCATCTAACGAATCAATTGGTTGAGATATGTTTGTTATTCTTCTGTTTAACATATCAACAGTTTCATCATCTTTGTTTATATTTAAAAGAGTTTTTTTTTAATTTCGTCTAGTTGTTTTCTTACATGAGTTTTAAGAAAAGAATACGATATTGCATCTTGATTTTTAATTGGATCTTTTATATTAGATATTCTTTTGTTAGCTAAGTCAAGACTTTCATCATCAAACAACGGAATGTGGTCTTCTGAAAATTCGCGCACTAATCCATGAATAAATTCTACTCGTTGTAACACTTCGGTAGTTCGGTTCTCTAGATATTTTTTATATTCGATGTATGTTGCTGCATTGCAATAAGGTTTACTGCATCATATCCAGATGTTGGTAAAGCTAAGCCCGCGAGACGCTTGTTTTGAAAGTCGAGTTCTTGATTCTCTATTTTACAAATTGAATAAATTAAACCTTTAAGGTCATTAATGTTTTATTGTATTTCTTTTGAATTAGACTCATTTTTATTTAGCTCATTCAATAACCTCAGTACATAACCTTTGTTGCAAGCATCTTCAAAATGTACTGGCGTTCCAACATTTTTTAACCGTTTGCAGTTAATACTTAGATGTCCATCGCTTGTTGTTGTTGTTGTTACTTGATTTCCATATTGCACTAGCTTATCAGCAACATATGATTTAGTTGCAATATCATGCCGTGAAGTAGGTCGTCCGATAGACACATTATTCGTTTTATTAAACGATATCATAGATAAGTTGTTAACCACACAAAATGTATAATACGAATGAGCATTTAGCTCTTTTGAACTATTATTTATAACTGAAAATAAACATCAAATCCATTGCGATATCGACCATTTTGTAAATCGCTATCTTTATCGATAACCAAAAAGCCAAACTTGGAGTTTTGCCAACAATAAGAACAAATATCAAAGAACTGATCATAGCTCATATCTGTATTTACATGATCGTTATATACATGACGCAAGTTTGTTCCGTCTTGTTTAAAAATAATTTTAAAAAATGCGTTATCTCTGATTAGATGTTTAGGCATACAGGAATATGTTTGACAAAGATAAAATACGTCAACATCATGATGACGACCTCTACTGAAACAATCTTTCATATGTTGTTGTTTATTGCTGGCTACATCATCGAAAACAAATATTGAGTTTTTTCTAGCCTTTTCTGGAGGCATAACTTCATCATTATCAGAAAAATCACTTTTTATTTCTTTTATAGAGTCCAAAAACTTTTTAATTCAATATATTTACTTTGAGCAAGTGATTTAGAATGAACATAAACGTTTTCAAAGCGAAGTCCATTTTTGTGACATAATAAATTTATCATTACGTTTGTTTTGCCACAGTTAGATGGACCGCATATGATACATCGAATAGTGTTTGGTAGTAAAACACTATGCTTTTTTTTCACCTGTTGTCTGGCTTTCACCATCGGTAAATGAAATTACTGGTAGAGTGTTTGATTGCTTAACAAACTTGAGCATGTCTACGTTCACGTCTGATAATGCATACTGCACAAAAAAGCACATCACATCACCATATATTGTTTCCACACGTATTATAACTAGTATTATATGGAATAATAGTAGGATTTTCAGGATTTAAATCAACGTTGTCAACGAAAACCCTCTTAAATATGGACAATATGGTGCCAAGTTTTTATGTTCATTTAAAGGAATATCGTTTTCTTTCCAATTTTCAATTTCCATCTTACAGAATATACATTTAACCCTATCACCATGACCAGTAAAATAAAATCCTGCTGATGCTAAACATAAATAGTTTGGAAAGGCAACAGGCCAATTTTGAAAAGTTTTAAGTCGTTCATATTCATATTTTAATTCTGTGTTAGGAGAAATATTGTTAAGTAAGGACAAGAAGGACCCCATTTCTTATGGTCTTCAAACGGACCATCTTCTTCTTCCCAATAACAAAGTTCCAGATTACAAAAAGCACACCGGACTACGTCCTTATATACATAATAGTAAAATCCTGCAGCTTGTAACCAATCAGTGTTTGTAAAACTGTCTGAAGACCAGTTCTTAAATGTTTTAGCCGATCTCTTTCAGATTTAAAATTTGTTTCTTTTTGACTCAATATCATTTGCATTAACTGTTTTTTGCAATACTTTACACAAGCAAAAGACTTCATGCTGCTCTACTTCACAATGATGTTCACCACGCGAAGCTGAATTTGAACTGATATGAAACAACAAAACACACTAACTGATATGCATGTTTTTTGTGTGTGGTGTGTGTGTCAGGTTGGCCGAGTGGTCTAAGGCGTTAGACTTAAGATCTAATTTTCAGAAATTGAAAGCAAGGGTTCAAATCCTTCATCTGACAATATTATATATTTTTTAAACCTACGTTTGGAGTGGGGAAGTAATTGAACTAAACAAACACAACCTTTAATATGTATTGGTGCAAAGACCTTTTCTTATTTATTCATTTAGAATTACAATTAATATATTTTATGAAAAAACGTATTGTTTCTCTTGTATGAATGTTGAGATGATCTTCTTTTTTAGTTGTCCATATATTTATTTTCTGTAGACAAAAAATTACATTATGTTACAAAACAACAAAAAACTAAGCTGGTATTGGGTAGGTTTTTGCTAAGAATTAACCTTACCCACAAGGGAAGATGAAGAGAGAAGTAAATGGAAGTGGGTTTCGGACAGAGGAACAAGTGTGGATAATAGGACGAAAGTCCAATCTCAAATACAAACAATTTTAAAAGAAGAGTGTCACTGCAAAGCCTGTGAAATCACTAAAGTGAGTGGGACCCGAACACAGCTAACGGTAAACGCAGCTAGAGCTTGGGCTACTTTATTCATTTCGGACGAGCGCGACGCGGATGAGAAATCGAACGAGCACTGTTTCACTATAGTTTATTGACGTGGTTGAAAAGTTCACTATTGTAGCACAAAAGGTTTATAGCAAGGAAAGTTATTGCAATGGTGAAAAATAACTAGTCTATTGCGAGAGTCTATTGCGTTGAAAAACATGTGAGTTATAGTTGAATGCAGCAGAAAATTTCCAACGGAGGAAGAAAAATTAGGTGCTGATTAGCAGTTCATAAGGAAGATTCCTAGGTTTGAAAAAGTATTCCCATATGTGAGTGGAAAATACTTGAAGGTTTAACTTATAGATGAATTGTTTGGCAAGGAAAATTCCAGAACAATCATGACGGTTGAAATTGACAGAAAAAGTCCAGCGGTGGAACGAGCTAAGTTTTCTACAGACAATGGGTAATTTAACGATGTCCCACGTTGTGAGAAATTATCTCAAAGTATAAGAAATGCTGCTTCATATTAAGATTAACTTAGATAGACAAAGCCCAACCTTGAAAATCCCGCGAAGATGGCTATTGCCTCACATTTGGTAATATCACACTGTCTGTAAAATGATGGTTAAAAGCATGTAACTATTTAAAATCAATTAAAATTAGTTGGAGAACATTGAAGTAGTACTTAGCTCATTTCTGATGAACGGCGATTCCTTGTTGACCGTTAGTTACGATCTGGACATGGCGTCCAATTTGAAAGTTTGTCTCTCGAGGTGAGGAGACGAGCTCTAGATAAGCTCCGACTGAAAGTCTAGACGACTGTAGCACAAGTGAGGCCAACTCAACGAAGCGCGGAGAGACCAGGGAAGGGCAAAGAGTGGAGGTAGGAGACAAAAGGAATACACATAAGAATAACCAACATTGTAACAATAAATTCTCTTGATGAAATGGTCTTCAAAGAGTTGATAGCAGGTGTCACTAGCGAAGCCTGGTGGATGAAAATGTAGACGAAGTCCTCTTGATCACGGATATGATAGCTGGCGATAGCGACGAGATCTGGTGGCTCGATTGGTAAGGAAGTCCTCTTGTACAGGGAAAAATTTAGGAACTTCAGAGATTCGCTGCTAGGTGACGCTAGGTGGGTCATGGAAGATATATATCTAGAACAGACTCACAGGTAGCATAAGCAAAGTACACCAACTAGGAGAAACCAGGAGATCACTGTTGGTGTTTGCGAAAAAGGGAAGTAATGAAATAAAGCAAAGAGAAGCAAAAGCTTACTCTGTCTTACCGTGTATTCCAAAGAATACACCAAGCTGGGAGGGAAAAAACACCAACAGAGAACAAAAAACATGAATTAAGAACTTAGAGGTAAAGGAGCAATTAAAGACAGTGGTCTTATCATATGCCCATTAGTGGTCAAGATTTTGGCTACCCTAACTCTCCCATCCCTTCCAGGGTAACACTCGGTCACTCTACCAGAAATCCAGACCAAGGGAGGAGAAACATCCCTAACCGGGACCAAGTCCCTCACCTTAATGTCGGGATTAGAAAGAAACCACTTCTGTCTCCGTTGCAAGGAAGTTAGGTATTCCAAATTCCACCTCTTCCAGAATGAATTACGGAGGGCTTCAAGTTTACGCCAAACAATAGGTAAATTAGAATCTCTGTAAGAGTTGGGAAGGGGAGGAGGGACAGAAAGAGAAGTCCCTATAAGGAAGTGACCAGATGTGAATGGAAGCAGGTCATCAGGGTCATTGGAAAGCGGAGTCAAAGGGCGAGAATTAACAACACCTTCAATCAGAATAGACAGCGAATTAAATTCTTCATAAGTCAGAATGCGATTACCTAAAACCTTTCTTAGATGACGTTTATTGAGCTTTACGCAGGATTCCCAGCTACCACCGTGATTAGGGGCGTAGGGAGGTATAAAACGTCATTTGAAACCCTTTGAGTAGGAAAAATTAGAAATCTGTTCCATGGCAGGAGAAGATGTGAGAGCTTTCTTCCACAAGGAAGCTGCGCCTTGAAAAGTGGAAGCGTTATCAGAGAACATCTCAGAAGGAACACCACGCCTAGCAACGAAGCGAGAGACGGCTGACAAAAAGTAAGAAGTGGAGACATTCGTTACTAGTTCCAAATGGATCGCGCCAGTAACCATGCAAACAAAGAGAGAAACATAGAGCTTACGAAACAATTTGCGTTTAGCATCAGGGGAATTGCGTTGATATTGGAACGGAGCCATATAGTCCACACCAGTTAAAGCAAAAGGACGTATAGGAGAAGAGCGAAAAGAGGGCAGATCGCTCATTAATTGATTATTGACTTTAGGTTTCGCTTTGAAGCATGGAATGCATTTGTGAATTACAGAAGAAACTTCATGAATTCCATTTATGATCCAGTACTTTTCCCGTAAGAAGCTAAGCAGTGTGCGTGTACCAACGTGCAGATTACGATAATGAAAGTCACGTATAATTAAAGAAGTTACGTGATGTTTAGAAGGCAAAATAACAGGATGATTTTTGTCCTCAGAATGTAAAGATTGCGAGAGCCTACCACCTACCCTGAGTAACCTATTGTCATCAAGGAACGGGGCTAAGGCACGAAGACGACTGGATTTCGTAAGATCCTTTTTAGAAGAAAGCAAAGACAATTCAGAAGAAAGGGCTTCTTGCTGTGTTAGTTGCAAAACCTTAATGGTAGCGAGATTCAATTCATGATTGGTAAGGTGTGGTTTAGGGAGAAGAGGTTGGTCAACCACAAGATATTTCCATCTGAGAAGATAGGCAACAATTCGAATTAATTTGTGAAAGGAAGAATAGCGGGACAACAAGGGATGAGAAACGTTGGAAACAAGACACGAAGCAGTAGATTTAGATACTTTAGCGTCAGGTAAGTTGGAGTTTGTAGCTGGAGGTTTAGAAGGCCAACAAGAAGAGTCTTCGATTAACCACGAGGGCCCATGCCAGTACAACTGAGAAGCTGTCAATTGAGAGGGTAAACATCCACGAGAAATGATGTCGGCGGGGTTGTCAGCGCTGGGCACATGCCTCCATTGACATCCCGAAGAAAGAGTTTGAATTTTGGAAACCCTGTTTGCAACAAAAGTTTGCCAACGAAAGGGGTTTTGGGCGATCCAAGAAAGAGTAATCATGGAATCGCTCCACAGATAAGTTTGCGAATATTCGACCTTTAAGACTTCCCGTAATTTCTTAACAAGTTCTGCGGCCATGAGTGCAGCACACAATTCAAGCCTAGGCAAAGTAATAGTTTTAAGAGGAGCAACCTTCGATTTGGCACAAACAAGGTTGGAAACTGAAGATCCATTTAACGAACCGCGATAAACCAAATATGCACAGCAACCGTAAGCTTTTTCGGAACTGTCTGCAAACACATGAAGGAAAAAAGATGTATTAGGATGAGCGTTAATTAAATTCCTAGGAATTTCAATAAGGGAAAGGTCAAGTAAACTACTACGAAAAGAAAGCCATCTGTTAAGAAAAGAAAGGGGAACAGTTTCTTCCCATTCACATTTGAGAGAGCATAGCTCTTGGATGAAAAGCTTGGCTATAACGATAACCGGAGCAAGAAATTGGAGAGGATCAAAAATTTTTGCAATTTCAGAGAGAATTTGCCTTTTTGTGTTAGGGAGCTCTTCGGCAAGCGAAACTTTATAGATGAGAGTATTAGTGCTAGTGCACCAATGAACTTCAAGAGTATTTATGGATTCGGAATCTCCACACATTTCAACGGAGGAGGGGTCAACATCTTGAATAGGAAACTGGGCGAGAAATTTCGCTGAATTAGAATTCCATTTATGAAGTGGAAATCCTCCATTCTTTAGCAATGCCTGAAGTTCTAGTGACACGAAAGAAGCTTCCTCCAGAGTGGGGAAGGACTGCAAGTAATCGTCAACATAGAATGATGTAGTTAGGGCTTCGGAAGCTTTAGAATCGAATAAGTGACCATCTAGAGAGGCTAACATGTGTAAGGAGCGAATAGCAAGGAAAGTGGATGGTTTTAAGACATAAGTGACCGTCTTTAAGCGAAATATCTTAATGGGCTTGCTGATTTCATCGCGCCACAAGATTCTTTGGAGATCTTGTTGTTCAGGCTGAATTAAAACCTGATGGTACATCTGTTTGATGTCCGCTATAACAGCTATGGGAAATAATCGAAAGTTTAAGAGTATAGGAGATAAATCTGACTGAATAGCGGGACCAGAGTAAAGAGTATCGTTAAGACTGTTGCGATTAACGTCAGGTGATGAACCATTGAAAACGACTCGGATTTTATCCTTTACAAGAGGGTTTTTCCACACGGGATGATGATTTAAGAAAACCGTTTCGCTTGGGGGGTGCAATTCGTCATCAGATTTGCTGACAACTTACATATTATCTAAGCTTTCATACTCATCCATGAAATCAGTGTACTGTTGTTTAACAAGAGGTTCTTTCTTGAATTTGCTCTCGATAGCAAAGAGAGCTTTTCGAGCTTTGGGTTGAGAATAAGTTTGGGGGGATTGAGTAATCTTGGCATCTGAACAATGAACCGGCCTTCATGAGAACGAGTGGTAGTGTTCAGGAAAAGTTGCTCACAGAATTCGTTTTCTGAAGAGGTTACGTCAGGAGAATCAACGCTTTCGAGCCTCCAGATCTGTTCCAAATCAGTATTAGCAAAATAACATTGAGATACGGGTTGGGGAGAATAATGAGGAAGTTGACCAGTAACGATCCATACAAAATTAGTGTCTCTGGCAACCACGTTTGAGGATAACTTACGAACCTGTTTACGAAGGCTATTCCAGAAAACATTGGCACTAAAGAGCATGTCAATGGGGCTTTGTACATTGAAAAGAGGATCGGCTAGCCTTAAATGCGAGGGAATGCTTAAACCTGAAATATCGGCAGAGTGACTTGGAGTGTCTTCTCCTATGCTATTGAGAATGAGACAATTCAGTTTGAGAAAGTTATTTCTGTGGCAAGTGTCTCTTATGGTTAGCTTTGAAAACTGTAAAGCTTGCGATTTTGAGCTGTTAATGCCTGATACATTGATAGAAGTGGGGTTTACAGGTAGGCCTAATTTTCTAATCAAAGAATTAGACACAAAATCATGAGTTGCCGCTGAATCAAGAAGACCGCGAGCACTGACCCAGTTGCCGAATTTGTCCTGGACTTCGACTTGGGCAGTGGACAACAATACTTGAGCACTACGCAAAGACTTAGCGTTTTGAATGTATGAAGTCGCACTAGGATTGCTGTTATTATCACTTTTCTGAGAAGTAGATGCTTTTTTTTGTCATGTAGCCTCCTGAGAGGCCGAGTGCAGGTCTTTCTAGTCGACGCCCGTGGGCGACCTGCGCGTCGGGATGAGAGATGGAATGGATGAAGATGAATGAAACTGGGCAAGGATGTGGAAGGAAGCGGCCGTGGCCTGTCAGAAGGTACTGTCCCAGCATTTGCCTGGTGTTGAAAATGGGGAAACCACGGAAAACCATTTCAAGGACAGCCGACGGTGGGGCTCGAACCCACGCGTCTACCGAGTCAGCAGAGAGCTTGGCCCCTTGACCTAACGCAGCGCTTTAGCCCGCGTAGCCACTACTGTCGGTTAGTAGATGCTGATGATGACCTCAATTGATCATGACGATGCAGTAAAGTGTGGTGCGGTTTTTCACAGTGGTAACAAAGTCTTGAAGACTTACAATTAGAAGCAGAATGCTTGGATGCTAGACAGTTAAAGCAATGTTTATTCTGGGAAACTAATTTTCTTCTGTCGTCGACTGACAGTTCTTTAAAAGATTTACTCAGATACAAGGCGTGGGAATCCTTGTAAAGTATGCACTTTAATGGTTCATTTAAACTTTTACGGGGATCGCTCTGAGTGTTTAAAGCGAGAGAACTAGCAATACGGCGTTCACTAGACCTAGTTGGGTAACCAGTGGCGTTTGACTTTAGTTTAGACGAGCTGGACCCAGGTTTTTGGGTACTAGACGCTACGTGTTTGGTTTTAGATTTAAGAGACAGTAATTCAATTTAGAGCTAGGAGAAGAGGGTTCACTTTGATTAGCTAAAGCAGTTAAGAGTTGGCATCTTGCATTTATGAAGGTGACTAAATGCTCATACGAGTAATTGTCATCTTTGGAAAGTTCCATTTCCCAAGCTTTGAGGGTAGCAACATCGACTTTAGAAACAATTAAATGTATTAGGAAAGTGTCCCAGTGATCAGTGGGTTGATCTAATTGGGATAGAGCTTTAACGTGAAGTTGTGTTGTATCAATGAGGGTACGCAGAGTAGTGACGTCAATGTGCTGTGACGCAGGCAAATTGAATAGAGCTCAAATGTGGCGTTGAATACGTAGCCGTAAATTACCGTATCTTTATTTCAACAAGTTAAAGGCAATGGGGTAGTTTTCGGCACTTAATGGGAGTGCTTCAACTAACTGCAGAGCTTGACCTTGTAGAATAGATCGCATATAATGAAACTAGTAAATGATTTGAATATCTCCATTTTCATGAACTAGAGAACAAAATAGTTCATAGAAAGAATCCCAAGTAGTTTCGTCTCCAGAAAAGTGAGGCAAATTGATCTTAGGTAGAATTGGTTTGGGCTTGTGAGTGCCCTCACGAGAAGAGGTTTGTTGTTCGTGAAGGGAACCAAGAACGGAACCATCCCATTTCTGCTCTTCCTCAAGTTGGCGAATTGTTTTAAAGGCGGAGGCTATACCGTCGTAATATTGATTTTCTACCTCTACTCGATCAACAGTTTGATTGAGCATGCAGGTTTCGATTTCGGTTTGGATAGTACAATAGTTTTCATAAGAGCGTTCATAATCCTTTACGCGATGTTTTAACAAATCTAATTGAGCTTCTGAGGGATCTAATTCCTTGATGTATTTTCGGAATCGGATAAGTTGCCCTTTATAAGAAGCTCGTTTGGAATTAAGTTTTTCATCCTCGCCATCCCTATCTTTATCTGGAGGAGCCATGGCGAAATAGGTAAATTCAAGTATAACTTACGAAACTGTGGAACCTTGGAAATGCTGTCAGACTGGCAGCAGCAAACGAGTTGAAAGGGAGAAATGCACCAAAGGAGACAGAAGCAATCCCTTTCCACCTCACCAGCCTTGCACTGCGAAGTTAGAGCTGAAAATTTCAAAGTAAATATTAATGATTTGCAAAATATTGACAAATGGACTTTCCCGGGTTTCGGCACCAACTTTTGGGTAGGTTTTTACTAAGAATTAACCTTACCCACAAGGGAAGATGAAGAGAGAAGTAAATGGAAGTGGGTTTCGGACAGAGGAACAAGTGTGGATAATAGGACGAAAGTCCAACCTCAAATACAAACAATTTTTGAAAGAAGAGTGTCACCGCAAAGCCCGTGAAATCACTAAAGTGAGTGGGGACCCGAACACAGCTAACGTGAAACGCAGCTAGAGCTTGGGCTATTTTATTCATTTCGGACGAGCGCGACGCGGATGAAAAATCGAACGAGTACTGTTTCACTATAGTAAATTGACGTGGTTGAAAAGTTCACTATTGTAGCACAAAAAGTTTATAGCAAGGAAAGTTATTGCAATGGTGAAAAATAACTAGTCTATTGCGAGAGTCTATTGCGTTGAAAAACTTGTGAGTTATAGTTGAATGCAGCAGAAAATTTCCAACGGAGGAAGAAAAATTAGGTGTTGATTAGCAGTTCATAAGGAAGATTCCTTAGTTTGAAAAAGTATTCCCATATGTGAGTGGAAAATACTAGAAGGTTTAACTTATAGATGAATTGTTTGGCAAGGAAAATTCCAGAACAACCATGACGGTTGAAATTGACAGAAAAAGTCCAGCGGTGGAACGAGCTAAGTTTTCTACAACAGTGGGTAATTTAACGATGTCCCACGTTGTGAGAAATCATCTCAGTTAATAAGCATAAGAAATGCTGCTTCATATTAAGATTAGCTTAGATAGACAAAGCCCAACCTTGAAAATCCCGCGAAGATGGCTATTGCCTCGCATTTAGTAATATCACACTGTCTGTAAAATGATGGTTAAAAGCATGTAGCTATTTAAAATCCATTAAAATTAGTTGAAGAACGTTGAAGTAGTACTTAGCTCATTTCTGATGAACGGCGATTCCTTGTTGACCGTCAGTTACGATCTGGACATGGCGTCCAATTTGAAAGTTTGTCTCTCGAGGTGAGGAGACGAGCTCTAGGTAAGCTCCGACTGAAAGTCTAGACGACTGTAGCACAAGTGAGGCCAGCTCAACAAAGCGCGGAGAGACCAGGGAAGGGAAAAGAGTGAGGGTAGGAGATAAAAGGAATACACATAAGAATAACCAACATTGTAACAATAAATTCTCTGGATGAAATGGTCTTCAAAGAGTTGATAGCAGGCGTCACTAGCGAAGCCTCGTGGATGAAAAAGTAGACGAAGTCCTCTTGATCACGGATATTGTAGCTGGCGATAGCGACGAGATCTGGTGGTCAGATCGGTAAGGAAGTCCTATTGTACAGGGAAAAATTGATGAACTTCAGAGATTCGCTGCTAGATGACGCTAGGTGGGTCATGGAAGATATATATCTAGAACAGACTCACAGGTAGCATAAGCAAAGTACACCAACTAGGAGAAACCAGGAGATCACTGTTGGTGTTTGCGAAAAAGGGAAGTAATGAAATAAAGCAAAGAGAAGCAAAAGCTTACTCTGTCTTACCGTGTATTCCAAAGAATACACCAGGTGTAGGTGACAATTGCAGTAGTAGATTTAATTTTTTTAAATACCTTTATTGGTTCTGAATGCAGTATTCACATTTGCAGCAGCGAGGATGAAACAGGTGAAATTTTCTTATTAGATGATCTGGTAGATGCTCCCACTCGAAACGAATTCGATGTTGTTCATATATAGTCAGTATGTTTATAGGAAAGTATTTCCACTCAAACTTATTAAAACCTTGAAGTCCATTGTTTCGAAACTTGTTTATTATCGAACACACAATTTTCATAATGCCATCTTTAACCAATGTTGTACAGCATTAACATTAAATTTAGCAAAACTATTGCTTCCTATTGCAATGAATGGTAAATGTTTTGGACAATCTGTTGGTGAACGACTGCTATGCATCAACATTAAATCGGTTATTCCTTCAATTGTATTAAGATAAATTAATAAGCACGGGGAAACTGTTTTAGCGCAAACAAAGCAAATTCATGTGGTAAATTATATACAACTAAATATTCATATTTATATTTAATAGAGTTTAAAAAAAGAAGAAAGAGTTTTTTACAATAAGCTTCGACCCATGTTAACACTGGGCTGAATGAAGGTATATTGCTGTTATCTAAAGTACAGTAAGCAAGTTCCAAACTCCCGTTTGCTAGCTTACGAATGTCTGCAACTATTGGGTGCTTGTTATTCCTCGTCTCAACATCAGTAGAAGGAGTGTTTGTTGTTATCAAATCCATGTTTGCAACTAAAGTGAGAATACTTGTTTACTTGCTTGCTTATAAGTTACCAAATAATTATTTAAATAATTACTTCATTAGTTAATGCTCTGTAAGATATTTGGCGATCATGAATAATATCACAATAACGAGTTGTATCTACAGGTATAATCACACTTGTCTCAATTTCAATTCGCACATCAACTGTAGATCTCTTCATTGATTCCACTTCCTCGAGACAATTAATGACAATAATTGAACAATGTGACTTAAATTCATCTCATGAAACTAGAGTCTCTGAACGAAAATCATCGATCTGATAATATACATTACCAAATTTAACGAACATGTCATACAATTCGCTGTAGACATTTATAGCAATTTCAGAAATTGGCATTTCATATGGATAAAAATTTGAATTTAAAAAAACTCTTACAGATTTAATGTTACAATGGTCAAAAAAGGAAGAGCACTTATTTAGTACGTTTCTTCTAGTTTGAAAAGCTAATAAAAATTGTCTGGGTTTTTCAATTTCAGAAGATGTCATTGTTAGAAATATGTAACCCAACAGCTGATCTATGATTTAAATTCATGCCAGGAAGCGCAACGCCATTGGTGGTGGTTCTAGTTACGAGAATGTTCTCGTTGATTCTTTTGTCTGTTTTTGTATATATACGCCTGTATGTAACCTTGTCGTTCAGTTCGAATTAAATATGTATACTGCATATACGCCTAGACGTCTTTCTCCTGCCATATACTCCTACAGGTTATGGGCCCAGCAGGATCATTGACGAGTGTATAGTTTTCTGACCAGTGTGATTCTATTTGAATTAACAAAACTGTGATCGCGTGCAATAAGTGTGTGCATCATGGCGGAATCCAGCACCGGTTCTCTTTATAACTTCAAGAAACTGAAGGGGAGAGAAAACTACATTGACTGGCGTTTACAGATGAAGAATTATCTTATGCACGATGATCTTTGGAAGTGCATATCTGGTTATGCAGAAGATGATAAAACGGGCGCAGAGGTTAAGGCATGGCGCGACGAACGTGCTTTGTGCAAGATTAACCTTATGGTGGAAAAGAGTGTTTTTCCGTACGTCATGGAAGCAAAAACGGCGAAAGCAGCATGGAATTCGCTCGAGATGGCATATGAAGATAAAGGCGCCAACAGGCACACAAGAATTCCTCGCTAACTGTGTTCCACCAAGCTTGAACAATTCAAGACTATGGAAGAATATGTCACCGCAGTTTTGGGGCTCTCCCAGTGGCTAGCAGCAGTTAAAAAAACACTTGATGATGAATTTCTAGGTGCCTTGCTCTTGCAGGGACTACCTGATGACAATGAACCTATGATTATGGCATTGGAAAATTCAGGCGCAGAGTTGACTAGTGACTTTGTGAAATGTAAACTGCTACAGGAAGACAAACGCAGCTCCAGCAAAGAAACAGCACTCTACACCAACAGGAGTGGATTCAAGAATACTAAACCCAAGAAACCATTCTGTTGGAACTGCCGCAAAACTGGCCACTGGAAACAAGATTGCAAGCACCAAAACAAGACAGCAGCACATCAAGCAGATGCCAAGCCACTAGAGAAGAAAGAAGAAAATAAGAAGGGTAGGGCTCTGCTCACAGCACTTGGAGTTGATACCCACTCAACAGACAGCTGGTACATGGACTCCGCAGCCTCCAAACACATGAGTGGTAGAGTGGATTGGATGTCAAAATTTGATGATAAAAGGGAGGTTGGATATGAAGTCACCGTAGCAAACGATTGTAAACTATATAGTGGCGGCATAGGTGATGTTCCAGTACAAGCAAATGTTTTTACAAAGGTGAGCGATGTTATGTGTGTACCTAACCTTACATCAAACTTGCTCTCTGTGAACAGTATTGTTAAAAAGGGTCATATAATTGTTTTTGATGAAGAAGGTTGTAAACTGTCTCAAGACAGTGATTGTCAAGTTACAGGTGATGTGCAATTATTGATTGAAGAGTCAAATGGACTTTATATCTTAAATAACTCAGGTTCTGTAAGTGCAAATGCATCAGCAGTGTCTTGTTTAAGTGATGCTAAAAGTGTTTGTTCAAAAAGTTCTAATTCTAGAGAATTGTGGCACAAAAGGTTAGGCCATCTCAATCACGTGGGGATGGACTTGTTAAAAATGGTTTGGCTACCGGTATTGATTTTTCGGGTGAAAAGCAGCTGTGTGTTCCATGTAAAGAAGGGAAATAAGCTTGATAGCCCTTCAAGACCACCAAGCATCGTGCCAAGAACCGACTGGACCTGTTGCACAGTGACCTGTGTGGACCGATGCCTGAGGAATCCTGGGGAGGAGCCAGATATTTTCTCACCTTCATCGATGACCATACGAGGAAGGTTTTTGTCTTTTTTCTAAAAAAGAAAAGTGAGGTAAGAGAAATCTTTGAACAATTTGCTATTTCTGTTGAAATTGAGTGTGAAAGGAAAATCAAGGTCATACGCTCTGACAATGGTGGGGAGTATTGTAATAAAGCTATGGATGAGTTTTTCAAACAGCGTGGCATCAAGCATCAGCTAACAGTAAGGTACACACCAGAGCAAAATGGAACTGCAGAACGCATGAACAGGACTCTGAATGAGAGAGCACTCGCTATGATGCAAGGTGCAGCTTGTGACAAACGCATGTGGGCAGAAGCTGTCAATACAGCTGCATATCTAGTCAACAGGTCTCCTGCACGGAAAACACCAAATTCAACACCAGAACAAATGTGGACTGGAGAGAAAGTAGACCTGACGCACTTAAAAGGGTTTGGATGTAATGCCTACGTTCATATTCCAGATCAGCTGAGAAGAAAACTTGATCCCAAGACTGAGATAATGGTATTTGTTGGGTACTCGGATGAGTAAAAGGCGTACCGGCTCCTGTATCCAGTAACCCATGAATTAATCACAGCGAGGGATGTGATTTTTGATGAGACGTCTTTCTCTGCTCTAACAGATCCTCCAGTGGTACCAGGGAATACAATAATACCCCTAACCACTGAAGTCAGTAAACCACTATTGACTGCATGTGATAGGGATGTTCCAGATCCAGCTCCACAGCATAATGAAGAAGTGGAAGTTGAGCCTGATCATCAAGATAATCCATCACAGCACAATGAGGAAGCACATCGCTACCCCCAGCGAGAAAGAAGACCAAGACAATATCCTGATTACATTCTGCATTACACTCATTGTTCTGATCAAAATGAACCATGTACAGTAAGTGAAGCCTTGTCATCACCTTACTCTAGGAATGGCATAAAGCCATGAAGTGCGAAATGGATTCCATGATGGTTAATAAGGCGTGGGTTTTAGTTCCTAAGCCAGAAGGTAAAAACATTGTACAGAATAAGTGGGTGTTTAAAGCTAAGCGTAATACAAATGGTGATGTAAAATATAAAGCAAGGTTGGTTGCAAAGGGCTTTACACAGAAATTTGGCATTGACTTTGTTGAGACATTCTCACCAGTTGTGCGGCATGGCACACTCAGAATGCTGATTGCTTTAACGGTTGAATTAAATTTACAGATTGATCATCTAGACACTGAGACTGTTTTCTCAATGGAGAGTTACAGGAGGAAATATTTATGTGTCAGCCAGAGGGCTTCCAGGTGAAGGGAAAGGAAGATCAGGTTTGTTTGCTCAAAAAGGCCATTTATGGACTAAAGCAGGCTGCACTTATGTGGCACAGAAAGGCTCATACAGTTCTGTCTGCTTCGGGCTACACAAACAGTTATAATAAGGCATGTGTTTACAGAAAGAGTATCGGCAATACTGTAATTCTTGTTGCTCTGTACGTTGATGATTTCTTTGTGTTTCACAATAATCCACAGGAAGTTAGTAAACTAAAAGATATCTTAAAACAAAATTTCATGATGAAAGATCTTGGACCTGCTGCTCAGGTTCTTGGAATGCAAATAGAAAGGTACACAGATAACAATATACTCAACATTTCTCAGACACAGTTCATAAAGAATCTGCTCAATAAGTTTGAGATTACTAATGTTAAATCCATCGGTACTCCTATGGATGTAAATATGAAATTGTCTTAAGCCAAAAGCGTGGATGATAAACCTTATCAGCAGCTGATAGGTTCACTTATGTATTTGAGTGTGTGTACTAGATCAGATATTGCCTATGCGTTGTCATATTTAAGTCAGTTTAATTCTTGCCACAGTGAGGAGCATTGGCTTGCAGCCAAAAGGGTACTTAGGTATCTTAAAGGTACGATAAACCAAGGACTCATTTTCGAGAGCACTGGTTTAGATTTGGTAGGGTTTGCAGGTGCCAGTTTTTCCACAGATAGTGATAGTAAGTCCTATACTGGTTATCTTTTCAAGCTTGCTAATACTGCCATAACATGGGAAGCTCGTAAGCAGAGCTCAGTTGTTACCTCATCGACAGAGGCTGAGTATGTAGCTTTGTCAGAGGCTGCGAAGGAAGCAGTTTATCTTAAGAATCTGATGTTTGATTTGATTGGTTCTAATCAAGGTCCAATAAAAATTGAATTTGTTAAAGGTGAATGTGATTTGCAGTGTGTGTTGATGCATTGTAATCAAGAAATTGATTTGTATAATGACAGTCAAAGTGCACAGAAAATTGCAAAATATCCTGTTTTTCATAGGCGCACTAAACACATCAACACCAAACATCATTTCATTAGGGAAAAGGTTCAAGAGAGAATCATTTCATTGCACTATTTGTCCACACAAGAAATGATTGCAGACATTCTCACCAAACCTTTACCTAAACCAAAACATGTGTATTGTACCCAAGGAATGGGATTGAACTGTTAATTAGTATTTTAAGTATACATTGTGTTCAAAAAATATCTTCAGTAATTGTAGTATGTTTATGTAGGGTACCTACTCTATGATTGAAGTCTGGTTGATAAATGTCTATTATATTCTAGATAAGCTATTGGTTTAAGTGGGTGTGTTAGAAATATGTAACCCAACAGCTGATCTATGGTTTAAATTCAGCCCCAGGAAGCGCAACGCCATTGGTGGCGGTTCTAGTTACGAGAATGTTCTCGTTGATTCTTTTGTCTGTTTTTGTATGTATGTAACCATGTCGTTCAGTTCGTATTAAATATGTATACTGCATATACGCCTAGACGTCTTTCTCCTGCCATATACTCCTACAGTCATTACACTCCAATTAATTTTAGTTGATCTAGTAAGACATGAACATCCCATGATCGAAAACTTTAAATAACTTAACCTTAGAAGGACCATTTTCGTTTTCTGATTGCGACGCACTTGCGTCACTTGAAGATCGAAGAAGTATTAGCTCATGCTTGCAGTTTAAAATCGGTTTTCTATAATCCTCTGCTAAACCTAACAGGTTGCTTAAAGGAAGTATTACATGAAAACGTTTTGTGGTATTATTAACAATATTTGCATTAGCTGCTGTTGTTGTAAAAGTTGGAAAATAACCAGCATTTTGTAAAGCTCTATATATTCGTTTTTTGAATATGATGCATAAGTTTTTATAGAACTTGTTATACCTGTATGACGTGTACGATCAATTTTTTTTCCATTTAACGTAACGGGAATTTCGCTGAAATGATTAGCCCCGAAATTTTGGTCAGGATATGCTGTAGTAGAAGCATCCAGATTTATGTTAGAAGTAATAATTTGTCCTTCTAAGTGAAGAACAGCGTCTGAAAGTAAAACTATATTTTCTTCATTTTGAATTGGTATTCGAATTTCATCATTATTTTCGAATTTATTCGCTGAATAAGGTTGATAAACTCTTTCTTCTCGTCGCACTACTATTTTATCTGTTGTGTTAAACATGTTAACAGCTTAAAATATAGATAGAAACTAAATAAAATAACCAATTGCATAAATATTTATATTGAATTAAAGTACGCGATAGCCTAAAGACTCTAAGAAATATTTGTTGTTACTTGATAATTGTTTTTTTAGATTTTAAGGTGTGATTTTTTCTTTAGAAATTTTAGGTGATTGATTTATATATTTTTTCGAATCGGAGTCGACTTTTTTAAACTTGTACTATTATAAATTATAACCATATTTGTAAATGTGTTCTAGTAAGCTTACTAAAGTAGAATGAAAATATAACACTATTTCATTTCTTTATATAGTAAGAATAATCAATTCTACAGTTAAATCTTCATTTTGCAAATCAATGAGCTGCTGAAGTTGATCTTCAAGCTGCACAGATATATGTTGAATAACCGCGCTGTTCATAGGCAAAAAACTAATTTTTGTTGGTTGCACAACAATTGGAGAACCAGCAGGAACAAGAGATTTAAAATTATATAAAGAGTGTGTTGGTTTATGGTTTAAATAAGAACTCGTACCAAGCACGAGATTGCAACATACACGAATATTATTTACAGTGTTAATTTTAATAATATGTTCAGAAAAATGAATTGTGTCTGCGGTGAATTTTGTATGAGAAAATCCTAACAAATCTACAACATAATCTTCAACATTGAAATCTATATCAAATATCGAAAATAGTTTACAATGAAAGTAGACTTTTTCATAACTAATATTAATTAACGAAGAAAATTCTTCTTTCCACCTCATAAATGCTCTAGTATTAATTTATTAATGTTTTCACTTGAAGCATTAAAAGTATAGCTACCATTGGGTATTATTAAAATTGTCGTATCCACATCATTCATATTTAAGCCTATTACGTTATTTCTATCGTTAATTGTTACATCATTTTGATTTAACTTTCGTTCAATCTTTTTTTTTTTTTAATTTTTAGGGTAAACCAATCTTTCAAACCCTAAAGCCTCTCCTAAACTGTTATTTGAATCAAAATTAATAGAAAACGGAGAATACATAACAAGATATTTTTTGCTTACTTTATCTTGTATATCAATTTCTAAATAAATATTTGTGTTTAGTGAACGATTTTGTATTTGTTGCGACAATGCATGATAACTAAGTAAATCTTCAATTTTTAAGGCTAGATCTTCAAATCCATAAATACCTGGTGGTACCATTAAATCAATTGATAAAAACTTAGTTAAATGAACACGAAATTTATTATTTCTGTTGGTAACATTTCGAATAGAATTAGATGTAAACAATCCTGTAAGTCCTATTTCATAAAACGGTGCTCCTACAAGATGAATTGGGTTGTCCAGTGTAACATCAATCTTTGAGCCTTTACCTTCAAGAGTTAACCGTCTTTCTAAAGCCATCTTAGAAATGATTAAAGACTGTTTGTGCTTCCCTTATTTATACAATACAAGAAGACTAAACATGAATGTCCACAAATTGATGAAGTAATTGATTGATGTGAACCGGATTTGGTCATCGGTTCTAGGTTAACAATACAGTTTTCATTTTTTGAGGATATTTTGGTAACGTATCTCGCATAAAGACTCCTCTAAAATTTGGAATCTTTAATTATTGTGCGTATTTGGCTAAATCAAAATTATTACTTAATGCTTTATTTTGGTATTTGGATAATTATTTTTTGTATGCAGGAGGATTTAAATAAATGCCTTGATCTCCTTTTCCACGCATTGCTTCTATCATTCGATTGTGTCTTTTCATTTCTTTTCATTCTTTTTGAACAGCCTTTACTTTGTTTATAGCGGACGCTATCCCGGCTGCTCCGCCTGCTAGACCCTCCCCCCCCCCCAAGCCCGACAAGGCTGCAAATATCGGAAGTAGGGGTAAAGTACCACCTTGCTTTTTTGATGTTAAAAAAAATCTGTTTTTTTATATTTAATTTTTGTTTCCCTCCCCCAATTTTAGACTTAGCTTTCATTATGCCGCTAACTGTTAGTGCAGCAGCTCTCTCTCCTAATGATGCGTCACGAGATTTTACACGCGACCAAGCTTTTGAAGCTAAAATTTCATCAGCCTCTCTTCTTTTATTTGAATCTTTATAATTTGCGTAAGCAATGTCGTGCTCTTGACACGCTTTATCTAATATATGTATTCCAGGATCACTACGGCCGGGTCGCTTTTCTAATTTTGTTCCTGGTCCACAATATTCATATCCTGGGACGTGTAATTCCACAGGTAAATTATCAATAGTTTTATTGAGTACATGACTTATTAATGAAACACTTCCTAATCGTTTATATCGAGTGCTAGAGTTGCTTCTATTACAACGCACCATTACTAAATGATAAGTAATATAAAGTAATTATATATATATTTATTTTCAGGAAAGGGGAATGGCGGGGGAGGAGATGTAAATAATACACACAATTCTGGGGTTATTATTTATTAATTACCTTTTTTTCTCATAAGCAAAGTAACATGCAAAGTAACATACAAAGAATATATATAAGAATAAAAGTATGTGTGTATGTGTGTGTGTGTGCGTGGGAAAGAAATAAAGTAAGAAAGAGAGATGAACTGCTTCAAACTCAAATTCCTTTCTAATCATTTTTAAGAGAAAAATGACCAAACGGTAAAGTAAAAATTCCGTTTTCAGTTATATGTCTTTTATCATCGTTTGATGAAATTGCCAACTTATTTTGACGAACAGTAAATACAGAATGAAATTTTGAAATTATACAAACTTGAACTATGTTGGCTTGATCTCCGTTATAAAGATACTTTCGATAATCATCAATATTCATAGTTTTACTCACACTCTTCTTAATGCCTTTAGCCTTACACAAGCTATTAATTTCATCACACAATTTTATTGCAAATTCTTCAACAATCCTTCCAGCATTTTCAACTTTCATTAAACCAATTTCACCTTTATTTTGTCTCTTAATGCCAGAAGGATTGTTTGTTTCATAGCTTCCAGTATCAAACAAATTTGAATGTTGTCTTATGAACTCATAAATATCATAATAGAACATATACATAAAACTATCGGTGTCAGTGTATAACAACCTTACATTTGATTCAGGATTTGCTAAAATAACATTGTAATGAAAGTCATTCATTTTACATTTATACAAATCTAATATGGATGCACCAACATATACTGGTTGATTGTGAAAAATCTTTAGTCTGCTCATCTCAATGGCCATACACTGTTCATCAAATATAATCCTATGTTTGAAATTAGCTTTGGCTATTAAAGACTGAGCACCATAGGGTCCATGCGATTTGGTAACCCATTTGATACCCCTTAACTTCCTCACATTCATCAGTGAACGACCAAAAATTGCATTATTCATCAATTTATAAAAAAACATTTTTTGCCTGTTTGCGTTTCTCAGAGTTTACATCAATATATGGTTTTAGCCATTGACTCTGATTGAATTCAATTATTCTGTGAATACGTTCTAATTTCATTCCTAGTTGAATATATTGCTTTAACATTCTATAAGGCAAAACATATCGTTCTTTATTAGAAAGGGTAGCCATTAGCTTTGACAACTTTTCTGGACATAGAGGATAATCTGAATGTTTGTCATGTAACTCCTGAGGATAACTCAAATCTACTTCCAAAATATATACAATTTCTGAAGTATCATCAATATTTAAAACATCAAACCCTTCAACATTTTCAACCCATTTAAAGCCACCTGTTGGAAGAAATTCCATCATAGCATATCCATATAAGTTATTAACTTCAAAATACATTATGTAGGACTCTTGTTGTTTCTCATCATAAGTTTTCATATACTTATTATTAGCAATTGCATGTCGAGTTATACATTGAACATTACCTCCACGAATAGATAATTCAAAAAAGTGTAACATATCAATATCTTGAAGCAATTCACGTTGAACATTGGTGATCTTTTTCATTGCACACCAATACATAGATGGAGCAGTGTAAAAATGAGCAGCATCAATGCCATAAGTTTCCATGCCATTTGATCTAAAATTTTCAAATACATCGGCCAAAAGAAGTGTGTCAACTTTTAAATACAAATCGGCGTATTCTCCTAATGTTTGGCAGGAAAAAGTTTCCCACACCGATTGAGCAAACTCATACTCCTCGTGCGATATTGTTTGATTAGAAAGACTGCTATAAAACTGTGATATTTCGGGTAATTTGGTTTCATTAAGTACATCCATACTTGTAACATATTCATATGGAAACACGCCTTTTCTCACAGTAAGTCAAAACTGTGCATCATCATTAAAATAACGTCTAGTTATTTGCTTTGAATCTTCACTTAACGAAGATGAACATTGATCTAGTGAACAGGATAAAAAATTATATGTATCGATAAATCTTAAATGAATGAATCCATTTTTAACCCGTACATACTTTGTAAATCCTTTATAGCGTTTGATATTCAATGCTAACAAACGTATATGATCAGGATTATGTAGCACCTCTCCATCTCGTTTCTCACAAATTTCTTTAATTATAAGATGTCCATCATATGCAGTTAGTTTATGGAATGCTATAGGTAGGACCTTTGTTACTTTGTACTTTAAAATTACAACAACTATGTGCACTTCCTCTATATTTTCCAGTTATGCGACAATGATCAAGTACTTTAATTTCATTATCTCCAATCGGTTTCTCGCAAATGTGACAAACTTTACTTAACAAAAATAATCTTTCTTCTTTTTCAGTCATCTTAAACATTGGTTTAGGGGATACATAATATGTTTCAAGTTTATCCACAATACTATAAAGTTCCTTTACAAACAATTCTATGCAATTATTTCCCCTAAAATTTTTAAAGCAGCACGATTCGCTATCAAAATTACAATGAAGGTATAAAGAAATGATGTAAGGAATATGTTTATGTGTTAAAGTTGAATTAGGAATGTCACTATTTGGAAAACAAGAGGAAATAAGTCACAAAAAGCATTCAGTGTCTGCATAAATTATAAATGGAACTTTATCTTTAAATTTAAATTCTGTAAAATTAACAAATCTTTCATTTATAGTTGGCATTATGCTTCTTGCTACAGGAAACTGTTTACAGTCCACAAGGTGAACATTTAAGTCATCCTCAAAAAGATAATATGGCAAACATCGTCTACGTATGTGAATCCGTCTCTGAATGCTAGTGACGCTTGAACGCACAAATATTAGCTTTTGTTAAAAATTCACGAGGATCTAAAAACTCATTCTTAACATTTGAAACTGCAAGTGTGTACACTCTAGAATTGAACGCTGTTTCAATTAACTCACAGCTTAAAGAAGACTCATCCTTTATTTGAATTGTAATTTCTTCAAAATTCTCAGCTTGTTCCAATATGTGGTCACTAATAACTCTCCAACATTCATTCAACTCATCAGTGTTCTCAATCAACTCGGTTTGAGTGTTTTCCCCTATTTGATATGTTATTGAAATGGCACCATTTAGTTCACTTCTAAAGTTAGAAACACTTTCAAATGCAATATCCAATTGCTTTCTTATATTTTCGCTATTGTTATTTATTACAATATCAACTTTTCTACGTTTGCAAGGGGTGTCGCCATTCTTGTCTAGGCAATTGTCATTGTCCATTTTGCACTATTGTTAATACACCACCAGCAGTTGCTGTAACATCGGTTTACCAAAAACCTATAATCTTTTATAGTATATTCGAGCCACTGAGATAAATTACTGCCTGCAATCTCCAATGTACAATGAACTGCTTCAAAAGGAAATTCCTCTTGAAGTTTACCAAGCAATTTGTTTCTATACTCGTTTAGTTTTGTTGCATCATAACATGTAAGAGAAAATTCCATTTTGCAAAGCTCATCGAATGTATTATATACAAGAAAACAAATAAAATGTTCATCTTCACATAATTCTTTTAACAAATAACGTATAACTGTTTCCGTCACCTCTCGCTGACTATCATCTGATTTGCTAACATTAGTAACGTAGACTGAAAACGTTGAAATTCCACTCGATGATGTCATTTGTTAAACAATACTTCTTTTTCATTATGACTCACCTCAAGATCATTATCATTTTCTTCTTCTTCTGAGTGTTCAAAGCGTACACCATGGTAGTCTATTACTGGATACAGTCGATGTTCAGTTCCACTTAGAAAATTGACGGTTTTCCACTGCATTTTTTGCTGTTACTTCATTATCTTTAGAGGATCTGAAAAATAAACAATTAAAGAAATAATTTACAACTATATATCAATTGTTATATCAATCAATGAATATACACATATATACTCACCAAAAAAATTTACTGCTGGAAAAAAACTTGATGTGAGCCATTGTTCAATCCCAAGTACATCATCCTCACTCGACCTTTAAGTGAGTTTATTTCGTTGAGCTCGGACTCGCTTAGTTTTGCAAATACCTGTGGTAAAAAAAAGACGCTAGTTATGTCGTCTTCATCGAAGATGTCCACCACAATTTTTCTTCCGAATCGTGTCTCCACAGCGCGGAGAGATTGAACCATATATGGTAATTCAATTATTAGTTCTGATAGTTTCTTATTAGAGTATTGTGCCGAACTGCCCACCTTATTCAATTTCGATATAATATCCAACACACAATTCGTACCTCGTCGTTCACCTTCTTTCTTTCTTTCCCACACACACACACACTCTTGTGGCAAAAAAGTAAAAGTTAAACTCATCAACGCACTTGTCCATTTATATATCCTTCCTCCCCACCAACACTCGAAAAATCATATCTTGCAAACAAGTCAATGGGTGTAAACTTCTCATTAATTTTTATCATTATCGCTGAAAAAGTCAAAGGTTAAATTCTTATCCAATGACGTCAATTATACAAAGCTATCTGCAGTCAAAGGTCATTGCTTTATCAAATAACACTAATTAGCCAAATGAAGCCAATTAGCTATCCAATAAACAACCCAATGGTGTCAACACCCATTAATTGTTATCATTATCGCTTAAAAAGACGTAAACATCTCATTCATTTTTATCACTATCGCTTAAAGGAGTCAAAGGTTAAAATCTTATCCGATGATGTCGTTTATACAAAGCTATCTGCAGTCAAAGGTCAATGTTTTATCAAATGAAGCCAATTAGCAATCCAATAAACAACCCAATCATTATCGCTTTAAAGAAGACGTAAACATCTCATTAATTTTTATCACTATCACTTAAATAAGTCAAAGGTTAAATTCTTATCCATTGACGTCATTTATACAAAGATATCTGCAGTCAAAGGGCGGTCAAAGGTCAACCTATATCACAACCCATTAATTTTCTCAGTATCGCTTTAAGCGGTCAAAGCTCAACCTCTATCAGTGACATATCACGTGACAATCATTGTCGCTTTATAGAAGACGTAAACATCTCATTAATTTTATCACTATCGCTTAAAGAAGTCAAAGGTTAAATTCTTATCCATTGACGTCATTTATACAAAGCCATCTGCAGTCAAAGGACAATGTTTTATCAATAACACTAATTAGCCAAATAAAGCCAATTAGCTAGCCAATAAACAACGCAATGACGTCAGCACCCATTAATTTTATCACTATCACTTTAAGCGGTCAAAGGACAACCTATATCAGTGACACATCACGTGATCGCACTGGTGGCAGATGACCTAGCCATTGCACCTACGGTTGACGTCAGCATGACTCGACATATTCAGAACCTACGTGCAGTCCCTACTGCTGCCGCCTATACAGCCTATACGTAAATCCGTCCCTGGGTACGAGCAGCAAGAGCCTTTACGCGGTCGTGGTCAATGCTTCAACTCACAGCGTGATAGAGAGCTGACAGGGCGTCTCCTTATTACTCCTTGCCCAAATCGGTCTTCATCTTCCATACTCTGCCTTCTTTCAATAAAACTACGGTTTGGCTACGGTGATTACCACCAGGCGCACATGGCTCGGCACACAACGTCACAAAAGTGGTTTCCCTAGCCGGCGACCATTATCCTTCTTAAAATATGCTTTAGATTTTTTGCTCTTTGGTATAGATATGTTCTTGCAAACATCCATCAGCTGATAACAAACTGAAATATGAAGTTCCCAGAATATACTTTTGACGAGGAAATGTTCTTATTACTGCGGCAAGAGCGGACGATTCTAGTAAGAATGAATGTAAATAAAACGAAAAACATTAAGGTTGGTTGGTTCCTTAGTTTAGGGCAGGGCCATCCAGACAGCTCTCCCCGAGCGCTAGCACTCCAGTCGCGCTCTATTGTAAGCCGGTGCTTCGAGCGCTTTGTTCGAAGGTAGTTTCAGAAGTGGTGGGAGACCTTGGCTGGCTGAGCGCGCTGAAGTGTGCAGTCGCTAGTCTAGTCCAATGCGCTTTGTTGACAGCGTGTAAGTAAATCAGTTTCGTAGTGGTCATGACTGAACAGCATACTGTACAAAAAAAATGAGTGGTGAAGCAGCAGTCTTTAAAGCAGAATGGGCAATTTCATTTTTCTGTAGAGCGTATAAAGGGCATGCCAAATGTTTAGTGTGCAACAGAGATGTACCGGTAATGTGTTAAAAATAACAAAATTTGTTGGCGAATTTTCCTCTCTAATATGTTCGCATTTCAGTTTGGAATAAATCACAATATTCTTTACTTAACACTTGTGTTCGTTTCCTGCACATTCCATACGAGTACCATTCGATTTGTATATGCGGTATATTTATGGCAAACCAGCCCTATTAATGTGTCATCAATTCCACAAGAGCCGTCGGCCGCACGACTGTAGGTAGGCTACGTATCTAGTCAGCGTGGTCCGAACATCGTCCGTCTCCCCGCTGCCCCCAGTGAAGTGGTGGTAGGGGAAGGAGCGCTAGTCTGACTGCCCAGTGCTCCCGGATCGCGGCCGCGCTCCCGGAGTGCAATAACTGGATGGCGCTGGTTTAGGGGCTGCAACAACGCGCTCATGTAGGCTCGTGCACTTTGGGTGTGTGTAGAATCTGTCTGATGACAGGTGTTAATAGTTAATTAGTAAGTTACTCTTGTTTTAAAGGGGGGAACCACGAGGTCATCTGCCCCTTGTGATGGCTGTATTAGTGTGTCTTATCTATTTTTAATACAAGTAAGGACTACAGACATTCAATTTTCAAGTAGTTCCTACTTTCGCTACCAAACGCCACCGTCAACGGCAACTAGTTCGGAATTTGGTTACTAGATGCCCCCGCAGTCGGCTCCTGGCGACGAACATTGGAACCTAAGAGCATTAGTCAAATCTAACCTATACTTTAGCTTCACACAAGTGTAATTAGTGGAAGGTTCTTTTACGTGCCATAAATCTATGAGATGGTACCGCCGGCTTTACTTCCCCTCCGAAGGAATTCATAATGAGGGATTTTTAACGCTCTTAAAAATCCGATGATTTCGGCAGGGTTTGAACCCACGACCTTGGGCATAGAAGCTCAGCATGCTACCAACTACGCCACAGAAGCCGCAAAAACATTAAAATCAGGCATACATAAAAATGTTTAGTTAGTTGGTTATTGTTGTTTTAAGGAGCGGAACTACGAGGTCATCTGCCCCTATAAAAATGTTTCAAAACACTATTATTTCCAAGGTCCTCTGTGTATAATTTCCCATAAGTTACATATAATTAACACAAGAGCCGTTATAGCAACACAATTTAATTAAACATCGATAAATTACAAAATATAAGTTGTTTTTATACCATATTGCTTTATCGTTATTTTTTGTTCACGAAATGGCCACCAATCATCGCTGCCGAATAGGAATGAAATCAATCCCGGGGAAACCAGCCCCAATTGTGTACATGCATTGATAAAGCAACGAAGATCGCCAGCGATGTGCGCTTGGCGATCATCGCCGAAACCAGGCCTTAAACATTCAACACCATTTGACGTAATATGACATCATCTCCATAGACGCTCTGTTTTGGCGACGAATATCTGAAACACAAGTCCCATGCCTCCATTCATAGCACACGACAACACGCACTTTCATTCGTGACCACATTATTCAAACACACGTCTATCATACTGGTTTGCACTCGAATGAACTCTACCTCATCGATCTGCTATTTCTCTATCTGCTTTGGCACTCAGCGCATGCGCTAGTGTTCCTCTGCTCTCGCTTTGCCCGTCGAAAATTCATGAAGCATTGTCCATTACCCACTGCCAGCTGGATCGCCTTTACCATGGCGATTTGTTTCCTCACTTCGCAATACAGTTTCCCTGAGAAACAAAATTACGGAATCTATATTCGGAACATCCCTCGTAGTACAAAGTAGTGTACCCATCTCATATGGAAATGCTTAATCACGTGCTGGCTAGCTGTGCGGTTCGGGGCATGTTACGTGCACCCTCAACGTGATTTCACATTGGATATGATAGCACTTATTTTAGGATCTGCAAGACTACATTGAAAACAAACATGTTATAAAAGACATGAGTTTATTTTATAAAAACCTCCCAGGAATATTACAAATACTTTACAAACATTTACATTTTTGGAAAATTCCAATTATCAAATTATCAAATACAGAATAAATTCATATAAATTTATATTATCGCGTTACCTTGCTTAGGTATCTCTTTATCATTGAGTATTCATTTATATTTCTCTCCGCAACATTTTATTTATTGAGACATAGAGCATGCCTATCACTTAATATTATTTTAATCTAAGGCTTTGCAGACAATTAACTGTATTATTAATATCCCTTCTGGGCTTTATTCATAATTTATTTACTTCAAATCTCTTTATAATCATTCATTTAAGTTCTGATACTTTAATCAGTAAGCCTTATTTGTCACAACAATTTAACACTTTGAAAATAAATACATGCCTATCCTTGAATTCACGTCCCGTCACAATTCATTTCCATGCAGTAGGGTGGTTTATTAGTGATGTATCATATGCTATTATTTTACACTTTTCAGTTACCTTATAAACTCAAATTTGAGTTAACCCGTTTTATATTTCACATGTATCTTAAGGTAGGAATCGCATATTTAATGATCACTTATCTTTGACTACTATGGTCAAATATTATCCGATTTTTACAAATTTAATGTGGGGATGATTTTCAAAAACCCACTAATTCAAGTATTTCATTCACAATTACATAGCACCTCATATTTAAAAATTTTCATGTTCCGCGATAACGCCTAGTATCCATTCAACACCCTAACCTCTGTATACAAAGCTCTATTGTATTCTCAACTATTGTTTAGGAGTGGTCGGCCAGCGGCTCGAACCCCTCGTTTAACGTGATTTATTACCGTCTTCGCGCTTCATTCACAGACTTTAACTTTCAACTGTTTCGTTTCCCTTTAAAACAAAAGCTTATGAGGATCCAAGCTACCACATTACTTCATTAACTATTCCTTAATTATCCATATTCATTTCACTTTTCTTGTGGCACGTGCCATAGTTTGAGTTCATAACTCATTACCTTTCATTTCACAGACTTTATTTGGTCGGTTTACATAGCGTCGTTGGCATAGTACTGGCCATGTGAATCTGGGCTCAGGTACACCTCTGTGGACCTCCGGTTGAATCACATATCGTAGGAGCTCTAGTACTTTCCATATACATATTTAGCAATTGCCCGGCGGGACGTAGATTGCAACAACAATACCCTTAACTCGAATCTTGTTCGATTAAGTGGGTCGAACCCTCGCACAACAAAATCGACGACTTTCCGACAATTATACCTTTTATCTCCAAACCTACGCACGTCACAGGATATATTCATTTCACTTGCTAGCACTTAACTCATTTATTCTTTATAGGCCTTTTTCGGCAACACAACTTCTAAATACCTTGGATCGTCATAGGGTCTTTCACAAATTTGCTCGCATTAGAATTTTACTTTATCGTAGCTCAATAGCTCATAACTTCACAATTCATTTTTCTGGTGTTCGATAACACCGATTATGTAAGTGCATTATTCTTATTACTTGTTGGATAGCGTTATTTTATCATCATATTAAGGTATCCCAATGATCCGTCAATTATTTCAATTATTTTATTTACTTACTTCGTTCAACTCGAGTTTATTATTATTATTAATTTTGATCAACATTCATTAATTCATTATTACTTTGTGGAATGCAATTATTTATTTCAACATTAACATTTCGGAGTATAAAACTCAACATTTCTTATTTTGGAGTGTAAAAACTCAATATTTATTATGATTATTGTTACTTTAACGGTGCTTGTTTTATTTACACCACTTTCCTTTATTTGGCATATATTTTATTTGCCATTTGCGTTATTACATTCGATTCCTCCTTTTAGACCATTAATTCATTGTAATTTAACAATTTTTACGGGCTTTCAACATTATTATTATTATTATTATCATTTTTGCACTTTTATCATTATATTTTAACATTTCTGCAAACCGTCTTGGCGGTTGCCTTCTGACACATTATTATTTGGTTACTCATCGTGCATACATTTCATACATAAATTCACTGAAATAGCATATGATACAATCACTTTGATATTATAAACATTTTGACTCACCCATATTTCAGCTCATGACGTGACTTCTGGATGATTTCACCCACATAATTCCTTCAGCACTTCATTTTTCTATTATAATAGACCCTTTTAAACACTTGGTCATTATATTCACACACGACAATATCTTGATATATTTTCTCAATTTCACTCTTTAACACGTATAAAAACACAATAAAAATTCACTTAATTACGATTTACAATCGAACACGGACCAATTCTCAGCGTACAATCTGGTGGAAAACAGCATGGATGGATTCTCCCTGTACCGCTTTGAACGTGTGATCCTATCTTTCTCACCTTCGGTAAGTCTCTTCCTAGTACTACCGATCTCGTAATTGTCTCTTTTCGGACCTGCTTCTATGATAGCTTTCTCTCTACTATTAATGCTCTATCCGTCCTTCTGCTATCGCTCTTTACGTTTGCTTCACAATTGCCTATCGCAATTTTATAGTTCCTCTTCCTTCTACCGTGATCTTCCCTGAAGATCGTATTAAATGTTCTGACTGTTGAACCTACGTCCTCCGACGTTTTACTTGCATGATTGTTCTTTACTTTAACTGTCTTTTTCTGCGCGCTATTGTTTCTCTTTCTACTGTCAGTGTTCGGAGTTCCTAACCCCTATATTGTCCTTACTTTTCCGCACTTCGTCCGTAAATGTTCTTAAGATACTTTCGCATCTTCTGCCTTTCTTATGTTAGTGCGCGGTTTGGTTTCGACCCAATACTATTTCGCTGTCTATCGCACTTTATACTGGTAGTGTTTCTGATTACAGTGTTTATGATTTTCTTGCGGACTTGCTTGCTTCGTTCCCGAGGCTAGACCTAACTTTTTCGTATTGATTATTTTTTAAATAACATGCCTATACGGAAGCTGTTAAAAAAAACTGGCTAACTTTCGTAGCGCACTCGAACTCTGGTCTCTGACAATTTTCGTATAACCTGCCTCTAGCAAAGTTTCTCTCTCGACTGATGATTACGACATGCCCTCCGGCATGGCTTCTCGATCGACTGCCTGATAACTGAACGATTGCCGGCTGGCGGAATGAAAATCCTTCGCTAGTTTATTTTTAATTAATTTATTTAGTTATCCCCTCTGCAGGGCCAACCTAAATACTCTTTTCGTCCGCAGATAGTCTTACGCTTGACTTATGATGACATTTTTCTTAGCTTGCAGTCTTTCAAGTGCCTTCTTCAGGCCTGCCAACTTACTGATTTTTCTCGTTCCCATTTCTTGTCTCACTTTAGATTTAACAATTCTGGTGGGTTTATTTTGTTAAGTTTAATGTGGTAAAGCCCCTCTCTCTTTGCGTGTGAAAACTACTGACTTACAAATTCCTGGATTAAGTCTTTTAAGAGCCTCTCGAGAAATAGTTCCCCTTCAGCAGTCCACTTGAAAAGTCATAAAGTCATAATGATGGTGAAGTCGCTGGCACATCGGAATTTCGAGTGGTATTTATGGCCTCTCCATTTTGACTCTCGCTAAAGTTTTAATAGTTTCCTTAATGTTTCATTGCTTCTAAACCGTCACCTTTAATGCTGTTTATGTGCCTGACCTGACCAGCTGTCTCCACTTGAGCTGCCCCTACGGACGCTCTACCAGTGGGCTTACTCTTGTATTCTCTGTAATCTTTATAAAGTCTTATAATATTTCTCTATAAAGGCTCAGGGGTTCGATCTTGTGCCAATCCCACATGGGCACAATTCCTTCGTTCAAAAATAAATAAATAAATAAATGGTCGAAATTTTGGGAAAATTTATTTATCCCAAAAAGTACTTCCTCTGTTTCTTAAAATACTTTATTTCAGTCTGACTCAGTTTATCTGCAAGGGTTCGCTCTGTCCTTGCCCGTTTCAAAGATTTAGTTATTCTTCAGTTTTTCTCATCATAATACCACATTTCGTACTTAAGACAGTAATCTATCATATGGGTTAGGCTTGCTCCTAGCCGTTTTCACTCCAAGTGTGTTATTTTTTTCAATTTCTCAGCCTTTCATTCTCTTCTCTTATTTCATCATTCTCCTCCTCAATTTGTCGTGCTAATTCCTTTAATTCATCGTAGTATCTCTTTAATCCACATTCACAATCTAATTCTTCCCATTTCTTCTCCTTCTCCATTTCTGTTTCTTCTTCATTTTCCGCCTGGGCTACTAAGGTTTGAATCTGTCGATCATATTCTTCTGGAGGATGATAAAGTTTCAAATTTGCTGCGTTCATGATCATCGTGTGATCCGTTACTAAATGCTTAACTTTATATGCATTGTTTTTGAGATCTTTAATTATCCTATATGGACCATGATAATTCTTTCGGAACTTTTTGGAAACGCGATTCTCCTGGTCGTTTTACGTGCACTAATTCGCCTTCCAATAGTGGTCTATGATATCGTTTATGACGATTTCTCTTTTGCCTTTTCTCCGCTTGAGCTTTCAGATGCACATATGTTCTCCTGATCCTCAATTCTCTACCTATTTGTGCATCATAAACTGTGGGTAATATTTGATCCCATGGCCTTTCTGGTTGCTTGTCTAAATGTAGCTTAACAGGCATCTCGCCTGTTGCTTCATGCATAGTGTTGTTAATGCAGAATTCAATCGTAGGCAAAATATCAATCTACTTCCAATTTTCTACGGAACAGTAGATTTTGCAGTTTTTTTGCACTTCTCTCATTACCCTTTCAACAGGATTTGCTTCAGGATGCCTAATGCTGGATAAAATTTGTGTTATCCCCAAATTTTCTAGTTCTCTTCGGAATTCAACGCTTGTGAAACAACTTCCGTGATCAGAAAGTAAATTTTCTGGCTTTCCCAGAACTGGAATTACTCTTTCCTTTAGTCTCTTGATGACCTGTTTGGTTGATGTCTTCTGAATAGGACATAACACTACCATTTTGGTAAACGTATCCATTGATACCATTATGTGTTTATTACCTCTTATAGCCTTTGGTAAAGGTCCAAAATTATCTATCGATAAGATCTGGCAAGGTCTTTCTGGTAAAAGTGGTATAGGCTTTTGTCTCATTAGAAAAGAATTCGGTTTAATTCTTTGGCATGTGTCACAGGTTTTTATGGTATATCGTACCGTATCTCTTAACCTGGGCCATATAAAGGCTTCTTGCAACATGCTGACTGTTTTGTCTACCCCCAATGTCCAAACGTTCTGTGTAGTAACCATACTAACTTCCTTAGCATCTCTGCTGGAATGATAATCCTCAATTTGGTATGATCATTATCTGCGAATTTATGTTAAAGTCCATTGAAATAACTGTAATCCATTGCAATTTTCTCCGCTTCGATGAATGCGGGTGATGCTCTATCAAGCTTTCCCTCGAAGAAATCTATCAACATCCTCATCCATGGGTCTTGCTTTTGTTTTTGTCCAACTCTTCTTAATTCTTCAAAGGTTCCTTGATCTTTATCATCAATTTGAATCGCAAGTGTTTCTTCTTCGATTCCCGGGTTTCGACTCAGAAAGTCCGGTACAATGTTTTCCTTTCCAGGGCAGTATTCTATCTCTACATCGTACTGCTGGATGTGCAATGCCCAAAGCATTAGTCGTTGACTGGACAAGTCAGTTTTCATTAAGAGAGTCAACGCCTTGTGATTTGTTCTCAAAATGATGGGAAATCCGTAAACTATTTTGCGCCAATACTGTAACGCGTACAATATTGCTAGAAGTTCGATTTCACTGACTGTGTAATTTCGAACATGCGGTTTTAATCCTCTCGACGCAAATGCGAGGTAATTTCTCTCGTTTGGTCTTTCCTTTGTTTCCTGATACAACATGGCTCCTATGCCTATCTGTGAAGCATCTGTCTGGATTATGAACTTTTCATTGTAGTCGGGGTATCCTAATTTCACAAAATTTAATAGCATATATTTTGCCTATATGAATGCATTCTCGCATTCTTCTGTCCACTTCCATTTTCCCCCCTTCTTGAGTAGATCCTGTAATGGTGATACTGTTTTTGTATAAGCAGGACAATGATTGATGAAAACCCTATAAGTCCTAAAAATTGTCTGATATTTTTGACTTTCAGTGGTCTTGGAAAATTTCTAATAGACTCCAACTTGCATGGGTTAGGTTGAACTCCATGTTGGTCTATGACGTGACCTAAAAATATCACTTGCCTTTGGCAAAAATTTGATTTTTTCAGATTTATTTTGAAGTTGGCTTGCTCCAAATCTTTGAGTAATTTCTTTAGCATCTCTAAGTGTTCTGTTACTGTTTCTGACGTTAATAAAATGTCGTCCACATATCTAATAGTACAGGCTTTCACTTCATCCGAAAGATTCCTGTCTAAGGCCCTTATGAGCGCCGATCCTGCGGTCTTTAATCCAATTGGTAATCTTCTAAAACACACTGTTTGTTGGTCAAATTGGAATCCTGTCATAAGACTGGTCCTTTCTTCTAATTCCAAATGATGGTATGGACTCGTTAGATCGATGTTCGTGAATATCTTCTTTCCTTTGAATTTCCTTAAAATTTCTTTGATTGGAGGTGCCGAGTCATTTTCAGGAATACTCCTTTGATTTATATTTCTGGCATCTAGACATACTCGCATTGATCCATCTGGTTTGTTGATTACCACCAACGGACTAATGTACGGTGTAGCAACTTTTTCGATCATTCCATCTTTCATCATTTTCTCTAAAGCTTCCTTTGTTTGCTTATAATGCTTTTCCGCAACTGGATATGGTTTCTGACGGAATGGTGTCCAATCATTCACCTTGAAGGCATATTTAATTTGTTTTATTCTTCCTGGTTAGGAATCAAATACATTTAGTTGCTCTAGAACTATTTCTTTCAAAATTTCTTTATTTTCCAATGATATTTTGGCTTCTTTAAGCTTCTCTTATAGGCATTCTTCAAATTCGACTTCTGATTCTTTTTCTAAGTCTGCAGCAAGTGTACTCATTTCTTTCTCTAACATGTAGACTTCTTCTGCTACACTGTGGCAAGTTTCCTCTTTCATGTGCCATATTTGTTCGCCTTCTATGTGCTCTATTGTTTGTGACGAAATATCTACTTCCGAACCATGGCCTTCATTTCGAAATTTGATGCAATTCTGGGATAGATCTATAACAACTTTATGTTCTCTGATAAAGTCCATTCCTAGTATAATGTTATAAGGCAGTTTACTCACTAGTAAAAAGCTTTGAGATAACATTTGTTATCCGATTTTCAATTCTAAAAATACCTGGTATTTACAGGCCAAACTTTTCTCTGGAATAATTCCTTTTATCTTAACTGCTGATATTGGGATCTTCAAAACTCGCTCTTTTCTTTCTAATTCGTTAACCAGTGCTTGGGTTACCAGACAAACTGTCGACCCTGTGTCTAATAGACTTCTAACTAAAGTTCCTTCTATTCTGGTTAAAATAATTGGCAATTCTCGTTTTACTACGACCGGTCCTTCTGTGATCTCATCTATTAATTCCTCTGGTCTCGCAATCCAGTTTATACTCGTAACGTGTTCCATCTTCTGATCTCTTCTTTCCTTAGCCCTTCAAATTTTGGCGTTTTTTTATCTTGTTCTTCTCTTCTATTGTGCTCCTGCAGTTCCAAACTTTGGGCACCTTCTAAGTTATGAATGTCTGGGGACGTTCTTTCATGGATAGCGTCCTTCCATTTGACTTTCGGTTGCCTCTCATATTCCTCCCCTCGTTCGTCGTAGAACCATAGTGTAATTACACGACGTTCCTCTTTTTCAGCCTGGTAATCTATATTTTCATTTGGTGGCTGATTATTCCTTGGGTAATTCTGTTTCCAATTTTTACCCTGATATGGTCTTCCACTGGGTGATCCTCTATTGTTTGACCCCTCTGATAATATGGTCTCGATGTGTTATTCTCTTGATAACCCTGACCTGAACTGTAGTTTCTTCCTCTATTGGCTCTATAATTATTTTCTCGGAAGTATCCTCTGCCGTTCCCTTGATACGGTGGATTCCATTCTTGTTTATTATTTCCGGGATTACTTTGTCCAATCCTTCCGTCTTCAGTACTGGTTGCTTTATCCATACTTGTTTCTTTTACAACCATCGTCTGTGCTTTTGTGACATGGGCTTGTTCCACATTTCTTTAGCGTCTCAGCGACATGTGTTGTGTTGTGTTATCCAATTGACGTAGAATGCTTTCAATTTCTACCACAGTTTTGGCGTTAGATGAGATTAGGAATCTTTGAATCTCAAATGGCAACTGCTTGATGATTGCTAGGTACAGGCCATTCTCTGACGGTGCGCAATCTAGCTCTCAAAATTTGCAGAGTTGAGCCGTAAAATACTCCGACTAACGGGTTGGTGCATTGGTATTATATTTCTTTGAATAGAGATCTAATCTTAGATTCTGCTGTACGTCAGCTGCCCAATATCTCTTGAAAAAGGCTTCTCTGAATTCCTCTACGGTATCAAAAGTGTATCGGAAGCTTCTGAACCATAGAAGGCAATCACCTTCCATGAGCTTCTCGATGGATCTTAACTGTCGTTCGGGTGCGACTCTAGTGTCTCTGAGATACTCAAAAACTTCTTTAAGCCAGTATTTTGGGGTCATTGACGAAATGTTTCCCGAAAATTTCTTAGGTCTATCGGATTCAGGCTTGATAATTGTGATTACTTGGTTCTGCAACGCATTGTTGTTGTTGAATGGAGTTGATGTGAGTAAGGGTGGCCCTGGTAGTTTATATGGGCTTTCCTCCTCTTGGACCTTGTTGAACATGTGCTGGGTTCCCGTTTCTCCCCAGTTGTTTCTCAACTCCTCCGTACTTCCTCTTTCCATTTGATTACCTTTCAGATTCGCTCCCTCTATAGCAATCATGCGGGTCTCGCTCTGGTTCATTCTGCCCTCCATTCTTTCTATTCTTGCGAACGATTCTTGTTCGATTTTCTCTATTCTGTCTTCGTTATTCTCAGTTCGTTTGCCTATTTCTGTTTGCTGCTGTTTCCAAACTTCCTGGAATTTAGTCAGCTCATCCGCTACTTCTTTCTTCGTTTCGAGGATTTGTTTTTCCTTGCCCTCGAGTTTAATCTTTAAATCTTCGTCTACCTCTTCCTTCAGGTTTTTGAAGTCTTTCTGTAGGCTATTCTTTATCCCTTTTACCTCTTTGTCTGGCTTTCCATGTCCTTTTGGGTCTTCTATTGTGTTTTCTGCATGCGAGCTAAATCTCCTTGATTTTGTTCTAATTACTTATGGGCTTCTCCTATGCTAACTTTGATTGGAGCTAAACCTTCCTTAAGGGTATTTAATTGAGATATACTTTCGTCAATTTGTGCCTCATGTTTTGAAATTAGTGTGCTCTGTGTTTTGATTTCTCCCACAATTGGCCTAATACGTTCCTCAATTCGTTTTTCGTTTGTGGCGTCCTGATCGACTAGCCTTTGCTCTGCGAACATGCTCTCCATTCGTTTGCCTAGGATATCTACATCTTTTTGCCTTTGATTTTCAAATCCATGTATTTCGGATGATAACGTATCCATTTTTCCTTCTAATTCTCGCCTAGATTCATCGCATTGTTTCCTACTTTCATCTAGTTGTGAATCAACGTGTATTCTTAATTCCTCGATTTTTCCGGTTACACCGATTATCTGTTCGCTTACGGTTTTTGTAAGAGACTCGTTCATTTGTTCAAACTTTTCATCAATGATCTTTACAGTTTTACCCTCTATCTTATCCAGATGTGTGTTTACATTCACTTGTGCGTCTGAGATTCGGTTTACACTAATTTCAATTACACTTATACTCTCTTTTATTGGCTCTATTTGAGCTTGGAGTTTCCTATTTCTTTCCCCCATTGAACATATATCTCACCAAGCTTAGTGTCTATTTTGGAGTTTATTTCACTGAGCTTGCAGTCCATTTTATTGTTCACCTGATCTATCCTATCATTGACATTTCTTACTTCAGTTTTTACATTGGCTACTTCGGTATTTAGGGTTTCAAAGTTCTGTTTGCATTCCAGATTTCCCTTATTAATACTTTCTTTCACAGCTTCTTGGCTGTCCTTATTTTCCTGAAATCTCAGGTTTATGTTTTCCTGAATTTTTTTATTGTCTTCCCTCAAAAGGTCCAGGAGATTCTGCATTTCCTCTGTCATAGCCATTCTGTTATCCAATGTAATTTGAGAATAGATGGGCTACTCACATCCAAGAAATCAATCATGCACATGGATTGAAGTGACATTTAAGTGGCATATTTAAGTGTTGTGATTTAAAATTATTTAACATATGAAACTGCGAATGGGTAGGTTTATACCTTAACCCGTTTGCACTTCCCTCCTTCAAAACTCTCAGCAAGATATTTATGTTTCGTAAAAATCAAAATTTTCGAAATTTTTCCAAAAAAAATCTTGGAAAACTCGACTTTTTCCTGGTGTTTCTTTAGGAAAACACGCTTCAAGTAACTGGGCGCCATTTTAAAGATAACTGGTGGTACAGCTAAAGGTACCTTTTGGTCACCCAAGCGAGACAACAGCGAAAAACAAGTTTCTCGAAAAACCGTCTTTAGGGGTGGTTTTTACTGCCTATTTCCCCACGTTGGGCGCCATTTTATATATATCCAGGTGTTATCTTTAAATACATTTATATGTGTGAGTTTGCGCGGGCTGCGGCCACTTTACCTACATCTGAGTTGTACTTCTAATTTTAATATTGACCGACCTATCTTGTGATCCAGTGCTCATATCATAGTATTATACACACTTTCCCCTGTACCCATCTCATATGGAAATGCTTAATCACGTGCTGGCTAGCTGTGTGGTTCGGGGCATGTTACGTCCACCCACAACGTGATTTCACATTGGATATGATAGCATTTATTTTAGGATCTGCAAGACTACATTGAAAACAAACATGTTATAAAAGACATGAGTTTATTTTATAAAAAACTCCCAGGAATATTACAAATACTTTACAAACATTTACATTTTTGGAAAGTTCCAACTATCAAATTATCAAATACAGAATAAATTCATATAAATTTACATTATCGCGTTACCTTGCTTAGGTATCTCTTTATCATTGAGTATTCATTTATATTTCTCTCCGCAACATTTTATTTATTGAGACATAGAGCATGCCTATCACTTTATATCATTTTATCTAAGGCTTTGCAGACAATTAACTGTATTATTAATATCCCTTCTGGGCTTTATTCATACTTTATTTACTTCAAATCTCTTTATAATCATTCATTTAAGTTCCGTTACTTTAATCAGTAAGCCTTATTTTTCACAACAATTTAACACTTTGAAAATAAATACATGCCTATCCTTGAATTCACGTCCCGTCACAATTCATTTCCATGCAGTAGGGTGGTTTATTAGTGATGTATCATATGCTATTATTTTACACTTTTCAGTTACCTTATAAACTCAAATTTGAGTTAACCCGTTTTATATTTCACATGAATCTTAAGGTAGGAATCGAATATTTAATGATCACTTATCTTTGACAACTATGGTCAAATATTATCCGATTTTTACAAATTTAATGTGGGGATGATTTTCAAAAACCCACTAATTCAAGTATTTCATTCACAATTACATAGCACCTCATATTTAAAAATTTGCATGTTCCGCGATAACGCCTAGTATCCATTCAACACCCTAACCTCTGTATACAAAGCTCTATTGTATTCTCAACTCTTGTTTAGGAGCGGTCGGCCAGCGGCTCGAACTCCTCGTTTAACGTGATTTATTACCGTCTTCGCGCTTCATTCACAGACTTTAACTTTCAACTGTTTCGTTTCCCTTTAAAACAAAAGCTTATGAGGATCCAAGCTACCACATTACTTCATTAACTATCCCTTATTTATTCATATTCATTTCACTTTTCTTGTGACACGTGCCATAGTTTGAGATCATAACTCATTACCTTTCATTTCACATACTTTATTTGGTCGGTTTACATAGCGTCGTTGGCATAGTACATGCCATGTGAACCTGGGCTCAGGTACACCTCTGTGGACCTCCGGTTGAATCACATATCGTAGGAGCTCTAGTACTTTCCATATACATATTTAGCAATTGCCCGGCGGGACTTAGATTGCAACAACAATACCCTTAACTCGAATCCTTGTTCGATTAAGTGGGTCGAACCCTCTCACAACAAAATTGACGACTTTCCGACAATTATACCTTTTATCTCCAAACCTACGCGCGTCACAGGATATATTCATTTCACTTGCTAGCACTTAACTCATTTATTCTTTATAGGCCTTTTTCGGCAACACAACTTCTAAATACCTTGGATCATCATAGCGTCTTTCACAACATTGCTCGCATTAACATTTTACTTTATCGTAGCTCAATAGCTCATAACTTCACAATTCATTTTTCTGGTGTTCGATAACACCGATTATGTAAGCGCATTATTCTTATTACGTGTTGGATAGCGTTATTTTATCATCATATTAAGGTATCCCAATGATCCGTCAATTATTTCAATTATTTTATTTACTTCGTTCAACTCGAGTTTATTATTATTATTATTTTTGATCAACATTCATTAATTCATTATTACTTTGCGGAATGCAATTATTTATTTCAACATTAACATTTCGGAGTATAAAACTCAACATTTCTTATTTTGGAGTGTAAAAACTCAATATTTATTATAATTATTGTTACTTTAACGGTGCTTGTTTTATTTACATCACTTTCATTTATTTGGCATATATTTTATTTGCCATTTGCGTTATTACATTCGATTCCTCCTTTTAGACCATTAATTCATTGTAATTTAACCATTTTTACGGGCTTTCAACATTATTATTATTATTATTATTATCATTTTTGCACTTTTATATATATATATTATATATTTGCGTTATTACATTCGATTCCTCCTTTTAGACCATTAATTCATTGTAATTTAACCATTTTTACGGGCTTTCAACATTATTATTATTATTATTATTATCATTATCATTTTTGCACTTTTATCATTGTATTTTAACATTTCTGCAAACCGTCTTGGCGATTGCCTTCTGACACATTATTATTTGATTACTCATCGTGCATACATTTCATACATAAATTCACTGAAATAGCATATGATACAATCACTTTGATATTATAAACATTTTGACTCACCCATATTTCAGCTCATGACGTGATTTCTGGACGATTTCACCCACATTATTCCTTCAGCACTTCATTTTTCTATTATAATAGACCCTTTTAAACACTTGGTCATTATATTTACACACGACAATATCTTGATACATTTTCTCAATTTCACTCTTTAACACTTATAAAAACTAAATAAAAATTCACTTAATTACTATTTAAATAGAACACGGACCAATTCTCAGCGTACAATCTGGTGGAAAACAGCATGGATGGTTTCTCCCTGTACCGCTTTGAACGTGTGATCCTATCTTCTTCCCCTTCGGTAAGTCTCTTCCTAGTACTCCCGATCTCGTAATTGTCTCTTTTCGTACCTCCTTCTATGATAGCTTCCTCTCTACTTCTTAATGCTCTATCCGTCCTTCTGCTATCGCTCTTTACGTTTGCTTCACAATTGCCTATCGCAATTTTATAGTTCCTCTTCCTTCTACCGTGATCTTCCCTGAAGATCGTATTAAATGTTCTGACTGTTGAACCTACGTCCTCCGACGTTTTACTTGGATAATTGTTCTTTACTTTAACTGTCCTTTTCTGCGCGCTGTAGTTTCTCTTTCTACTGTCAGGTTTGGAGTTCCTAACCCCTATATTGTCCTTACTTTTCCGCACTTCGTCCGTAAATGTTCTTAAGATACTTACACATCTTCTGCCTTTCTTATGTTAGTGCGCGGTTTGGTTTCGAACCAATACTATTTCGCTGTCTATCGCACTTTATACTGGTAGTGTTTCTGATTACAGTGCTTATGATTTTCTTGCGGACTTGCGCGCTTCGTTCCCGAGGCTAGACCTAACATGTTCGTACTGATTAATTTTTAAATAACATGCCTATACAGAAGCTGTTAAAAAAACTGGCTAACTTGCGTAGCGCACTCGAACTCTGGTCTCTGACAATTTTCGTATAACCTGCCTCTAGCAAAGTTTCTCTCTCGACTGATGATTACGACATACCCTCCGGCATGGCTTCTCGTTCGACTGCCTGATAACTGAACTTTAACTGAATACTTCTTCCCTCGACTGCTCCCTATTTATTCGTTTCTGTCTAGAAATTAGTTCTCTACAAATTTGGGCGATGAATTTCTGATTCCCTGGTCTTATCTTCTTCATAATTTAATCTAAAGTGTGTTTTATAAATATATTTTGATTGCCGGCTGGCGGAATGAAAATCCTTCGTTAGTTTATTTTTAATTAATTTGATTATTTATTATCCCCTCTGCAGGGCCAACCTAAATGCTCTTTACGTCCGCAGATAGTCTTCCGCTTGACTTATGATGACATTTTTCTTAGCTTGCAGTCTTTCAAGTGCCTTCTTCAGGCCTGCCAACTTACTGATTTTTCTCGTTCCCATTTCTTGTCTCACTTTAGATTTAACAATTCTGGTGGGTTTATTTTGTTAAGTTTAATGTGGTAAAGCACCTCTCTCTTTGCATGTGAAAACTGCTGACTTACAAATTCCTGGATTAAGTCTTTTAAGAGCCTCTCGAGAAATAGTTCCCCTTCAGCTGGCCACTTGAAAAGTCATAATTTTGGTGAGGTCGCTGGCACATCGGAATTTCGAGTGGTATTTATGGCCTCTCGACTTTGACTCTCGCTAAAGTTTTAATAGTTTCCTTAATGTTTCTTTGCTTTTAAACTGTCATCTTTAATGGTGTTTTTGTGCCTGACCTGACCAGCTGCTTCCACTTGAGGTGCCCCTACGGTCGCTCTACCAGTGGGCTTACTCTTGTATTCTCTGTAATCTTTATAAAGTCTTATAATATTTCTCTATAAAGGATCAGGGGTTCGATCTTGGGCCAATCCCAGATGGGCACAGTAGGGTGGCAGGATCACCTCGGTACGGCCCTTATTTAATTCTTAACAAAAACTCCCATTTAACTAACACATCTTGACAAGTTGAGCAAGTTTATAATGACTGTTGTCACCGTCGGTCCTCTACAGTTAAAATGTGAAATAGCCCTTGTAGCAACTCTCCTATATGACCGGGAGTACAAATGGAAACACTCAATTTAAGACTATTTTACACATAAGACACGGTACTGTGTATTTTAGAATGTCAACAGTGACACACATCAATTACAATACAGCCTCCTCCTCCATGTTTCGCGAGAAAATTCTATTCGAAAGTTTCACCTTCGCTTGGCCGCCATGTTCGTTTCGAATGTTACAGGTTTTTGGAAGTCTCGTAGCTGAACTTCTAGTAGTACCCCTTATCACCGTCCAAAATTTCAGGGTGATATCAGTAATACTGTAGTTTCTGAGATATGGAATGCGGTTAAAATATTTCGCACAGCCGCCATTTTGAGGTTATGTAGAAAATTGAACTAAACTAGATACCGGTGCATTACAATATGTTTTAACATTTGCTGTACCAAGTTTCATTCCGTCTGGATGGGTAAATAGCGAGAAAAGTTTATTTAAAAGTTTCAACAGATACACACTCTAATACAGTCATCACAATTAACACCGGTTATCAGACAGGTTCTACACACACCCAAAGTACACGGGGCTACATGACCGCGTTGTCGCAGCCCCTAAACTAAGGAACCAACAAGCCAACCAACTTCGCTTGGCCGCCATGTTCGTTTTGTAGTTAACAGGTTTTTGAAAGTTTCATGCGTAAACTTTGGTGATATCAGTAATAGTTTCGGAGATATAGAATGCCGGTGAAATATTTCGCACAGCCGCCATTTTGAGGTTATGTAACTTGCTAAAGCAAATGTTTAAACACATTGTAATGCACTGGCATCTAATTTAGTTCAATTGGCTACATTACCGCAAGTTCTGTGCGAAATATTTCACCGGTATTCTCTTGTATATCTGCAAAACTATTACTGATATCACCCTGAAATTTTGTACGGTGATAAAGGAAACTACTAGAAGTTTGGCTATGCGTCTTCCGAAAACCTGTATAATACAAAACGAAAATGGCGGCCAAGCGAAGGTGAAACATTCTAATAGATATTTCTTGCGATTTAACCATCTGAGCGCAGTGAAATATGGTACAGTAAATTTTTATACACATTTTAATGCACTGGTATCTAATTTAAATCAATTGTTCACGTAAACTCAACCTACGAGAAAATCGTCATCTAATAGTACATAACTCTATGGCCCGCATATATAAAAATCCAACATGGAGACCAACCAAAATATTTTGACGGTTCTCAATATCTACGAATCTATTACAGCAATCAAACTGAAATTTTGTATATTGATAGAGGCAATTACCGTAACATAAGTAGGATATATTAAAAATAGACTGTATAGCTCTTCACGGAACTACTTTTCATACCTGTCTTTTTTGTCCGTAATGATTGACAAAAAATACCAACCCTTTATAAGAAAACACAACAACTGCTGTAACTAAATAAGGGTAACGTATACATTGTAAATACTATCACCCAGATACTTATTCTTTAATCTCTTTTCTTTTTCAGCTTTAGGGAAACACCCATTACAATTGGCAATTCAAACTATCACTTGGGGCGCTGCGCTCGGTCCAACATGGCCGGGATACTTAGGATAAAACACTCAAAAATACAGGATTGCTATGGAACACTTTCGTATTATCCTGTTATAATCAGTAAATGTGATCGCTAATTAATGACAGTGATACACTGTATTATGTATAATAGTGCGATACACGCTATCTAATTTGTGTGTTCCACTGGATTTTATGTGTGAATTACGTAGGCTATTAACAAGCATTGATCGTCTGCTAGGATTTGTTTTTGGGCATTTCGAATCATGACGCTGTTACGTTTCAAAGCTATATTCGAGTTTGCTAACTGCACCATAGACTCCAGAAACTTTACAGTAGGGGTAGAAGTGTCATTTGCAAACATGTCTTGTGAAATAGTACCAGTACACAATGATAAAACCTTTTGGTCAATTAACGCTCTTGAGCTCCAGACGTCGCCATTCCGGCCCACATGGTTACAAGAGATATTGAAAGGAGAACGATAACAATTAAGCAGCTTCAACGTTCATGTGTGGCAGGTGCATCAGAATGTTAAAAACATGTATTATCACTGCTTCTTTTCTGTCACAGGTAATTAGGGCCTATTAGTCCATTATTATTAGACTATTATTATTACTTTAAGTGGCTAGACTGTCCCCCAACGTCCACACCAACTGTATTCCAACTCGTTCCTATTCTTCGTATTTAGCCTATTCGTTATCGTCACCTTTCGGCCATTGCTATTTGCATCTTTTGGAATGTAATAAAAATTTATATCCGTTGCCCTCTTATACATCGCCGTGCAGCCACAAACTGAGCAATATGCTTTGCTTTTACTCATTTTGTATTCTAACAATGAGTAAAATTCATTAATTGTGTATAAAAAATAGTGATAGTCAGTCTGAAAGACTAGACTTTATGTAATTTTAAATGCTACAAATGCTGAAAAATGCTGGGTGAAAGCCTCATGATCATGCAGCGAACTGCGTGAACTCAAACTCCATTAGCAAGTGCAAACCAAGGTCAAAGGAGGTAGCTGGCTGGATGACGTCACGCTCACCGGAGCGCACGGGAAAAAGAGGAAGCTCAAGCGGTACTATGAAGTCACACACCTCAGTGCATTTCGTCCCGTCGCCGTAACGTAACGCCATACCTCAGCGTAACGACGGAGTCAACAAGATCATTTAAAATGATAAATGACAATCAAATTAACACGCTCGGTTCACCCATACAAGAAACAATACCGACAAACTCGTCACCACCTGGTAGATTTATCCTACTTGGTGAGATTCGCATTTTCACCGCTGGACAGCATAAGAGTGAGCTGGAGTTGCCAATTTGGGTACAATCGTGTTGACCGATTAAAAATCATTAGATTTTGATTGCTAAGGCCATACTGAAAATTGTTTTCCAACACGATAATAATCAATCTGGAATGGAAGTCCCTCTCACTTCAAATTTACCGATGTTTATCTTTGTCGCCTTTGTCCCGTAGTACATTCTGAGAAGTCTGTATATATATTTTCTTTGGCCAGTTCAAAACGTCATGTTGCACGTTCATGCACGTTTTTCTCATGCTCCATGGTATTTCGACCAATATTCTTTGATTTCGGCTGGTTAAGGGTCGTAGATCGTGGTTGCCAAACGGATAGCTATCTATCCTGTTCACGAAATAATCGAGCTTTGCTGTGAGGTGTATTGAACTACATTGCAGTTAATATTGAGGTAATTGCTTTGCTTTCTAAAGAATTCTGTCAGAAGTTGCTTCAGAATGAACCATTTTGATACACTTCAAGATATTTCACTTTGAAGCGTGTTTTAGTCTAACGAATGCTCCAGGTTTTGAATTGCTCTCTCTAAATTTGTGCCAGAGTATATCAGATTGTATTTGTATTTGCTGTCGTGTGCTGTAGCAAGTTCTGCTAGAAATGGGATTTTAGAGGTTAGCTCCCCTGTGAGTGGATGCTACAACAAAAACCTCGCATTGTCAGCAGGCAACAAACAGTTGGAAATTACGATGATGTTTTTGATTTAAAATGTCCCTCCGTCTATGAATATGGTTATCACTATACCACTTGCTTGCCACGGTGGGTGAGTGGTTATAGTGTCGGACTACCAACCCCAAGATTGCAGGTTCGCCCCTGGCCATAGTAAGTGATTTTTGAAGGCGACAAAAATCACGAAACTCATGTCATACGTTGTTGGCATGTTAAAGAACCCATTTGAATTCAGTAGGCCGTGTTCAATGGCAAAATTAATCTCGGGATTTTCCGCCAACACAAAGTTCCTCCATTCTCTACTTGAAAGCGCTGTAGTGTCAAGGAGTTTAGATATCTAACCTCCTTAGACTTTCATAGCGTTCAAAGGAACGACGAAATTCGACATGCAAGCTACCCTCTGGGTGTCAATTAACGAAGCTTGCACCAGGCACCCGAGGCCATACGATATTATTACTATACCACTACATCACCTTAGTATGCATTCTGAGTGAATTTCATCAGGTCCGAATTAGTATCCGCAGTGCCTTCATTTCTATCCTAAAATGTCTACTGCTCGATTCACTTGTAAAATATTGTGGTAACCCATCTAAAGCTTAGGAACCTGCAGGGACACTCTTGAAAATGATCGACCCTTTGAGGAGTATGGCATTTTGGGTTGGAACACTCTTTGGATCAGCCCGTTTAGCTTGATCAAACCAACTTAATATGGTTCATGGAGAAATTATTGTGAAAATATGATTGACTGCCTGCTACTGTTAGCTAGTTTCCATTGCATTCCAGATCCTGACAATCACTTGTTTTGAAACGTTTTTTTTTTTTAGTGTTTTTTGGTCGAGGGTTAGGTTTGGGTTTCCAATGGTTAAGCCTATTTCTCGTCAAGTCATCGCTAAAATAATTAAGTCTTGCATTGAAACATACAGAGTTCGTGCACAATAAGGTTCCGGCTGCCACAAAAATCTGGTATATTTTCTATGGGGATAGGGAATGTGACTATGACGAGTTGCACATTTCGTATTGAAGCTTGACAACAGCTACTTTTGGCTTTTACACTTTTTGATGACAGATTACTGAAAATATAAGATTCATGATTCACATACCTTTTTGGGAGTCGTTGGAATTGAAATTGTTGTCAGTTGTCACTGCTGCACTGGAAATATTTGTTTTATTACGTAAATAAATGTTTTTATTTCTTTCTCATTCAACGACAGCAGTCATGTTTGATGCGCACACATTTGTCATATCACGTCCTATCACTACTGCCAACATGTCCGATACAAAATACACCAGAACTACTACTTGGTTAGTATACTGTTTGGACGAAACCATTGGTCTGGCCGAAATCATCGGTCGCTACTTGGTTAGATGACTGTCAAACGAAAATTAGGCCTACCGATTGCATTAAAAGCAAGGGGGTCTGGGGCGTAAGGCCCAGGTTAGGCTTGTTTTGTATGTATACTCTGTCCAAGCAATCTGCGAAGTGCCATTGTGAAAACACGCAGTCTGCGCACACGAGTGACTCGGCTGACTGGTCCAATGAGATGCGATGCCACTGAATAATTAGCGCAGGAGGGTGGTGCGACCTTGGCTTCAACCAACTCTCCCAATGGCTGGGCTGCTAAGCTCCACCCATTGCATTCTCTTTTCACTTCCTCTGTGTGACGTCATGCGCAAACCTACTTCACAGATTCCGTGGATGAGGTATAGAACAGTGTTCACCACTGTAATGAAACATGGCACACTTTTACATTAACTTGACGGCGCTCTTTTTGTTTTACAATACCGGATAAGAAATAGTACCGAATGCATGGGGTTGGCAATACTGTACATGTTGCTAAAAAATGGCAGTCGGCTGGAATTTCATCTATATAAGTCGTGATCGAATTTGGCGAAGCGGGTGGGTTATAGACAGCAGAGGAGTAAACATCTATTACTACATCATCTCCAGATTTTTTTCCTGATTATTTCTTCAGGTATTTAGGCTAATTTCAGTAGTTAAAGATTTTTTCCCATTGAGTAGCTGTTAAGTTCTACCCTCGGTTTGAAACAAGAGTTGCTTGGATCTGTTATGTCTAAGATACCAGTCGAGGTTAAAAAACTAGGCTGCTTTGCCCATTTTCGGCGGACAGAAGGTTGTGGGGTGGGCTGTACCTTCAGAGACCAATAGTTTGACTTATACATGGTGGCCACCACTACTGGAAAACCTGGAAATCCTGGAAAACTCCTGGAGTTTTATTAGGTCTGGAAAACTCCTGGAAAATGATGGAAAATTTGAAAACTCCTGGAAAGTAGCCACTGTTTATTAATTATAAACATCATTCATTCCACTGCTAAAATTCCCAGTCAGCTCTTATTCCTCGATTTCATGATATCGCGGATGGGGTAGCAAGGGCCATCTAGCGGTCACTCTGCAAACCCTGCTCGGCTGCCATGCGTGCCTTCTCCCTCCCCTCACCCCTCTCCCCGCATCTGCGCGGGGTGACTGCTGCAGCGGTAGCGCCCTCACGTGACAGTGTCATACAATTTGCTTATTTTTAACCGGAAATTTACGCATCGTGTTTTGATCTTAAATCATACTCCCGCTGCGGTATTAGGTGAGCACTCTATCGTTAACGAAAGAGATTTCCTCAGGCTACCTGTTTCTGTGTGGGAGAACACGCAATAGTATTTTTATAAAACATGATTATAGACAACTTCACCGCAATAAAATTGCAGGCGGCATTCTTTTCTCCTTTTTTTTTTAAAGCTGATATTTGAGTCACAAAGGCTTAAGTCCGGAAAAATGAGAATTACTCCTGGAAAACTCCTGGAAAATCGTTGACCGATTTGAGTGGCCACCATGCTTTTTCGAAGAAGAATCCATTTCAGGTTCCGTGTTAACGGTTTAGATGTGAAATATAACAAATTACCAAGTGTTGATTAGGCGGAAAACTTTGTAATTTGTTATGTTTCATACCATGCTTATATAATAAAATTCCAGCTGAATCTGCCATTTTACAGGTGAATTGTGGACAAATGCAGCTTTGCCAACCTTTCAATAATCTTTATTTAGACCAATAGGCTAGTTTTTGTATGCCACATGTTGCCAACAGTAATATGTGCTGCGGTAACAGTTGAAGAGACCTCTTGTGCTTGTCAAAAAAGACTGCCATCGTTGAATGAGCAAGAAATAAAACCACATATTTACGTAATTTAGGACAGATTTCTGGTGCAATAGTGAATATTGACAGTAATTACACTTGGTAAGGACTCCCTGAATATGAAACAAGGTATGGAAATCATATAAACTGAGTGCCTTCCCTTTAGAATGGAGCCTTGCAGACGCCATGCGACAGCCGGGGCACTATGGCTAGCCGCCTATCGAGGAAGGCATTGGCGCTAGCAGCAGCGTAGCGCCCAAGGTAATTAATAATCATTACTTACATGAATTTCAGAGTAGTTGCTGGAAATGCTGTCCATCTTCTAGATATACGTTGCACCAATGTAGGAAGGTTTGGTACTCTCTGTAATTCATTCTCAATGATGGCTGAAACTAGTACATTTCATTAATTCTTCTCATTTTGAGGCCACATAGGATCACTTTAACCCGGCAGTGGTGTGGTCAGAAATTCATACGCCAGTGGTGTGGTGTACACCCCATGTTGTTTTTGATATATGAAAAATACAATTTGTATTTTAAATGATTCCATGTTATTACTACAACATAAACTGATTATATATTGATATAAAATGGCAACAAGCAGTTCTGTACTCTCCAACACTGCAGTTCAACATTTATTTATTCACTACTAATCATCATCTGACTTTTCCTTAGTGGCACAATCATCACACATTACCACCACGTGCTCCATACACAAATAAATGTCACATCGACTACACGTGTATTTTGTTTTGCGGTCATTCTTCCTTGGACATTTCCTACAGTGTCTGTTTCTTCTGAACTTTTTTGCTTGAGGTTCTTGAGGGTGCTGTTGAATGATGTCGGACATTGGCAGCCAGATTTCTAGGCAAATTCACGTTTTGACTCTGATTTACTTGGCCCCTATTCAACTCGAGAGACAAATCTTTCAAGAACTTCCGACGTAGATGTTGAGTTTTGAGATTGGAACCGTAAATTATCTGTGGATTAATTCCCGCCACATTCATCAAAGTGAAGAATGTTAGTGGCCATCGCCTACTGTTCCTTGATACGTCATATGATGCAGAAAGTTCATCTACAACATCAACACCGCCTTTAGTAGCGTTGCAGAATGTACCGTATTGATTTCGGGTTTAGCAGTATTCCCTGTAGAAGCATCAATGGTATCATCATTATGCATTGTGGACATCAGTAAGACAACTTTGTTCCTTTTGGGGACATAGGAGACTAAAGTTTTGTCCTCGTGAAATCCAAAGATGCTTGAGTGTACAGGACGACCTCGTGTGTTTACAAACAATGGTAGAATTTCCCTCTTGTTCTTTCGTATCGTTCCAACCAATGTCAGTTTATGTTCACATAGAAGTTTGGAAGCAAGGTTGCAACTTGTGAACCAGCTATCTGTGGTCACATTCCTACCTGAATCTGAACCATTCCACTAAGTCTCTGTTTTGTTGCTTACTTTGAAAGGACCATTTGGCTGCGTTTCTAAATATACTTCTAAATTTAAAGTATAATACATTCTGGCATCAACTAAGGCAAAGATTTTTAGTCCGTATTTTCCTGGGTTGGTAGGAATGTACATTCTGAAGGGACATTTTCCTCGAAATTCTTCCAATTTTTCATCTAATGTAACGTATTCACCTACAGAGTAATGTCTTTTACAGTTACTGACAAACTGATCAAATAGGTCTCTAATTGGAGCCAATTTATCTACCCCCTTCCTCAGTGCTTGATTTGTAAAAAATTAGGTTCCGGTACTGTGGGCTACCGGTGGTGGTGGGAGGGGTGTGGGCTTTATGGAATATTGATTTGAGTCTAAAAACTATATTTTTACGCTTTTCTGAACACCTTTAAAAATTAATCAGTGAACAAAATAGCAATCTAATTCTATTGGAAGTGTCGTGCATTTTTCAGTTTCTTCGTCTAGTTTTGTTTTCTTCGGTTTACTAAAATAGTTATTTTATACATTGTAAAGGCACGTACAGGTACAACAACACACAATTAGCGAAATTTACGCACATTGATTCCAAAACACTACACGATTAAACAGAACAAACCCGTAAAACAGTGACAGGCCGTCGAATGTTCTAACTGCACTGACATTGACGGCTAAGTGAAAGCTGAACTCGACGGGCAAGGATGAGTCAGCTAGAACCTTATGTACGGCTAGAAGTACAGTTCAGTCAAAAACCAAGTTGACCTTGACTTACAACTAACGTTCTACAGTTCTAAAACTTATCGTATACAGTATATTTGACTTTTCCCCCGATCAGAGGTACCGGTGCGTACCGTCACAAATCTAGCCCTGCCCTTCCTGGCTGCTCGTGTATCTTGGTCATCAAACCGAAAACACCGCAAGAGAATTCTAAATCTCTGTAGAGACATTGTAGATCGAAAAATGTCTATCCCAGTTCCATCGGATGCCCAAAGTTCTTCTAAATTCAACCTACTTGCTTTGTGAATCCCTGCGAAGTATAGGAGCCCTAGTACTGCCATAATCTCTGTCTCTGTTGTTGGTTTTAGTATGTATTCTTGTGAATACCGACCAATCTGACATTCAATGCGCTTATTTGTGAACAAAACTAATGCTTCAATAATATATGAAGACACAAAAAGTTTAAAACATTCTAAAGGTGTAACACACTGTTTGGCATTACCAACAACACCTGGAAGATGAGAAATGATGTTATGCGCCCTTGTTCAAACATTAGGCCGTGAACTTTTCTTCCTCCATTTTGTGGTTCTGTCCTTACCCAGATAATAATTCACACTGTCACTATCTTCTTCGCCGGCCCCGTGGTGTTGGGGTAGCGCGCCTGCTTCTCACCCGGAGGCCCCGGGTTCGATCCCCGGCTCCGTCAGGGATTTTAAAACTGACGTGAGGGTTGGAACGGGGTGCACTCAGCCTCGTGATGACAATTGAGTAGCTGTCTGACAGTGAGACAGCGCCCCGATCACGAATACCAAGATTAACGGCCGAGGGGACCCGACGCGCTGATCACGCGTCACCCCAGTATCTGCAGGGCAAATGGCTGGGCAGCGGTCGCTTGGTCGGCCTTAGCCCGTCATGGGCTGGATAGTGCCAGGGGTTGACTTTTGACTATCTTCTTCTTCGTTGACATCCTCTTCCTGCTGTGATGATGTGTCGTGATCACTTGAAATAACAATATCTTCTTGATCGCCATCAGAATCAACTGGCTCATACAGTACAGCATCAATTAGTGTTCGCATACCGTCCCCTTGAGGCCCATAAGGATCCATCTATAATAATATTTATTGTTAAGAACTAAATATTACATATTAGGAAGGATAGAAACAAAAATATAATTATAATAAGTATATTTACCTCTTCCGTTATGACACGGGAGTGGTGAGTGGGGGTTTCCTAAACCCCAGCAAGCTCCCACTTGTTTCAACTGCAGCTCACGAAGTCAAATGCACAACTAAGGTTACGAAACCACACTCACCGCCCTCTGTTGACACCAACTGGCAGCTACCTGGAACTACAAACCAGTGCGAGGTACATTCTAGCGAATATTTATATAATTATGTGCTAAGGGGTGTGCAGCACCCCAACGCACCACTGCCGGGTTTCAACCCATTAGTTTGACTTCTTGGCAGAAACTGTGCGAGCCTTACGTCCTCCCAGTACTTCTTGCTGTGTGCTGAATTCTTGTGCAGAAAATATTCTTGTTGGAAGTTTCTTTTTTGTAAGTGCAAAATTAAGTCATAGTTTTAAGTATTGTGGTTAATTTTTCTTATTATTGTAATGTCTTCTGGTGTTAGGCCAATGCTTGCAAGTCTTCTCTACTTTCTCTTATCCATCTACATCCAGTTGTGTTTTTGAAGCAATTAATTACAAATGATTCATGGATTTTTTAATTAATTATTCTATATTAATTTATTTTTATTGACTAAGGTGCAATATATATTTTATGTTCGACGATGTCGAAATGTAAACATTATGTGTCAGAAAACTGTATAATAATGAGGGTCATTATAACACTATTTTTCATTATGAAACAGTTTCTCCCACCAATCAGAGCTCAAGAAACAATTGTGTGACCAATTAGGTAAGGATAGCATTGCACCTGCGCTCAATTCCACGGCCTTCTATTTTAAATTTCACTGCGTGGCTCGTGTCATAGTGGAGTATTTGAGGACGCCATGGTCAAATACAAGGTATTCTCTGCGTCCCATGCACTCTTGTCAGTACATAAAACTGGCGATATCTCGACAGATATTTATGAATATTTATGTTCCAACATGAAATGGTTATAATTATCGTCGAACATTAACAGTCGTACTAATGTACTATATTAAATACCTGTTGGTATTTCATTTAAACTAAGGATACACCAAGCAAGCTCTTTTATAGTGAAGGTTGTCTTGTGTTACAGGTGTAAGACAGCATGGAGCAGCCACCCAAGGAAGTAATCCATCCAATGGTGTACACGTGTGGAGAATGTCACCACGAGAACGAGATCAGGGCACGCGATCCCATCCGGTGTCGAGAATGTGGCTACCGTATCATGTACAAGAAGAGGACAAAGAGATTGGTCGTCTTTGATGCCCGTTGATGTTCAATGGGGCATATTACCTCGATGGTCCACCCCATAAAACTATAAACATCATCATTGATGATCTAATGGACGGTTAATTATTGTGTAAACATTGTCATTTGTCTGTATAATAAAATACTGTATGTTATGCATTGCATAACTTTGGAAGTTTCAATGACAAACTGTAGAATGCAGTAAAGGCAATAATTCAGGGATTTTTAATTTATTAAAAATTAAAATTGTGCAGAATAATGCTAGAGGTAATCTTAGAACTTTTATGGTGTTAAACTTTTAGAATGCTTTATAAAAATGACGTTAACTCACTAAACTCTGAATTCACTGGTAAAAAGTTTTCTTTCGTGATGGTTTTGCAAAACTAAGGCAATGAGTTCATAAGATTGCCACATACGAGCTGCTGTTGGATAGGTCACCTATTATCCCAATCAGTAATTTTCAGTAGACTTGCTTGCCCCCTTGATGCTTGCAAGTACCTGGTATTCTGATGTAAATTTCACTCCATAAAGTTCAAAGAGAAAGAGGTTGTACCTAGGTCACTATGATATGAGCAGGGAAGGGTTTATAATATTTTATAGTCACTAATATGAAATCAAAATAGAAATGGTTTTATTGGAACTATAGTATGTATGAACTAATGTTTGAAGTGAATATTTCTATCTTCTTCAATTAATGATGATTGTTGCATCTTGTTTTTAAATGTAAGTATATATTGTCTAAATACAGATATACAGCAATGTACGGTAATTTGGGCTAATGATGTTACCAATGATCTCCTTCCTAGTTCCAAACATGGAACTCCATTAATCTTTATCACTTCTTATTTCTGTATCAGCAAGATATAAATACCACTGTAATTCTTATCCACTTTACAATACGGTACCTTTTTTTAACACATTTTACATGTTTCGGTGTTTTGGGACCATATCACCCTTTTTTTTTTTTCAAATTTAGCAATCTTCTATCTAATAAATACATATATTTGACATACATATTCAGAAAAATCAACATTAATCATCATTTAAGGCCTACAGGAGAAGACTAAAGAGAAACAGATTAAGAACTATAAAAAACACAGTATACAAAAAAAAGTACAAATTAAAAGAAAAGGGGAAAGAAGAAGTCTGTCACAACACCGGAGATATCTACTGCAGATGAGAGCCCATCTCTGCCGGTCTCTAGAGTCATGTTCGACCGCTATCGGTTCCGCTTGCTTAGAAAAATCAACGTTACAAAAGAAAATTCTGAATATGTATGTCAAATAGATTTATTTATTAGGCAGGAGATTGTTAAATTTGGAGGGAAAAAAAGGTTGATGATGGTCCCAAAAGACCGAAACATGTACCGTAAAAAGTGTTTAAAGAAACAATTGTATTGTAAAGTGGATAAGAATTGCAGTGCTATTGTAATCAATACGGACAAAAAGAAAATTACAATTGTCATATATATATATACATCCAGAGAGACGTACTGTGTTCCAATATCAGAACAACTTCCTAAGTGATCCTTAAGTTAATGCACTTTTAGAGAAGACCCATGGAAAACAGACTTACCAGTTAAGAACACTGTACCCCTCTCCCTGTGACACTAAAGCCCATGAAGGGCCTAGGCCTACCAAGTGACCGCTGACTAGCCTGCAGATAAAGGGGTGATGCGTGGTCAGCGCATCGGGTCCCCTCGGCCGTTAATCTTGGTTTTTGTGACCGGAGTGCTGCCTCACTGTCAGAACTACATTTTCCAACCACCCTGAGCCGAGAAAAAGTTACCTTACAACAATAACAACTTTGTTTCTTGGACACACAAAATTGTGAAATTAATAAACCAGTTATACAACATTCCAATGTATATTGTGGTAAAATTTGGATTCGATCTGATGACGGGCTTTTGAGATAATAATTCTTAAATGTGACGCATGGTTGAAACACGCTTAAAAACGGGCACTTTTTGTGTTCCAACTGCGATAACAAATATTAAAATATAAATTTAAAAATCCAAACCTACATGAACTAACGTAAAACAGAACAAAGAAAATGTTGATGGTATTGGATTTTATGTAGGTCTATTGGTTACTTCACAAACAACCTTCAAACTCGAGTACACATAATACTTTGGTCGACAGTAAGCTCCTTGACACTATAGCGCTTTCTAGTCGAGAAATATGGAACTTTGTGCTGGTGGAAAGTCCAGAGATTAATTTGGCCATTTTTTTTTTTTTTTTTTAGCGTCTGGCTTTTAGTGCCGGGAGTGTCCGAGGACATGTTTGGCTCGCCAGAGTTTGTAGCTGCTTCTATGCGCACACCCATGAGGTGAGCTAAAAGTGCAGTCGCGTGTGGAGTGCTGTCTGGGGAGGAAAGTGTGACTGTAAGGACTAGGAATTGGAAGGTAGTGGCTGTGGCCTATAGTAAGGGACCAACCCCGGCATTTGCCTGGAAGGAAGATGGGAAACCACAGAAGACCATCTTCAAGGTTGCCGGCAGGGGGATTCGAACCTCCTCGCCTCCTGGATGTGAGCAACTGCCTGCAGCCACGGATAACTCACCCGGCTTTGCCATTATGAACACTGCCTACTGAATTCAAATGGGTTCTTTAACACGATGACATGTGTGTTGTAATTTTTGCCGCCTTTCAAAAATCACTTACTACAGCCAGGATCGAACCTGCAAGCTTGGGGTTGGCAGTTGGACACGATAACCACTCGCCCACCGTGGCAAGCTAATGCGAACTACAAGCTCGCCATCCTCTGCACACTGGCTGACTGAGCTAGCGCTCACACAGGGACTTACTTCAAGATGCTGAGCTCTGTTTGTCGTGCAGATTTAGATCTGATGCTAGTTTGACGAGCGAAACAAGTCATCCCTTCGTTTTCTTCTTCTTCAAAAGTCAATAACAATATATTAATCACATGCAGCGCTTGATTTGTAAAAGGTGGTGTTCCGGTACTGTGGACTTCCGAGTGGGGGTGAGGGCTATATGGAATATTGAAATATAGAGTTATAAAAACTATATTTTTACCCTTTTCTGAACACCTTTATAAATGAATCAGTGGGCAAAATAGCAATCTAATTTTGATTCGACTTTTCCCCCAATCAGAGGTTTTGGTACGGCGTACCGTCACAAATCTTGCCCTATCACATGTAACTTATTTCAGGTTAATTTTTACATATTCCAGTAATTGGAATTATTTTTTCTGTTGACCGACTGTAAATTACAATATTAATTGATAGAACTTATAACTAGGGCCCGAATTCTTAGGTATTTACCCATTTTTTTCCTGGCTATGTAATTCACAAATTTCAACATATATGTTCGTTTCACACTTCCTGGAGCAGATTTTGTGAATTTCATTTCACCTATAAAAAAAACTAAATGAGGGGTTGACACCTAAATAGCTGTTTTGCCTTTTTCAAATAAAGAATGTTATTTCCCCATGGAAATGCAACGTAATATTATTTCCACCGCAATCACAAGCAGTAGGACGGAGATAGTTCAGGTTACTCCCGTTAAATGCAGTACGATGATGATTGCTATTTTAAGGGGACTAACATCTAGGTTATCAGCCCCTAATGGTTTGGGTGAGAGTGAAAGATGAGATTAGAATGAAAACTACAACTAATTCTAACTACAGACTTACATACTGGAAGAAAAGGAACATATAAAGTATAAGGCAAATAAAAGACGGGAAGATATGAAATGCCCTCAACCCTCGAAGAATAAGGGATGAGGGACTTGGAAGGAAGGAGAGCCATGAAAAGCAGATGGGAAAGAGGAGAGGACCCGCCCCAAAGTCAGTGGAAAAAAGGGAAAAACTGTCCCAGCTCAGGGTCGCCTATTTCCGAACTCGCCAGCCGTGAGCCCCTGTGGGTGTAGCAATATCCAGGGTGCACCAGAAGTGGTGGGGCTACATACACCCTGCCTCCTTGAGGGCCTTGAGCGGAAGGTAAGATAACATGAAAAGAAAAAGAAGGCTGACCCCTCGCAGAAGGAGGGTATCAGGAAAGATGAGACAAGGGCCAATTAAGGCGGCAAAGGAAGCGACTCGCTAGGCCTCGGATACCCTAATACCGTCAGTTTCAGAAGAGAACAAGAGTTGACCAAGAGAGGCAGATAGGAAAGAAGACTGAGAGGATCCCGGCACAAGTGACAATAAAATTTTGTGAAATAAGTTCATAAATAAATTTCACAGAAATAAGAAAAACAGAATATTATTGCTGCCTGTCTTGATCCTGGAAGAAAAACCTAAAATAACCTATTTTTAGAATACATGAAACCTAAAGTGAAGGTTTAAGCCACCTAAATATCTGGGCCCTACTTATAACACAACCAACAGAAAAGCATTTCTGATATTGTAACGGGTTTAACTGCTACAGATTTATCAATTCAATTTAACCTAGAGAGCTTATAAAAATTAAGACAGTTGTATAAATCAAAAAAGTTAGGTCAAGTGGCTGGAGTAACTTTCTGGAGTTATAAAGAATCTTAGAAATGGAGGAAAAAGAGAAATGAGCAGTGTACTGGATAGTTCAGGGAATCTCATTGTAGATACTAAGGGAGCACTGGGTAGATAGCAGGAAACTTGCTGTTAATGGAGACGTATCTGGCAATGTGGCAAATTTTGAGATCATGCAGGAGAATGAGGATGGGAACAGGAATATGGTTGAGGAAGTAGAGAGGATGGTAAATACACTAGAATGTGGGAAACTTAATACAGTTGCCATGGAGGTTTCATGAAACCACCGACAACACTGCTTTACAACTCCCGACGAGCGAGGCGAGTGCATGGAGCGAAGTCTGTAGGCTAAGTCTAAAACTTATGGCATGAGGTTTGACTAACATCAGAATCAATTTTGAAATTATTGGTTGGTTCCTCAGTTTAGGGGCTGCGACTACGCAGTCATGTAGCCCCGTGTACTTTGGGTGTGTGTAGAATCTGTGATAACCGGTGTTGTGATGGCTGTGTTAGTGTGTGTTATCTGTAATAGAGGTTAAGGACTGCAGACGATCAATTTCAATTAGTTCCTACTTTTGTTACCGTGCTGTGAACTTGGCTACTACATGCTACCACAACCGGTACCTGGCTGCGAACGTTAGAACTGATAAAGCGTTAATCAAATTTAACCTACAAAATGAGCTTCACACAATTGTAGTTAGTGGAAGGTTCTTTCACATGCCATAAATCTATGACGTGGGTCCGCTGGCTTTACTTCCCATCCGAAGGAAGGCATACTGAGGGATTTTAACGCTCCTGCATAATCCGACAATTTCGGCCGGGTTTGAACCCGCGATCTTGAGCATAGAAGCTACATACTATGCCACCAAAGCCACCTTTGAAATTATCCATTGATGCTTTCAGGTAACTAATAGACTATAGAATAACACTTTATTTGCTTATTGTTTTGGGAGACAAAAGGTAACAAGAAAGTATGAAATAAAAAATGTTTTGAAAGTTAATATATTTGCCATTTTAACTATAAACAATACGCTGGAGAGTGCTAGTCATATAATGCAAGCAAGTGTTACAGTCGAAGATGCTAATCCATGGACATTCCCTCGTCCTCATCATCATCCTTCTTCTTGCGATCCGGAGGAGATTCGTCTTTGTCTTTCCTTTTGTGCTTCTCGTCCCCGCCGGACGGCTTTTTCTCTCCCGTATCCTCCTTGGCCCCGGCACTGGCTATGGTGGCTCGCTGGAGGGCCCTCACAAATTCCTCCATGTTGCCCTGGTTGGCTGCGTCGACAGCAGCGTCTCCTACCTCAAACTGCTGCACGATTGGCCCCAGCTGGCCCGACTGCAGGGCAGCGCTGAACATGCTCAACGCCTGGAACAAATACATTGCATTCAATGATGAGGAAAGTGGTAGTAAAAGAGCTGAATTGGAGATATTACGGCCTTTGTACTGATGTTCTCCTTTTACAGTTTCTACAGGGATGATGCGAGATGAGATTTGATGGAAAAAATTGTATTTATGGACTAATTGTTACGTAGTGATTCATTTGAACAGCTTCTTTATTGTTAAGAGATGGTATATTGGCTTTCACGGCCAGTGAATTAAAACTCAGCGATTTTTCTAGGTTTGTGCCGTATCTTGTGTGAGGTTTCGCCTAGGACACCAAGCTGGCTCATCAGCGGGCTCTTGGTGTCCCCGCCCGGACCCCCACAGGAGTAGCGAACTGCACGTCACAAACCTAGGAAAATTGCCGAGTTTTCTTTATTGATGTTTAATCTAAATGAAATACCAATGAGTATTTAGTAATTTTGGTTGGTTCCTCAGTTTAGGGGCTGCGTCAATGCGGTCATGTAGCCCCGTGTACTTTGGGTGTGTGTAGAATCTGTTTGATAACCGGTGTTAATTGTGATGGCTGTATTAGTGTGTGTGTCTGTTTTTTAATTCAAGTAAGGACTGCAACTTTGAATTTTTCAAATAGTTCCTACTCTTGCCGCCAAACGCCACCGTCAACGACTACTAGGCCTAGTTCAGAACTTAGCTACTAGACACCACCGCAGTCGGCTCTTGGCAACGAACGTAGGAACCTAAGAGCGTTGTTTACATTCTTAACCTATACAATTTAGCTTCACACAGGTGTAATTAGTGGAAGGTTCTTTAACATGCCATAAATCTATGACATGGGACTGCCGGCTTTTTTAATAATTTCATTACAACTTATGTCAGTAAGGCGAATTAATTATACTAGTTTCTGCCACATTATGTTTTTAAAAGAAACTATTGTAATTGCAAGCCAAGTTTGAAAATATATCATATTTGAATTTTTTCTGTGAAAAGTTAATAAAAATATATCAAAACACTTTAAAGAAAAACAGATCTGTAACAAATTACGGGTTTTGAATTGATCATTTCTCCACTCCAGCAAGCCAGGTACGGGTAAAAATGAGCCTCTTCCAGTTTGTCCAATGATGATACAGTGAAACCCCGGAAATCCGAAATCCCGGATAATCCGAACGAGGATCTTTCGACAATTTGAAGTTTGAAAAATACCGGTACACGGAAAAAAGAGAATCTTATTTATTTAGTCATAAAACAATCATATACTCTGCATTATGACCGCATTTTACATAATTAGTTGAAAAATTAACAAGAAGTACAGTTAGCATAGTGTAAAAGTGCCTACATAGACTATTTATCCCATCCAGGATAGAGAAACGAAAACGTTGGTTATTATTATTCCATAGGTAATCACTTTGCCTTGGAGGCTGGATTTAGACAGCTCCTTAACCCGGTCCATGAGGCAATTTTAATTGGCTACATGGATAACTCTTGCCAGGCGCGTCCACGTCGCGGGGGTGGGCAACGGTACTGTAATATACCATGGAACTACAGTACCGGCTAAGTTCTGGTGAGGACCCAGTCCTATGGGGTATAACATAGGCCCCGTGCACAGGGTTACGTGCGAAGACCTCAACGGAATCTGCAGCGGAGAAGATGGACTTCGGAACGGTGGAGATTGCGGAAGAGGCAACCCAGTACTCAGGGAATAGTAAGAGTACAGCATCAATCGGCAGCGTCTGTTTCCCAGGTTAGGGGCGGCTGCAAGGGCGTCTGTTTCCCATGTTAGGGGCGGCCTGTATAATAGCTGGCAGTAGCTTCATAAAATGCCTTTGGGAGTGGCGACCCCATCGTAATAATAGCCTAAAATGGAAATGGCACTTCGAATGAATCGGAAAAGGTTAGGGCGTACCCTGCAGGCGACGCGCAGTTCTTTTGGTACTGGGGGAACTGTGAGAAATGGGCGACCAGTAACCGAAATGAAAGTGGGAATCATGAATGTCATGACCCTGACAGGCAAGGTGGAGGAGGTGGTAGACTTCATGGAGAGGGAGAATGTTGGATTGATGGGGCTGAGTGAAGTGAAATGGAAAGGTAAAGGAAGGAAGAAATTGAGGAAAGGATATACATTATACTGGAGTGGTGGTCAAGAGGCCAAAAATGGCGTGGGACTGATAACCTCGAAACAACTGGAGGAGTATGTTGAAGTGGTCGAGTGTGTGAGTGACAGAATAATGAAAATTAGAATGAAGATGAAAAATGACGTGATGGACTTCATACAAGTGTATGCACCACAGACTGGAAACAGAGAAGAAGATATTGAAGTATTCCTGGAGGATGTAGAAAGAGTAATTTCAGATGTAGAAGTGGTGATCATGGGAGATATGAATGCACAAGTCGGAAACGAGAGACAAGGAAAGGAAGAAGTCATTGGACCATATGGATATGGGAAAAAGAACCGGGAAGGAGAGGAACTTGTAAACTTTTGTGAAAGGAATGGACTGATAGTGGGTAATTCATGGTTTCGGAAGAAAAACAGCAGGAAAATTACGAGATATGGTTGGGGCGATAGAAGAACAAAATCAGTAATTGACTACTTTCTGGTGGAAAGGACTAATCGCAGAAAGCTGATAGATGTGACAGCTTTACCAGGAGAAGCATTTGATGGGGACCATAGAGTTGTGGTGGCAAAATTTAGATGGGAAAAATTGGAAAACCTAAAGGAGATCAGAGAAAGTAAAATAAAAGTATGGAAATTGAAAGACAAAACAGTACAGGAAAATTTTCAGGAGAGATTGAAGCAACAAATCCCAGTTACTGAAGTGGAAAACATAGAAGAGGAATGGTCTCACTTTAAAAAGGCATTTGTTGGTGCAGCAGAGAGTGCTTGTGGTAGGATGTCAACAAGAGTGAAAGAGAAGGAGACACCATGGTGGAATGAGGAAGTGAGGAAAGCAGTGAAAGAAAAGAAGTCTGCATGGAAAGAATGGAACCGAGATCAAACAGAAGAAAGCAAAAGGAAGTATCACGACAGCAAACGGAGGTGTAAGAAAGTGGTAGGAGAAGAAAAGAAGAAAAGTTGGGAAGAATTTACACGAAGAATGGAAACAGATGTAAGTGGCAGTAAAAGGATGCTGTATGGGCTTCTAAGAAGTAAGAGGAAAGAAAGAGTTACTACAAAGCTAGTGAAAAAGGAAGATGGAGAGTTGTTAACACACCCAGAAGAGATAAAGGGACGATGGAAGGAGTATTTCGATAAGCTTTTGAATGTGAGCAATGGTACTGGTGAGATGGAAGTGACACAACCTGACGACTCTATAACAGAAGATGATATAACAATGCTGGAGGTGGAATTAGCAGTACAGAAAATGAAGATGGGAAAAGCAACAGGGGTGGATGAAGTCAGTGTAGAAATGATAAAGGCTGCTGGACCTGTTGGTATGCAATGGCTGTATCGACTGCTAAAGTGTGTGTGGAAATGGAAATGTGTACCAGAAGACTGGAAGAAAGGGCTAATAATACCAGTGTTTAAGAAGGGGGACAAGAAGGTGTGTGATAACTATAGAGGGATCACCCTCATATCACAGATAGTAAAAATACTGGAAAGGATATTAGAAAGAAGAATGAGAAGAAAGGTGGAAGGAGAGTTGCAAGAGGAACAGTATGGCTTCAGGAGTGGAAGATCCACAGTGGACCCAATCTTTAGCTTGAGGCAGGTGATGGAAAAGAACTGGGAATATGGAGAGGATTTGATCATGACTTTCATAGATCTAGAAAAGGCATATGATAGTGTCCCCAGAGAGAAGGTATGGGAAACCATGGTTAAGAAGAGACTGGGAAGAGAAATGTTGGAAATGGTGCAAGCAATGTACAACAACTGTGTTAGCAGGGTACTGACCCCAGTTGGAAAGACAGATTGGTTTACGAACAAGACTGGACTAAGACAGGGGAGTGTGCTGTCACCTCTCTTGTTCATAATGGTGATGGATGAAATAGTAAAGGAAACAAAGGAAGCATATGAACATAAAGAAATGAAGTTACTGTTATTTGCAGATGATATTGTGGTCTGGGGAAGGAACACCGAAGAAGTGCAAAAACAACTAGATGCACTGAACGAAAATATTCAGAAGTATGGCCTGAAAATCAGTATAGAGAAAAGCAAGACCCTGGTGATGACAAGAGGGGAAAGACAAGGAAAGGGCACTGTGAAAATTGGAAGTCAGAGTTTGGAAATTGTGGACACGTTCAAATACCTAGGAAGTGAATTGATGCAAACTGGTAGGTTGGACATGGAGATTGGCAGGAGGGTACAGCAGAGCAATGCATTCTATCAAAGTGTAAGAAAACTTGTTTGGGATAAGGAAGTACCAAGGAAAAGCAAGGAGGTAATGTATAAAGTGTATTATGTACCCATATTAACTTATGCAGCTGAGACTTGGACCCTGACAAGCAGGCAAGAGAGTAGAATCCAAGCCAGTGAAATGAAATTCCTAAGAAGTATGATAGGAAAGACAAGGAAAGACAGAGTGAGGAATGAAGATGTTAGGAAGGAAGTTGGGATGGGAAAACTAAATGAGAGAATTGAGAAGAATAAACTAAGGTGGTTTGGACATGTAAAGAGGATGGAGGAAAATAGAATACCAAGACAGATGCTGGAGGCGAAGTGCAAGGGTAAGAGACCAAGAGGAAGACCTAGAACAAGGTGGATGGATTCAGTGAAGAACGGCGTAAGAAAAAGAAATCTGGACTGGGACAAGATCGTGGAAGAAGAATGGTGGAAGGAAAGAGGAAAGTGGAGAAGTGCCATAAATACCCCGACCCGGCAGGAGCTGGATAAGGGGAAATGATGATGATGAGGTAATCACTTTGCTAAAACAATGAAATAGCATTAGAAACACACAAAATATTACTTAATCTTTCACTTGAAATCAGTTATCTTCAATATTGTAGAAGTGACGAAAACCATCACACGGAGACAATTGAGCGCCAGCGTCGCACTAAGATGACATCGTTTGGCGTGGTTGCTGCGTGTTGTTCTACGAAGCGCAATGCGATGTCAACAGCAGATGCAGCTTCAGTATAAGTCACATTGTCTGCCGAAGTTTCTTTTTCCTCACTGTCATTAGCTACATTGCCGTCATGTTGACTTTGGACCAGACTCACTACTTCATGTTCGCTGTTTGCGCCAAACCGGCCTGCCTCGTTCAATGTAGGCTACAGTCCTATACCGTTTATTCGAAGAAGAGTCCATTGCAGGTTCCATGTTGACGTTTTATAATTAAGTATAACAAATTTTAAAAACTTAAATGCCGCCCTAACAAATTTTTTTTTTTGGACTTAAGTATCAACGATTTAAGAGCAAAGCGCCAAGGTGCTGGGTGATCGGCTCCTACACCTGAAGCGAAAATTGATTCCAAAATAAAGGAAATGATTTTTAATAAAGAAAAATTGCGTGGAGTAAATTATGTTAGATTAACTTACCGGCGTGACTGCTAATGCAACGCGATGTAGGTAGGCCAAGTGCCTGGCTGTTTGCGGTCCGATGTGTATGCAAGCTAATCCACTAGTGCTGTGAGTGGAGTCAAGCTGCTGCCTGATGCGGATGAGGGGCGCACATGAGCAGTGTGGGAAGTGGAGGGGTGGAACTGCTCGGAGTGGAAATGACCGGCGCGGCACTGGATGGGACGGGAATACCGATGTCAACAAACTTGCTATTGTCTATGGAGGTCTTAATTTTTTGGAGATGAGGTGGTCTGCTAATGTATCAAATAATACATTGGTATCAAAATTGATTTCATTCAAGTTTTTGTGTGCATTGGACCATTGGAACACGTTGATGTGTATGTTTTCTAAAATATTCATCAGACTGCCTTTGGATACGTAATGCAATATATTGACATCGTTTTCTAAGCTGGTGAAACTGTGTTTACTTTCTTCCATATGGGATGCCATAGCCGAAATTTTTTTATGTTTTATTGCTGAAAAATGCTCATTATAACGAGTGCGAAAGCTCCTACCGGTTTGGCCTACGTAATTGGCTGGACAAGAATCACATTTGATTTCATATACACCCGATTTGGAATATTTGTTGGTGTGATTGATTTTGCTTGAATTGAAGAATTTTTTGAAGTTAGAATTGTTGGTTTTGAAGGCAATGTTTAAGTTGTGTTTTTTTTAAGATGTTAGAGACAGTATAAATGCTTCGGTCCTACTAAGTGAAGGTTGCAAATTTTTTCTTTTCGGGTTCAATTTTGACTAACGTAGTTTTCATTTTTTTTTTTTTTTTTTTTATTTGATGGATAATCTCTATTTCCTGTTGCAAATCCTTTGGGGACAACGGTAGATTCAGGGCTCTATTTATGAGGCTGATGAAAGTTGCCTTTTTATGACTTCCAGGGTGGTTGGAGTCATGACGTATAGTGGTGCTCGTTTGAGAGGGTTTCCTGTAAATTTTGTAATGGAGTCTATTGCTTTTTCTGGTTACCGTTAGATCTAAGTAATTAATTTCATTATTGACTTCGGACTCAACAGTGAACTTGACGTTTTCGTCGATGTTGTTCAAAGTCTTTAAAATGTTGGCTATATTTTGACTTTGTTCATTGATGACGATGAAGAAGTTTTCTGGTTACCGTTAGATCTAAGTAATTAATTTCATTATTGACTTCGGACTCAACAGTGAACTTGACGTTTTCGTCGATGTTGTTCAAAGTCTTTAAAATGTTGGCTATATTTTGACTTTGTTCATTGATGACGATGAAGAAGTCATCGACGTATCTTCCCCAGAATTCATTTTTCAGCAATAAAACATAATTTTTTTTTGGCTATGGCATCCCATATGGAAGAAAGTAAACACAGTTTCACCAGCTTAGAAAACGATGTCAATATAATGCATTACGTATCCAAAGGCAGTCTGATGAATATTTTAGAAAACGTACACATCAACGTGTTCCAAAGGTCCAATGCACACAAAAACTTGAATGAAATCAATTTTGATACCAATATATTATTTGATACATTAGCAGACCACCTCATCTCCAAAAAATTAAAACCTCCGTAGACAATAGCAAGTTCGTTGACATCGGTATTCCCGTCCCATCCAGTGCCGCGCCGGTCATTTCCACTCCGAGCAGTTCCACCCCTCCACTTCCCCCACTGCTCATGTGCGCCCCTCATCCGCATCAGGCAGCAGCTAGACTCCACTCACAGCACTAGTGGATTAGCTTGCATACACATCGGACCGCAAACAGCCAGGCACTTGGCCTACCTACATCGCGTTGCATTAGCAGTCACGCCGGTAAGTTAATCTAACATAATTTACTCCACGCAATTTTTCTTTATTAAAAATCATTTCCTTTATTTTGGTATCAATTTTCACTTCAGGTGTAGGAGCCAATCACCCAGCACCTTGGCGCTTTGCTCTTAAATCGTTGATACGTAAGTCCAAAAAAAATTTTTTTGTTAGGGCGGCATTTAAGTTTTTTTTTTTAAATTTAAATTTTTGTCTTTTACATATTCCAACCACCGAATGTTTTCATTTCAGGTCCGTCGAGCACAAGATAAACACATTCATTTAAGGTGCAAATTACAAGTTAAATAATCAAAAGAGTTTCTCCGTTTGGTATCTATAAAGCACATGTCAGCGCACTTTCAATAAAGTGCCGAACAAAGTTTCCACTTATGTCAACATTTATCAGTACAGCAAGTTATTTGGGTCCTGGACACTAATGTAATGTGCTCTTTGTTTTTATTCACAAAAAGAGATTAACGACTGCACAATTTGACCGTCGCACACCTTTCAAGAATGTGCATAGTGATTATTAATCAAGTTGACTGTTAACAGCAGGAATGTTTTATTGCTTTATTTGTTTGTAATGTCCATAAGCTTGTCATGTTTTTAAGTGTTTATTTAGTTTTCATAGTATTTTAATATCAGTGTGATATGTTTCTACATGGACGTGGTCTTTTTTAGTCTTTTTAGTCTATGATGTTCCGAATATGAATTGTAAAGGGCTGAAGAAGGAATTGTACTAATTCCGAAACATGTACCCAGAAGCAAACTAAAATAATAAACGAGTGTTGATTAGGCGGAAACTTTAAATTTGTTATACTTAATTATAGAACGTCAACACGGAACCTGCAATGGACTCTTCTTCGAATAAACTTAAGGCTAGCCAAGCTAACAGGTTGAAGTTTAAATACAAAGATCTCAAGTTGAAGTTAGCAAACATTTTAAAAGACATTGAATTCCTCAAGAAATGTAAGAAACATAGATTAATACCGAAGCATATTAAGGGCTACCAAAGGAGGGGTAATTCGAATCAATATGATAAGCACACGCAATTTTTGGTCAATGACAGGGTGCTTAAGCGGGAGATAAGGTTCTTACACATGAGGAAGAACAACATTAATAATGAGTTATATCGAGCACATCTGGAAGCGTCCAATTCAATAAACAAAAAAGAATGGGACAATTACCAGATCATCGTGTGGCAACTGACTCATGCATGCGCAATAAGGAGGGTCAAGGCGCTTGACAACAAATTCAAAAACCTGATGGACGCACAGCACACGCCCCCCAACCATCATAAATCAGTAGTGAACAACCCACATGTTTTCCAAAACCCCATCCAAAACCTTTCAAACATCACATTGGACCAAAAAGAGTTAGAAATATTACAAAAAGGACCTAAGCATAATTGGGACCAGAACTATAATGACAACGAATTAATCAATTTAATTGCTGAAACCGAAGCAGCAATCAAAAAATTGCCGTATGAGGAACAAAACGCCACGAGATTCGACTAACAAGAAAATCAAAAAAATCATAAACTCCAATAAAAACAAACGAAAAAATAATCACAACAACTCTCTCATTAAAGCGCAATTAAATAACTTAGTTAAAAAAGTTAATGATAACAACATAGTCATAACAAAGGCCGACAAGGGAAACACAACTGTTTAAATGAACAAAGATGATTACATCCAAAAGACCAATAATTTTCTCAACATCGCAAATTTCAAAGAAATCAAAAAAGATCCAACTAATGCTATTCAAAAACAGGTCTAAAAACTTTTGAAAAATACGATTTTCATCATAGACGACAAACAAGCCACCAAATTCAGGAGTATGAACCCAAGTCTACCCACGTTGAGATCGTTACCGAAAATTCATAAACCAGGCACACCAATCAGACCAATTGTTAACTTCAAAAATAGTCCCACTTACAAGCTTGCAAAATTCGCACAACAATATCTTAACAGACATTATAAGTACAAGGCCAACACGTCCTTCAGGAATACCATGCATTTTTGCGAAAAAAACAGTAGGCTTAAAACTAAAGGACAGCAGCACCATGCACTCAATAGATATCAAAGACATGTACACTAACATACCAGTGAGAAAAACCATAGATGTCATACGCAAACAATTGACCAATTACAGCGAACTTTCTGAAGTAGAAATCGAGGAATTAGTTGCAGTATTAGATTTGGTGACCAATAATAATGTCTTCACGTTCAATGGTAAAATTTACAAACAGTCCGATGGTCTCGCAATGGGATCTCCCCTATCCGGCATACTAGCCAACATTTATCTCGACCATTTAGAACACGAAAAAGTAATTAACCACATTGATGGAATTGAATTCTGGGGAAGATACGTCGATGACGTCTTCATCGTCATCAATGAACAAAGTCAAAATATAGCCAACATTTTAAAGACTTTGAACAACATCGACGAAAACGTCAAGTTCACTGTTGAGTCCGAAGTCAATAATGAAATTAATTACTTAGATCTAACGGTAACCAGAAAAAGCAATAGACTCCATTACAAAATTTACAGGAAACCCTCTCAAACGAGCACCACTATACGTCATGACTCCAACCACCCTGGAAGTCATAAAAAGGCAACTTTCATCAGCCTCATAAATAGAGCCCTGAATCTACCGTTGTCCCCAAAGGATTTGCAACAGGAAATAGAGATTATCCATCAAATAGCAAACATCAACGGCTACAGTTACGATTACATCAATAACCTTAGTAAAAAAAAACACGAAAACTACGTTAGTCAAAATTGAACCCGAAAAGAAAAAATTCGCAACCTTCACTTATGTGGACCGAAGCATTTATACTGTCTCTAACATCTTAAAAAAACACAACTTAAACATTGCCTTCAAAATGAACAATTCTAACTTCAAAAAATTCTTCAATTCAAGCAAAATCAATCACACCAACAAACATTCCAAATCGGGTGTATATGAAATCAAATGTGATTCTTGTCCAGCCATTTACGTAGGCCAAACCGGTAGGAGCTTTCGCACTCGTTATAATGAGCATTTTTCAGCAATAAAACATAAAAAAAATTCGGCTATGGCATCCCGTATGGAAGAAAGTAAACACAGTTTCACCAGCTTAGAAAACGATGTCAATATATTGCATTACGTATCCAAAGGCAGTCTGATGAATATTTTAGAAAACATACACATCAACGTGTTCCAAAGGTCCAATGCACACAAAAACTTGAATTAAATCAATTTTGATACCAATATATTATTTGATACATTAGCAGACCACCTCATCTCCAAAAAATTAAAACCTCCATAGACAATAGCAAGTTCGTTGACATCGGTATTCCCGTCCCATCCAGTGCCGCGCCGGTCATTTCCACTCCGAGCAGTTCCACCCCTCCACTTCCCCCACTGCTCATGTGCGCCCCTCATCCGCATCAGGCAGCAGCTTGACTCCACTCACAGCACTAGTGGATTAGCTTGCATACACATCGGACCGCAAACAGCCAGGCACTTGGCCTACCTACATCGCGTTGCATTAGCAGTCACGCCGGTAAGTTAATCTAACATAATTTACTCCAAGCAATTTTTCTTTATTAAAAATCATTTCCTTTATTTTGGTATCAATTTTCGCTTCAGGTGTAGGAGCCAATCACCCAGCACCTTGGCGCTTTGCGCTTAAATCGTTGATACGTAAGTCCAAAAAAAAATTTTTTTGTTAGGGCGGCATTTAAGTTTTTTTATTTTATTTTTTAAATTTTTGTCTTCAACATAATCCAACCACCGAATGTTTTCATTTCAGGTCCGTGGAGCACAAGATAAACACATTCATTTAAGGTGCAAATTACAAGTTAAATAATCGAAAGAATTTCTCAGTTTGGTATCTATAAAGCACATGTCAGCGCACTTTCAATAAAGTGCCGAACAAAGTTTCCACTTATGTCAACATTTATCAGTAAAGCAAGTTATTTGGGTCCTGGACACTAATGTAATGTGCTCTTTGTTTTTATTCACAAAAGGAGATTAACGACTGCACAATTTGACCGTCGCACACCTTTCAAGAATGTGCATAATAGTGATTATTAATCAAGTTGACTGTTAACAGCAGGAATGTTTTATTGCTTTATTTGTTTGTAATGTCCATAAGCTTGTCATGTTTTAAAGTGTTTATTTAGTTTTCATAGTATTTTAATATCAGTGTGATATGTTTCTACATGGACGTGGTCTTTTTTAGTCTTTTTAGTCTATGATGTTCCGAATATGAATTGTAAAGGGCTGAAGAAGGAATTGTACTAATTCCGAAACATGTACCCAGAAGCAAACTAAAATAATAAATGAGTGTTGATTAGGCGGAAACTTTAAATTTGTTATACTTAATTAGTCCTATACCGTGCCGAGAACTGGTCATTATGTTATGGATATCTTTCGGCTAAACCGAACAAATTGAAATCCGAACAGGCTACAGCCCCAATTAGTTCGGATTTGAGGGGTTATACTGTATACCGTATTTGCTCGCGTATATCTTGCACTTTTTTGACCGAAAATATGTGTGAAAATTTTCGGTGCGAGATATACGCGGACAATAACCGTATTCCCGAAAAAAACACAAAATTTGCGATGTAACAGTAGGCCGACCTGCGCAACTGTTGTGGCGCGCTAATTCGAACGTGTCTCAAGGCGGTGAATTTAGCCAACCACGGCCGAAGACGCGGTGAACGATGTACAGCGTGCTGACACTCACGCTGCGCCGTATGCTTGCACGCGGCCGAGCTCTGATGCGACGCAATGCGTAAAGACGAAATCATTGATATTTGAGGAGACTGAACTGCATTTCTCTGCGATGTAACAGTAGGCCTACTTCCGCAAGTGACGTGGCGCGCTAATCGTTAATTCGAACGTGTCTCAAGGTGGTGAATTTAGCCAGACGCGGCGAACGATGTACAGCGTGCTAACACTCACGCTGCTCCGTATGCTTGCACGCGGCGCCTGGATCCCTAATCGGCTCATATCAAAGTCCGGATCAACTCGTTGTTGCTCGCTCTTCCTGTTGGTAACGCTTCGGGTAAGTTCCTGGACAATGACGACTGTTGTGGCGCGCTAAATCAAACGTGTTTCTACCTCAAGGTTATTACGGTCATTTATATGATGGCGTCAGTAATGAATGCAAGTTATATGCAAGTACTTTTTTCCCCCTGAAATTTCAAGTAAAAAAATGGGGGCGAGATATACGCGAGCAAATACGGTATAATAATTTTGTGAAAATGACGTATCTAAACATATCAAAATATTTTACAGCTTCAGTGGAGTAGTCCGTAGGATGCTGAACTGCCCGAGATCGTGGGCTCAAACGCAGCCGAAGTCGCCGGATTTTTAAGAGCGTTAATATCCTTTAGTATGCCTCCTTTCGTAGGGGAAGGAAAGCCGGTGGGGGAAGATAAAGGAAGTAGAAGACATCTGTTACTTAGGAAGCAAAATAAGCAGTGTTGGACGAAGTAAAGAGGGGATATAAAATGTAGGTTGGCTCAAGAAAGGAAAGCATTTCTACAGAAACGGAATCTATTGAAATCAAATAGATTTAGGTATTAGATGGAAAACCATTAGAAGTTGTGAAAAACTTCAAATACTTAGGGAGTGTCCTCACAGACGATGGAGGGATAAGTGAGGAAATTGGTAAGAGGACCCAACATGCAAATGGATTTCACCAGAGTGTGAGGTCTCTGGTGTGGAACCAGAAAGTTTCCGAGAAATGTAAAAAATATTGACGTATGCGACAGGCACATGGAAGAACTAAACGGGATGAAAGTAGAATCCAGGCAGCAAAGATGAAGTTCCTTTGAGGTATAATTGGAAAGACTCGCAGAGACAAAGTCGAAAACAAGAAAATTAGGGGGGAAACAGGATTCCTGAAGTTAGAAGACAAGATCGGGATCAGTAAACTAAAATGGTATGTACGTATGATGCGAATGGGAGAAGACAAGAGTCCCAAAGAGATTGTTTAAAGTCACGGGAAGGGTTAAAGGGGAAGGCAGAGGATGAGTTGGATGGATACAGTGAGGGAGAGCAATGAGAAAAGAGGAGTGAAAGTGGAAGATATACTTGAAGGACGAGAGTGTTGGAGAGACAGAAAAGTATGGACGTCCATGATTCATACCCCGACACAGATGACTGGTTCGGGAAATAAAGAAGAGATCTTGATGAAATCAGAAATATTAGGTATTGCATACCGATTACGTAATACAGGAAGTAGAAGACATCTGCTTCTTAGGAAGCAGAATAACCAGTGATGGACGAAGCAAAGGAGATATTAAAAGTAGGTTGGTTCAGGTACGGAAAGCATTTCTACAGAAATTGAATCCGTTAACCTCGAATATACTGTAGATTTGGGTATTAAGAAGCCATTTTCGAAAGCCTTTGTCTGGAGCATGGCGCTCTATGGACGTGAAACTTGGACTGGTGGTGCAGCAGGAAGAAAAGGAAAATAGAAGCACTTGAAATGTGGTGTTACAGGAGAATCATGATGATGATGATAATTGTTGTTTTAAGGGGCCTAACATCCAGGTTATCGGCCCCTAGGAGAATCATGACTGGATTACAAATGAAGAGGTATTAAGAAGAGTGGGAGAGGAGAGATCTTTCTGGCGGCTGCTAATGAAAAGAAGAGACAGGTTGGTAGGATACATACTAAGACACCTAGGAATAGCATACTTAGTTATGGGAGGAAGGGTAGGGGATGAGAACTGTAGCGGTAGACCAGGGTTAGAATATGTAAAACAGATTGCCTCAGATGTAGGGTGTGGTAGCTAAGTAGAGATGAAACAATTAGCTCAGGACAGGGAGGCATGGAGGGGTGCATCAAACCAGTCAAAAGACTGAAGACTCAAACACATAACACGGGTGGGAGGGGGTCAAATATCGACCAAAAAGTGATTATTATTTATTTCACAAATCATTATTCATGTAACGTATGTTCTTATAAAGGTTATTTATCTTTGTTATTTTTATGAACAGGCTGAGGAAGAAGGAGTTTTACCTTCGAAACATGAACCTGTGAGTAGGTTCGATATAAGTATTGAAAAGGCAGAATCCCTTTATTTTCTTTCTAAAAAAGTGATTATGTAATATGTGGACAGCCCCTTAGTGCCAGTAGCTACCATGGTCAGTTGAAACTCCTAAAGAATTATACAGTAACATTAAAATTCATAACACTCCAATCCATAAAATTCATAACACTCCAATCCATTTAGGTGTTGTAATTAGACTTCCCCTATTGCATTATTAAAATACTGAAGATGTATATTAAACTCTCAATTATCCGCGGTGCCTGTAGGAGAACATTTTTATTTAAAAAAAGGAAACCGAAAATTATTTCTCAAAAATTATAAAGTTACTACATACTTAAACGTAATAAAAATCGCAAATACAGTACAGTACACATTATAATGTACAGTAGTTCAGTATTACTGTACAGTACTGTGTATCGGTATACACACTGTACGTAGTGTGTGCTTGAGCAGTTTTGGACGCGACCAGCGGCCTTTTATTGTATAATAAACTAAAGCGTGTGTGTGTTGTTTTTTAGTGCCTTCGACCTTTGTTTAACCATTACCAGCAATTTTGCGGCTTATCCGCGAAATTCGATTATCCACGGTATCAGCGCCAGTCAATTCCGCGGATAATCGGGAGTTTACTGTACTTAAAAAAGTAGAGGAGTGGTGGAGAGACAGGCGACGATGGAGGTCTTTAATTCACAACCCGACACAGGAAGCTGGAAACGGGAAATGAAGTTGATGATGATTAAATATTGACTTGACTGCACTTCCATTGATCTTAGATCATTGAAGAATGTTACCTGCTGGAACTGAGGTGACTGCAGGGTGGAGCGTAGCTGCTCCGTTGGGGGAGAAGCACCTCCAGACCCGGTAATTGACGGTAGATGTTGCTGTAGAGCCTGCACTAATCCTGGGTCCCCCAGGACACTCTGAAGGTTCTCTGATGTGAGGGCGGCGGCCAGATCTACTGTAAAATGACAGTATTTCTATACTACAATCATACCCTATGTAAAACAGTTACCGTACATGTTGATTCTGCCCACCAAAGAATAATTCCTGCATCCTAATTTTAGGAAGGAAATTGAGAATTTTTCATATTTTATGAACCTTCCATCAGACGCAACCTAAACATTATCACCATCGGGCACAAATAATCTGTCAAATTAACTGTTCAATATGTGCTACTTACATTATATCGACTATACTAGAGCCATCCTTACTTCCGACTTGAAGTTTCAGTGCTACGCTACAGCTCCACTCGAACCAGCCAATTACAGGCAGCCATTCAAATTGATATATCGAGATAAATCGAGTTTCACTGACGATGTTGCCAGCTCACATCTTGCGTTCACACATGTTGTTGTCAGCTGTTTGCATTGTGCTCGATTAGTTTCATTGGCGGTCTTTGTGTATTCTCGTATTTCTCGTATATTTTTCTTTTGATATTATTCTAGTCTGTTATTTAATTGCTTAGTATTTGTTTGTCTTTTGACATAGTGTAGTATAATTATGTGAATTGCAGGTTACCTTTAGGTCAGGGAGTGTTTGTGTTATTTCTGGCGTGTGTGTAAGTGCCATGCCGGGGTCTGGCACGAGGAAAGGCCTTAGGACAAGAGACTCCACTAAGGAGTCAAACCCGGGAAATGATTAGTAATGTGCGAGAGTACTTTGAGAGGGAGAAAGACAACGGGGAAACTCTTGTTGAAGACTTGGAAAGATTTGTCATTTCTTTGGGGTCAAGTGATAGTGATAGTTCAACAGAAGGCAATAGTGACTCCGAAATGAGTGAGGTGTTCCCTTTATAGGTTTTATAATACATTTTCTCAAACTCTGAACATCTTCAACTCCGGACGCGAGGCGGTAGTGGCGAGTAATTTATTTGTTACAATTTTTTTCTGCTTCATTATCAGAAATATTCTATTAACCGCAGTATATATGTAGTTTCTGCTACTACGTACTTATTCACGAGTATGATGTGTGTAAACATGTCTGTTCACATTACGAGTGTTTTGTTAACTTTACGGCTATAATCATGAACGTCAGCTGATTCGCGTTAGTGGACTGGCAATACCGTATTACCAGCCGGTGAACTGTCAAGTCGGAAGTAACGACGGCTATATAGAATAAGGCATCTTATTGGCCCGAAAATAAGCCACACTTTTTATTAAAATTATTTCGGTAAAAAATCTGGGTGCGAGTTATATTTGCTAGCTACACTTTTATATATATGTCATGTACTGTTTAAAAAGGAATGCTCACTGGCAAGAACAAAGCAACAATACAGTCTGTAAGAGAAACTAGCGGCATTTAATGACAACAAAGCAATTTTTTATTTTGGTGGTGACAATGTTATTCGGTAACTCGGTGTTGTTTCGTAAGCTTGAATAGTCTCGGTAAGATCTGTAAGAAAGCCTGTTTAATGCAAGAATGAGCGATCCTTTACCGGTATAGCAAAAAGCTTTATCAAGCAAAGGAATTCGGCGTGCTCATGATACAGCCTTCAAACTTTCAGTTGTGCGGTATGCCAAAAGCACAACCAACAGAGAGCCTGGAAGAAAATACGGATGTCAGAAAAAAATGTTTACATGTTGGTAACTACAAGAAAAATGTATCTTCCCTTCATCCGGATGCGGATTGTTTTCGGGCATAAACATTTTTTCCTTTTCGGATATTACGGGTGCGGCTTATTCTCGGGCCAATACGATAAATGTTGTATTTTTAACTGCAAGAAAGGAAATATATTCAATTAGAATTACAAAACTGCTCAATTTTTACTAAAATCAGAAAATTAATTACATTTCTTCTTTTTGTCGTTTATTTTAAGGGCTGTGATATCGCAGTCATGAAGCCCCGTGTATTTTTCGGTGTGTGTAGAATTTGTGTGATAATCTGTGTTATTGTGAAGGCTGTACTAGTGTGTCAATTTGTAAATTGGGAAGGAAGCAGCTGTGGCCCAAGTTAGGAACCATCCCAGCATTTGCCTGGAGGGGGAAGAAAACCACTTCCAGGATGGCTGAGGTGGGAATCGAACCCTACTCCTCTCATTTTTGCCTCATAAAGCTGAGTGAAACCTGTTCCAACCCACACTCAAATTAAAATTTCCTGGCAGAGCGGGGAATTTAACTCAAACATCACGCAACGAACGCTAGCCACTACACCACGAGATGGTTGTAATTACATGTAGTGATCAGATTAACAAGCTGCAATCTCATTACCCTCTATTGAGATATAAAAAAGCCACAGATAATAGAATCTCACTGTAACTGACATGTGAGCAATAATACTTATTCTAAAACAATTTGGTGTAAGAAAATTGAAAACAAAAAACAAAAAAACAAAACATTAAACCCCTAATACCTATGCAATGCATCTCAGACAGTATCATAAAGTGCTTGCATACGCAGATGAAATCGTACTCGTAGGAAGAAATGAGATTGAAATAAGGAAATTATTTGTTGAACTTGAGGAGATAGCTTTAAAATTACGCCTTAGAATTAATGACCAAAATTTCAATATGCTTTACCGACTACTTTAAGAATTTTATTTCTTAAGTTTTTTTTTAATCATAAAATTGATCATTAAAAGTATTTTACAAAAATTTCATAGAAATGTATACACAGTGGAAACCTTTTAACACTGGTTATTAGACAAATTCTACACAGACCCAAAGTACATGGGGCTACATGACCGAGTGGTCGCAGCCCCTAACAATGGAACCAACCAACAGTGGAACCTGGTTAATCCGTTCAAATTTTCCTCCTTATTGAAATGAAAGAACATATCATAGAATGAAGATTTACTTTCATATTATTAGTCATACTTTACTTAGAATAACTTAATGTACACATAATTATACATCATAAACCATCAGTCACTAGTCGTTAATCTTTACAAAGTCTGTTATACCACACCCAAAACAACTGTGAACATGAGAGAGGAGCCAGATTCACTCGCTCACCCGTGCCAGTCAATACCATAGCGCGCCGTTGCCTAATTAACTCAACTCGCAAGGCGCTCTGTGATGTACGAAATCGTTATTTCTCTCCGTGCACGAAAATAATCAATTCTTCAATTATTTTGATGACCCTATGTCACAGAGCTAAAAATTTTGAAGCTGACTGTCCAAATCCTGTGGCGCTACGACCAGCCATTTGGGAGATAACAACTGCCCTTGAACTGAAGGGATAATTAAACATAGAATGATTTAGGTGTCAATATACCGGGTCATCATTTTATTTCCCGCATGTATGCGCCGCTAGGCCGCTGAAGGTGGCCTTGGCAGATGCGGCCACTAGGCCGGTCAATGGGGCCTTGGCTTTCTCCCCGCAATGAACACGTGCGCTGCGATCGGCAATGTTGTAGTAAGCTGTCAGTATCTCCGGCGTATTCAAGCTTGTGAAGTGTTAGTTGATTTGACCTAACATACAGTGCAGTCTCGGGGCAATTTTACAGTTTATGTGTTGCCTTAAAGTGATGTTTCTATACAACAACGTGTATTCATTGTGCTTTGTTATGCGAAGTGATGTTTTCTATAGAACAACGTGTATGCATTGTGCTTTCTTATACAAAGTATTCTTCTGTTAGAGAGTGCCGTTTTCGATTCATATGCAAACAATTCTCACAAGTGAGGAGTTAAAAGAAAATATTCGCCAAGTAATAACGATCGTTACCCAGGAAGAAATTCGCCGTGTGTCTAGAAACTTGTTTACGAGGTGCCAGGCATGCTTGCGAGCTGACGGACAACACTTTGAACATTTCTTGTAAAACCAGGTAAGTTTGTAGATAATTATTTACACTAGAAATTGCTATTAAATGACTGTATGTTGCCGCGAAGTAGTGGGGAGAAGTCGCGCACTTTTTACCGGCCAGCTAGCGGGTGTCAGAGCGAGAGCTTGCCGCGCCGTGATCGGTATCGGATGCGAGACTTAAATTGATGACCCTGTATTTAGGATTGCCAGAGAAAGAAAGGAAGAGTGACAGCAATGCTGCATCAATTCACTGTACAGTGGTGAAGCTTCAAGAAGTGCTGTGAGCTGAAGTTTTGTATTCATAGGCTAACAATGTTCCTTAGCAAGCTGAGTGGCAGCCGAACAGTTTTACACAGCCAGGCAAGAAATATAATTTTCAAGGTATATGCCCTTTAAAAGAAGCTTTTGAATACAGAAGTACGTGAAAACACAAAATCTGATAACTTGTGTTATTGTGGTGTTTGGCTTTTTTAATTTTTTTTATTGAGTCGAATAATACTCACCTCTTCACAGTTTTACCTCACGAGTCATAGAGTACCCGGTTCTAAGCCTGAGACCAGAACTAAATGTCTCGATTGAGCCGTGAATCGAATCGAATCCGAACCTCATGGGCGAAAGCAAGAGTTGTCGTTGTCGATTGTATTAGGGGCTTTGCGACATGGTGGTCGTGTAGCCCCCTGTATTTGGGTGTGTGTGGAATTTGTTCGATAACCTCTAGATATATATATGTAATGGACTAGAGAGGGAGAAAGCTATGGAATGACATGTTTCACTCATCAAGCTAACATCTTCAGATCCAAATAAACAAGACAAGACATAATATCTCATCATCATCTTGCACAGTTTCCAGCCACTGGCCGGGTCTGTTTGGAACACAAGCCCCTCCAACGTCTTCTGTCTTCCCACCATCTCTCAGCGTCCACCCTTGTCCAGTCTTCTCCTCTCTTCTTCACGCTTTCTTCCACCCCCTTCAGCCACCTGTCTCTTGGTCTTCCTCGGTCTCTTTCCATCCCACTTCGTCTTGTGTATCCTCCTGGGTATCCTCTTCTCCTCCATTCGTTTTACATGTCCATACCATTTAAGTCAAGATTTCTCTATATCATCCTGTAATGGTCCCTCCTTCATTAATTCTCTGGTCCTCTTAATTTCTTATTCTGTCCATCTTTGTAGCTCCAATACTGCTTCTCAAGAACCTCATCTCACTGGCCTGTATTTTGCTCTTCTCCCTTCCTTTCATAACCCAGGTCTCCGAGGCATACGTCAGGATAGGGACATAGTACGTCTGATATATGATCTTTTTGCTGTTCTGAGGGACATCCTTGCTCCACAACATGCTTCTCACACTCTTCCGGAATGCTTCTGCCTGTCTCCCCCGCTCATTTATTTCTCTATCGTTTCTTCCATCTACAGATACATATAGAAGTACGTAGATATTTCAGCTAACAACATAACACCCTGAAAAGGGGAAACCATAATTTTGAAACAGCATGTACACTGACTTAGCAGATGTCACAGGATAGTCACCTAATAGCATGTACGGTGCCGGCTCCCATACCCCATGGAACCCATGTTCCTACGGATTGTCCACTGGGAGACATGTCTAGCATAGCCTGTGTTGAATTGAGTCGTGATTTGTTGCACTGTTGCCCTTCTGTCCCTAATGACTAAGGGCCTTATGTTTTGGCGAAATAAAACTGTTGATTCCGGTGTTAAAACTGACGCTATTTCAGTGGGTATTTCGCGCAATAAATTGTCATAATGAATAATGTTTCTTCTGAAATCTTCATTATAGAACGGGGCAAATCTAACAAATTATGTGATAAGGGGGTTTTTCAACTTTTTTGTGATGTGTAGGGTATGGCCGAATGTTATTTGCCGCCTAGAATTATGTTCATTTCCTTCTTTCTTCCTCTTTTTGATGCGTTTCTGAATCTCTGCAGTGTTTTTCGCATGTGTCTTTTCGTTCCCACTGAGTACAAACATTGGAGTATTTACACATTATAATCTTTCTTCCAGCGTCAAATACATAGGACCCCTCACTGTTGTATTCCTCGGCCCTCGAGAAAACTGTTGTGACTTTAGTTTTCGTCATCTTTATACTTAAATGCTGGACGTTTGCCGATCAAGTTTTATCAGTCGCGAACTCTCACTGCTGTATCTATGACCACAACGCCATTTGATGTAATCGATAGCAGATATCGATTTTCATCAATAGCCTTAGAGATCGCGGAACAGAATACACGTACCTCCGACTTTGCGGGCTTTTGTGTAGAGAATATGCAGCACCATCAATCAATTCACATGGAAAACATGACGGCCAATTCCTAAGAAGCACTTGAACGTGTATTGGAGAGCCTTTTCGATAATACTTAACATTCTTCGTACTAAGTGGAGTATATTTTGTGATTATTTGTGCAATTTGCAAAATAAATCAGATTTTGTGATATTTCAAGAGTTCATTTTGCTAAAATACGCTACTTTAAGTACCTAGGTCATATATAGGCAAGAAAGAAGATATGAAAAACGTTTGCGCCTATCAATATTACCAAAAATACGGCCCCTACTAATGACAATCCGTCTTAGATGTCACCGGTGATGGTCATCGAGGGTGACTGGACGGCCGGTCGTTCGTCTGTTGTGGACGGTGACACACGCATTCAATCATTAACGATACACCCTGAACACGGTTAACCGTTTGAAGCCGAATTCCCACACCACTGTCCATCACACCCCATTAACGGTGTCAGCACACGACGACTTTGCATGTTACACCCGTCACGTGCACAACCACTTCTCACAAGGTCCCCTATACAACTGCCGCTGGCACAGGGGGCGTGTGGTGCGCAGACAACACACCTACGCATCAGTGCCCCACTATCCCATGACATCATTTGCTCAGTCAGTGTATATCTAACATGGCTCCGAAGTGCCCCTTCAGACGATGCCACTTAGCAGCGCTTCGTTCATAAATCTTCTTCTTCATTTCCCCTTTTCCAGCTGACACTGGGTGGGGGCAAATATGGTTCCTCTCCACTTTGTTCTGTCATTCCACCATTCCTCTTCCGACACGGTGTTCCAATCCAGGTTCCGTTTATTAATGCTATTCTTCACCGAGTCCATCCAACGCATTCTTGGTCTTCCTCATCCTCTCTTCCCTGTCATCCATCGTTCCAGAGCTCGTCTTGGTAGCCTTACTTCATTCATCCGTTTGACATGTCCAAACCATCTCAATCTGTTTTGCTCCAGTTTGTCATTTAGTTCCTGTACTCCCAGTTCCTTCCGTATATCTTCATTTCTCACTCTTCCTCGTTTTCTGGACCATACTTCTAAGGAATCTCATCTCAGCTGCCTGTACTCTGCTCTCATCCCTCTTAGTCAATGTCCAAGTTTCTGCTGCACATGTCATTATACTAGTCCCCGTACCTGTTGGTAGAAAGCACTCTCGAGTTGTGTTCTTCTACTAATTTCCAAATCAGTCTTCCATCTTCAGTCAGTTCACTTCCTAAGTATTTGAAGTGTTTCACCACTTCCAATAAGCGGCTTCGGTGGCATAGTCGGTAGCATGCTGAACTGCTGTGCCCAAGATAGCGGGTTCAAAGCCGGCCGAAGTCATCGGATTTTTTAAGAGCGTTAAAAATCCTTCAGTATGCCTTCCTTTGGAGGGGAAGTAAAGCCGGCGATCCCATGTCATATATTTATGGCATGTAAAAGATCCTTTCACAGACTAAACTTGTGTAAAGCAAAATTGTTAGGTTAGATGTCGTCAGAACGCTCTATCAAAGTTCCAACGTTCACCACTAGGTATCATTGATATCTGGTGGCGAAAGTTGGAACTACTTGAAACTGAACAGAACTTGTAGCTCACCCTTTAGGGTGTCCGCTGGAAGCAGCTACAAACTCAGGCGAACCGAAAATATCCTCGGACACTCCCGGCACTAAAAGCCATACGATAAATAAATAAATAAATAAATAAATAACCACTTCCAATTCCTTATCTCCTACTTTGATTACTCCTTTTCCTTCTTTCTTACCTCTACTCACCACCACTGTTTTACTCTTCTCCACATTTATCTTCAATCCCCATTGCCCAATCTTTTCATTTATTACGTCTAACTGTTCTTGTACCTCCATCTCATCCTGTTTAAAAACATTCTTAACTCTGGCCTCCGTCGATAACTAAGTTTGCTATTCTTCGGTGACTTAGTACGTGCCCTCCCAAACTATATCTATCAACACTCGGCAGAAAAATCTCTCCTCCCGTTCATAAATACTGTAGATAAATGAGAGCGTTCACACACAGCCATCGCCACAGAACAGTGGCGCAGCAGGCGCTCTGAGTAGTTGACTTTGCCGCTGGTGGCAGCCACAAAAAGTAGCGCTTCTCTTTGCGAAACCAGGAACTATTTTGCTGGTTTCAGACGAGGCTGCAGCCACGCCACTAATTTAGTGGCGCATACATAGCGGGATAGTAGCGCTGCTAACGGCTCGCCACATGGTCGTGTAGTTTGCTATTCTATTATTTCATTTTTGCTGCGGGCTCAGGCCAGTATTTCTTGCCTTGTTTTCTGTACTCTTCCCGAATATTGTTGCTGATACCATCTAAAAGCTCTGGAAATTAATTTTTGGACAGGCAAAAGTATGCAAAGAACTTTTCGTCATCCTGTCGTAGATCATCAAATAAGGTATAGCACAGTCCTCGATTCTATCTTTGAAGTTTCTTTCTCCATAGTATGAGAAACCTGGCAATCACCTTCTAAGTCCATGTTTACTGGAAAACTGAAGAGTTCTCCACAAGGGTATCAAACACTAGCAGGGCCACTAACGCTTGGTGGAAGCGCCACCAATGCGACACTAATGCTTGGTAGAAGCGCCACTAACGCTTGTAAGAATTCATCGGTGGCGCTACATATGCGCCACTAAGCAGCGCTGCTAAGTGGCCTTGTCTGAAGGGGCCCTCAATGAAGACAGGTTCAGATCGCACAAAATGGCGAGCCAAGATCAGAACAGCGGGAAAATGCTAAGAAGAAGAGGAGGAAGAGTAAGAAGAAGAAGGAGGAAGACAGGTTCAGACAGTAGTCAGTTACCTGGTCTGGTTGCTGAGCCTCCCGGTGTGCCGACATTCATTCCTGACAGGAAGTTCTGCAGGTCACTCAACTGGATGGCAGCTGTAGTGGCTGGAAAAATACAAATCAGAAAATTACATTACGAGTGAGTCAAGTCTTTCGACGGGTTTGATACGGCTCCCCAAGCCTCCCCGTGTGAGGTAACAGTTCATATCTATATAGCAACCACATTTTACATCTGAGGCAATCTGTATAAAAACATTCTTAACTCTGGTCTTCAGTCGATAACTAAGTTTGCTATTCTTTGGTGACTTAGTACGTGCCCTCCCAACCTATATCTATCAACACTCAGCAGAAAGATCTCTCCTCCCGCAGTCGTCTTAATACCTACCCATTTGTTACTGTATTTATCCATGTAGTCTTCATCATTCTCCTGTAGCACCACATACAAAATGTTTCTGTTCTCTAAACTGCTGCGCCAACAGTCCAAGTTTCACTCCCACAGAGTGTCACGTTCCAGGCAAACACTTTTAAAAACTACTAATACCTAAATCTATTTGTAACAGTCTCCAGGAAATCATACTTTAAGTCAGAAAATCTCATGCTTGGCTTATTTTATAATTTGATAGGAAGTAAATCTTGTGCAACAGTTCTAAACTGAAAAGAAGTGTTGTACAAGATGCATGCACTATACTCCTATACTGACCTGAGCAGCGGAGACCTGGTCAGTGACGAGAAGAGAGGAGAGTAAACTTTGTTGTTGTTTGAGTCTTCAGTCTTTTGACTGGTTTAATGCAACTCTCCATGCCTCCCTGTCCTGAGCTAATCGTTTCATCTCTACATAGCTACCACACCCTACATCCGAGGCAATCTGTTTAACATACAGTGCCGGAAAAATTAATAGCAACTCGGTGCTTTTTTACTTTGTATTAAGCTATTTCATGATTCATATAGGCAGGTATGCACAAAGTACTATAATCCATATATTTTATGATATCTTGTTTCATATCAACTCTAATCCAGACAAAAACTTAAATGTATTGCTGTTTACATGGCAGTTTGTGTAGAATTTGTTAATCGAAGGCACAAGTGCCAAATTGTACACCTCATGGAATAGTTTCTTATCTTTGCACTAGTACTTTGTGGGATAGGCTTTTGACCTCACAACTTCTTGACACCTTCTTGGCATGAAATCTACTAGATTTTGGGGAGTTTCAACGAGTATTCCATGATACCTGACGTTTACAATTGTCTCGATCAATTGCAGTTTTGTTCTGGACCTCCTTTCTCTAAATTTCTTCCATCAATATCATAAAAAAATTCTATGGGATTTAGATCTAGTGAATTGACAGGTCAAGACAATGCTGTGACATTTTCCTGCTTAGTTAGGAAGTCTTTGACCACTTTTTAACGATGGCAGGGTGCTGAATCAATCTGAAAATGAATGGTTGTCCTGGAAATAAATCCCGTCCTGACGGCAACATCATATTCTCCAAAACTGTCTTGTACATGCCTCCATTAACGGTAGATTCTATGGCATGGATACGTCCAACACCGTTGTATGAGAAACACCCCCAAAGCATAAAACTAGTTGGGAACATGACAGTTTTCATAGTACAGGCTGGATTCAGTGCTTCACTAGCTTTCTTGAACACTCTACAACCCCCATCACTTCCACCAATGTTGATTTTTGATTCATCACTAAAATTACGCCACTTTTCGGCTGACCAGTGCTGATGTTCTTTAGCCCACTGTACACACTTCATACATTGTTGTTTGGTGAACGTTGGTTTATTGACTGGCTTCTTAGACACCAAATCAAATTTTCGCAATCTGTTCCTTACAGTTCTAAAACAAACATTAACCCCAGAAGTTTCCCTCCATTTCTCTGCAAGTTCTCCCGAGGTAGCAAATCTGTCATCCAAACATAATTGACGTAAAACATTGTCACATCTGGGTAAAGTATTCGGTTTTCTGCCACATTTTCCCACTTTACCACCCATAACATCACCCCTATCTCGAAAATTACGCAACTGTCTCTCAACGTACTTTTATGCACACCCACAATTTCTGCAATTTCACTATTAGTTTTACCTCATTCACTCAAAGTCACAATCTGTGTAGCCTTTCTTGGTGTTATATCACATTTTCTACCCATTTCTGAATCAGAATCTGTCAATCAAACTCCCTCAATCACAGAAACTCAACAGGTAATCATGAAAAATGTCTAATGATCATTCAAAGGGTTAATTAATAGACAAGAAGTAGGATTGCACAACAGGAAGTAGTAATTAGCAACAGCGACATCTGTAGACAATGAATAAAACTTCCAGGAGCATTTACTGCCATCTGCTGGCAAAATACACACTAACACGTAAAATGCAAAATTTTGCTCTTGTGCTTTCAATTTACAAAACCTACACAAACTGTCATGTAAAGAACATAAATTTAATGTGTTACCTTGCAATAGAGTGGTAATTATACAGGTTTTCAAGAAATATTCGGATGGTATTCATTAGGAAACACCTGTCACACTGAAACATGAAATAACTTAATATAAAGAGGAAACTCACTGAGTTGCTATTAATTTTTCCGGCACTGTACACTAACCTTGGTCTACCCACACAGTTCTTGTCCTCTACCCTTCCTTCCATAACTAAGCTTGCTATTCCTGGGTGTCTTAGTATGTGTCCTACCAACCTATCTCTTCACTTCATTAGCAGTCGCCAGAAACATCTCTCCTCTCCCACTCGTCTTAATACCTCTTCGTTTGTAACCCTATCTACCCATCTGATCATCATTCTCCTGTAACACCACATTTCAAACACTTCAATTCTCCTCTTTTCTGCTGCACCAAGAGTCCAAGTTTCACTTCCATAGAGCGCCATGCTCCAGACAAAGGTTTTCAAAAATGTCTTCCTAATACCTAAATCAATATTCGATGTCAACAGATTCCTTTTCTGTAGAAATGCTTTCCTTGCCTGAGCCAACCTACTTTTTATATCCTCTTTGCTTCATCCATCACTGGTTATTTTGCTTCCTAAGTAACAGAAGTCTCCTACTTCCTTTAGTTTTTCCCCTGCCAATTTGATGTCCATAGAGGTCTCTGATTTATTGCGACTGTATTCCAATATTTTTGTTTTACATTTATTAATTTTCATCATGAATTCTTTCCTCAAGACAGAATCCATACCATTCAAAAACTCATTCAAATCCTGAGGCGTGTCGGTCAATCAGCAAATCTCAGAGTTGAAATTATTTCTCCTTGAATCTTCACTCCCACTTTAAATTTCTCTCTAATTTCCTTCATTGCTTGTTCAATGTAAAGATTGAAAAGTATGGGTGATAAGTTGCAGCCTTGCCTCACACCTTTCTGAATACCAGCTTCTCTCTCATGTCCTTCAGCTCGAATGACTGCTGTCTGGTTTCTGTATAGATTGTAGATCACTCTCCTATCCCTGTACTTTATTCCAATCATTTTCAAAATGTCAAACAATTTAGTCCAATCAACGTTATCAAAAGCCTTTTCTAAGTCTACAAATGCCATGAACGTTCTCTTATCTTTTCTTATTCTACCTTCCAAAATCTGCCTAAGACTTAGTACTGCTTCCCTTGTTCCTACATTTCTCCTGAAACTTTAGGTCAGTGAAATGGAAGTTTTTACGAAGTATGATAGGAAAAACAGATAAAGAGAGAAATGACGAAGTAAAAAAGTTGAACGACGGATTCCAGAGGACCAGGTTAAAAGGTTTGGTCGTGTCCAACGAATGGAAGAATACTGAACACATGTTGGAGGATACGTGGGAAGGAAAGAGAGCAAGTGGAAGACCCCGAACACGATGGATCGACTTGATTAAGGCTAGCATAAGTTTCTAGCATAAGTTACTAGCATAAGTAGACGGAATACGGACTGGATCAGACTTCTGGAGGAATAAGATTGGAGGGACAGAAGAAGGTGGAGGAGTACCATAAACGCCCCAACCCGACACTAAATTGGATAAGGGAGGAGGATGATGAAGTAAATTTGTGATTAGTTTCATGAAAACCAGAAGTCTCTAGATTTAAAATATTGATCACTTTAACCCTCTAAGCGCCAACATCGTTTTGAAAGCCCGTTTGTGTATTGTCAGAGAAACGCCTAAGTCCTTCCTGAAGGACGTTCAGTATTTATTTTTCATTAATAAAAATAATAAGTTATTTCCTGTCAGAATTTCTAAATATAGTTAGTTAAGGACTGAATATTTTAGCAATAAGCAGCCTCTTTTATTTTCAAGACCATGGCGCGCGGCATCAACACTAGCACGTGCTCCACTCTGTGTCTCGTCGCGCTCTATCTTTTATTTTTTCTATATTTGTAAACTATGCAAGAAAGCCATCCATCCATGGTGCTTGACATAAGATACGTGTTTATTAAGACGCTGGAAAATATACTTATTCTGATTTTATTTTTATTATTATTTGTAATTGATTTGTAATTTGATATAAGTGTTATATAAAAAAATATTTTACCATTAGCATACATGTGATTCGTACGTATTGAACTAAAAACCAAACAAATGTAACTAGACTTGTATGTTTGGTACTGGAATGCAAATTAATTATTTTTACTACATATTTATTTAGGATAAAAAAACAATGAAATTTTCTATATAGCTTCATAATAAGTTGTAATATTCAATAAATATGTTCACGATGTATAATAGTACATTATGCAACGAGCCTATAATGGCAATAATTAAGATACGAGTATGTTTATAAAACTAGCAGAGCGAGTTTTATAATTTCCATACGAGTATCTTAACCCTCTTGCTTTCAGGCCATTTTGGGTGGTATGCTTGAAATCCGACAGCTGTTTTTTGATGAAATTACCCAATGTTTTCTAAAAAATTATAACACCTACACATAACGAGAAGAAAAAAAAACCACAGGTATAGCTTAAATTACAAGCATATGGGAGAAGAATAGTTCAGGGTCGTATCTTACCTATGAGGTTGAACAAAAAATATTTACATTGTTTAAAATATTTTTTATACAGAAAAATGTGATTTTTAGAACTCATAATTAAGTTTGTCCTACTTTGGGACACATAGGCAATGATACTCATGACATCTGGCAGAAAAGTTTTGCATAAGAAATCCCTTTACTGAACAAAGAGCTGGGTTATTGATTTCCGTGGATCAAATGTCATTAAGCTTCCAGCCTCCATGACGTTATAGTGTGGTTATCTCAACAACACCTTTCACTAAAGTTGTCGGCGAAATCGTACGCAATGCCCTGTGTAGAAATTGGAGTTGCGAATATTAAGGTACAGTGCTATTTATTTGTCATATTCCCTGTTTGTTTATGTATTGATCGGATATTCTTTACATTGTCAACTTTCAAATCATGTAATTCATGTCCGACATGTTGGATTTGTTTGCATGTGCGAAGCTATCGAGTACCTGACATAATATTTACATTTCGACATTGTCGAAGATAAAAATTTTTTTGTTCTACCAACATTTTATTGCTAAACTGTTGTTTTGTTTTAATTAATATGTTTTGGTTCTGGATGCCAAATGTTTACTAAGGTTATAAATAAACTAAATCAAGCTTTATTCATATAAGCAAACATATTAGTAAAAAGTAACCAAAAAAAGTTTCTACCTACAGTAACAACTGACCTGAGAGTGGTTAAACAAAAGCTTGCAAAAAGCATAAACTGGGCTTGACGCTCAGCAGTAAGTCAACCCTTAAGCAAGTAAACTTGAACAAAATCGGTTTTGCTTGCATGTTGGACATCCCTTATAAGCAACTTTCTGGGCAACAAATAACGAGATAACAGTATTTTACACAAGCACACTGCCGGGCTATTTCAAGAAGGGAATGGGGTGGGACATTTCTTTCACCATCCCGGCAGCCAGTAGTCCGAGGTTAGTTTTGTGAGGAGTTTCTTAAGTTAATGTGTTACTTTATTCTTAGGGCCGGGTTCACCATGGTAAGTCAAAATGTTAACAAACCAATTAAGGCCATTGGCGGACGATTACTGAAATGCCATGGTTCACCAAACTATAACAATCCATTAGCTTCCCTAACAAGCCATCAAAACTAATTACAGTAGAACCTCGGTAATCCGAGCCTCCGTTAATCCGAGGTGGATGACAGTGAGACGCATAGCTTACCCAAGGCCTTTGGCGGAGATGCGCGTATGCGTTGTTTACAATTCTGCCCGCTATCGCCCTCCCGCCAACAAATAAATATTGTTCTGTACTTTAAGTAAACTAGTGGGCCTGTGCGGGCTTTCGCAACGTGAATGTAGGTTGAGCCATTTGTTGAGACTCCTCAGCTAGCAGTATGCTGCGCTCCCGCTATATGGCTGGTTAGGGTGCTTTCATTGTAATGTACATTTTTTAAGGTATTTATTTAATTGTGAGGCATTTAAAGAGGAAGTGAGTGTGTTTCGCGCACACATTGGGTTATGCGGAACCTGTAGGTACCCCATATGTGTAGGTTGGTGTTAATAGGACCTTATTTTCGGTACAAAACTGGAATGGGACCTTAGCAGAATAATATAGGGAGGGATATGTACGTACTTGCATTTCGGATGCAAAATTTTGTTTTTATTTCTGAAACAAAGCCTAAATGCAACACATTATACGATAACTGATGAAATAATGCCGTTTACTATAAGAATATTTAAACACAAGTTTCTTGTGCATCTATTTCAAATTTAAGGTCCTTAAATTTCTTAACTTTGTGTAATCCGAGATTTCCCAAATTCGAGCTCCTCTTAATCCCAATTACCTCGGATTACCGAGGTTCTACTGTACATAGAATTAACAACTTGACAGTCGATTTACATAGCATTCAAATCCAAAATGGCGTGCATTTAACTTTATTCTGAACGATGACGATGTTTTTGAAGACATGCTAGATTTTCTTCGACCACTAACTTATAAATAACGAAGGAATTACTGTAATGAATGCGACGACACAGAATTTATCATGAGATTTAGGTTGTGAAAACCTTCTGTGTTGAATGTTCTACAGATGACAGAACCTAACCTGGAATTCCCATCTGAAAAGTAAGATAACCTAGGCCCATGTACCACTTCTTTTTTACGTGTAATATCGTTTGATGCATTACTGTATAACACATCTTAGTTCATTTAATAAAATACTACCTAGACGTTACAGCATCAGACCAATATTGGCTACAAAATTTGATATCCTGCCCAATCGTGTACGTGGTATATGTATGCAAAATGGCAGTCATATCGTCTGAATAACTAAATAATGTTACAAGAAAAATATTTTTGTCATAAAAGAGGATAAATTTCATTTATGATTTATAAAAAATTTAAGAATTTGTTAATTTCCAAGAATGTTGTATTTTGACTCTCAATAATTAAGGAGTACTATAAGCAATTTCCAAGAATTTTGTATTTTGGCTCTCGAAAATTAAGGGGGAGGGGGTACTATAGGCGAGGGGGTCCTATAGCCGAGTAAATAGGGTAAATAGTTATTATTTTGGCTCCTTCAGCTGGATCAATGGCAAATTGACTTTCCAATGGACCGTTCCACAAATCAATTGGCTAACACTGTACCTGGAGAGACGGTGGCAGCAGTTGTTGTGGTAGTAGCTTTAGCAGCTTCTGTTGATGCTGGTGGTTTCGAAGCGGTGGTTGTGGTAGCAGCCGACACCGCACTGGTCACAGCAGCAGCGGTAGTCACTGCCGGAGGATTGGAAGCGGTTATAGACGCACTCGAAGAGCCCAGGGTGGTAGATCCTGACCGGCCACTCTGACTGGTAGACGGCCGGCTCAACATACAGAACAAGGTTGACTTCTATTAAAATTACTGAACTGCAGGATTTCATCATTTATTAGAGTTGAACACATCAAGCCCATTGACACCTTTACTTTAACCCCATGATCTTCAAGAACTGGTATGTGCTTACTACTTTGCTTGGCATCGCATGGACCCAAATTCGACAAATAACAAGAATGCAACAGTAAGATAAACATCCATAGTCTGCATTAGGCCACAACATATCAATTTATTTATTTTACGTGTCCAGGAAGAATTACAAAATAAAGGGAATAATACAAACAAACTTACAGACTATAATAACAAATTAAATCAAATCAATTTGGCAGTCTTGATGGCCCTGTCATTTGCTCTCCAAAGATTGTCGGTGGTGCAAGTCTCAGGTAGGTTTCTGCATACCAGAATACCGTATTTGCTCGCGTATGTCTCGCACTTTTTTGACCGAAAATATGTGTGAACATTTTCGGTGCGAGATATACGCAGGGAATGACCGTATTCCCGAAAAAACACCAAATTTGCATTATTGAAACAAGGAAACTGGCATACGGTACTCGCCCTGTTCATTGTCACTGCTGCCACGATGTACAGCGTGCTAACACTCGCGCTGCGCCGTATGCTTGCACGCGGCCGAGCTCTGATGCGACGCAATGCGTAAAGACAAAATCAATGAGATTCGAGAAGACTGAACTGCGTTTCTCTGCGATGTAACAGTAGGCGTACTTGCGCAACTGTCGTAGCGCGCTAATCGCTAATTCGAACGTGTCTCAAGGCGGCGAATTTAGCCAACCGCGGCCGAAGACTAACGAAGTACAGCGTGCTAACACTCACGCTACGCCGTATGCTTGCACGCGGCCGAGCTCTGATGCGACTCAACGCGTCAAGACGAAATCATTGAGATTCGAGACGACTGAACTGCGTTTCTCTGCGATGTAACAGTAGGCCTACTGGCGCAACTGTTGTGGCGCACTAATCGCTAATTCGAACGTGTCCCAAGGCGGCGAATTTAGCCAACCGCGGCCGAAGACGCGGCGAACGATGTACAGCGAGCTAACACTCGCACTGCTCCGTATGCTTGCACGCGGCCCCTCGATCCCTAATCAGCCCATATCGGACAAGTTCGGATCAACTCGTTGTTGCTCGCTCTTCCTGTTAGTATAGATTCGTGTAAGTTCCTGGACAATGACGACGGTTGTGGCGCGCTAAATCGAACGTGTTTCTACCTCAAGGTTATTATATAACAAAGGAGAAACTGTTCCGCCTAGTCAATACATTTATTACAACAAGTTATAAACTTGCTATTATATGGTACATGTTTCGGGACCTCTAGTACGGGTCCCTTCTTCAGCCATAAATTAAGTTGCAAAATCCAGCATAATTAAAGATATCATAATAAAAAATACATAAAATGATGAGTGAATGGATGAAATAAGGTGAAAAAGAACATATTAATCATGAGAAGTAACATGAGTGCGCATCAGTAAAAAAGTAAAAAGTAACACCATTGGCAATGCATATAATCTAGAAGTCTTATATCCAAGGTATCTAAGCAACTGGATGAAGCAATAATGGGGTCATGAAGTAATTTGAGATTCTGTGAATTAGATCAACAAAGAAAATTGTTTTAGTTGGTCTAAGTAAAGTATGTTTTTTCCATGCTTGGACGTCTCCTCATCATGCTGATGTATTTCATTACATGACAATCGGTGTTTTTCCCTCTAATACAAGACTATAAGCTCAGAAGCCCCAGCTTGAACAGCAAGTTTTCTGTCAACAGCATTGTAAACAACAGGCCATACATCCCAAGTGAAGTGATAAACATTAGAACAGTGCTATATTAAGTGTATTCTCAAGAACCTAGCACTACCAATGGTGTTACTTTTTATTGATGCGCACCTCATTTCATCCATTCACTCATCATTTTATGTATTTTTTATTATGATATCTTTTTATGCTGGATTTTGCAACATAATTTATGGCTGAAGAAGGGACCAGTAATAGAGGCCCCGAAACATGTACCATATAATAGCAAGTTTATAACTTGTTGTAATAAATGTATTGACTAAGGGGAACAGTTTCTCCTTCGTTATATAGTGAAGGAAGCTTGTAGTTTAACGTGACCGTTAATCTCGAGACCATGAGCCACGGGACCTCCTTTTTACGTGGAATCCGAACCACAGGACATGGCATTTCACTTCGAAAATCTCACATGCATTGACCGGGAATCGAACCCGGACCGCCTTGGTGAGAGGCATACAGCTAGACCGCTGAGCCACCACGCCCCCTTGTTATATAGTGAATTTGTCAATACAGAAAATGAACTTCTTTCAGAGCACAATTTACCTCAAGGTTATTACGGTCATTTATATGACTGCGTCAGTAATGAATGCGAGATATATGCGAGTACTTTTTTTCCCCTGAAATTTCAAATTAAAAAATGGGGTGCGAGATATACGCGGGGGCGAGATATACGCGAACAAATACGGTATGTTGTGGGTCCTGCAGTTCCCCACATTCACTAAGTCCGTCTTCAGTGTAGCCCCATGTCTTGAGAGTAGCTCTGCTTTGAGATACTCCGGTTCTCAGGCTGTTGATTGCCTTCCAGATGACATACGGCTAAAAACACCCACAGCTGGTTCTTCCTTGACATTGTTCCAACGAGCTTCGGGTAGTGAATCCCACCATAACTGTAATCGGAGAGTTTCAGGTGATGATGGGATCGCTACAGTTGACTGTAGGAAGCACTTTCTTGACCTAACAAGGGAAGTCTCTGAACCGGGGAATCGCGGATCCTGCTGGAACTTTGCAGATACGTTGCGTGAGCCCAACTAGGCAGAACCGTGAAAAAAAAATGTTCGGAAATTAACTTCCCCTTCTACTAGATGAATAATTAAGTTTTACACGTTTAAATTGGCGCTCCAGTGGCGTGAGCTTCATTGGCTGCGTCAGAGGTTGCTTCTCAACCGTACTGTGCTTCCCGGCCTACGGTGTACAGTCACCGAATGAGAGGCGATAGTCCCGGAATTCGCTTATATCCGTATACGAAGAGTGTCCCATGCATTGCATTATGAATGTTAACATTGGAAAAATTATATGTTGTCTGGAGGAAAAATATAGAAAATGTATGGAAAGGCCTCTCAGCATTCAAGAACAGGACCTGTTGGACAGTTTGGATGGTTTTGTGCCTATCTAGCTTTCTGGCGTTCGTCTCTTGTAACAAGTGTGTTAGGTATTAAATACAAAAAAAAAATGCTGTTGAGTATTGCAAAAGCGGTAAGAAGCGTCCGCTTTCCTTTTCGTCGGTAAAATGTATGTTCTACCGTTTAAGAAGTAAGAAAGATTTATATTTGTGGACAGAGCAAGTGAAAAGGGCGGCACCCACCGCGACAAATTGAGGAGAATAACATGTGCCTTAAAAGCCCAATTAATCATTGCCCATCAGAATAATGACGTAATATATGACGTGACAATTCAGCAATGGGCTATGCTAGCTGCGCAGGACGTAAAATGTACGGGGTTTAAAGCCAGCCATTCCTGGGTGCAGCACTTTAAGGATCGCTATAATATCACTTCGCGAAAAATAGCAACTGTGGTGATATCAAAGAATGCCCATCGAGAAATGGATATTATGTCTGCAGCAGAAATATTTGTAGAAGAGGTTACATCGGTTCTAGATTCTCTCTGCCCTGGAAACGTATGTACTGTAATAATGAACAAAGTGGGTTCAATTTGGAGATGTGTTCGGGTAGGACACTGGCTATAAAAGGGTCGAAAACGGTTTGCTCCAAAGTGCAATCAGTGGGGGCCACAACGCACAGTTATACAATAATGCCAACAGTAACAGCAGCGGGCAAGCTGCTTGGACCTCTTTCATAACTTTGAAAGAACCAAAAGGTGTGTTTGGTAAAAGGGTGAAAGAAACTATGTTTGAACATGACAATATTAACGTTGTTCCCACAAAATCTGGCAAAATGGGATCCGCACAATTGAAGAATTGGTTTCATAATGTTTTCAAACAGCATGTACCGTCTGGCAATGTAGCACTCCTTCTGGATTCCTTTTCTGGACATAATCGTTAGAAAGTGAAGAGCGCATACGACTGATGATCATCCCTCCTGGGACCACAGCCTATTGTCAACCATTGGATGTATACAGATTAGGGTCTGGAAAAGCTTTGTCCGTAGATTTTCGAACACCGTTCGGTTATTGAATTTTGACATCAATTTGGCCCAGAGAAATACAATCTTGAAAATGAAGTCTCTGACCACCAATTGTCATCCTCTCGTTTTACTTCAATATGACAATACGCATAAAGTCAGTATCTTTCCGACAATCCCGAACGGTTTGAACACCCTGTGCCATATTGTTTCGATATCAGTGCAATACCATGTAGTACTTGCACTCGCCCGTGTCTTATACAGCGAGGATGGTGTAAAAGCAGTTTGTGTTTCCAACATTATTACCACGAACATCACTGTTGTCAGAACTACGTGAAATAGCTTGGTCTCTTACTCACTTGTGTGACCATTGGTTCAGCTTACTCTGTACTGTGTTGTAATTATATGTGTTCATGATACCTTACATTGCATGATTATTAATAATAAAGCACGACGTGCAATATATTGTAAAGATGCAACATTAATGTCCCATGCCGCAGCGCAGCTTATGAGTGCGAGTACGGGAGGGCAGTCGTTTCGAACGTGATCTTTTGAACCACCAATCAGGAGTGAGGCACACTCCCGCTTGACCAGCGCGCAAAGTTCAAAATTGTTGTACTTACCGCCGTCTACGGTGGGTAGGAGTTAATTTCCGAAAAAAAAATCTTCACGGTTCTGCCTAGTTGGGTTCACGCAACACATCTGCTAAGTTCCAGCAGGATCCTTGATTCCCCGGTTCAGAGACTTCCCTTGTAAGCCTTGTGGGGTGATGTATATGCATACCTGCCAAACTCAAAAATGAAAAATCGGGAGATTTCATCGCCATATTATCGAGGAACCGACAAAATTACTCAAATCGAAAAATCACAATAGCCTACCGGGATATTAATGCCAACAACATCTTAAGTTTTACACAAATAATTTCACGTGTTAAATTTATTTATTTTATTTAGTCGATTTACCCTCTAGGTTGGTGGTTCCCACGGACTCAGTGAGGGAACACACCACGACCGCCTCTACGGGCAGTGTCCTGGAGCTTGGAACATCTGATCGGGATGGATACAACTGGGGAGGTGTGATCAGCATGTCGCCCAGGCGGCCTCACCTGCAAAGCGAACAGGGGCCTCATGAGGGGAGGGATTGGAAGGTTAGGATGGATAGGCAAGGAAGAGGGAAGGAGGCGGCCGTGGCCTTGCAGTAGGTACCATCCCGGCATTTGCCCGAAGACGAAGTGGGAAACCACGGAAAACCATGTCGAGGATGGCGGAGGTGGGAATCGAACCCCCTCTACTCATTTGGACCACCCGAGGCTGAGTAGACCCCGTTCCAGTCCTCATACGACTTTTCAAATTTCGTGGCAGAGCCGGGAATCGAACCCAGGACCTCCGGGGCGGCAGCTAACCCTGCTGACCGCTACGCTACGGAGGCGACTCACGTGTTAAAAAGATACAATATTCCGCAACCTACAACTACCTCTCACCCCTCAGGCTATTATAAAACCTTCTAGGAACACGCGCTGAATTTACCGTAGACTATTTCAAACAAAGAGAAACTTATTCAAATCCAACTAAGCAGTACGAGTAGTTATGGAGAATTAGTCTATCTATAAATTATTGATACGAAGCGAAACTGCGATATCGAAACACGATACACGTAACATCAATCTGTTGGACGGATGCCTGGAGTTTGTCATCTCGCACTATTAGTCCGAAATTACGCGTGGGAGTTTTGAAATGATCGAGAGATGTAATATGTTAAGCGGGAGAAGTGATGTAAAACCAGGTGTCACCTGCCTAAATCGTGAGAGTTGGCAGGTATGTGTATTATGTCCAATATATCAATAACAAACATCTAGTTGTTATTTTAGCATTATAAGTTCAGCCTTGTTGACGGACCTGAACACCACAAGTTTCCTGATTGTTTTAAAAAATCCCTCTTGGCACGCCGGTTTCACTGGGCAAAGAGAACTGTTTCAAAGTCACTAAATTTACCCAAATACCTACAAAAGTTCCATGTTTAACATACAGTACAAAAAGTTCAATTAGGGACCAGATATTCTGAAAATGCATATCATGTAGATTAATTGGACTTATTGCACGTTTTGAACATAATTCTTTCAGACAAACGTTTTAGGTAATGTTTAGAGGAGTACAGTGGAATCTCGTTAGTACGTTTTTCAAGGGACTGAAAAATTTGGACGTCATATGTGGGGAAAATGTACTACCGAAAAACGCCATACTGCATTTACAACGTATAAGAAAGAACGCGGCGTATATATGGACGTCAAATCGCCGACCTTAGTAAGTGATTGTATGCACTACTACAGTCACGACATAAACATAGGTTATCAGTAACTTACACGGAATAAATAACCTAAAAAGGAATTACTGTACCTCTACACTACAGTATAATACAGGGTCTTTATTTCTGCTTAGCAAGGACATTCTCGCTCTCGCGCTCCGCCAGTGACGGCTCAGTTACCGGCGACCGCGCACGCATATGTTTGAAGCACGGGCTTGCTTGAACCACTTCAATAAAGCGCTTTCTAGTTGAGGAAACTGTCCCTCTCGCACACGTTTCCTTTTGCCGCTCATTCCTTCTTCAAATGCATGTTCGATTTCCTTCCTTTTGCCGAGAATCGTGTTCAGTGAAGACGGAGGAATGTTCCACTTTCGCGCTATATCCACACGCTTCATGTGAGGATTGCATTCCACGTCTTGAATGTATTTCATCTCATCATTAGTTATCTGCCGTACTTACTTCTTATCCATTATGAAACACGCAATAAAAGAGGTCATAACTGGACGTGAACATTAAGAACTAGAAGACAATAGTGTGGAATACGAAGACAATAATGCGCCTACGTGAGAAATAAACAAAGGGAAAGGGGTGGAGGGCAGCGGGAGAGAGACACGTCTCCTATGTTGCGTCATAGCTATAGCCACTTCTACGCCGTCAAACACAATAAAATCATCTACACTGTCAATAACTATCAGAGAATATGCGGCAATATCGCGTCGTGTTTCCCAGAAGCCGAATTTTTTAATGAAATAAGAATAAAATACGGTTCACTAACAAATAGTTCAACAGAAATTTGATCGTTGTAAGCGGGAATAGAGAACGTATTAAGGGGATATATCAACATGAATTTAGTAGGATAGGGACTTGAGAAAGGGCAGCGGGAGAGAGACACGTCACCTGTGTTGCGTCATAGCTATAGCCGCTTCTACGCCGTCAAACAAAATGAAATCATCTACACTGTCAATAACTAGCAGAGAATATGAGGGAATATCGCGTCGTGTTTTCCAGAAGCCGAATTTTATAATGAAATAAGAATAAAATACGGTTCACTAACAAATAGTCAACGGAAATTTGATCGTTGTAAGCGGGAATAGAGAACGTATTAAGGGGATATATCAACATGAATTTAGTAGGATAGGGACTTGAGAAAGGGCAGCGGGAGAGAGATACGTCACCTGTGTTGCGTCATAGCTATAGCCGCTTCTATGCCGTCAAACACAATGAAATCATCTACACTGTCAATAACTATAAGAGAATATGAGGCAATATCGCGTTGTTTTTTCCAGAAGCCGAATTTTATAATAAAATAAGAATAAAATCAGGTTCGCTTACAAATAGTACAACGGAAATTTGATCGTCGTAAGCGGGAATAGAGAACGTATTAAGGGGATATATCAACATGTATTTTGTAGAATTGGGACTGGGACTTGAGAAAATCATCGCGCTAAACGGGAAAACGTCGTAACCGAGAACGTGCTAACGAGATTCCACTGTATTGACCAGTTTAAATGGTGTATGATTTTTCTCTCTCTCAAAACTCCATTTTTCCCCACCCTTTTGGTCAATGTTTGGTGCTATCAAAAAACTTTACCGAAATAAGAAAGGCTTCGGTGGCCTAGTCGGTAGCATACTGAACTGCTGTGCCCAAGATAGCGGGTTCAAATCCGGTCGAAGTCGTCGGAATTTTTGAGAGCGTTACAAAATCCTTCAGTGTGCCTTCCTTCGGAGGGGAAGTGTAACCGGCGGTCCCATGTCATAGATTTATGGCATGTAAAAGAACCTTCTACAGACTAAACATGTGTGAAGCTAAATTTCCTAAGTTAGATTTCGTTCGTACGCTCTATCAAATTTCCAACGTTCACTACTAGGTATCATTGGCATCTGGTAGTGAATGTTGGAACTAATTGAAAATGAACAGAACTTGTAGCTCACCCTAAGGGTGTCTGCTGGAAGCAGCTACAGACTCTGGCAAGCCGAACATGTCCTCGGACACTCCCGGCACTAAAAGCCATACGATCAATACCGAAATAAGATTTATCCGAAGAATACAGTAGTACAAACTTTGAATGGATTCGATTTTTCACATACAAACCCTTGGTCCAATTTTTTCCATTAACGAACTCCACCAAATTTTTGAATGATTATATTTGAGTAGTCTGGTATCAAAACAAGATACAGCACGATTTTTGCGATTTTGAGATTACGGCTGATTTAACAAGTCCTACATGCCCTCGTTACATGTGGGAAGAGAAAGGTATTCAAAACAGGACACATCATGCTGTTTTTAAATGCTGAAGTAGTCGGTTGGTTTCAAAATAAGACAAGTAACTTAGATGAATGAGTATCAAAACAAGACACATCTTGGCAGGGTTTATTTCGCATCGATCAGTGCATCAGCTGTAAGGGCGCTCTCTGTGTGCTGCTTATACAATCGCTTCCTGTTCCGTTAGTATTGGTGTGTTAAATCAACTTTATACTTGTGAAGAGTGATTACTTTATTTTCAAAAAAAGATACATCCGATTACTGAGTTGCAAATCAAGATACATCACCAAGTTTTAAAACAAAATAAGACACATCAAATATTAAAACCTTTATAAAAAGGAAAATAAGCCTCCGTGGCTTAGGCGGCAGCACGCCGGCCTCTCACCGCTGGGTCCGTGGTTCAAATCCCGGTCACTCCATGTGAGATCTGTGCTGGACAAAACGGAGGCAGACAGGTTTTTCTCCGGGTACTCCGGTTTTCCCTGTCAAAATTTCATTCCAGCAACACTCTCCACTATCATTTCATTTGTCATTCATTTAATCATTCCCCAGAGGAGAGCGTCAGGCCTCGGCAGCCGGCACGGTTCATATCCTCGCCGCTAGATGGGGGCTTCATTCATTCCATTCCTGACCCGGTCGGAGACTGGAAGCAGGCTGTGGATTTTCATTTTTTCATTTGTCTATATCTCTTACAACTTAAAAAAAGGGCCATATACATTAATTTGTCAATAAATAAAGGACATTTCAGATTTTTGAGTCTGCTGAAAAATTTTGTTGAAGTATTTATTTATTTATTTATTCGTGTCAGAAGTACAAAGTATGTGTTAAACAGACTACTTCAAACAGTTTCTGCCCAGAACTTAGCCACTTCGATAGCACTTGAATTAGCTTCAGTCAAGTCATTCATTGTGCAGCTGTACGGGCACAATGGACAGGAGAAGAGGTGTTGTGTTGTCTGGGTTGCGCCACAATCACACAGGACTGTCTTGGTCGGAAAATGCCACTTATATAAGTTGTCCCTGGATCTTGCAACTTCCACCCTCAGTCTGTTCAGGGACTTCCAGATTAGCCAGTTCTCTGTGTGACCAGGAGGTAGAGATTCCTTTGGTTCCATCCATTCAGACAGGTTGCTGGTCCTCTCCTTCCACACGGCCACTCGAGCTGTTGCTGCTGTTCCTTGTAATGGTTGAGTAGTTGTTAGGAAGCTCTTTCTCGATTTTAATCTCCTCTCAGCAGGTTGATATCCGAAGAGTGGGTGTGAGGTCATAACAGATGATTTACTTCTTTCGTTGTTTGCAGCCACTTCTCTTCTGATGTCAGGTGGAGCAATCCCTGCAAGATAGTGCACTTTACTGATGATAGTTGGCCTCAAGCAACCTGTAATAATCCTGCAGCTCTCATTTAAGGCTACATCCACCTGCTTTGCATGGGCTGACTTGTACCACACAGGACTGGCATATTCTCCTGCTGAATAGCATAAGGCCATTGCTGTTGTCCTTAACGTTTGGGGATGGGTGCCCCAGTTAGTCCCTGCCAGTCTACGGAAGTGTGATGTGATGTGTCTTGTTTGATACCAGACGCCTCATCTATACTAATATAATAAAGCTGAAGAGAGTGTGTGTTTGTGTGTTTATGTGTTTAAACGCACTAATCTCTGGAACTACCAGTCGGATTCTAAAAATTCTTTTTGTATATGATAGCCAGATTAAAGAGGAATAGTTTAGGCTATGTAGCATTAGGCTACACCTCTCAGGTAACCTTAAAGATTGATTTTTGTTCAGTAAGTCAGAACGGCTTCAATAATACCGAAGTCTATTGTTGCCCTGCAATGCGGGCTGCATCAAGTCGCCCCTACCAGTGTTCTGGTGCAGAATTGCGAGGGTAATTAGTGCAAAAAGATTTCTTAGGCCCCTTAAAACAGTTATCATGACAATAGTATGCCTCTGTATAAGGGCGATGGTGTTGGTGCAGTATACTGAGGTTATCAGCTGCAATAAGCGTTGGTGCTTTCAAATTTACTTTCATTTATTCCGATCCGTATCCTTGAGCGCTCCAGTTCTGTAAAACAAATAAATCCACCGGGGGAAGCCGGGCTCTACTGCTAGTTTTATATATACATTAAAGTGAATGATGCAAAATGTCCGTAGGTATAGTGTCCACAAGTATATACACTTTTGAACTGACTGTGGTTTTGGGGTCTGGTGGACGTGAAACACGAAGATATGTCAAAATTTCCAGAAGTCGTAACATGGTACCCATTGCAATAGGCAGCTTTCTAGTAATCTACCTAAAACCCAGTGACCTTCAAGCAATGGCAACATACTGGACTGCAATTCCTGTATCAACACAGCAACATTACTTTTAACATTGTGTATCATGTTTGAGGTTCTTATTAAACTATTGTGAAGTGTGTTTTGGTTGTCAAGTACTATAGACACGCATGCACTAATGATAGATAGCATTTTACTCATGTTTTTAATGTGTTTGTGGAAAATATTATACAGCTGAGGAAGAAATGCTGGTTGTGTCCCAGTATGCCTTCCTTCGGAGGGGAAAGTAAAGCCGGCGGGCCCATGTCATAGATTTATTGCATGTTAAAGAACCTTTCACGAACTACAATTCTGTGAAGCTAAATTTGTAGGTTAGATTTCATTAACATTCTATTAGTACCAACGTTCGTCGCCAGGTGCGGGTTGCGGCGGCATCTAATAGCCAAGTTCGCAGCTAGGTGTCGTTGACCGTAGCAGTTGGTTACAAAAGTAGGAACTACTTGAAATTGATCATCTGCAGTCCTTACCTGAATTACAGATAACACACACTAATACAGTCATCACAATTAACACCGGTTATCAGACAGATTCTACACACACCCAAAGTACACGGTGCTACATGATCGCGTTGTCGCAGCCTCTAAACTGAGGAACCAACCAACTGCTTGCGTCCAAACTTGTACTGATCGAAGAACATTTAATTAAAATGTATTGATAAGGGTGGCTTGATGCTGGAGAAGAATGCTTAAGATCAGTTGGATATAACATGACAAATGAAGAGGTATTCAGAAGAGCAGGAGAAAGTAGAATCTTTATGAAGAGTCTGAAAACAAGAAAAGCGAATATGTTGGGACAAATTCTCAGACATAACAGCCTGCTAGCAAGAGTCATCGAAGGGATGTTAAAAGCGGAAAACACAAGAGGAAGACCACCACTTGCATAAATCACACCGATAATGACAGACACGAACACAAAATCATATCACGAATTGAAGAGGGTGGCGGAGAATAGAGAAGATTGGAGAGTTGGTGCAAACCAGCCCAAAGGCTGTTAACTTATGAGAGATTTTCCATATAAATGTGGGCACAGACATGCGTGCCGAACTCTGAAACGTAACTAAATCGTGCACAAAGGTTAAATGGGGCAAGGTTACGCACCGCGGTAGCGAGGTAAACATTTCCACCATGCACCGCAGCCTGTAACCTACTAGCATTCCACCAGTTGAGATAGTACAGTAGCCTATATTTATTTGCATTATGCAAGCAAGCAAACCGAGACAGAACTGAAGACAATGATGTTCATTCATAAATGTAGACACTTCATAAGCCGCAACACTGATTGTGGTGGAATGGTACTGTTGTTTCGTTTCTACCTGATATTCCTGATCAGTTGCAGGGCTTGGAATTGAAAGTCGACAATATCAAATCATGGAATTTGTCAACAGTTGGTGCATGATTCTGCTTTGTCCCTGATCAATTGAAGCATCAATGATACTCTCAATGTTATTAGATTCCATATTGGAATCCGTTAGGTCCGTACTGACAGTAAAATTACTGATTGAGTCAGTGAGCTCCTTCCCACACCATCCAGATGTGAACAAGATCCTTCAATTTATCATTTGAATAGACATGGATTTGCATCTCGATTTCATGGTCCCCAGCCGTTTGATACACCTGTGTTTGGACGAGCAACTTCAAAATTCAAAGGACGCAATTTTGGTTTAATTGAGCCGAGGACCTCCATCATCAACCAGCCCCTTTCAATTCAAGAATGAAACAGCTCAACTTTCTAAGCTGCATTACAAATTTAATCTCACTGAAATATGAAACAGAACTTTTTGTGAAGTGTATTTTTAAGAACATTTGAGTCATCAAACATGACGCTACTTAACTCATAGGTATTTTACAATGTTAAAGTGTTTTTAACATGTGTTTGTATAGCTTTAATGTCATCTATGACAAAATGTTTGTGTTGGTGATCCTGAATGAATATATTTAACGTGATAGGGCTGAAGAAGGGCTTGTTGTAGCTCGAAACATGTACCCTAATTTCTAAAAATTTTATAATTACATAGTACTGATTGACGGAGTTCCTTAATATTTGCAATAGCATCGATGAAATTCAACATTTTTGTCCAATTCAATCGTAACTCGTTCCTGGACCAGCATATATAGGAATTCCACATCAACACAGAGTTCTGCACTTATTTTAGCGCTGAACATAAGCACGCACACTCCAACAGTGTATTTGCCGGCTCTTGGACAAGCTGGCACGTCACTACATGTCTCAGTGTGAGAACGGCACACCGTCCAGCTGCCGTCTCTACATTGGGAAGCTCGTGGACAAGCCTCGTATGGAATAATGAATCACTACGGTTCCGGCAATACGCTGGAACAGATAACGGCGGAAATTCTTGTCGCGGTCAAGGGACCTTAAGGTACCAGTAAATCATGCCCGAAGTTGTTGCCTTCAAACTCCTACCACAATGAGTCAGGCTTGCTATTTCTGGGGTTTTGAAGGCAAGTTCTAAACCGACTGTGTGCAGATGGTTTACATACCTCATGGTTCCCAGCAAGCTGGAGAGTCCTCCAATCTGTCCCACCCCACCAAACAACTGCATGAGTTGCTGCTGAGACATGTTGTTGAGCAGGTTGTGAAGATCTCCCCCATCTAAAAACATTTTAAAAAATAATAGGCAACATTGAACATTGAAAAGAGTTGGGAATATGGGAATGATATGGTAATGACTTTTATTGATCTAGTAAAGGCCTATGATAGCATCCCTAGAACAAAAGTTTGGCAGGGCTCCCATCCATTCACTAGTCCAAAAATAGTGAAATAGTGAGGTTTTTTTTTCTTCAAAAAAGTGAGTTTTTGTATGAAAAAGTGAGTAAATAGTGAGTAAATTCGAAGCATTATTCGCATTTATGGCCGTAAATCTGGTTCATAATTTTAACATTTGTTGATAACTGTAGGCGCAATTAGGGGGGGGGGGGTTGGCTAAACTCCCCAAAAACCAACCATAGCCCCCCAAAAATGTGAAAAAACTGTATTGAAGTAGACAAAACATTTAATAGTGTGTATCTGAAAAATAAATTAGCCCCCCCCCCAAATGTCGACCAAATTGTGCCTATGTTAATATCTCTGAGTACTGTTTGTCATTTTTCATGTAGTTAGAGAGGACACTTGGAAATAATGGATTGGAAAATCAATGCAACACTCAGGAAATTTATATCGTAAAACAAAAATAAAAATGTGGAAAACAAAACAATGTTTATGTTATAATAGACTTAAGACTCCTTACTAGAAAAAAAAACACACCTAAAACAAATAATACTGTCATACTGCCACATAAAAGAAAAGTAGACATCATCAGTCTTAAGATAAAATTCACAAGTTGTCATCAGTCTTAAAAATAAATTCAAATGTCAGGGTCATCTGGATCGTCGCTGTTATCATCGCACCGTCGTTTCCCATGATTCTTGAAGAGCTTTTCAGGTAGGGTGGAGGTGCGTTTCTCGACTTTCTTCCTTAGTGGCTCTGCCTGTCTTTTGCGGAGATCTTCGGCCCGGGATCGCATGCTGCGGGCACCTTCTAGCATACCTTTGGCAATTTTTGCACTTTTCAGATCACCCTTTACCAAAGCAGCTTTTAGCTTTTGGTTGGCCTCATCAATTAGGTAATCAGAAGCTTGTCTCTCCTCGTCTTCCGCTTCTTTTGCCTTCCTGAACTCTTCCTGTAATTTTCCTATCGCCTTTCTTTCTTTAACTTGAGTTTTTTCCTACTCTTCTTGCTTGCACCGAATGTCCTCCGCCTCTTCCTTTTTCCTTTTCTCTTCCTCTGCCTCCTTGCGCTTAGCCTCTAAAGAGTTTTCATATTTACTGTGAGCGGCAGCTGCCACTTTCAGAAGCGCCTTTGTGATGGGAACCACTTCAGCCCACTCACCAAACTCCCTCATACCCAATTTCAAAAGAAAAATATGTATTGTCCGTTGAGCCACTATATATTTAAACACAAACAGCGCTAAATGTTCCGGCATAACTCAACAAAATGACAGTGTTTCTCCCCGGTGTGCAATTGGGCTCTTCAGTTGGTTAAAGCACACCTCACCAAGACACTGTCTAGTACACAGTGTACACAGTCTAGTACACTAGACAAGTGTCTTGGTGAGGTGTACTTTAACCAACTGAAGAGCCCAATTGCACACCGGGGCGAAACACTGTCATTTTGTTGAGTTATGCCAGAACATTTAGCGCTCCCTCATACCGTCACGAATGTTCAGTCGAGCATTCAGGGTGCGCTCTTCCATTGCGGCTCTATCTGCCGGAAGTTGATTTCTTGATTCCGAAAATCCACGTTCCACATCTGAGCTTCCATGAGCTGCTGGTAGGATGGCTTTCACAACTTTGCTCACAAGCGGATATTTTGCCTGCCCACTAAAGTCTAAAATTTCAAAAATTTGACGCCAAATATGGTCAATCCTTGGACTTTCCTCAAAATGTAGGAGATTTTCTAGCTGCAACAGCTTCCATTCATCGTGAAGCTTCTCTTCGTACACATCTTTTAAAGGCAGCTGCAACATTTTGTAAACAAAGACAATGCTCATCAGACTTGCTTTCATTGATGGACTGAGGCTGCAAGCATTTCAAGTGCTTGGCATACTTTCCAGTACTAAGGATGGACTTGTTAAGTACGTACTTCGCCACCTCTTGATGAAACTTCAATACTTGCAGTTCACTACAGCTCTTATCGATCAGGAGACGTTCAGTACTCTTCCCTATGTCAACATTTTTCAATTCCATAAATTTATTGCCATCCATGATGAAAGATTCTTTCAAACATTCACTGGTACTCTTCAATGCTTCTGCCTGGCAGAACCTACTCAAGAGCAATATGAACAAATCTGACACTTCTTCATACAGAACATGTATCATAGGTTGCTGTAATTGAAATACTTTTGAAAATCTTTCGAAAAGACTTGCACTATATACTACAAACGCAATCTGAGCGGGGAAAGTATCATCTTTTAGAGCACTAGCAATAGCCTGATAACATTTTGATTGCAGTAATTTTTCAGCATCCTTTCCCTTTTTAAGTGGTAGAACTTTCAGAAAGTAAGTAGAGAGTGCTGGCCACTGCTCTTGTAATCTTTCAGCTGCAGGACCTAGTGCAAGCCATCTAGAACACACGTTTTAAAAAGGCATGACATGGTACCTTATTGTCTTCTTGAGATTTCTCGTAAACTTCAAATCTACACAAATAGTCCAAAAAATTGTACACCAAAATTGCAAGTTCAGATACATCAGACCCTATAACACTTAAGCCACGTTCAAACGCATTGTGCAAAATGTGCAAGTCACAAAAACCTATGTTTAATAGACCCCTGTCACACTCAGTTTTCATTTTGTCTCGGAACCTGTTATAAATGGCTTTATTTACATTTGGGCCATCAGCTGACAACATCAACATTTTCCGTGGGTCCAAAGCAGCGCGTTCTATTGATTTGACCAACAGATTAAACAGAATGTCAGCTGTAGCTTTTCCAATAAAAATGTCTCTAGACGATGAAACACCACTTCTTTTCTTTTCTCGGAATAGAACCTTATCCCTACTTGCAGTTCCTTTACACGCTTCTCATTGGTAGTTACATCAAAACATATAGTATAGGTAGCTGCTGAAATAGCATCTTCCATGAAAATAAGGGCCCAGGGCCTCAGTCCACAAGTACGTCGTCTTGGTCCTGCCTAAAGTCATATTCCTAGGGACATGCTCCTTCCCAAACATTTCTCTAAAAACCTCTACGATTCCATCATTCGAAGCGGCGGAAAAACTAGATTGAACGCCTTTCATGGCCCACATGAGCTCAGCGCGCAGGGCACCGGGCTGCCGTAACATCAGGTGAAGGGGAACAGGTTGGTCCAGCACTGCGGGAGGGGTTTGCCCAGCGGCGCCAGCTTTAGACTGGTCGGCGGGCTAGCCCCTTGTCGTGCAGCTAGCACTAGTTGCCGCGGGTTTAGTTGGACCTCCACGGCAGTCTTATGCTTCTTCGTCCTGACATGCTGTTGGAGGGCCTGGAAGCCCTTCTGCTCAATGCTGAACATGCAATTACAAAGCCTGCACGAGATGGTAGTACGGCTGGCTCGTGCGGCCCACACAGCGTACTTGTGTCCCAGTTCGTCTTCTTTGTTGAACCACTCGTCCTACACCGAGCATTTAGCCGCCATCTAAGAATGAACAAGAATAAAAAGAAATCCCTAGCCGCAATGCCATGAACAAAAGGCGGAAAATAAAAAATTAAATAAATACACAGACGGATCTTCCGACAGTTTTGGTCCGTCACGGACTAAAAGTGGTTTCACACGACGCACTTGTTCAACTGGTGGACGTGATTTTCAATTGCCGCGGTTTAAAATGGCTCATTTTATTTCGGTTTCATACGGGGGTGATTAACCGTTCAATGCAAATGATTTGCGATCATTATTTCCCATCAATTTTCAAATCAAACAATCTAGGTATCTAGAATTTTACATTTTAGTTGTGCAGACATCGTGGTTGTTTGCAGTTTAAAATAATATTTTAATAATATTATTATATTATTTTCTGACCGGCCAACTTACGCATGATACGAGAGATGCCAACCGGTCGTCAAACGCACGCTGCAGCATTCACGTAAGGACGAGACGCTAGTGGTCAGCCGGCATACGCACGCCAATCTGCGGTGTATTTCGAAAAAAAAAAAAAAAGAATGTGTTATAGGTAGCGATTTTGTATTCAGCCTGCATGTTCTACTGGCGCGAGAGAGACACGTCAGCTATTTTCTGTGTTGCGTCATAGCTCTCAAGCCACTTCTACACCGTCAGCTATCTTCTGTGTTGCATCATACCTCAAGCCACTTCCACACCGTCAAAGCACAGTATAATCGTCTACACTGTCAATAACTATCAGAGAATATGAAGCAATATCGCATCATGTTATCAAGATGCCGAATTTTATAATGAAATAAGAATAAAATCCGGTTACCTAAGAAATAGTACAAAGAAAAATTGATCGTCGTAAGTGGGAATAGAAGATGTATTAATGGGATATATCAACATGTATTTGGTAGGAATGGGACTGGGACTTGAGAAAATCATCGAGTTAAACGGAAAAACGTGGTACCGGTAACCGAGAACGTGCTAACGGGATTCCACTGTATTGAACACAGTTGGAAGTGTGTGTTATTTATGCATTACATAAATACGTATAATAAATGATTTTGAAAATATGAACTTGATTTGACAAACGTATTGTTTACTACGGTATATATCAACAATATCGATCAAAACTACGAACATTCGCGCGGTGTGTATAAACCCATTCAAAACAAAGCAATTGTTGATTGCCATCAAAAAGCACGTGGGGAAACCAGCTTAAATCTGTGGTGTAGGAATTTTTGTGTATGTGTATATTACGGACCGGGAATGAAATTTCTTTACGATTTGAAGATTTTTGCGCAACGATAGCCATAGGTGCCTATAATGGCAATTTTTGTTTTCGTTTTATTTTTATATATTTTAAAAGTGGTGAATAAAAGGTAATACGTAAAATTATAATAAATAATAATTATAATATGCAATTATTTAATTTTTAATTGATAATTAAAGGTTAACTCACAAAAAAAATGGTTAAGATTTTCACAAATTGAAACAAGTCACGCAGTTTATAATCGTTCGGAATTGCGAAAAATATTTCTTAAATGTCGAGAGACCAATGGACAAACCATAACCACGGAAAAGTAGCCAGATTTGACCACATACCTACATATCAAATGTTGGAACTATTCAGCAGATTTGGAATGGCGGTGTATAAGTTGAAAAAGTTTTGTACAGTGACAGTCCAGATCGGCAGGGTGGGTATGTCATTCTAAAACCGACGGAAAATTCGTCAGTGTAAGGCCAACTATTGACTTACCTTTGATAAATTGTGAAATACTAGAATATACGGCAACGCCACGCTCCTTTCCGTCACAACACTTTTGTTAAAAAACGCATTGTTAAAATTTTCGTTGATCGCTGCACGGCTCCGGCTGTGGTATTGCACCATGGAAGCTTTTTATGTTTCTGGCCGCCTGGCTGCTGTCGGCAGCGCGCTCAGGCAGTGGTGGCAGAAAAACGAACTACCCATTCATGGGTAAATTTTGGGTAATTTCTAGTAATCTGATTATGCATGAGAACATTTTTAATGCAGAATGTGACCAGTTTTGTAAAAAAAAGTGAGAAAAGTGAGTAATTTTAACAAATAGTGAGAAAAGTGAGGCTGCTTTGAAAATAGTGAATAATAGTGAGAAAAGTGAGTCGCTGGCAGCCCTGAAGTTTGGGAAAGCTTAACAAGTAGGGGGATAGGCAAGGAACTGAGAGACATGATAAAAGGAATGTGATGGAGTGCTACAGTAGTGTGAAGACTTAGAGTCGGGACATCGGAATGGTTTAAAATTGACACTGGACTAAAGCAAGGAAGTGTGTTGTCACCATTATTGTTCGTAATGGTGATGGATGACATCATGAAGGCAGCAATGAAAGAATATAGTAGGGCAAAGATGAAGGTAATGTTGTTTGCAGATGACGACGTGATCTGGGGCGAGGATGAGATGGAGGTACAAGAACAGTTAGACGTAATAAATGAAAAGATTGAGCAATGGGGATTGAAGATAAATGTGGAGAAGAGTAAAACAGTGGTGATGAGTAGAGATAAGAAAGAAGGAAAAGGAGTAATCAAAGTAGGAGATAAGGAATTGGAAGTAGTGAAACACTTCAAATACTTGGGAAGTGAACTGACTGAAGATGGAAGACTAGATTTGGAAATTAGCAGAAGAATACAACTCGGGAATGCTTTCTACCAACAGGTATAGGGAGTAGTATGGAACAAGGATATACCAATTAAGGCTAAAGAAGTTATGTACAAAGCATATTATGTTCCTATAATGACATATGCATAGACACGATTTTATGGTGAATAAAAAACCACAATAGCGGTGTAAAAACTAAGGGCAAAGCGGGATAAAAGCGGTGAATAAATGCCATTGCTTACGGTGTAGAAAAAAGTTTTTTTAGACTATATACATACTTTTGCCTTAAGTTGCAAAGAAGGGAACAACAAACACACTAAGTATGGCTTGGTTTACAGTATTCATTTGCACTTGAAGTAGTAACTCAGTAATGTTTCTAAGTTATCATTTGACAGGTTGGTACGCTTGTCAGACAAAATATCATTGTAGGCAGAAAGGGCCCTTTCACTGTCAACATTTGAAATGGAAATGTACAGAGATTGAAGACATTTCACAGCTAGGATATTCCTCTAACATTCCCATCAATACATCTTCAACTACATTACCGTCACTACATGAAAAAGATTTACAGGTGATTTGCAGTTGAATGTAGAACTTCAGAAAGTCATGAGAATCACTCCAGCAAAAAGGGGAATGAAACAGTGAAGAGAGTGAATTAAAAATCTCATGAGCAGAGTCTTTTGCCAGCATGTCTGAGAGTTTTGTGTGACATGCACTTTTCTTTCTATCGCTTGATAGTTCATTCAATGTGCCTGGTTTCCGCACTAGTTTTTCGATAACCGTGAGTTCATTTACCATTGGAACAACTTTATGTCATCATCATCTTCATTTCCCGTTTCCAGCTTCCTGGGTCGGGTTGTGAATTAAGGACCTCCATCGTTGCCTGTCTCTCCACCACTCCTCTCCTGATTTTAGTACATCTTCGGGTTTTCCTCCCTTCTTTTCTACACACTCCCACACTGTATCTGCCCATCTCTTCCGGGGCCTTCCTCGTGGTCTCTTCCCTGTCATCTTTTCACAGAAAGTTTTCTTTGGTACTCTCTCCTCTCCCATTCTCATCATATGTCCATACCACTTTAACTTTGTTGTTTCTATCCTGTCCTGCAGCTTCAATATTCCTGTCCTTTCTCTAATCTCTTCATTTCTAACTCTATCTCTTCTGGTCTTGCCCTCTATACCTCTTAGGAATTTCATCTCTGCGGCTTGTATTCTACTCTCCTCTCTTTTTGTAGTAGTCCACGCTCCAGCTGCGTATGTTAGTATGGGTCTGTAGTAGGTTGAATATAATACTTTTTTACATTTCTTTGGGACACCTCGGTTCCACACAATACCCCTTACACTCTGGTAAAAACTGTTCGCTTGTTGTATTCTCTTTATGTGCCAAAGCATAATTAGAACCCTCGAAGCAAGTTATCTTTTCAGAAGTTGAGGCACAGTGTTCTTTCACAAAAATTGCCTCACACAAAATTGATTTTACTTCACTTTCACTTAATTTTTGAAAGTATTTAACACTTTCAGCATCACTCTCCACTGTTTTAAAATACTGAACCAAGTCCATGACATAGTCTGCCAAGTAGGAAACTAATGTGAACCACGTATTCCACCTTGTGATAACCATACTTCTGCTGCAAGAACCTAATATACCTGTGCTTCCGTTTTCTTGTATTAAGAAAAGCTTGCTTTGTTTTGGTAACACACTCATTCACACGATGAAGTTTCTTCGGCCAGATTCCTGCTACGAAATCAAGCTTGTGTGCCCAACACTCAATGTGAAGAAGGTTGTCCGATATCAAACCTTGTAAAGTTTGCACACACTTTTTCATATATTGTGCACCATCTGTTGAAATATCTATGAAATTTTTGTATTCAAGTTTATGTCTCTTAATAACCTCCACTATGGCTTGAGAACATTCCTGCGAGTTAACATTCTGAAGCATTAGGACACCACCTACTAGCATTTAGGAGTATCACTACTACCCTAGGGAAGAGTTCTAAATAGCACAATGAACACGGCTCGACCCATCCTATCTGTGGTTTCATCACAGCGTGGAATAACATGCTGCTTCTTTAATTTCTCACTACTTGATTCTTCTTTTTCTTGATGTAACAGGGGCAAATATTTCTTTCGTAACCAGTCAGCTGTGGGAAAATTTCCACTTCCTAAAACAGTGTAATGAAAAAAATCTATTAGCAAGCAAATCATTTTAATTTAAAATATTAAAAATCAGACTTATTTGTTGTTTTGATATGAACTTAAAAGTATTTAAAAGTAAACTAAGTCATTACTACACTTTCTAGTATCCCACATCACGTTTCCATCGTGGCTGCAAAACTTTCAGCCGTAAATGTCACGGCGGGTTGGTGGATTCTCGGCAATCGTAAAAGAATTACCTTCCCTCCCTGATATAATTCGTTACATATAACTACGTCTTTCCACCTATTATTATTTTTATCGCTACGAAAAGTGGGGCTGCAGGATACTGGTAAGTGTAGCGGCATCCGAAAAAAAATTAACTCGCCTGGTATATGTTTGTTCATCCAATCCTTCATTGTTGGATGATCTAGCTTTTCTAAAGGAATGTTGGCACTCAAAAAGGCCTCCACTGTTGACATTACAAATACGTCGGAGTCATTTCTCACTTTTATGGCATTCCCGACCTCCTCTTGAACTGATATCTGTCTTTTGGTACCTCCTTCAGACAAAATCCTTTTCTTTTTTTTTGTGATTTTCACTTAAGTTGTGTTTCACACATGAATCGCGACGCTTCCAATCTAGTCTAATGTTGCAGAATTTGCACATAACTATCTTCTGCCGCGCATCGAAAACATGATAGCCTTCGTCTTTAAACTCGTCAGCCCTATCAAAACACGTCGTTATTTTTGGCATTGCGAATTCACATTAGAAATGGAAATTTCAACTACAAATCACAGCGCACCCACGTGGTCAGCAATGCGCGGCCCAACTCTCTCACTTGTCCCCCAGTACGACAGGATAGCCAATATTGAAACTGTAGTAATTTCCTGCTACGTGATGTTAGGATATGCTTAGGCTTTAAACACTTAAAAATACATTTGAATTGGGTTCTACCAGCAATGCTAACAAGGTGAAAACCACTGAAGGCTCGCGATATCTCACCAAATCGTGTAGAGACGTAATAAACAAGCCGATTTCGTTATATGTCGCAAATACGGATGTACATCGCAAATAAGGTGGAATTTCGCGTTTAGTCGCGAGGATAAATTCAGTGCTTTATGATCAAACAATATTAAACACACATTTAAAACACCTTTGATGAACATATAAGCACATTTCGCATTTTCGCGATACACCATAAAATCGTGTCTCTACATATGCAGCAGAAACTTGGATAATGACTAAGAGGGATGAGAGCAGAGTACAAGCAGCTGAGATGAGATTCCTGAGAAGTATGGTCCAGAAAACGAGGAGGGACAGAGTGAGAAATGAAGATATACGGAAAGAACTGGGAGTACAGAAACTAAATGAGAAACTGGAGTAAAACAGATTGAGATGGTTTGGACATGTCAAACGGATGAATGATGTAAGACTACTAAGACGAGCACTGGAACGACGAATGACAGGGAAGACCAAGAATGAGTTGGATGGACTCGGTGGAGAAAAGTATTAGAAAACGGAACCCGGATTGGAACACTGTGTCGGAAGAGGAATGGTGGAACGACAGAACAAAGTGGGAGGAACCATATTTGCCCCCACCCAGTGTCAACTGGAAAAGGGGAAATGAAGATGATGATGATGATGAATAGGCAACAATACACAAGACTGAAATGTACATAAAAAATTTCAGTAACACTAAATGAGATCTCATCGTACAATAATTTTTTCTTTAGTACTGAGATTAGCCAAAATACCTTTTCTAAGAGGAAAGAAAGAAGGAAAAGGGATTATTAAAATTGGAGATGTAGATCTGGAAGTAGTAGAGCACTTCAAATATTTAGGAAATGAATTGATGGAAAATGCAAGATTCGATGGAGATGTGGGAGTGCTTTATCATCAGGTTCGGAGTTTAATTTGGAATAAAGTCACCACTGAAAGCTAAAGAAGTGGTGTACAAGACCTACTACTTACCAATAATGATGTATGGAGCAGAAACTTGGCTGATGACGAAGAGAGATAAAAGTGTAATACAGGCAGACGAAATGAAATTCCTGAGTATGGTACAGAAGACTAGGAGATATAGAGTGAGAAAGGAAGTGAACGTACAGAAGTTGAATGATAAGCTGGAGCAGAACAGATTGAGATGGTATGGACATGTAAAAAGATGAATGATGAAAGAATGCCGAAACAAGTGATGGAGAGACGGATGACTGGAAAGAGAGGACAAGGAAGACCTCGAGCACGGTGGATGGATTTGGTGAAGGACAGTGTGAAGGAACGGAACCTGGAGTGGAGTTCAGTGGTTGAGGAAGGATGGTGGACAGACAGAGTAAAGTGGAGGAGGGGTGTCATATTTGCTCCGACCCAGCCTAGGGTGGAAAACTGAAATTGATGATGATGATGACCTTTTCTAATCATCATCATCATCTTGAGCAGTCTCCAACCGCTGGTCGGGTCTGCTTGGAACATAAGCCTCTCCATCGTTTCCTGTCCATCCACCATCTCTCGTCTTTCACTGTCTCCCAGCATACTCCCCTTTCCTCCACACTCTTCTTAACCCCTTTTCTAATGATGAAAAATAAATCAGAAAATGATGTAGTAACAGATGTTTACTCCTCCGCTGTCTAAAACTTGCCCACAATCCCTTTTATAGATCACAACATAGTTAAATCCGAGCTGTGTCACCATTATCCCGGTGAAATATGGTACTGTATCCCGCATCTTGCAACAAGAATACTCTGAATTTGCCTAGACCCACAATTACTAGGTGGCGCTTCCCAACCATATATGCACCCCTAGGTTTTGTCATGCAGTGGGAGTTTATTTATTATTTAGGCTATCACTCGTGATACAAGTATGATTGTCTTCCAAGGTACGGTTATATAAATCTTCGCTGTAAACTAATATTAGGCCTAATCATATTGAATGAGTTCTTTGGCGACTGTACAGTCCGATCCGAGAACCACAGACTCTTCCACAATATTGGCACACAAGGTCTTGAGCAGCCAATGGATCTTGGGGGTTAATCATTCTGCGAATCATGCACTCTTTTCTGGCATTTCTTTTTTCAGCCTGAAGCCTTCTCTCTCGTTCGAAGAGCAAGTGGCCTTGATGGACGTTGCGGCGACACTCTGATCGGTCGGATGCGACAGCCTCCCAGTTAACTGAATCGATTTGACATTTCTTCAAGTTGGTCTTCAGAATATCTTTGTAGCGTTTTTGTCGCCCACCCTGCTTTCTCTGACCGACATTCAGCTGGCAATATAAGATTTAGGAGTATTCGACGTCATATTGGTTGAATACTCCTAATACTGTGTTCGACGATAATCCACGCGCATAATGGCCGGCACATCTGGACTTTTTTTACCTAGGCTATAGAAGTCCTGATCTAATAAGGAAATGGTGGGTGGTTATAGTCGGTGGAGGAGTAAACATCTATAGGTTCATTGCGACATTACGATTCGGCCCCGTCTGGGGAAATTTTAGTTACATCAGTGACGTTACCGTGATGTCACTACTGACATATTCAGTCGCATTGCTTGCCGGGAGCTTGTCAGCTGATTGATACATTCGTTTCGCGCGGTTCTCTCTCGTGACAGTCGGCCATTTTTTTCACCTGTTTGCGTATGTTTATAACGAGATTGTGATATTAGTAATGTCGTCTACACAATTGTGTTGGCGAATTGTAATGAAAGTGTTGAATTCGTGAATGGCGTGTGTTAGAATTCCATTTTGGTGCAGTGGTGTGTGACGTAGTATTTGGATATAACGGGCTGACGTATGTGGAAGGGGCGTGCTACGTATGTGGAAGGGGCGTGATGGATGGTTGTTGGTAAGTACTGAAAGATTGTTAGTCACTTCATATTCTTTCGTGCTCTTATACAGTCCTCATATCAATTGGTAATGGGTGATGTTGCTGGCCCCAGCGGTTTGTGCGGCAAACGCAAAGTCGTTTCTTCATCGAGTACCGGTAGTTCTGACAGTGGCGATGAGGTTATGGAGGCACCTCAAGGGGCTATGAAGCTAATTGTACTGTTCGGTATCCTCTCGACCGTACAAGGGGCTGTTGATTTCGCTCGCGAAAAGGGTCTTTTGGGCAAAGAATATTTTTGCCCGAAGTGCGAAAGGCCGATGAAAGATTCCAAGGTGCCAGTCTCTCGCAGTTCAGACGGCATTATGTGGCGTTGTTCTAAGTGTGTGTGTTGGCGCACAATTCGAAAGGGCTCGTTCTTTTCCAAGGCACGGATCTCTATTAAAGATGTTTTGTTAATTGTGTACTGTTTTTGCCAGCGTATGCCTATTCGTGATGTAGTGCATGAATTGAGTGTATCTTCGCGTACTGTTGTTGATTGGTTTTCGTTTTCTAGGGAGGTATGTAGTGCATGGGTGCGTGAACGTGGGCCTTTTGGGGGAGAGGGTGTTGTTATTGAAATCGATGAGAGTTGTTTCGGTAAGCGGAAATTCAACAAGGGCAAGCGAATGAAAAATACATGGGTTTTTGGGGGGGTTGTTCAGGGTAGTCAGGGGAGGGATTGTTTTTTTGAAGTTGTTGCAAAACGGGATAAGGGGACGCTGTTGAGAGTCATCAAAAAGCATATTAAGGTTGGGACAACTATTTACAGTGATATGTGGGGTTCTTATGGGGGGTTAAATAATGAAGGGTTTATACATTTTGCTGTTAATCATACTGTGCAATTCAAAGATTATAAAACAGGGGTTTGTACCAATACAATAGAAGGGTTTTGGTCTGCAGTGAAATATAGCATTGGGAAGGGGAAAAGAAGGGAAGGGTCACTGCAGAGTCATTTAGATGAGTATGTGTGGCGGAAGAATGTCGATCCCGGGTGTGTCTGTTTGAAAGGTTTATGGCTGATTGTCGGAGAGTATATCCTCCAAGTGTGAGAGATTAGTGGATGTGGTAAATGTGTTATTTATGTTAATCATTTTCGGCAGGGAATATTTTGAATGCTAAGGGGTAGGGGGATTTTGGGGTGGGGGATTAGCTTGTGTAAATGGTCAAGTGGGAATGATGATTGGTATGTCCCTGCCGAATGAATTTTTTGTTGTGAATGAATGGTATATTAAATTTATATTTTTTTGTTGTTATTTTTTCATAGGATTATTGTTTTCAGTTTGTGTGGGCCAAGTTTTGGTCTTGAAGTGTTAATTCTTGTTTTCGGCGTTTATTGTTCTATTTGAGAAGTAGCCATGCGTAGTAGCGTTTAATTGCAATAATAAAGTATATAAATTTTTATTTTTTGAAATGATAGGCTAGGTTAATTTAGTGCAATTTTTAAAGTACACTAAATCATTGTACATTTGTTTTCATTGAGAAGTCTGCGTTAATTTGTCTTTCATTTTACATTATGAAGGAATATTGAATTTGTTTTATTGGCCAAGTTGTGCCCTTTTTAATTTATTGTTCGCAAGCTGCGGTTCTTTCTTGTTAACTTTTGAGTGTATGTTGTATGCCTGGAGTGATTGAGTATGTATGGGTATGTATGTTATTGTGAAGATGAAATGTAAACTAAATTATTTATTGTTCACTTTAGACCATCCTCCCTTTTCATCACTTTTCAACACCTTAGCTTATTGAAAATATATCATTTATGATATGCATACCTTTCGGGGAGTTGTTTCACAATCTCTTCATACTCAATAGCCACTGCTGCACAGCAATAATTGTTATTTCACGGAAAGAATGCAATCTTTGACAGTCATGTGACACCCGAAATACGATCATGTGAATACGTTACCAACTTGAATAAAGAAATTCACCACACGCCTTCGCTACTAAGTTAGGAACTATCTTGTGGAAAATTACTGCTAGTACTACAAGCAAGGGGGTCTGGGGCGTAAGCCCCAGGTTAGGTTTGTTTTGGTATGTAAAACATTAATAAGATAGAATTTATGTCCGCCACTAGGTCGAAAATTAATGTTAGTACCACAAGCAAGGGGGTCTGGGGCGTAAGCCCCAGGTTAGGTTTGTTTTTGTATGTAAAACATTAATAAGATAGAATTTATGTCCGCCACTAGGTCGAAAATTAATGTTAGTACCACAAGCAAGGGGGTCTGGGGCGTAAGCCCCAGGTTAGGTCTCTTTTTGTATGTAAAACATTATAAATACATAAATAAACACTGTAATTGAGTTCACTTAGTGATTTCATACATCACGTGTGAAAGCTGCGGTTCTTTCTTGTTAACTTTTGAGTGTGGGGGTGAGAACTTCGATTTGAACTATGTAAGTGGGTCAATGACAGCGGAGCAGTGAACATCTAATACTCCTGATATCCTCCTGACTATTAAATCAGGTAATTTCAGTTTTTAAAGATACTTATACAAAGAATGGTCTAAAGTGAACTGCTACCACTAAATTTTTCATTATCTGGTTTTGATATAATTTCTGAGCCATGGAAAAGAAAGAGTTTTTTTGTGTGTGTGTTCGGAACAAATACCTGCCCAGCATTGGGAGTCATTCATTGCGAGGTGAGTGGAATTTGATGTCTGTTGTGTTATGTTCCTATATTTATTTTTGTTGTTGCATTTCATTGAAAATTTGTCATAGTAAGTTAAGTGATCGGTAACATATTGGTCAAAATTGGAATTTACAGGAACACCTGCAAAAGACATAATATAACAGTCTCTTGTATTAGCGAAATAGGTTTCATACAGTGGAAAACATAAAAAGACTAAACCTTTAATGTTTTATACAGAAATTATAATGCTATACACATACCTCTGATTCGAATTATGAAATTGTAAGAATTGCGATGTGTATCGGAATCTAAAATTGCGGAAAATTGAAAATATCAATTGAAGTCGCGAAATTTTTCTACGCATCGAAATATGCAATTGAGCTATTTAGGTGAATTGTAGATTTCGATGCACGTTTTTTTTTCAATTTTGAAATTGTAAGAAATACGATGTGTATCTCAATCTGCAATTGATCTATATAGCCTAGTCCAAGTGTAGATTTCGATGCGGAAAATTGAAAATATCAGTTGAAATCGCGAAATTTTTCTACGCATCGAAATATGCTATTGAGCTATTTAGGTGAATTGTAGATTTCGATGCACGTTTTTTTAATTATGAAATTGTACGAAATACGAGGTATATCGGAATCTACAATTGATCTATATAGTCCAATTGTAGATTTCGATGCGGGAAATTGAAAATATCAATTGAAATGGCGAAATTTTTATACGCATCGAAATATGCTATTGAGCTATTTAGGTGAATTGTAGATTTCGATGCACGTTTTTTTAATTATGAAATTGTACGAAATAGGAGGTATATCGGAATCTGCAATTGATCTATATAGTCCAAGTGTAGATTTCGATGCGGGAAATTGAAAATATCAATTGAAATGGCGAAATCTTTCTACGCATCGAAATAAGCAATTGAGCTATTTAGGTGAATTGTAGATTTCGATGCTCGTTTTTTCAATTTTGAAATTGTAAGAAATACGATGTGTATCGGAATCTGCAATTGATCTATATAGTCCAAGTGTAGATTTCGATGCGGAAAATTGAAAATATCAGTTGAAATTGCGAAATTTTTCTACGCATCGAAATATGCTATTGAGCTATTTAGGTGAATTGTAGATTTCGATGCACGTTTTTTTAATTATGAAATTGTACGAAATACGAGGTATATCGGAATCTACAATTGATCTATATAGTCCAATTGTAGAATTCGATGCGGGAAATTGAAAATATCAATTGAAAATGAGAAATTTTTCTATGCATCGAAATATGCTATTGAACTATTTAGGTGAATTGTAGATTTCGATGCACGTTTTTTTAATTATGAAATTGTACGAAATACGAGGTATTTCGGAATCTACAATTGATCTATATAGTCCAATTGTAGAATTCGATGCGGGAAATTGAAAATATCAATTGAAATCGAGAAATTTTTATACGCATCGAAATATGCTATTGAGCTATTTAGGTGAATTGTAGATTTCGATGCACGTTTTTTTAATTATGAAATTGTACGAAATACGAGGTATATCGGAATCTACAATTGATCTATATAGTCCAATTGTAGAATTCGATGCGGGAAATTGAAAATATCAATTGAAATAGAGAAATTTTTATACGCATCGAAATATGCAATTGAGCTACATAGCTCAATTGTAGATTTCGATGCGTAAAAAAATATCGCGAATTCGAAGGTTTTTGTGTTTCCCCACCCAAAAACCCCTATTACCCAGGCTTTTCCCGTAAGCTTGCTAGAGGAGTGACGTCGTTGATGACGTCATGGTAGACGCCATTTTGTTTTAGGGGAATTTTATCGCGGCGGCATCGCAATGGAATATTATCCCCATCATTTCCTAATTAATTTTTCATCATTTGATAAGGTATTCTGGCCAATTTATGTAGTGTAGAAAATGTTATTGTTCATATCTAATTCAGTGCTACCTATACGTCCTCCAATTAATATTTCAACTTCTTTGCATTCAGCAGTTCCATTGCCTTAAGCCTCACTCTGATTATGTAATGGTTAAAAACCATGCTGTTTTTTTTAATTATTATTATTATCCATAGTATAATATCTTCCTACCCAAGTCAACAATACATTTATTTTAATTTAATTTATGGAAGGTCTATGTCCAGGGCCACCAACGAAGTAAGTCAACTACTACCGAATATCTTACCAGGAGTTCCCCCTCCACTACTTGAGAGCCTGGAGCCTGGAGTAGGAGGATTATTGAGAACCTCATTAATGCGACGGCAATTCTCCTCATCTTTATCCGTCTTAGGTTCCTACAACAAAATTAAATAGATGTAGCCTATATTAATATTCTACAGTGGTGCTTGACAGTAATATTTCAAATTCATACCCTCATGTTACTGGTACTAATGGTCAACTCAAAACCAGATATTTTGGTTTCCTTAATTAAACTTACCTGAACCCAGAAGAAGAATTTCCTGTTTGAAGACTTAAATTTCAATACAAAAACACGACCAGTTGTACATTGCTGGACCTTCTTGAATTCACAGTCATCAGGAAATATTATGAGATCCTTGCAAAGAAAAAAGTATGTATAAATATGTATTCTACACCTTGAAATGCATATCAGCCTGAGAAGTGCCCTAAACATCAAAAATCAATCAATTCAGCCAAGCTAACAAAAGTTGTTTTCGAGGAACAATTAAATAGTGATGGGCAATGAATAGCGTTAATAATATTTAGCAAAATATTTACTTACATCTTCCACAGTACCAGTGGTCCTATCTTTCCAGCAGAAGTGCATCAGGGAATCATCGGATTGATAAACGTACAATAACCCCTTTCTCTTATCAGGATGAACCATTTTCCCTTTCAATGACATTTTACCAGCTTTACACTCAACTAAATTTTTTGTTTGTGATCTAGTAGCAGTGCTACCAAATAATGGACCACCGGTAGGCATTCTGAAACCGAAATTCAACACAAATCACAAATTTGCACACTCACTCGTCCGCCATACAATCTGCACCGACGGATTCAAGGAGCAAATAATAACAAAGTACGTACCAAAGAGGATATAAGTGAATAGTGATGCATCCACAGATTACCCTACTCTCTGTTGAAGACTTTTATTACAAACACGCTACAGGCATATAATTGACAAATCAAATTATCACTTGGGGCGCTGCGGTCGGTCTAACATAGCCGGGAAAAGTAGGATAAAAGGATCAAATAACACATGATTGCTATGGAACACTTTTGTATTACCCAGCTATAATCAGTAAATGTGATCCCTAAAATACTGACAGTGTTATTTTATGTACACATGATTTAATTTGTGCCAGCCCCGTGGTGTTGGGGATAGCGCGTCTGCCTCTCACCCGGGTTCGATTCCTGGCTCCGTCAGGGATTTTAGAAATTGGCGTGAGGGCTGGAACGAGGTGCACTTAGCCTCGTGAGGACAATTGAGTAGCTGTCTGACAGTGAGGCAGCGCCCCGGTCATGAAAACCAAGAGGGGATCCGATGCACTGACCATGTGTCACCCCAATACCTGATAGCCAAAAGGCTGGGCAGCGGTCGCTTGGTAGGCCTGGGCCCTTCATGGGCTGTAGAGCCAGGGGTTGTTATCATTTTATTATTTATTATAATCTAGTTTGTGTGCCACACTGAATTTTATGTATGAATTGCGTATGGTTTGTCTGCTCGGATTTGTTTTTGTGCATTTCGAATCATGACGCTGTTACATTAGAAAGCTATATTCGAGTTTGCTAACTGTACCATAGGCTACAGAAATTTTACAGAAGTGGTAGAAGTGTTATTTGTCAAACATGTCAAGTTATGTGGAAGAGTACTCCATGATGAAAATGTAAGGTCAATTTATGCTCTTGTGCTCCAGACGTCGCTGCTCCGCCCCGCATGAGAAATTAAAAGGAGAACGCTAACAATTAAGCAGTTTTAATGCTCATGTAAGGCAGGTGTATCAGAATGTTGCAAACATGCTCTGCCGCATACAATTCACAGAACACCAAATACAATTTACGCCAGGTTACGCCCACTTTGGACTCGGCACTTGGCTTCAATGAAACGAGCTCTGGGTAACACCTCTGGATTCTTTCCTCCATGTCGGCAAAACCCTCCTTCGGTCAATTATAATTAATTTAAGACGCGCTCGAAAGAGCATTAAACCTACATCAAATACATTGCCATATAGTTTAGTTTTCACTATATTCTCGGTTGGTCTTTGTTCTCTTCCCACACAGTATTAGGTGGTAACGGTCGCACTTCGTGTTGCACAATGAACATACACAGTCTTCACCAGACCAGGTTGGTGAAACCTTTGAGTTCGGCGCTTATGTAGTACGGTACCCTTTGCTTCCATGCAGAGACGGTTTTAGAACAGGGGCACACGGTCACGTGCCCCACCATTAATAATCATTCTCCTTGGGTCGTAGTCTTCTTGATAGTCCTTCCGTGGTAATGGTGCTTATGTCGCAACCAAGCAGTTCAATCGCCTTACTGTTCACTTTCACCAACAGCAGAAGCATGTCACAACGAGGTGCTCGGCACATGTCTTATGTGAACAACACAGTTTTGCCACATGCTTCCTCTTCCTGGCTCTTTAACCTCATCCCTTGCTTTTCAGCGAGACGAGGTGACAGGGGAGCTATAGGAGTTTCTTAGACTTGGGGCACAAAATTGCTGTGACGAGCCGGCGATACGGCCGTGAAAGTAGCGAAGGGAGGGGGGGGGGGGGTGGAGAGGGGTGTTAAAGTGTACTGAACCCGTATTTATAAAGTCTTATGTATAACAGGAGACGACGATCGAACCTGTCTTTACGTAACAATTCTATATTTTGATTTAAAGGAGATGAGTATACTTTCCGCTATACAGGCAAGTATTCAGATGAAACCAGGAGCTGAAACTTCGCTGCGAGGTTTTAAACGTCATTTAATGTGAAGAGAAATGCGATATTTTTAAGAAGATCATTTTTAACGTGGGTTGAATGAGATTTAGATTGAGCTGCGAATCGACACTTTTACGAGACCTTGGCAAGTTTCGCTAGCAGGAACCTGTTTTTGTAATTGTGTGACAAGGAGGGAGACGTCTTAAGCCGAGCGACTTTGATGCACACGACCCTCTATGAAGCATGTCAGGGAGCAACCCAAGGCACACGTCATCACTGTTGGACGCGAGTAACAAAGAAGTCATGTGACCACGGCTAACCCAATCAGATAATTAGTATCGTATGACGCAGATCTAATTATAATTACTTCATAGAGCAATTATAAGTAATTAGTTTACGGAAATATGAAGCTACTTGAAAATAAAACACATTGGATTAAATTATATTTTAAGGTGAAAACTCAATGAAATGATATTTAATTACGCAGTGAACATGTAATGTTTGCGCGCTAAGGCGCCATTTTCTAAATTAAGGAGGGGAGACTTGGAGCGACACTCAGTTTATTCCACAGACGTGCAAATTTGAACTCCGATGTACACATCGAAATTAAGGTCTACGAGCATAGTCAAGTTGACGGAAGGTGAGAGGCTTCCTACGGTCAAGTTATATGAAGCAGCTTCGATGAATATTCGACAGTACAAGAAATACTTGCATTTAAAGCTACATGAGAATTAGATTGACAAACGAAGTGAATTCATAATTCAGCCAACATTAAGAAAGTCAACATTATCTGATATAGAGAAGAAGCTCATCTACAATATTACGAATTCACAGTATATTATGACGGATCTACGGAGAAATATCTTCGACTATGCTTCAACATATTCTTGAAATTATTCTAAATGCTATTGAATTTGAGTCGGCGAGGATATTTTAGAATGAACACTACAGGAGGAGACATGGTTTACTAAATACATGATGGGTAAATAGCTTATAACCGATGATATGGATACCAGAGGTGACTTAGCCAGACGAAGGAAGAACCATGAAGATGTGGCACCGCAATTCCAACCGCAGTCCACTGATGTCACAAAAAGCAATACAACTACACGAGATTCCAATACCATCAGGAAATGCTCGTAATATTTTCGCAACAATGTATCAATTCACCGATGAACTTCTAGAGAGCAGAGGCTGATCCCTATGGGTTGGCCATGCATTTATCCAAATTATGTCAAAGGGACCGGTCCAAAGGGATTAGTTAAAAGGACCTGTCAACAGGGACCCGTCCACAGGGATCCGTCCACAGTGACCAGTCAGCAGGGGCCCGTCAAAAATGACTCCCTTCAAAAAGGACCCGTCCAAAGGGGCTAGTCAACAGGGACCAGTCCAAAGGGGCAAATCAACAGGGATCAATCAAAAGGGGTTATCGCCTCAAGGTCTGTCATACCCCTCTTTGATTATTGGTTTGCCTATCGACAAGCGCCGCTTGGAATACTTTTTAATCACCCCTCGTGGGTCAGCCACCATCTTTAAAAAGGCCGTGGGAACATAGGTGTTTACCAGCAGTCTTCAGCGAAAAGTCCAACAATACCTCATACAATGCCCTAGTCTTATTGGTTCGCGAGATATTAACAAAAGTGCACTTAGGCCCTTTGTCAAAATTTCAAAAATAGATTCAGTGTTGTGCAATCAATAATAGCCACCTCTTTAAATATACTGTACTTGTTTTCGTTGACCTTAAAGCCTTGAGTATCCATCATCAGTGTATGAGACATGTTTACGCTTGCATAGATCAAAACCAACTGACTACTCACTACTTGGGTTTAGAAATTACATTTACTCAAATCACATTCTAGTAAAAATCGTGCCTACTATAAACTGCACCCACTTTTGCACCCGCTTTTACATTCACTTTTGCACTCACTTTTGCACCCACTTTTGCACCCACTTTTACACCCACTTTTGCACTCCCTTTTACACTGACTTTTACACTGACTTTTGCACCCATTTTGCACCCACCTTTGCACTCACTTTTGCACCCACTTTTGCACCCACTCTTGCACCCACTCTTGCACCCACTTTTGAACCCACTTTTACACTGACTTTTGCACCCACTTTTGCACCCACTTTTGCACCCATTCTTGCATCCACTCTTGCACCCACTTTTCCTCTCACTTTAAGGAGGATGTTTTTGTGTAATAAAAAGTAATGTCCAGCCTCCCACCGCCATTCATCTGTGACGTTATAGCCAGTCTCAAAGCAAGTCTAAACTTGTAGAACAGGTCATGTGACAAGGTTAGGTTAAGTGACTTTGACATAATTTGGATAAATGCATGGGCCCGTCCACAGGGACCCGTCAAAAATGACTCCCTTCGTAAAGGACCCATCCAAAGGGGTTGGTCAACAGGGGCTAGTCAACAGGGACCAGTCCAAAGGGACAAATCAACAGGGATCAATCAAAAGGGGTTATCACCTCAAGGTCTACCAATCACGCCTACTATCAATCGCGTCTACTATCAATTACGCCTACTATCAATCGCGCCTACTGTCAATCGCGCTTACTAATCGCGCCTACTATTTATTGCGCCTAATATCAATCGTGCCCACTACCAATCGCGCCTACAATCAATCGCGCCTACAATCATTCGCACCTACTATCAATAGCGCCTACTATCCATTACGTCCACTACCAATCGCGCCTACTATCAATCGCGTCTACTAATAGCGCCTGCTATCAATTGCGCCTACTATCAATTGCGCCTATTAATTGCACCTACTATCAATTGCACCTACTACCTATCACGCCTACTACTAATTGCGCCTACTGTCAATTTCACCTACTATCAATAGCGCCTACTAGCAATTACGCCCACTACCAATCGCGCCTACTGTGAATTGCGCCTACTATCAATTGCGCCTACTACCAATCGCGCCTACTAGTAATTGCGTCTACTACCAATTGCGCCTACTACCAATCACGCCTACTACTAATCGCGCCTACTATCAATCGCGCTTACTGTCAATTGAACCTACTATCAATAGCGCCTACTATCAATTACGTCCACTACCAATCGCGCCTACGATCAATCACGTCTACTAATAGCGCCTGCTATCAATTGCGCCTACTATCAATCGCGCCTACTATCAATTGCGCCTATTAATTGCACCTACTATCAATTGCACCTACTACCAATCACGCCTACTACTAATTGCGCCTACTGTCAATTGCACCTACTATCAATAGCGTCTACTAGCAATTACGCCCACTACCAATCGCGCCTACTGTCAATTGCGCCTACTACCAATCGCACCTACTATCAATCGCGCCTATTGTCAATTGAACCTACTTTCAATAGCGCCTACTATCAATTACGTCCACTACCAATCGCGCCTAATATCAATCACGTCTACTAATAGCGCCTGCTATCAATTGCGCCTACTATCAATCGCGCCTACTATCAATTGCGCCTATTAATTGCACCTACTATCAATTGCACCTACTACCAATCACGCCTACTACTAATTGCGCCTACTGTCAATTGCACCTACTATCAATAGCGCCTACTAGCAATTACGCCCACTACCAATCGCGCCTACTGTCAATTGCGCCTACTACCAATCGCGCCTACTAGTAATTGTGCCTACTATCAATTGCGACAACTACCAATTGCACCTACTATCAATTACGCCTACTATCAATTGCGTTGAGTATGAACTGCTATCAATTACAGCTGGTAAAAATCGCGCTCAGTAGAAATCATAATCAGTATAAAACGCGACCAGTATCAAACGCGACTACTAATCGTACCTACTATAAATTGAGCGTGCTATAAATCGCACCCAGTATACATTGCCTCTACTAACCATGGCTACTATCAATTACAGTCAATAAAAATCATAATCACTATCAATTGTGTTCAGTATAAATCTTGACATTGAGCAAAGTGTGTGTAAATCACTTGTAGTCTAAAATTTGTTCATGTGATTATTATTCTTGACAGTACTTTGAAAATTCCACCATTAAAAAATATCAATCCACTTCATTTATTTTACTGTTATTATTACTAAAGTGACTTTACTAAAATTAAATTAATGTGTATTAGTTAATATGGAAGCCTCAACAACCAGCCATGGAAGCCATGTGCCTACTATAAAGGATATACATATATTGTAAAAACAACCAATAAAAATGGAACAGTTATTTGGCGATGTTCAAAACAACGATCTAAAAAGTGTCGAGGAATTATTAAAACAAAAGACTCCAACGTACTTACTTCAAACGAGCATCAGTGAATCTCAAATTAATACACATTTAAATGGACAAAATACTCTAACCAAGGCAAAAAAGCAAGTCCAAGAAAAAAAATTGCTGCTCAAGATAGTATAGTGTTTGTTCAAAATCACTTATCATGACCTCAAAAAGTCATGTTAGGACAGTTTTCAACGTCTAAGAAACCCTTAACACTATCAAAAGCAACGCAGACTTTAAAGGAGGTCCCTGTGGAAAAGGAACAAGAGGAATTGAATTGTTCTAGTGATGTTGAGGCTGATGATGATGATAATGATGGTGACAATGACTATCATAATTTTGATAATAATATTCATAATGAAGATGATGATGATGATGATAATGATGATGATGGTGATGATGATGATGATGATGAAAAAGAAAAGGATGAGGGTTTTATGTCTATAAAACCACTGCGACTTCCCCAGTTTTTAAGAACAAGAATACCTGGAGAAAGTTATAAAAGGATCTACAACAAGCGTTGTGTTTAAAAAATCTATATCAAACAATGGTAAATAGAGAGAGTTGTATTCAGTGTGTATCTATTATAAAATGAATTTAACAAAAATATTTTATGGTTATTGTCTGCTTTTTCTTAATTACTATCACTACATCATCCCACTATTAATGCAATTGTTAACAATTGACAGTCTCTAGCTATGTTTAGAAAGAGAGAGCGGACTTAAACAATACACTCTATCTATGGTTTGTGTATGAGTATCATAATAATACAGTATCGCTAAGCTATGTTAAAGCAATAGTTATGTCAGGTGAGGGGTTCAAATCCTTGCTTTCTTGTATTGAAAATGTGAACATAAGTCAAACGCCTTAACCACTCGATCAACCTGACAGTTAATAATGTAATTTGTTTTGTGCACTTGAGTGTTTACAAAATTTTCCAGTGTACATTGACTCAACCACTTGCTCTTTTTTAAATGTTTTTTTGTTGTTGTTGTTTTTTTATTACATTGTAGTTATGAGTCTTGAGAACTAGGTGTTCAATATAGGGTTAAAGGCATCTTAAAATAATTTTAGAAAAGCTCTCAAGTATCGTGTCATAGGTTTTAGTAATGCATTAATGTTTGTTGACTAGTATTTACCATTACACAACATTATTTTGGTAAGCTCTACATGTTGTTTGAGTCTTCAGCCTTTTGACTGGTTTAATACAGCTCTCCATGACTCCCTGTCCTGAGCTGATCGTTTCATCTCTATATAGCTACCACACTCTACATCCAAGGCAATCTGTTTAACGTATTCTATCCTTGGTCTACCCCTACAGTTCTTGTCCTCAACCATATTTTCGATGTGAAATGCCATGCCCTGTGGTTCGGATTCCACGTAAAACGGAGGTCCCGTGGCTTATGATCGCGAGATTAACGGTCACGTTAAACTACAAGCTTCCTTCCTTTTCCTTTGTCCTCAACCCATTCTTCCATAACTAAGCTTGCTATTCCTGGGTGTATGTGTCCTACCAACTTATCGATTTACTTCATTAGCTGTCGCCAAAAACATCTCTCCTCTCCCACTTGTCTTAATACCTCTTTGTTTGTAACCCTATTTACCAATCTAATCTTCATCATTCTCCTGTAACACCACATTTCAAACACTTCAACTCTCCACTTTTCTGCTACACCAATAGTCCAAGTTTCCCTTTCATAGAGCGTCACACTCCAGACAAATGTCTTTAAAAATGACATCCTAATACCTAAATCTATATTCAATATCAACAAATTCTGTAGAAATGCTTTCCTTGCCTGAGCTACATAAGAATCCTAATCATCTCTGGTATAATGTCTTGTTTAGCAAACATAGTCGCTCAGTAGGTCTATGCATTTGTTGTATATAACCCAAAATAGCAAACAGTTTTTCTAAAACCATTCTCACTGGTCAATAACAAGCATAGTCGCCAAAGTGTTTCGTTGGTAGTTTACTCATGTCTGGTTAGTCAATTCTTATTGCAAGGCCAGTCAACACCTAAAAATTCATCTTAACATATAGTCTAATCATCTTTCTATCTACATACCAGTGTCTAATGAATAGTCAATATTAGTTTGGTCTTTACCTAAAATCTAAAATCCAATATCAAATTTCTAAAATCTAAAACCAAAATAAAATATAGTATAGAAAACATAATTCCAAGTAATACAAATCCTTATATGTTTTTCTTTAATAATTAGTTACCCAAAATTTAAAGTCATGACATTATGGTTTGGTCTTTTTGTACAATCTAAAATGTAAAATGTAAATTCTAAAATCTAAAGTCTAAAATAAAAAACAAATACAAAATCTTACTTGCATTAACTGTATATTGAACCCAGTCCTCCTTTGTATTTGTAATCCAAGTAATAATTTGAAAAAAATATACAAGTGTAATCAGTCATAAAACATTATCCCTGCTTTTTATATGTTTTTGACATGCGTATTAATCTAAAATCAAACCCTGGTCTACCTTAGACAAAGGATAACAGCTTAACCACTGCACCACTATAACCATCTTTCTTAGTTTGGTTCGTTCTAAGCCTTAAAGTTAAATCGAGTTAAGGCCTCTAGTGCAAGAGCCAAAAGGGCTTGCCACTGCAGCACAAAATGGTTAGCAAGTAACATTATACGTTCAAAAAGGATTGTATTGGTTAGGTTTGTTTCAGTGTAATCACCATCTTGTTTTCTTAGCTACCCTCTTTAACTAATCAATTAAAGATAGTCTACTCTTAATTCTTGAATCGATAAATTGGATTTTGTACACACCGTTTGTCATGTCATGCCTGAAACCTATACTCCCTATTTACTGCGGTCAGGTTTAAAAACAAGTTTCAATGGTCAAAGACTTGTCAGTCACCATACGTGAAGCCTACAATAATTCTTTCTCTACATAGCTATGTTTCATAACTCACCATAAACATCTAACATTATGGGTTTGCAATATATTAAGAGAAACAAAAGTCCATGACCTTGTTGTTTTCAATCTTTTTGGGAAAATTCTTAAGCCATATAAAGAAAGCGTCGTGTCAAGTTATAGGACACCTTATGAGTCCAAATCCCATTATTAGTTTATAAAACTCAAATCAGTAACCTTGCCATTTTGGGATATTTAAATAAATGCATGCATCATAGGAAAAAACATAAAAATATTCTTAAAACAAGTCGTCGCATGACCCTCTTCAATCAATGCTTCACAAAATATCGATTCATCCATTGAACATGGCCATAGTGATCGGCGACATGCTCGTTTAAACACAACCAGTACTGTCTCTCTCTACTAAAAAAAATTAAAATTAATTCAAAAATTTAAAAAATCTAAATTTTCAAAATGTGTGGTTAGGCCCTTTGTCAAAATTTCAAAAAATAAATAATAAATTCAAGAAGAGATTGTCACCCTGAGTCTTATAACACCTCATGTGTCCAAATCTGATTATTGGTTCCCCTTTTTTCCTGTAAAATCCACATGCTTTGTTTTAGGGGTTAAATGACCAATCGTAGTAAAAGAGTATTAAATGTCTAATTTTTTGAGCTATCACACGTAATTTTAGGTTTCTTAGTTTCCAAGATATCGATTTTTCAATTTTGGGGTAGTTTTCACCCCCTTACTATTTTTCATCAAAACAAAAGATCTTAGGTTCATTTATCATTTTAGGCGTTTAACACCCTTTTCCCTGTAAAATCACTATTCACTGTTTTAGGGGTGAAATGACCTATCGTGGTATAAGCGTGTGTCATGACCTATTTTTAAAGCTATCACACTTAATTTTAAGGCTCTTAATTTCCAAGATAACGATTTTAAAATTTTGGGGGTAATTTAACCCTCTTACTATTTTTTCATCAAAAACAAATGATCTTAGATTCATTTATCATTTTTAAGTGTTTAACCGCTTTTTTCCCTGTAACATTACTATTTACTATTCTAGGGGTGAAATGACCTATCGTGGTAAAATCGTATCTTATGACCTATTTTTAAAGCTATCACACATAATTTTAGGGTTCTTAGTTTCCAAGGTATCGATTTTTCAATTTGGGAGTGGGGGGATTGTTTCACCCCCAAAGGGGAACATCGCCCCAATTGCTAGGACCCCTCATACAAGTCACTAGCATGATAGGTTCGCGAGATATTAACAAAAGTGTGGTTAGGCCCTTTGTCAAAATTTCAAAAATACATTCTAAAAGGGGGCTTCATCCCAAGTCCTACAATACCTCATACAAGTTCCTAGCCTTATTAGTCCGTTAGTTAAGCCCTTTGATATAATTTGGATAAATTCATGGGCCAGTCCAAAGGGGCTGGTCCAAAGGGACTCATCCACAAGGACTCGTCCACAAGGACCTGTCAACAAGGACCTGTCCACAAGGACCCGTTAGGTTGGGTTAGGTTAGGTTACACTACAGCCGCCATCTTTTAAAAAGCCCGCCCTCTTACAAAAGCCATGAGTGGGTATGCGTAAAAAACAAAAAACAAGCATGTTAATTCATAGTGGCTATCCACCGTATACATGTCACTTGTGCAGAACAACGTTTAATTCCATATTGGCATTCAAACTCTCACATGTTGCACTTGGAAAGCAAGATTTTCTAAAAAATTAAAATTTCACCCCTTGGCAGGTGTAGGTTTTATTTTGGGGTGAAAATATGTTGTCCATTGGAAAGGGGGTATCAGCCCGAGTTCAATGACACCTCGATCGTCAAAATCCGACCATGCGTTCGAGAGATATCGCGTCGCCACCATCTTGTGAGGAGGGTGAGGAGGAGGAGGCTGTAGAACTGTTACAAATACACTACTTGGTAGTGTTAGTGGATCAACACATGAGAAATGCGATATGTTTAATGTAATGATGAGTACTGCAAACCACAATATTTAAGGAGGATATTTAACCACGAAGATAGTCTGCTATATTAATCATCTATTATCGTTCTTATTAATGATCGTAACTAACTTTGAACAGCAATTAACTTAATTGATCGTTGCAATTGTTCACATGGAAATGACGATTTAAACAACTGTAAACAGGATAGTTAGGTGATCTTACAACGAGAAAGAAGTAACGAAGAAATATTGGTGAACTAGAAGGATCAAATAGAAGTGGGGATATCATGCTGGACGTGATAAGATTGACAAATATTGTAAATATATTAATTATAATAATAATTTGGAATTTTTAATAATTTGTATTAGGACATAGAGTATCTAGGAACTATATATTAAGGAATGCTATGTATCATAGGGTTATAAAATGTATGTAGTAGCGTTATATCATGAGAATAATCGATTCTCAAGCTACAGTGCGATAAATAAGTGATCCAGGTTTTGAATATTTCATAGACAAGATGTCCATTAACAAGATTATTATTTTCTCGTTAATAAGGACAGAGAGATGTCTTAGCACCGAAATTCACAGTGCACTTTACTTTTAGAAGAAGGCTTTTTTTTTAGGTAGCAATTTTTTTTCAAGCGTGTGATTTTATTAAGTTGTTAAAAGTGTTATTATCGTGATATTTTTGAATAAATCCTAGCAGGCACTTGTTAGTTTGCCTGTTCCTTTTTATAGAACTTTACGATCTCTTCATTTAATAACTAATTGCGGTGGTACTACTAGTTAGGTACTAGCGCCCTCTTTTAAACCGTTCACTCTTGAGATTCCGAGAATCTCGGCCTACCATACTTTATCGTAGGAGTTTTTGTACGTAACTAGGTAGTAGTACTATCGTGTTTTCATAAATATAGATGTACCGAGAGGTTCCTAGCTAACCATCTAGCGGGGATTTGTTGGTTTATCTGACTGGGTATCAGCAGCCCTTGCCATCCTTTCCATCCTAATTAGGATAATAGGTGATGGCTATGTGAATTTCGGGTACAGTACCGGTAGCAAGGAATACCGATAGATGGCAGACAAGTTCATAGATAGCAGATTTACCAACCCTCAGCAATTTTTGACCAAAATAATGTACTGTACATCCCTCTGAACATTGCGCTCTTTATTATTATGTACGGAGAAAAATCAGCATGTATAATATATGCATAGAGACAGAAACGTAACATTATGAATGTAGGGTATGTTCCGTAAGGGAATTTGTATAATTTTATAACGTCAAGTTTGAGAATTTTCATTATCTGGGGGAATACACAGCACTGCCTCAATACTTGGCTTCGAAGTTTTGGCGCCTACGATATTGAGTTATAATTGTGTACGAGTGCGGTGGTCTTTTGCAGTATTCAGTAATATTAATCTTACATAGGCTAATATTTGTTATTGGAAGCGAGTTTTTTGAGGCGGGAATAACGCGTACCAGTGTTATTAAACATAATTAAAGTATACACTGAACGAGTATTTTGTCGTACGAGGTAAGTGGTTAATTCCTTCTTGTCAACTATGTATTGGGTGCAATTTTATTTTTAGACCGTAACTGAATGCTGCGACAAATTACCGTACTTAATAATTTTCACTGTTTTTTCAGGCATTGAAGGTGTGCATGTCGTTAACGAAACCGTGAAATGAACGAGGTTAAAAAACTTACAAAATAAGTCCTTACCTTATGAGGACAGACTAATAGTAAAGGAATTAGGCCCTCCGAAACCAGATCTGTGCATTAATCAAGTCTCTAAAGATAAAAACAGAACATATAACAGGACTTTCAATAAATCTGTGTATAAAAAAAGGAATTGGTTATGTGGATGTCCGGTAGTAAATTCATTCTTTTGTTTTCCGTGCCTGTTATTAGATGGCGGTGACACATGGGCCAAGACTGGCATTTACCTGAAAAAGGAAAGAAACATTGTTTGTCAAAATGTCATATGAACAATGAAATGTGTTTAGCAGTGTTAGGGAATATAAGCATAGCGCAGCAACTGGATGATGGCTACAGGATTTATGTTCGTTAACACAACGTACTTGTGGACAAGGATCATGTAAGTATAAGAGATTCGGCACTTTTGGATATAGAATTTCCGAGAGAGAACACCGCCTGAGGCTATATACCGCTATACCAAGTCTGGCAACATAAAAAGTAAAAAGCCATATGAATGTAGCCTTTATTACACGTAATTGAACAGTATGTTTTGCGATGAGTTATTGATTATTGATGAAAATAACACAAACATACCTGCGCCTTTCGCTAGGCGTAGAAATGTACGTCCAGATAGGAAAATAGTACTCCTTGATATATATCAATGTTGGCAATTGGCAACTCAAACTAACACTTGGGGCGTTGCGGTCGGTCTGGATAAGTAGGGTAAAAATACTCAATAACACGCGTTTGATGTGGAGCACTTTTTATTTTTCGGTTATAATCAGTAAATGTGGACCCTAAATAATGGCAGTGTTATTTTTAATTGTATATATGTATAACTGTGCGATACACGTGACCTAATTTGTGTGTTTCACTGGATTTTATGTGTCAATTGCATATTATCAAGCATCGGTTGTCTGCTGGTATTTGTTTTTGAGGAGTTCGAGTCATGGCGCTGTTACGTTTAAAAGCTACCGTATATTTGAGTTTGCTCACTGTACCATAGACTCTAGAAATTATTTGCTGCTAGGTAGGGCGAAGGGATGAGTTTAACTTGTATTAAAACTCCGGGGAGACAGGAATTGCTTGATTTGTTGGATGGTTAGCAGGTAGGTTTGGTGTTGAATATCGGACTGGTGGCAGGTTCTTGCAGCGTAGATATTTACCCTGCGAAGTCAAATTAGGCCTATATGACTCGTAGTGGAATGGATTGGATATTGCAGAGCGAGGTGATGGTGGTTGGTAGGGTTATTGGAAATGAACTAGGGAGCAGGAAAGGATACCTGACTGATGAAGTTTGGCTCTCCTCGGCTGGTGTAGGATTGGCTGTCTTGGTACGGCTTGGCTCGGCGAGACTGTACTTGGCTGTATAGGTGCGGCTTGGCTCTGCGTAACAGTGAACAACCCGTCCTGTCGTCAGTGAGTGTAGTGGTGAGTGGTCCAACCCGCTCCTGCTGACCGTATTTATTTGGCATCGTCACCTTTCGGCTATTGCTATTTGCATCTTTTGGAAAGTAATGAAAACTTATATCCGCAGCCCTCTTATACATCGACTTACAGCCGTGAACTGAGCAATATACTTTGCTTTTACTCATTTTGCACTCTATCAACGAGTAAAACTTATTAATTATGTATAAAGACACGAAGAATTTACCACGATCTGCTTACCAATGCAAGGAACTATATACAAACAGTCACCACGTGACAAATGTACCCTACTTGGTCAGTTTCTCATTTTTACCGCTAGATGTCATATCAGATAGCTGGAGTTGCCAATAGATTTGTCACGAAGGACAGAATTATGCAGTTCTAGAGCTTAATTCACCTTTAGGCTAATTAAACATTGCTCTCCTACTCTACAGAATTGTTGGGATATTCGATGAATATAAAGAAAACTGTCCAAATGCACACTATATTGCCATAACCTCACTTTTGCCTAGCATGCCGGCTGGCATAATTTTTTTTTCAGCCCGAGCCTAGCCACAGTATGTAATTCCGAGTCTCTTATTGGCTGTTATGCCATGCCATTCTCCTGGTTCCGAATAGTGACGGTAGGTAGTAGCAGGGGTCACATCCGATCAAACATGGAGGACGGTTATCGAGTGAGATGTGGATAATATTCGATGTTGAATTGCATTATTAGCGTGAAACAGGCATGGAACGTGCTTTAGATTAAGTTTAAAACAATCCACGCAGCAAATGAATGCGTTCCAATCAACATTTAAGGTCCAAGTGAAATCATTCGACATTTATCCACATGTATTAAGACCTATGATAATATACTTCCTTTACGAGTGGAAATGTGCACGAGTGGTAACGTGCGAGCTTGGTAACTTTTTTGTCCCGGGTTCAAGACTACCCGAGAGCAGACATTTTTACTTCTTTTGAATTATTTTATTATATCCTCCCTCCTTTTTACAGCATGTTTTATGCCTTGCTTTATTGAAATTATCTGTATGGGTGATTGAAATAATAAACATTGTTAGACGGATGGGTCGAGAACTGTACGGGTAGACCAAGGTTAGAATATGTCAAACAGATTGCCTCGGATGTAGGGTGTGGTAGCTATGTAGAGATGAAAAGATTAACTCAGGACAGGGAGCCATGGACAGCTGCATCAAACCTGTCAAAAGACTGAAGACTCAAACACACAATCTCGCGATCATTAGACACGGAACCTCCAATTTAGTTAGAAACCAAAACTCAGAACGTGATTATTCCCTTCGTAAATCTCACGTGAATTGACCGGGAATCGAACCCTATCCACATTGGGGAGAGGCAAGCAGAAGTTGACGCTGATGTTGCTCTTGTTAATTTTATCAAATTGTACATGGTGGTCAATTTACTTGTAAATAAATAAATAAATAAATAAATAAATAAATACATTTCTCTGATAACCTGTGTTATTGTGGTGTATGTAGTATGGTGAGTATTTGATATTCAGGTGAGGATTCGCAAGGAGGCGGTCGTGGCATTGTTATGAACAATTTCGGCATTTGTCTGGAGTAGAAGTGGAAATCTATGGAAAATCACTCCCAAGATCGCTGAGGTGGGAATCGAACCAACTTCTACTCAGTTTTGGCTCACGAGGCTGAATGTACCTCGTTGCAGTCCTCACACCAGAATTGAAATTTATCGGCAGAGCTGGGAATCGAACCCGGTCCACCTTGGTGAGGCAAGCAGCTTGACCACTGTAGAAGTCGACGCTGATGTTGCTCTTGTTCATTTGAGCAAATTGGACATGGTGGTCATTGAGCCCATCTACTTGTAAATAAATAAATAAATAAATAAATACATCGGCAGAGCTGGGAATCGAACCCGGACCTCTGGGGAGACAGCCAAGAACGCTAGCCGCGTTGAACAGTAAGCAGAGGATTATAAATTGAAGTGAGAACATGGAAGAATTCCGCCTAACAATGTTTATTATTTCAATCACCCATACAGATAATTTCAATAAAGCAAGGCATAAAACATGCTGTAAAAAGGAGGGAGGATATAATAAAATAATTCAAAAGAAGTAAAAATTTCTGCTCTCGGGTAGTCTTGAACCCGGGACAAAAAAGTTACCAAGCTCGCACGTTACCACTCGTGCACATTTCCACTCGAAAAGGAAGTATATTATCATAGGTCTTAATACATGTGGATAAATGTCGAATGATTTCACTTGGACCTTAAATGTTGATTGGAACGCATTCATTTGCTGCGTGGGTTGTTTTAAACTTGATCTAAAGCGCGTTTCATCCCTGTTTCACGCTAATAATGCAATTCAACATCGAATATTATCCACATCTCACTCGATAACTTTCCTCCATGTTTGATCGGATGTGACCCCTGCTACTACCTACCGTCTCTATTCGGGACCAGGAGAATGGCATGACATAACAGCCAATAAGAGGCTCAGAATTACATACTGTGGCTAGGCTCGGGCTGAAAAAAAAATTATGCTGCCGGCTGCCACCCACCCCTCCCCGTAGCCCTAAACCACAAATTTTATTGCAATGCAAAGGAGAATGGGTAAGAAAACAAACAAGAGATGAAATGCACACATTTATTCTCTATATATTTTTATTCGAGAGTAGTCCATATTGTCCACTAGTTTTACACATGGTCATAGTACTGAAATTAATTCTTCATTGGTTGGCAGAACATCTATAGCGGAGCTTTATCGAAACCCACGCGCTCTCTATGATCTGTCATCCCCCTGCTCGCGGACAAGAATAGATATGCGGTAGACACAAAGTAAGAAACTCTTTGGTCTTTCAAGTAGCATTTCATTACATTGACAAAAGAAGTCAGATAGTGAGTCAGTTGTTAGTTTTTGGTGCATTCAATTGTTATTTTCCCTGCTATAAAATGTGCGAATAAATATACAGTACAAAAAATATAGTTGTTAAATGCTACCGTAACCAGTATAAGTATACAAAAATACTACAATTGGTGACCCTGACGCGACGTGTTGTGATCAAAATGCAGGGAGAGTATTCAATTGAAACAAGGTTAGAAGCCAATACGGGAAGTATTAAGATTCCCCCATTTTGGAGTGAAAAGCCTGAAATATGGTTTTACCAAGTCAAAGCTCAATTTGTAATAAATAAGATCTCGACAGAAGAAACTAAATTCAATTATCTTGTTGCTCGACTAGAGTCGAGATATGTCGAAAATAGTTGGGATATTGTTGAACCTGGTGATAAAAATAAATAGGTACTTATTGGCCAAGAAGCGCATGTTAGCTATTGGCAACTCAAACTAACACTTGGGGCGCTGCGATCGGTCTGGATAAGTAGGGTAAAAATACCCAATAACACGCGTTTGATACGGAACACTTTTTATTTTTCGGTTATAATCAGTAAATGTGGTCCCTAAAATAATGACAGTGTTATTTTCAATTGTATATATGTATAAATGTGCAATACACGAGATCTAATTTGTGTGTTCCACTGGATTTTATGTGTCAATTGCATATTATCAAGCATCGGTTGTCTGCTGGCATTTGTTTTTGTGCAGTTCGGGTCATGGCGCTGTTACGTTAAAAGCTATATTTTAGTTTGCTCACTGTACCATAGACTCTAGGAATTATTTGTTGCTTGGTAGGGCGAAGGGATGTGTTTAACTTGTATTAAAACTCGGCGTAGACAGGAATTGCTTGATTTGGATGGTAGGTATTAACCCTGCGATGTCAAAATTAGGCCTATATGACTCGTAGTGGAATGGCTCGAATATCGCAGAGCGAGGTGATGGCGGTTGGTAGGGTTATGGAAATCAACTAGAGAGCGGAGGATACCTGACTGATGAAGCTTGGCTGTCTTGGTACGGCTTGGCTCGGCGACACTGTGCTTGGCTGTCTAGGTGCGGCTTGGTTCGGCGTAAGTGAACAACCCGTCCTGTCGTCAGTGAGTGTAGTGGTGCGTGGTCCAACCCGCTCCTGTTGCCCGTATTTATTTGGTATCGTCACCTTTCGGCTATTGCTATTTGCATCTTTTGGAAAGTGATGAAAACGTATATCCGCAGCCCTCTTATACATCGACTTACAGCCGTAAACTGAGCATTATACTTGGTTTTACTCATTTTGCACTCTTATCAACGAGTAAAACTTATAACTTATGTATAAACACGAAGAATTTACCACGATCTACTCACCAATACAAGAAACCATATACAAACAGTCACCACGTGGCAAATGTACCCTACTTGGTAAGTTTCTCATTTTTACCGCTAGATGTCATATCAGATAGCTGGAGTTGCCAATATTCAAGGAGAGTGAAGATAAACGCATTAAGCGGTTGGTAACAGCCACTGCCATCGTAATGTACAGGCCATCATGCAGCGACTCTTAACGATTGATCAGCTGATCGGTAGGCGAGATTGCAATTTCTAGTTCACTTTTAGCATTGGAGAAGGACACAGCTTCCTGATTGGCTATTCTGACAAAACATGTCTGCAGCAAAAGGATGTGATTAGTCAGCATAGTTATAAGGTGGAACCTATCCGCGATGTCGTTCCAGGTTTGAAAAAAATATGTAGTACTCCTGCTGATTTATCTTCGTATACATTGTAATGTACCTTGAAATAGTTGCATGATCATTGTTCCTAGGCCATAAATTTTCCATATCTTCTTAAATCAAAAAGAATCAGTACCAGAATGTTTTCCATCGATTAACACCCCCTTGTAGCCATCCATTTGGGTGATTATACATATATGGGAAATTTTATGGTCTGTATAGAGTTTATTATTCTAACAACACAGTTCTATGGAAAATGTATCATTGTATAGGCCTACATGAATATCTTACAAATAGACTAGATTTTAATAACATTTTGAGAATTGAACAATACAACAAAAAATACGCAATTTGTCATTAGCATGGATGTCCCTAGTCATCACTGCATTTATTGAAGTATGAGGCTTCTTTTCGTTATGAATGCATACATTTGACTAGCATATAAACCAACTTAATGGAACGACATCGCTGATAGATTCCACGCTATATCTACGCTGACTAATCACATCCTTTGCTGCAGTCGTGTTCCGTCAGAATAGCCAATCAGGAAGCCGTATCGCCCTCCAATGCTAAAAGTGAACTAGAAATTGCAATCTCGCGATCGGTAGGGGGTAGAGATGGCGACCATTTTGCTTTGTGCTGTGTTGTTTATATATTTTTTGAATGAGTATCCGCGTGAAAAGTAATACTTGAGAACGCTTCTACTTACGTCATCTAGAAGAGGATTATTTATTTTCTGAAACAAATATTCATTTTGTAGGTAGGTTATTATTGTATCTACGCAAATTTTGCGTTGCATGTTTGTCATCACACAGAAGGTTATGTTTTAGTTAGGACCTCAATATCTCTAATTATTTCGACCCTTACAAGGTTTTTTGGATGGTAATAAAATGTTGTTAGTTCAGGAAACCTCCTTCCCAGGTCGCAGGTATGTGTAAAGTTTGTTTGTAGCAACTACCGGTATTATGAAAGAAATGATAATGTGGCTTGCTTCTCCTTCCCCACCACGACAATTTAAGAAAGCAATGCATACACAACAATCCTAGAAATTATAGGTCGGTACATTACGGGGAATACAAGAGTGTGTGTTAACATTTCCCTGAAAGTAAGATACCATTCTTCGGGAGAGAAGAGCTAATCGCCTTGATGGTAGGTTGTTAGTTAATATGGTTTCAATTATTCTAAGAAGTTCCCAAACTTCAGCCTATGCTAGGACTGGAAACATTTCTAATATGATAATGCTGAGGTTAAGTTACTTACCGTATGTAAATCAGAGAAGCGATATCCAGTATTCAGTATCTACTGAAGTCAGTCCAAGTTACATTATTTGTGAGAATGGTCTCTCGATCAAGCTCAAGTGAATATGGTAATGTTTTCGTGGCAGCATTTACATTAATGGGATTGTTAGCACCTGGTGTATGTATTGTAGGTTATTGATACCTGATTTCAAAATTACAACCCATTATAAATTCCTGATGCAAGAAACAAGTTAGATTGAGTCATAGAAAATAAGTGCTGTTAGGATAGGCCCTGTTTATGTCACCTTGAGGGTGGTCTGTGCATTGATTACAGTTAGAGATAGGTTACATTGTGCTTTGTCACCCACGAGCAGCTTAGGACGTGATCTGTTGAATAGCCAAGAGTGATGTGGGGTTTTCTCAGGCATCTACCATAAACCTTTTCAAAGCGGTGAACAACGAGAAAATGGACAAGAATAGATCTTATTCTCGACGTCAAAATACTGCAATTTATCCCTGTTTGTGTGTTTCAACGTCCTAGTAAATGTACCGGCAATGTACAATTTTGTTCACTCTCAAAAATGCCAGCTAGTAGTGTGGTAGTGAGAGAGCTGCCTCACTTCTTTTTGAACCCTCCTCGTATCGGCCCCGAACCTGATATCTCGCTAACCAAACATGGGATTAGAACATACAGGATGTCCTAGCACTCGTAGTGACGCCCCCTACTTTCCTATAGCCTATTTATTTGATTAAAAGACCAAAACTAAAAGGTCATTCGCGAGTAGTGGGGTAGAGTTGGTTTTCTCAAGTCACGCCCATGCTTGAATTTGTATGCCTATGTTGGGAAAGGGTTAGGTGGTGCGGGAGGGCGTCGAGTGAGGGGTCGTTTAGATGGTATTTTTCCGCTCTAGGTGATGGTGAGGTTATTTTTTAAAATGGATGGAATTTGGAAACGCCATTTGGGGTAAACGTGTGTTTTTTGACATTATGGCGATGAATGTTTTTTTTTGTATGCCTGCGCACTTGGGGATTTTGTAAAAGAGCGGGCTTTTTAAATGATGATTTATAAATGAGTTTTTTAATATGTATTTAAAGAAACCCAAAAAACTAATAGGTCTTCGGCTTTTTAGTATCTCGCTAACCAATAATCGGCTTAAAACCTATGGGGAGTCGTAGGACTCGTGGCGAACTCTCCTTTTCTATGGACGGGGTATATCCACCCCAAAATAAAAACTACCCTTACCCGGGGATGAAATATTTTTTGTTATGTGCGCACACGGACGGCTTTTGTCAAAAGGACCTCCTAACTACACGTTTGTTAATATTTTCTGAACCCCTGATGGGATTTTGCCATAGGCAGTATCCTAGCCCTGGGGGTGACGACCCGTTTTCGAAAGTATGATTCAATTTTGTCAAAAGGGCCTAACTACACTATTGTTCATATCTCGCGAACCAATCATGCTAGGGACTTGTATGAGGGGTCCTAGCACTTGGGGCGACGTCCCCCTTTGCGGGGTGAAACCACCCCCCAAAATTGAAAAATCCATATCTCGGAAACGAAGAATCCTAAAATTAGGTGTGATAGCTTAAACAATAGGGGATGATATGGGCTTTTACCTCGATTGATCATTTCATCCCTAAAACAGTAAATAGTCATCTTATGGGGAAAAAGCGTGTTAAACACCAAAAAATGATAAATGAACCTAAGATCTTTTGTTTTTGATGAAAAAATGCAGAGGGGTGGAAACCACCCCCAAAATTGAAAAATCCATATCTCGGAAACGAAGAACCCTAAAATTAGGTGTGATAGCTTAAAAAATAGGGGATGATTAGGGCTTTTACCTCGATTGATCATTTCACCCCTAAAACAGTAAATAGTCATGTTATGGGGGAAAACGTGTTAAACACCAAAAAATGATAAATGAACCTAAGATCTTTTGTTTTTGATGAAAAATAGCGGGGGGGTGGAAACCACCCCCAAAATTGAAAAATCCATATCTCGGAAACGAAGAACCCTAAAATTAGGTGTGATAGCTTAAAAAATAGGGGATGATTAGGGCTTTTACCTCGATTGGTCATTCACCCCTAAATCAGTAAATAGTCATGTTATGGAAAAAAAGGTGTTAAACGGGTAAAAATGATAATTGAACCTAAGATCTTTTGTTTTTGATGAAAAATATCAGGGGGGTGGAAACCACCCCCAAAATTGAAAAATCCATATCTCGGAAACGATGAACCCTAAAATTAGGTGTGATAGCTTAAAAAATAGGGGGAGAATAGGGCTTTTACCTCGATTGGTCATTTCACCCCTAAATCAGTAAATAGTCATGTTATGGGAAAAAAAGATGTTAAACGGCTAAAAATGATAATTGAACCTAACATTTTTGTTTCTGATGAAAAATAGCAGGGGGGTGGAAACCACCCCCAAAATTGAAAAATCAATATCTTGAAAACGAAGAACCCTAAAAATAGGTGTAATGGCTTAATAATAGGTCATGACATACGCTTTTACCTGGATAGGTCATTTCACCCCTAAAACAGTAAATATTGATTTTACAGGGGGGTAAAAATGTGTTAAACGGGTAAAAATGATAATTAAACCTAAGATCTTTTGTTTTTGAAGAAAAATAGTAGGGGGTGTGAAAACAACCCCCAAATTGAAAAATCAATATCTTGAAAACGAAGAACCATAAAATTAGGTGTGATAGCTTAAAAAATAGGTCATGACATATGCTTTTACATGGATAGGTCGTTTCAATCCTAAAACAGTAAATAGTCATGTTATGGGGGAAAAAGGTGTTAAACGGGAAAAAATGATAATTGAACCTAAGATCTTTTGTTTTTGATGAAATATCGTAGGGGAGTGTAAACAACCCCCAAATTGATAAATCGATAGCGTGGAAACGAAGAACCCTAAAATTAGGTGTGAAAGCTTATAAAATAGGCCATGACATGCGCTTTTACCTGGATAGGTCATTTCACCCCTAAAACAGTAAATAGTCATGTTATGAGGAAAAAATGTGTTATACACCTAAAAGCATAAGCATCTTTGTGAAACCATGCTTTAATGGGCATGTGTATGGAGGATGATTGTTATTATTATTATTATTAGGTAATTATGGATTAATGTGTGTATAGATAACTAACCAGTGGGGAGCGTGATGGCGCAGGTGCTTAGCTGCTCGTCTTTACCCGGACGGCTGGGGTTCAAATCCCGGTGACAGCGGGGGCTGGAATTTTCGTCTGAAAAATCACGTGGCGTCAGGAAGGGCATTCGGCCTTAAATCCCCGGCCAAAACCAAAATGAGCCTGGTTGGCTCCGGCGACTCAAAATAATAGGGAAAAGCCGAAGAAAGAACGGTAACTCACCAGTAATAGTAAATATTGGTTTGAGGTGTTGAAGAAGTCAGGATGGCCAACCCTTTGCCATGGTTCACGAATGGACCCCAAAAAGTTTTACCTGTCAAGACTCAGTATATCCTGTTGCAGCCTTTAGAAAAAAAATATGTGGTGACAGTGGAGTTATATTCATGATGCTTTTTAAACAAACATACGCTTGCATACTACCGCTGTGTTGAATCTGCACAGAGACACTGGCTTTGGTTCGTGTAGTGTGCCTTGGTGATAACAGCACAGCGATCTTGTCAGCAAGTTTCATATTACTCGTCTGCTTGATAGTGGACGTGCTCAGCACCGTGTTATCATACAGGACATGACTAGATCGTTGTTAGGTTTGACAAAGGCTTAGTGAAGCTTATTGCAACCTTGAAATGAATGTCATGGTATAGTTGGGGTTGGTAGCCAAGAGCTTAGGGTTGACAACCAAGTAGGTTAACCACTACACGGTGAGATGGTCAAATAATAATGTAACAGAACATATAGAAACGTTTTCTATAGTTTAACGAATTGGCTAAGAGCCATACCATGAGTGGTGTAGGTAATGGAAATTGAATCCTTAGCTGATGATTATACTACTTGTAATCTATAGCCATGCTCACGTATAAGCTATCATGTTAGAAAAAGAATTGTATGGCTTGTTTTAAACGGAGAATAATTGTGTTTACTGTGAAACACAAATCTGAATTTAAAATTAGTTTATGTCCTACATGATGTTTGAACTCTTTTTTTTTATTTATACTTTAGACAAACGCTAACATAGTTGTCATTCAGAAGCCATGGCCGCCTCTTTTCCAATCCTACACCATACGCTGAAGTTAAAATGAATAATGATCACGTTACAGACAGCCAGTTTCAAAGCCATGAGAACTAAGTGAACAAAGAATAAAATTCATGAGCCAGTGAGGAATTCAACATGCTGTCCTTTGGACAAAAGAGAAGCGTTCTACAAACTTAACCACCAAGCTGTCCTATCGACCCTCAATGGTTTGAGTCATCGTAAAGATGAAAATTAACTCTAAGCTATAACTAAAACTAACTACACTCTTATATACTAGAAGAAGAAATGGAAAACAAAAGGGCAATAGGCCAAGTAAAGGACAGAAGGAATAAAAAATGGCCCTCAACCCTCAAGGATGTGGATTGAGGGAGTTGGAAGGAAGGAGAGCCATGAAAGGCAGATAAAAAGTATAATAGGAGAGGCTCTGCCCCAGAGGTAATGGATAAAAAGGAGGAAAACTGGACTCAGCTCAGAAATCCCTTGGGTTCGCCAACTTCCAAACTGATCAGCCGTAAGCCACTTGAGGGTGTAGCCATATGCAGAGTGCATCGCAATTGGTGGGGCTATATACACCCTACCTTCTTGAGGGGGCTTGAGAAATAGACAGGAAATAACATGAAAATAAAAACAAGGTTTCCTCCTCACACTAGTAGGATATCAGAAAAAATAAATAAACAAGGGCCAATGAAGTTGCAAAAGGAAGAGACTCCCTAGGCCTCGGATACCCTAATCATGTTGGGGTCGGTAGAGAACAAGAGTTGAGCAAGTGTGGTCGACAGGAAATAAGACAGAGAGGAGCCTAGCACAAGTTAGTGGAAGCAATGACGGTCTCAGCTGGGACTCCGTGGAATTAAAGACCTCTTTTGTTTTATATCACTGGCTTTTAAGAACGCTAACACATGGCATGCCTTATAATACAATACTGGTCCTAGGCTATGCAAAATTGAATTAGAAACTCAGCTAATAATAGTGTGCATGCCCATGATTATTTTCCCAAGTATAGTACATGGGACTGATAACCATGATTTCCAAGCCCCTAAGTAAGACAAAAACAAATGATTTTCATTTTCCAATGAGTTGGGGTGAGGTGAGGTGAGTTTTCTATACACCAAACTGATGTGGTTTCCCACTTCTACTCCAGGCAAATGCACATTTGATGTTAAGAATAGTGAAATGGTTTGCAACTGCCCAATGCTAGGACCTGATTAGTGGCTTTTTAAAAATGGAATGGAATAGAGTACACTTACCCCAAAACAAACAAGAGGAGTGTTCGATCCCCTCACAACAACCATTCTTAAAGTCAATATAAATGACTATGCACATCAGCTCATGACGGTCTCCTCTCTCCAATCCTACCCCTTGGTGGTGAAAGGCACACTCTAATACAACCATCATAGTGACAGGTTATCTGTTAAATACCTAACTATCCCCAGATTTACCTTAAATTTTCCTAAAATCCACTACATTTTCCGCAAATTGACCAAATGACACAACATTCCAGCAAAATTCAACAAATGACTACCAGATTTATTGAAATTCCTTTCATTTACCTAAGCATGGTTTAAACTACCTCAAATTCATATAAAATTAGACGAATATAGATGGAAATTCACTAAAATTTACCAAACTTACCCAAAGTGGGCTACAAACCATGAAATTTATCCATTTTTTTTGTAAATTCACTATATGTACACGAAAATTCCATAATATTGCCTTTACAAGTATGCTTTTATTGTTGTTGTTTCGTTTACCACACTCCCTAAAGACAAATACCTCAACATGACTTTCTCCTAGACTAGGAGCTCCACATTCGACATGATAGCTGAGTTTCATTTCCCATAAACTTGTCTCTGAGGTGGGTATCAGGAAAAGGCATTCAGCTGTAAAAACCACACCCTCACATAGACTTTCATAACCTCTTACGTTGAGGTTGTTAACACTAACGATATTGAATGATTGAACGGTTTCCTTTTCACAATTCCTGTCTATACTTTCCTCTTGAAGGCTGCTAAAATGCAATTAAATTCAATAAATACCTTAAGATGGTTTCATTTGTTTAATGATATGGTGTTGATGATGGATATATACGTTAAGACTAATTTTTGTTAGGTCTTGACTGGCCTTGCAATTAGAAATTGACAAACCAAACATGGGTTATCTACCAGGGGAACACTTTGACCACTATATTGGTTATTGACCAGTAAGTACAGTTCTAGTAATGAGACAGAAATCCAACACATACAATGAGCGCGCAATGCGGTGGAGATTGGTACCACGATGTACTGTCGGTTATGTAGCTATGTGGAATGTACATCACATATGGTTTACTTGAAGGTTTGGAGGTTCCATTAATGACATTTCCACAATAAACCATTTTCAAATGGTCATTCGTTGGTGTGAAAATATTTATTATATGGTATTTTATGTAAACAATTATGATTTATAAAAATTGTATACGTTTACTGTATTCTTATTTAATGTAAGCACTGGAGGCACTATCGACCAAAATACAGCACTATCTGGAATGTATATTGCATACTTGAAGGTTTGGTGATCCCATTAAAGGTATTCCTACAATAAATGATTTTTAAGTTCTCGTTTTATGGCATGATTATTTAATATATGCTATTTGCTAATGGAATTTGACACTGGAATTATTTTACAAGTAGTTATTGTAATGACCAACAGAGTTTAATGTTAACAAGGCACAGCTCTATTTGCAATTTTGAATAACATGTTGCATGTTATACATCATATGCAACTACTGTAAGGCTTGTGATTTATTTAATGCCTTTAACCCTATATTAAACACTCAGTTTGCAATACTGATAACTGAAATGTTACTAAAATAATTGAAACAAAACAAAAATCAGCATTGGAAAACCAAAAAGCGGTTGAGCATATATATAGTGGGGAAAAGAAAAGTGTTGTAAACTCTAATGTCCAACAAGACTAATTAAATCAGTAACTGTCAGGGTGGCCGAGTGGTTAAGGCGTTTGACTTAAGATCAAATTTCCAAATATATAAGGAAGCAAGGGTTCGAATCCCTTCCCTGACATAACTATTGCTTGAACATGCAAGAAAACAAGAAATATACACAAACTATGTTTATCAATTTAATCTTTTTTTTTACAGGAGATAGACACACAGAATACAGCTCTTTTTTGTTTATCATTTCTTTTAAACATAACACTTGTTGAAAATTATTTTTTAGGGGATGGGGGTGTTGCTACGTTGACCCATCACACAATAATAGCAGCTTTACGAAGTTCATTTTCTATATTTAATAGCTCTTTCTCATAACCAATATGACCAACCTGTTTACAGGCATGCAAGAGCTGTAGACGTTCGACTAATATATTAGGATCGTTCCATTTGTTATTGTTTATGAATGGTTTCAGAATCTCGGGAAGCAGTTCATCATTATCACCATCATTATGATTATCATCCTCATTATTATAATCATTTTCATAATGATGATCATTATCATCGTTATCATTACCATCATAATTTCCACCTGTGTCCACAGTCTGTTCAATGGTTTGAGTTGCCTTTGATAGTGTTGAAAGCTTCTTTTTAGATGTGCTAGAATGCTTTAACATTGTTATGTTATTATTACCACTATTACCTTTCCCCACTAACTTCTTGATGGGATATATTGTCTCTGATAGGGTTGAGGGCTTTTGAGATGTGGGTTCGTGTCTGAACATGGGTTTCACAGGAGGTGTTAATGGTTTCTCGTTAAACAACTCGCTAACAGCATGAGTGCGTTGTAGTGTATTAAACTTGAGGTTAATATTATCTTGTGCAGCACTATCTTTCTCTTGGACTTGGTTTCTTGCTTTGGTTTGGGTTTTCCTTACATTTAGACTAGCGTTATTATTAAGTTTACATTCATGATTGTTTGAAGAAAGTACGTCCAATTCTTTTGTTTTAAGCATTCCTCGACACTGTTTCGATCGTTGCTTTGAACAGCGCCAAATAACAGTTCCATTTTTATTGCTTCGTTTCACAATATATGAATATCCTTTATAGTATGCATAAGGCTTACCATACCTAGTCACTGATACTTCCATATCAACTGTCAAGCACAAACTAATCTCTAGTAAAGACAACTTGGTAATAACAACAATAGTTTAATGTGGGAGCATATATACATGCAAAAAGTGGGAGCAAATGTAGGGGTAAAAATTGGGAGCAAAAGTGGCAGCAAATGTGGGAGAAAAAATAACTGTGAGCAAAAAGTGGGAGCAAATATGGGATCAAATGTGGGAGCAAAGAAAATATAAAGAGTGGGAGCAAATATGCTAACAAATATGTCCACAAATATACCAGCAAAAGTAAATACACAAGTCAAGATAGATTAAAGTGCAAAGAAAATATGGAAGCAAATATGAGAGCAAAAATGGTGTTTTTCTAAAAAAAACTAGACATAACAAACTAAGTCATAACCTAACCTAACCTAACCAAACCAATCCTCACCTAACCTCACCTAACCTAACCTAACCTAACCTCACCTAACCTAACCTCACCTCACCTAACTTCACCTAACCTAACCTAACTTCACCTAACCTAACTTGACTGAACTTTACCTAACCTAACCCATCATAACTTCACCTAACCTAACTTTACCTAATCTAACTTCACCTAACCTAACTTTCAACTCTCTGATCAAAATTAAATTCTAGGCATAGTTGAGTTGGAACCCAAGACTTCAGGGATAACACACAAGTATACTAGCCACTACACCGCTAAATGGGCAAATTATCATGCAACACAACATAAAGTAAAAGTTTCCTGTAGTGTAACTCATTGGCTGACAACCATAGTTTGGGAATTCAATCCCAAGACCTCAGGACTTTTGTTTTGAACATTATCAGAAATATTATTCCATTTACATTTTGCTGCTGCTCATAGTTATAAGAGTTGGCATTAATATGGGAAGCAAAAAAGTGGGAGCAAATGATGGAGCCAATATGGGAGCCAATATGGGAGCAAATATGGGAGCCAATATGGGGGCAAAAGTGGGAGCAAATATGGGAGCAAATGTGGGAGCCAATATGGGAGTCAATATGGAGGCAAATATGGGAGCAAATGTGTGAGCTAATCATCTCACCTCGGATATCGCCAGTGAGTACTCATATCCACCGCTAGGTAGCGGAAACATACTTTGTGTGTTGTATGTAACTATCTTACAAAGTTTGATTGCATGCAAAACGTCCTTGTATAAGCTCTGCATATAATTTTCATATACAATTAAGACTAAGTGTTCAGAACTAACATGTATAGCTTTGTCTAGGGTATATAGAGGATCCTTAGCAAGAAAGACTGACTAACCCAGGAGTGTAAAGCCTTGCCATATGCAGTAAGCATCTGTTGGCAGAAATGGTTCCTAATAATAACGGACTTAATGAATATGAAACGTGTTTTGAGTGTCGTCTTAAATCCTATTTTATACGTTGTGATACGTGTGTAAGGATTTAAGACGACACAAACGTCTTTTGGGTGTTGTCTTTTGTGTGTCGTCTTAAATCCTTACACACGTATCACAACGTATAAAATAGGATCTAAGACGACACTCAAAACACGTTTCATATTCATTAAGTCCGTTATTATTAGGAACCATTTCTGCCAACAGATGCTTACTGCATATGGCAAGGCTTTACACTCCTGGGTTAGTCAGTCTTTCTTGCTAAGGATCCTCTATATACCCTAGACAAAGCTATACATGTTAGTTCTGAACACTTAGTCTTAATTGTATATGAAAATTATATGCAGAGCTTATACAAGGACGTTTTGCATGCAATCAAACTTTGTAAGATAGTTACATACAACACACAAAGTATGTTTCCGCTACCTAGCGGTGGATATGAGTACTCACTGGCAATATCCGAGGTGAGATGATTAGCTCACACATTTGCTCCCATATTTGCCTCCATATTGAGTCCCATATTGGCTCCCACATTTGCTCCCATATTTGCTCCCACTTTTGCCCCCATATTGGCTCTTATATTTGCTCCCATATTGGCTCACATATTGGCTCCCACATTTGCTCCCACATTTTGCTTCCCATATTAATGCCAACTCTTATAACTATGAGCAGCAGCAGAATTTAAATGGAATAATATTTCTGATAATGTTCAAAACAAAAGTCTTGAGGTCTTGGGTTTGAATTCCCAAACTATGGTTGTCAGCCAATGAGTTACACTACAGGAAACTTTTACTTTATGTTGTGTTGCATGATAATTTGCCCATTTAGCGGTGTAGTGGCTAGTATACTTGTGTGTTATCCCTGAAGTCTTGGATTCCAACTCAACTATGCCTAGAATTTAATTTTGATCTGAGAGTTGAAAGTTAGGTTAGGTGAAGTTAGATTAGGTAAAGTTAGGTTAGGTGAAGTAATGATGGGTTAGGTTAGGTAAAGTTCAGTCAAGTTAGGGTAGGTGAAGTTAGGTTAGGTTAGGTTAGGTGAATTTAGGTGAGGTGAGGTTAGGTTAGGTGAGGTGAGGTTAGGTTAGGTTAGGTTAGGTGAGGTTAGGTGAGGTTAGGTTTGGTTAGGTTAGGTTAGGTTATGATTAAGTTTGTTATGTCTAGTTGTTTTAGAAAAACACCATTTTTGCTCTCATATTTGCTTCCATATTTTCTTTGCACTTTAATCTATCTTGACTTGTGTATTTACTTTTGCTGGTATATTTGTTGACATATTTGTTAGCATATTTGCTCCCTCTTTTTATATTTGCTTAGCTCCCATATTTGATCCCATATTTGCTCCCACTTTTTGCTCACAGTTATTTTTTTCTCCCACATTTGCTGCCACTTTTGCTCCCAATTTTTACCCCTACATTTGCTCCCACTTTTTGCATGTATATATGCTCCCACATTAAACTATTGTTGTTATTACCAAGTTGTCTTTACTAGAGATTAGTTTGTGCTTGACAGTTGATATGGAAGTATCAGTGACTAGGTATGGTAAGCCTTATGCATACTATAAAGGATATTCATATATTGTGAAACGAAGCAATAAAAATGGAACTGTTATTTGGCGCTGTTCAAAGCAACGATCGAAACAGTGTCGAGGAATGCTTAAAACAAAAGAATTGGACGTACTTTCTTCAAACAATCATGAATGTAAACTTAATAATCACGCTAGTCTAAATGTAAGGAAAACCCAAACCAAAGCAAGAAACCATGTCCAAGAGAAAGATAGTGCTGCTCAAGATAATATTAACCTCAAGTTTAATACACTACAACGCACTCATGCTGTTAGCGAGTTGTTTAATGAGAAACCTTTGACACCTCCTGTGAAACCCATGTTCAGACACGAACCCACATCTCAAAAGCCCTCAACCCTATCAGAGACAATATACCCCATCAAGAAGTTAGTGGGGAAAGGTAATAGTGGTAATAATAACATAACAATGTTAAAGCATTCTAGCACATCTAAAAAGAAGCTTTCAACACTATCAAAGGCAACTCAAACCATTGAACAGACTGCGGACGCAGGTGGAAATTATGATGGTAATGATAACGATGATAATGATCATCATTATGAAAATGTTTATAATAATGAGGATGATAATCATAATGATGGTGATAATGATGAACTGCTTCCCGAGATTCTGAAACCATTCATAAAAAATAGCAAATGGAACGATCCTAATATATTAGTCGAACGTCTACAGCTCTTGCATGCCTGTAAACAGGTTGGTCATATTGGTTATGAGAAAGAGCTATTAAATATAGAAAATGAACTTCGTAAAGCTGCTATTATTGTGTGATGGGTCAACGTAGCAACACCCCCATCCCCTAAAAATAATTTTCAACAAGTGTTATGTTTAAAAGAAATGATAAACAAAAAAGAGCTGTATTCTGTGTGCCTATTTCTTGTAAAAACAAGATGTTCAGCAAAGAACATATTGCCTACTTTCTCCTAAATGTACGGGTATATTTATGACTCTTTGTCCTCATCCCTAACACAATCACCTCTACCACAATGTATTGTTTGTTTTCTTTTATATTGATAATTAGCCAGTAAGTGTCAAAATCAATATTGTATACTTTATGATGATTGAATAATAAAACTACTAACTTATTGTAATGCATTCACGTCCGTTAATCTCTATATTAAGCCAGCCTGCTAAGTTAAGAATCTTCCGTTTTGGGTATCTTCCCCTTTAAAAATCCACGCCGATCACAGTAGGTTAGTGCTGCGACTTATCAGTGAATTAATCTTTATGTTGTTCGCCTATGCACTGCCATCGTAATGTACTACGATGGCAGTGGCCTAAGGGTGTTGAATGAGTAGACAGTTTAAAGTAGCCAAGAGGGAGGCGATCCAGCTGGCAGTGTTTAAAGGTAATCGGAGCGGGATCGAGGCTTATAGTTGAACTACCAGTATTACAAAATTGCCATCTTTCAGGAGGCCAGTTATTTACACAGCGGGAAGTTTGGAACAATATTACCCACTTAACCCACAAGAGGACAGCACCGTACAGAGGCATTAAGAAGGCTGTGGTTAATGACAACGTGTATCTAGTTCTTCTATTCTCCTTTTCCTAATGTCTTCTGTTTATTTGCGATGCTGGGGCTGTGATTTTATTAATAAACGAGTGTATACATTAGCCTCTCCTTTGAGCTAAATGACATCTTATTCAGTATCTGTGGAAAGAGCTCGTGCACATCATTTGTAAAAGAATTCAAGAAAAAAAGTTAACTGCAGCAGTACTCGATCCCCAGTCGACTGCGTGACAGACTAACACGCTAGCCCAGAGCTAATCCTATCCTTAACATCATGGTGTTCTTAACTGACATTAGATACAACCTGTTGGCAAATAATGACTTTAAATAAACGATTTCTTCACAGCAGTACATCTTCATTAAAGATAATTTCATACAAAGTTTATATTATTGTATCAGTAGGGTATATCACATACAACATACTAAAACTATTGAAATATAAGACAGGCACATGAGGACAGCTGCCATCGTGTCGTGTGACACAGACAGCTCAGCTCTTTAAGCCACTCATACAGTATAATATTATAATATTAAATTATAATAAATAACGGATCACGACCTTCAGGATAGCTTAAACTACCCTAGGCTCGATAATCGGAATTGGTGGGTCTCAAGCCATTGATTAAAATGGTTGAATAATTCACACGGCCGCCATCCTGAAATGGTACGGCCGATGACCTTGAATGTTGGATGAAAGACGCGCCCTATATAAAGGTATGTTGTCACCAAATTTGGTAGAGATCGGATGATTAGTTTAGCCGTAATTTGATTTTACGTTTTGAACGTTTGAGTGGCCGCCATTCTGTTTTGGTAAAGATGGCGGCGATATAAAGTATGACACTGAGGTGCCCTTTGCTAATGCTACCTCTGTACCAAATTTCGTTCAATTCGGTTTCACCGTGTTCGAATTGATAGGGGGAAAGGCATCCAGAGTACACACACTCTCTCTCACACACACACAGACTCACACACACACACATACACACACACACAGACAGACACACTTTTTTTCGCCCTGTAGTGATCTCATAAGTCTACTTTCATTTTTTGCAAAAATCGAAAGTAGGCTAAAAAATGATTAAATTGATAAACATAGTTTGTGTATATTTCTTGTTTTCTTGCATGTTCAAGCAATAGTTATGTCAGGGAAAGGATTCGAACCCTTGCTTCCTTATATATTTGGAAATTTGATCTTAAGTCAAACGCCTTAACCACTCGGCCACCCTGACAGTTACTGATTTAATTAGTCTTGTTGGACATTAGAGTTTACAACACTTTTCTTTTCCCCACTATATATATGCTCAACCACTATTTGGTTTTTCAATGCTGATTTTTGTTTTGTTTCAATTTTTTTCAGTAACAGTTCAGTTATCAGTATTAAAAACTGAGTGTTTAATATAGGGTTAAAGGCATTAAATAAATCACAAGCCTTACAGTAGTTGCATATGATGTATAACATGCAACATGTTATTCAAAATTTCAAATAGAGCTGTGCCTTGTTAAAATTAAACTCTGTTGGTCATTACAATAACTACTTGTAAAATAATTCCAGTGTCAAATCCTATTAGCAAATAGCATATATTAAATAATCATGCCATAAAACGAGAACTTAAAAATCATTTATTGTAGGAATACCTTTAACGGGATCACCAAACCTTCAAGTATGCAATATACATTCCAGATAGTGCTGTATTTTGGTCGATAGTGCCTCCAGTGCTTACATTAAATAAGAATACAGTAAACGTATAAAATTTTTATAAATCATAATTGTTTACATAAAATACCATATAATAAATATTTTCACACCAACGAATGACCATTTGAAAATGGTTTATTGTGTAAATATATTTAATGGAACCTCCAAACCTTCAAGTAAACCATATGTGATGTAAATTCCACATAGCTACATAACCGACAGTACATCGTGGTACCAATCTCCACCGCATTGCGCGCTCATTGTTTGTGTTGGATTTCTGTCTCATTACTAGAACTGTACTTACTGGTCAATAACCAATATAGTGGTCAAAGTGTTCCCCTGGTAGATAACCCATGTTTGGTTTGTCAATTTCTAATTGCAAGGCCAGTCAAGACCTAACAAAAATTAGTCTTAACGTATATATCCATCATCAACACCATATCATTAAACAAATGAAACCATCTTAAGGTATTTATTAAATTTAATTGCATTTTAGCAGCCTTCAAGAGGAAAGTATAGACAGGAATTGTGAAAAGGAAACCGTTCAATCATTCAATATCGTTAGTGTTAACAACCTCAACGTAAGAGGTTATGATAGTCTATGTGAGGGTGTGGTTTTTACAGCTGAATACCTTTTCCTGACACCCACCTCAGAGACAAGTTTATGGGAAATGAAACTCAGCTATCATGTCGAATGTGGAGCTCCTAGTCTAGGAGAAAGTCATGTTGAGGTATTTGTCTTTAGGGAGTGTGGTAAACGAAACAACAACAATAAAAGCATACTTGTAAAGGCAATATTATGGAATTTTCGTGTACATATAGTGAATTTACAAAAAAAAAGGATAAATTTCATGGTTTGTAGCCCACTTTGGGTAAGTTTGGTAAATTTTAGTGAATTTTCATCTATATTCGTCTAATTTTATATGAATTAGAGGTAGTTTAAACCATGCTTAGGTAAATGAATGGAATTTCAATAAATCTGGTAGTCATTTGTTGAATTTTGCTGGAATGTTGTGTCATTTGGTCAATTTGCGGAAAATGTAGTGGATTTTAGGAAAATTTAAGGTAAATCTGGGGATAGTTAGGTATTTAACAGATAACCTGTCACTATGATGGATGTATTAGAGTGTGCCTTTCACCACCAAGGGGTAGGATTGGAGAGAGGAGACCGTCATGAGCTGAAGTGCATAGTCATTTATATTGACTTTAAGAATGGTTGTTGTGGGGGGATCGAACACTCCTCTTGTTTGTTTTGGGGTAAGTGTACTCTATTCCATTCCATTTTTTAAAAGCCACTAATCAGGTACTAGCATTGGGCAGTTGCAAACCATTTCACTATTCTTAACATCAAATGTGCATTTGCCTGGAGTAGAAGTGGGAAACCACATCAGTTTGGTGTATAGAAAACTCACCTCACCTCACCCCAACTCATTGGAAAATGAAAATCATTTGTTTTTGTCTTACTTAGGGGCTTGGAAATCATGGTTATCAGTCCCATGTACTATACTTGGGAAAATAATCATGGGCATGCACACTATTATTAGCTGAGTTTCTAATTTAATTTTGCATAGCCTAGGACCAGTATTGCATTATAAGGCATGCCATGTGTTAGCGTTCTTAAAAGCCAGTGATATAAAACAAAAGAGGTCTTTAATTCCACCCCTGGGCGTCATATCTAGTGGCATGTAGGTTGACGATCACGAAGTCCCAGCTGAGACCGTCATTGCTTCCACTAACTTGTGCTAGGCTCCTCTCTGTCTTATTTCCTGTCGACCACACTTGCTCAACTCTTGTTCTCTACCGACCCCAACATGATTAGGGTATCCGAGGCCTAGGGAGTCTCTTCCTTTTGCAACTTCATTGGCCCTTGTTTATTTATTTTTTCTGATATCCTACTAGTGTGAGGAGGAAGCCTTGTTTTTATTTTCATGTTATTTCCTGTCTATTGCTCAAGCCCCCTCAAGAAGGTAGGGTGTATATAGCCCCACCAATTGCGATGCACTCTGCATATGGCTACACCCTCAAGTGGCTTACGGCTGATCAGTTTGGAAGTTGGCGACCCCATGGGATTTCTGAGCTGAGTCCAGTTTTCCTCCTCTTTATCCATTACCTCTGGGGCAGAGCCTCTCCTATTATACTTTTTATCTGCCTTTCATGGCTCTCCTTCCTTCCAACTCCCTCAATCCACATCCTTGAGGGTTGAGGGCCATTTTTTATTCCTTCTGTCCTTTACTTGGCCTATTGCCCTTTTGTTTTCCATTTCTTCTTCTAGTATATAAGAGTGTAGTTAGTTTTAGTTATAGCTTAGAGTTAATTTTCATCTTTACGATGACTCAAACCATTGAGGGTCGATAGGACAGCTTGGTGGTTAAGTTTGTAGAACGCTTCTCTTTTGTCCAAAGGACAGCATGTTGAATTCCTCACTGGCTCATGAATTTTATTCTTTGTTCACTTAGTTCTCATGGCTTTGAAACTGGCTGTCTGTAACGTGATCATTATTCATTTTAACTTCAGCGTATGGTGTAGGATTGGAAAAGAGGCGGCCATGGCTTCTGAATGACAACTATGTTAGCGTTTGTCTAAAGTATAAATAAAAAAAAAGAGTTCAAACATCATGTAGGACATAAACTAATTTTAAATTCAGATTTGTGTTTCACAGTAAACACAATTATTCTCCGTTTAAAACAAGCCATACAATTCTTTTTCTAACATGATAGCTTATACGTGAGCATGGCTATAGATTACAAGTAGTATAATCATCAGCTAAGGATTCAATTTCCATTACCTACACCACTCATGGTATGGCTCTTAGCCAATTCGTTAAACTATAGAAAACGTTTCTATATGTTCTGTTACATTATTATTTGACCATCTCACCGTGTAGTGGTTAACCTACTTGGTTGTCAACCCTAAGCTCTTGGCTACCAACCCCAACTATACCATGACATTCATTTCAAGGTTGCAATAAGCTTCACTAAGCCTTTGTCAAACCTAACAACGATCTAGTCATGTCCTGTATGATAACACGGTGCTGAGCACGTCCACTATCAAGCAGACGAGTAATATGAAACTTGCTGACAAGATCGCTGTGCTGTTATCACCAAGGCACACTACACGAACCAAAGCCAGTGTCGCTGTGCAGATTCAACACAGCGGTAGTATGCAAGCGTATGTTTGTTTAAAAAGCATCATGAATATAACTCCACTGTCACCCCCTTTTTTTTCTAAAGGCTGCAACAGGATATACTGAGTCTTGGCAGGTAAAACGTTTTGTGGTCTATTCGTGAACCATGGCAAAGGATTGGCCATCCTGACTTCTTCAACACCTCAAACCAATGTTTACTCTTACTGGTGAGTTACCTTTCTTTCTTCGGCTTTTCCTAATTATTTTGAGTCGCCGGAGCCAACCAGGCTCATTTTGGTTTTGGCCGGGGATTTAAGGCCGAATGCCCTTCCTGACGCCACGTGATTTTTCAGACGAAAATTCCAACCGCCGCTGTCACCGGGATTTGAACCCCAGCTGTCCGGGTAAAGACGAGTAGCTAAGCACCTGCGTCATCACGCTCCCCACTGGTTAGTTATCTATCCACACATTAATCCATTATTACCTAATAATAATAATAACAATCATCCTCCATACACATGTCCATTAAAGCATGGTTTCACAAAACGCTTATGCTTTTAGGTGTATAACACATTTTTTCCTCATAACATGACTATTTACTGTTTTAGGGGTGAAATGACCTATCCAGGTAAAAGCGCATGTCATGGCCTATTTTTTAAGCTTTCACACCTAATTTTAGGGTTCTTCGTTTCCATGATATTGATTTTTCAATTTGGGGGGTTGTTTTCACCCCCAGCTATTTTTCATCAAAAACAAAAGATCTTAGGTTCATTTATAAGTTTTAGGTGTTTAACACGTTTTCCCCCATAACATGACTATTTACTGTTTTAGGGGTGAAATGACCAATCGAGGTAATAGCCCATACCATCCCCTATTTTTTAAGCTATCACACCTAATTTTAGGCTTCTTCGTTTCCTAGATATGGATTTTTAATTTGGGGGGTTGTTTAACCCCCTGCTATTTTTCATTAAAAACAAAAGATCTTAGATTCATTTATCATTTTTAAGTGTTTAACACGTTTTCCCCCATAACATGACTATTTAATGTTTTAGGTGTGAAATGACCAATCGAGGTAAAAGCCCATATCATCCCCTATTTTTTAAGCTATCACACCTAATTTTAGGCTTCTTTGTTTCCTAGATATTGATTTTTCAATTTGGGGGTTGTTTTCACCCCCTACTATTTTTCATCAAAAAACAAAAGATCTTAGGTTCATTTATCATTTTAGGTGTTTAACACGTTTTTCCCCATAACATGACTATTTACTGTTTTAGTGGTGAGATGATCAATCGAGGTAAAAGCCTATATCATCCCCTATTTTTTAAGCTATCACACCTAATTTTAGGCTTCTTCGTTTCCTAGATATGGATTTTTCAATTTGGGGGGTTGTTTTCACCCCCCTGCTATTTTTCATCAAAAACAAAAGATCTTAGGTTCACTTATCATTTTTAGGTGTTTAACACGTTTTTTTCCCATAACATGACTATTTACTGTTTTAGGGGTGAAATGATCAATCGAGGTAAAAGCCTTTATCATCCCCTATTTTTAAGCTATCTCACCTAATTTTAGGCTTCATCGTTTCCAAGATATGGATTTTTCAATTTGGGGGGTTGTTTCCACCCCCCCCCTGCTGTTTTTCATTAAAAACAAAAGATCATAGGTTCATATATCATTTTTAATTGTTTAACAGGTTTTTTCCCCATAACATGACTATTTACTGTTTTAGGGGTGAAATGATCAATCGAGGTAAAAGCCTATATCATCCCCTATTTTTAAGCTATCACACCTAATTTTAGGATTCTTCGTTTCCTAGATATGGATTTTTCAATTTGGGGGGTTGTTTTCACCCCCCTGCTATTTTTCATTAAAAACAAAAGATCTTAGGTTCATATATAATTTTTAGGTGTTTAACACGTTTTTTCCCCATAACATGACTATTTACTGTTTTAGGGGTGAAATGATCAATCGAGGTAAAAGCCTATATCATCCCCTATTTTATGCTATCACACCTAATTTTAGGGTTGTTCGTTTCCAAGATGTGGATTTTTCTATTTTGGGGGGTAGTTTCACCCCCCGAACGGGGGACGTCGCCGCAAGTGCTAGGACCCCTCATACAAGTCCCTAGCATGATTGGTTCGCGAGATATGAACAATAGTGTAGTTAGGCCCTTTTGACAAAATTGAATCATACATTCAAAAACGGGGTGTCACCCCCCAGGGCTAGGATACTGCCTATGGCAAAATCCCATGAGGGGTTCAGAAAATATTAACAAACGTGTAGTTAGGTCCTTTTGACAAAAGCCGTCCGTGCGCGCACATACAAAAAATATTATTTACTCCCCGGGTAAGGGTAGTTTTTATTTTGGAGTGGATATACCCCGTCCATAGAAAAGGGGAGTTCACCACGAGGCCTAGGACACCTCATAGGTTTAAATCCGATTATTGGTTAGCGAGATTGTAAATAACCGATGACCTATTAGTTTTTTTGGTTTATTTAAGTACATATTAAAAAACACTCATTTATAAATAATCATTTAAAAAAAGCCCGCTCTCTTACAAAAACCGCCAAGTTCGTAAGCATACAAAAGTAAATTACTATTTCATCCCCCGGGTAAGGGTAGTTTTTATTTTGGGGTGAATATACCCCGTTCATAGAAAAGGGGAGTTCACCACGAGTCCCACGACACCCCATATGTTTAAATCCGATTATTGGTTAGCGAGATACTAAAAAGCCGATGACCTATTAGTTTTTTTGGTTTATTTAAGTACATATTAAAAAACACTCATTTATAAATAATCATTTAAAAAAAGCCCGCTCTCTTACAAAAGCCGTCAAGTTCGTAGGCATACAAAAAAAATACTATTTCATCCCCCGGGTAAGGGTAGTTTTTATTTTCGAGTGAATATACCCCGTCCATAGAAAAGGGGAGTTCACCACGAGTCCTATGACACCTCATAGGTGTAAATGCGATTATTGGTTAGCGAGATAGTAAAAAGCCGATGACCTATTAGTTTTTTGGGGTTTATTTCAATACATATTAAAAAAACTCTCATTTATAAATAATCATTTAAAAAGCCCGCCCTCTTACAAAACTCCTCAAGTGCGCATGCGTATAAAAAACATTCATCGCCAAAATGTCAAAAAACAACATGTTTACCCCAAATGGCGTTTCCCAATTCCATCCATTTTAAAAATGAACCTCACCATCACCTAGAGCGGAAAAAATACCATCTAGACGACCCCTCACTCGACCCTACTCCTCCCCCACCACCTAACCCTTTCCCAACATAGGCATACATATTCAAGCACGAGCGCGACTTGAGAAAACCAACACTACCCCACTACTCGCGAATGATCTTTTAGTTTTGGTCCTTTCATTAAATAAAGAGGCTATAGGAAAGTAGGGGGCATTACTAGCAGTGCTAGGACACCCTGTATGTTCTAATCCCATGTTTGGTTAGCGAGATATCAAGTTCGGGGCCGATACGAGGAGGGTTCAAAAAGAAGTGTCGCAGCTCTCTCATCATCCCACTACTCCAGCTACATCGGCCGGATTCGAACAAGCGGAGCGATAATAAGGCGTTTGTAGTGGTAACGGATGGAAGTACCAATCAGCCCTAAATATCATTGCTATGTTTCTACGTCTTGAAGCGGGAGCGTAATTTATATACTGCTCAAAAAAATTAAAGCACCACTTTTTTCAAAGGCCACCAAATTTTGAAAAGTTGATCTACAAGCTCGAAATCTCAGTATGACGTTTGTCCTGACGCCTACCAAGCATATGCTTCAGCACAACTCCCCAACTTGAGTAGTTTCGGGGTAGCACCCCGAAAACCAGCCCATTTTCGAAAACCGCAAATTGAAGTTTGCGAAAAACGCTGCAGGACTTGTCGCAGGTTGCCAAAGCAGTCGAAAATGAATGAGTCTTGCTCTTAAAGGTTCCACAAACACGTTGAAATCGTTACATTTGACGTTTGGGCATTTTCAACCCCCTTCATCATCCCCTAAACATGGACTACCATTGGGGGCGTCTGAGATGGTACCGGGTGTGTTTAACCACCTGAAAACCTGTACACCGTCCTCAGTTGCTGATTGCAGTAAGTTCTTAAGGCCTCCGGCAATGTCCACACCCCCTAACACCCTCAACTGGCATGGGACCAAACCACCCCTTCTCGATTCACCCCTAAGGAAGGTTTTAATCGAGATGTTTATCAGTGCTGCTAATGGGTGGGTCTTCCCCTAACGTTTCAAAAATGGAACTGTGCCCTTGTCACCACCCCTTCCCCCTGCAACCTCCGTTTGTATGATTTTTCGAATCAGGCCCTTTTTAGGGGCTGAAACGACGTCTTAATCGCTGAAAGGGCTGTAAAGGTCCTTAGAAGTAGTGGTGACACGAAATCAACCCCTTCCGATCGATGATTGACATTCCATCCCCCAAATTCGAAATTTTTGCACCCCCAACCCTCCCTGTCTGGACGCGTAATGCGTCATGGCAGAGTTTTCAGAGTTGGATGAAAATGAAGCTTATGGCCTGCAATGGAGCCCAAAACAGCAGGCTGGATAGAAATTCATCGGTAGGTTGGGAAACGGGACCAAAATTTTTCAAAAAAGTGTACAGCGTACAGTAAGTACGACCATGCATAGGCAACCCACATCACGTCCGTGCGTGTGGGTTGCCTATGATCGGCAATAGGTTACAAAGTTTGGCAACGGGAGAAAAATGACGTGATGTGGGTTGCCTATGCATTGGTGTACTTACTAGAGGCTGTTAACTTTTTTGAAAACTTTTTGGTCCCGTTTCCCACCCTACCGATGAATTTCCATCCAACCTGCTGTTTTGGGCTCCATTTCAGGCCATAAGCTTCATTTTGATCCAACTCTGAAAACTCTGCCATGACGCGTTACGCGTCCAGACAGGGAGGGTTGAGGGTGCAAAAATGTCAACTTTGGGGGATGGAATGTCAATCAAACATCGGAAGGGGTTGATTTCGTGTCACCACTACTTCTAAGGACCGTTACAGCCCTTTCAGCGATTAAGACCTCATTTCAGCCCTTAAAAAGGGTCTGATTCGAAAAATCATACAAAAGGGGGTAGCAAGGGAAGGGGTGGCGACACAGGCGCAGGTCCTCTTTTGAAACGTTAGGGGAAGACCCCCCCCCCATTAGCAGCAATGATAAAAATCTCGATTTAAACCTTCCTTAGGGGTGAATCAAGACGGGGTGGTTTGGTCCCTTGCCAGTTGAGGGTGTTAGGAGGGGTGAACATTGCCGGAGGCCTTAAGAACTTACTGCAATCAGCAACTGAGGACGGTGTGCAGGTTTTCAGGTGGTTAAACACATCCGGTACCTTCTCAGGCGCCCCCAATGGTAGTCCATGTTTAGGGGATGATGAAGGGGGTTGAAATGCCCAAACGTCAAATGTAACGATTTCAACGTGTTCGTGGAACCTTAAGAGCAAGACTCATTCATTTTCGACTGCTTTGGCAACCTGCGACAAGTCCTACAGCGTTTTTCGCAAACTTCAATTTACGGTTTGCAAAAATGGGCTGGTTTTGGGGGCGCTATCCCGAAACTACACAAGTTGGGGAGTTGTGCTGAAGCATGTGCTTGGTAGGCGTCGGGGCAAACGTCATACTGAGATGTCGACCTTGTGCAGTCAACATTCCAAATTTGGTGGCCTTTGAAAAAAGTGGTGCTTTAATTTTTTTGAGCAGTATATTATGTTTGAAGAGACTGCGTGTGAAGGGAGCTATCTGACTGCTGCTGCGACTATAACGACCCTAGGCGTGACGTCACAGAAGGAGCCTTACGGCCTGTACATTACGATGGCAGTGGACCTAGAACTGGGCGATTCTAAGCCAAGTCAATTACTACGCAAAATGCAAGCACTAGCGGGAGAAGAGATTTCCGATAAAGTTCTGAAGACCTTATGGCTCGAAAAATTACCAAATGTTGTTAAAGGTATTTAATTGTCAGTCGGGAAGCATTGGAAAAATTAGCAATCATGGCTGATAAGATAATTGAAATGAATCCCAGTTCCGAACTGTATTCTGCGAGTAGTAGTTATAGTAACATCAAAGAGCAGCGATCGAAAGATGCAGCAACTATGGATGACGTTATGAACAAGATTTCAGTGTTGGAACAGCAGATTGCAGCGCTATCAATTGAGCACCGTTCTAGATCTCGGAACCGCAGTTCCAGATATCGCAGCTTAAGTCGTCATAACTAGAGAAGGAGATACAATCCGAAGGGAAAGTTTTGTTACTTTCATTTTCGGTTTGGCAATAAATGTGACCCTACAAAGTGTATACAGCAGTGCAGTTGCGAGAAACAGGAAAACTCCTACAAGCAGTAGATATAGCAGCAAGCTTTGCTGCTCCGGACGAAATTAATTGCCGCAAATACCGACTATTTGTCAAAGACAGAAACACGGATTTGCGCTATTTGATCGATAGTGGAGCTGATGTATCATAATTCCCGCGCGGGCAAATGATAAAATAGTCAATAATACTTAAAATTCAAGCGGTGAGATTAAAAAGGGAAACATTCATATGAACCTAATTTTAGGGGAAACGAAAAAAAACTTCATAGCAACCAAACTATAGGTTTAAGGCAAAAATGTACAATTGCAAAGCTGTTTATTATAACCATGGTAATAGTTTTATGTAAGTCGTTTGAATTTATGTTCAATAGTTTTACCCTGAAAGGCAAATAAAACTGGTGGAATGTTTTCCTTTTTAATCTCAAAGCAAAAAAAGGGCAGAAAAACATTATGAAACCCTTTGTTTTTTCAAACAACATGTATATATTGTGTCAAAATATAAAGTTATTGAATACATGTTTACATTTCAAAATTACAATAACAAAATTTGGCATTTAAGTCCTTCCTAGTCATCATCGTCTTCGTTCGGTTCACCGTTGGTTCGTTCAGTAGTAGGCCACCATAAAATATTGTCATAGAATAGTCTGAATTCTTCTGGCACATAATGTTTTACTTTAGCTACATCATCTAGTTTTGTTTTCTTAATAGGAACCTTTCCATCGTAGGCTTTTTCATTTGGGAGGATTACTTCTCCCCCTTTATACAGTTTGAAAATACTATCACTTTGGAGACCATCAATGAATGGACGAGCAGTCACATACCCCATTTTAGCTGCAAAAAAAAGATAGATGCTTATATGTGCTGATTTTGAATGATTGCTTGATTCGTATGCTCTGGCAGTTTTTTTTTAAATATTTGTGCCACCAGTTGTTAATGTCAAGAATATCTTGGTTTTGTACTCTTTTAACAATAAACTTAGGCTCAGTTTTTTTGCTGTTCCTATCATGTTGTCGTACTGGTCAGGGGAGTACACCCTATCGTCGCGACGAATGACTCTCTTTATAACTCTAAAGTCACGGTCACAGGGTAAAAAACTGTGTCCTCTAGTTGGGAAATAAACTTGAATCTCATTAAATCGCCGCAAAAGAGTAAGAGATAAAAAATCCCTCACCATGGTCTGGTTACGATTTTGCCCAGGGCACGCGTCACTAAAAACGTAAAGAGTTTTTACTTGCTCATCCGCACTGTCATGTAAGTAGTAATTTAACATGGAACACATATCGTTAGCACATTTTCTTGCTACTCCCTCATGGTATGTATACATTGTACTCTTGTTACTACCTAAACTATGGACACAAAACACATAGTGCCATAGCTTTCTGATATAAAACATCTCCTGGACAGGCATACATGGTAAAGGAAGATTTTGCATAAAATCGAAGCACACCGCATGGACGTCATTTCTATTTTTGCATAACTCAGTGATCTCTTTAATTTTTTTGTAAAACTTACATGCCCTTCTTTTATGGACCATTAACTCAACAGTGGCTGTTCGCTTTGCGTTCTCATTCAGAACTGGGGATTTTATTTTTGTATGAAGATCCTCGCATGTTGAACACACGTCAACTTGTGGTCTTCCAAAACGTACCCATAGTTTTCATTGTAATAATTAAGAAAGTATTCATGATTGATTGTTTCTCTAAGATCAGGGTGTCTTTCCAGAAACATGTCATGCATAATTTTGCATGTGAGGCCAGCCTCAAGGTAAGTCTCTTCAACAGATGAGTAATGAGAGGTTTTATTTGGGTATGATTCGATGTGCTCATTTAACTTAATTAAAACGTCATTTGGAATTTTAGTATGATTACCATATCTCCCACTCATGTCCATAGGCTGATCCCCTTTAGCTAAAACAGATGTTAGACGAAAAACCACTTTACTAGTGACTGCATGTAAGCTCAAGTATGCCTTGCGGCAAACTTCAATCCTGTCACCATCAACCATAGTGTAGTATTTAAAAGATGATGTAAACTGTTTTGAATCTGCATATGTAGGCCTATGCCGTTGAACATCAGAGCGCTCAATTAAGCACATCAAATAAGTGTCCCGTTCATTTTTAGGCCTGCCACTGTACACCGCATTAATTATCTTTAGTTTTTGCTCCTCAGTAAAGTTATTGGTACACTTCTGCCTACATTCACAATCAAGGCCAGCAGTCTTTTCCTCTACTAATCTTCCAGAAGTTGTTACAAACTCAAATCCACTCAGTCTAGCAGCTTTCATTTCATTCACAGCATTTCCTACGCCTCTCCTCTCTCCTCCTCTCCTTTTCTTAGCAGGGCTTTCTTCATTTTCTGATACTTCAACCATAGTCTTTTTCACTTTAAAATAATTAAAATTCCTTGAACTTTCACTGGTAATAGCACACTTGCGTACAACTTTCAGATACTTACATAACCTAACAAGAAAACCACTACCAATAAACAGTGTTTAGTAACATTAAGCTACCACTATGCGCCCTGGTGGCCGAGCAATGTACTACTGCTCACTGAGGTTTAAAAGGAAAAGATTCCCAGAATGTTTTCTTTCTTAATCTCAGTCCAATATTTGAAGGCCTGCTAAGGTATTGACTTGTGGAGAAATGTTTTCTTTGTTAAGCTCAGAAGATGCATTTACGTCTGACAAACAAAATGGCTATCTCAACTCATTTTGTCAAAAAAGTGGAATGTTTCCCTTTTTAATCTCACCGCTTCAATAGTATGCTGCTAATGGTACAGACTACAGAGATCGCCACTTACGGTATGAGAATATGTAACCTTGATCTGGGACTCCGCCGTCAGTTTAAGTGGTCATTTATCGTTGCAAAAACTAATAAGGCTATCATAGCTGCTGATTTTTTTAATAACTTCAAACTGCTAGTCGACATTAGTAACAGGAAGTCAATAGATGGAGTGACTCAACTTTGTGTCCGAGGTGACGTCACAACAATCTCGAACGTAAACAGTATTAGCACTATGAGCAAAGACTCAAAATATTCACACCTATTAACTCAGTATCCTGAAATTACAAAACCAAGTCTGACACTTAGCAACATAAAGCACGATGTGAAGCATTACATAACCACTTTTTTTGCGTATGGCTTTTATGCCGGGAGTGTCCGAGGACATGTTCGGCTCGCCAGTTTTGTAGCTGCTTCGAGACGGACACCCAATGGGTGAGCTACAAGTAACGTTGGGGAAGACATTTGGAATGTAAGGACGAGGAGTTGGAAGGTAGCGGCTGTGGCTTATAGTTATGGACCAACCCCGGCATTTGCCTGGAAGGAAGATGGGAAACCACAGAAGACCATCTTCAAGGTTGCCGACGGGGGGATTTGAACCTCCTCGCCTCCCGGGTGTGAGCGACTGCCAGCAGTCATGCCGTAACGACCACGGCTAACTCACCCGGAATAACCAAACGTACAAAATCAGACCAATTTCTTTGCAAGCTGCATGGATAGAAATTTGATGCGTTTAGCGCACCAAAAATATTCGTACGAATTGCAACGGCGTGTTTTGCGACTTTTACATCGATCTTCGAGAAAAGTATCAAGGTACGTTACAGTTTCGGCAAGTCGAGTTGGTACCGACAAAGGGAGAAAGTCGCAGCTTAAATTGCCAACCAAGTTTGCAGTTTGGGCGTCGGAAAAATTTCTTGGTGCACATTCATCGTGACATCACTATAGACATCGATTCGGTAATCACAAGGTTTGCTAAACAAAATAGACGAGTTGATTTTGTTATATAAATAATCGTTTTTATGTTCGTCCCTCACTATTATGTGTCAGAAAACTGTATCATAATGATGGTCATTATAACACTGTTTTTCATTATGATACAGTTTCTCCAGCCAATCAGAGCTCGTTCATTGACCAATTAGCTAACGATACCTTCACGCATGTGCTCAAAATCCAACATGTCGGACATAAACACAACATCGAACTATAATAAATTACCGACGTGGAATACGCACCGTCCATATGTTCACGTAAATAAACTGGCGAATATGAGACAAGAAATAGCACTGTACCTTAATATCACCTACTTTAATTTCTACACAGCGCATTGCCTTCAAACGACTCCGGTGACAATATTACTGAGGGACGGCAGATGTAAACATATGGCCTGCATATGGCATTGCAAGCACACAGAGCGCACGCGTCGGTCGTTCAGAGATCTTGATAGACAGAGATATACCCAGCGCTCGCACTGCGATCACAAAATTCAAGTGGCTGACTCTCAACGGATATTTATGAATATTTATGTTAAAACATATAATAGAGTTATAATTATCGTCGAACATAAACAGTCGTATGCAACTCGCCTATAATGGTAATTATGACAATCGTATGGAAATTATAAAACTCGCATACGCTCGTTCTATAAAAATACCCGTGTCTTAATTATAGCCATTATAGGCTCGTTGCATAATGTACTATTATATAACAGGTATGAAGTTGTAAATATGTACAGTTGTAACAGAACATAATAATTGCAATAAAGATATTTTCAGTATGGAATAAAATGGAAAAAAACTGTTTTTCAGTTAAAATTTGTTAAGTTTTATTTGTCTGTTTGTTGTGTTTTCCTTTTTTGAGTTTGCAAACAAAATTTGGTCTCCGTTTGGGGGGGGGTCATGACCCCGTGACCCCCTCCTTGAATCCGCGCCTGACTGGTTTGCCAGTATTTAGTAGAGCTCGTTTCCTAGATCCAAAACGTTTAATAATTATTGCCAAGCAAGAGTTTCAATTCATGTTGGACAATGGTATTATCAGACCTTCTAAATATCAATGGGCCAGTCCACTCCACATGGTGAGCAAAAAGGATGGAAATGTGCATCCTAGTAGTGATTACATGCGGCTAAACGAACGAACGATACCTGACCGATACCCAGTACCGAGGATAGACGATTTCCATAATATTTAAAAAAAAAACAGTTTTCTCAAAAATTGACTTATTTAAAGCCTATTTCCAAATTCCAATTGCCGAAGAATATAAACCGAAGACAGCTCGGTCTCTATGAACTTAATGTGATGAATTTTGGACTGATAAATGCACCCTCTACTTTTCAGCGGTTTATTAATGAAGTATGCTATGGACTAGATTTTGTATTTCGGTATTTGGACGATATCTTGATCGCATCGTCATCACACGAAGAACACGAGGAACACCTGAAAACACTTTTGAATGAACTAGCAAATTATGGACTACGTATTAACATGCCCAAATCTGTTTTTGGAGTTAACGAATTAGGTTTTCTGGGATATTGGATTACTTCCAAAGGTACCAAACCCTTGCCAGAGAAATTTCAAGTAATACTTGATTACAAACTACCCGAAAAGATCCACGAACTTCGGACCTTTTTAGGCATAGTTAACTTTTATCGACCATACTTGAAAGATGCGGCTCAGACTCAGTCACTTCTTCATGATTATCTCAAAGGCGCAAGAAAAAGAGACAAACGAACAATTTAGTGGACACAGGATGCGAAGTTAATGTTTGAAATATGTAAACAGGACATAGCCAACGTTGCACTACTTACTTTTCCTGACCCTGAACGTCTACTAGCATTGTGCATCCGATATTTCTGTCGCTTCAGTACTTCAACAGAACGACAATGTTAATTAAAAACCAATAGCATTTTTCTCCAAAATTCTAAACGTAACACAAAAGGCCTACAGTACATACTGTTACGGCTGTGAGTTTGTGTCATCGCTCGCCGCATGAGTCACAACTGCCCCAGGGCTGGGCTGTGGCCTGCCTCCTGTATTGCGCGCGCCTTATGCAACAGGGCTACTAGGTCAAAGGGGTAGTCCAGAATATTCGTGACTGGACCAGCGATGGAAACCTCGAGAAGCCGTGAACCCTGGATGGATCTAGAAGCATTTATTGAGTCACCGGCCTGCTATATAAGTGCGACCTGTCTAGCAGTTGTTGTTGTTGTTGTGTTTTACGAGCTAGTGCGAGCGATTATCTTGAGCGACAGAAGTGTGGTGACTTGCGAAACCCCTAGTGAAGCTGATTCTCTTGACACCGAGGAAGTGATGGTGGTGCTTGTGAAACAGTGTATAGTACAGTGAGAGACCTAGTGCAGCTATTTCCAGCGAGCGTACGGGAGCGGACTCATTAGCGAAGAGGATTAACTGTGGTCTGTTGACAAGTGAAAGGGAAAGTATTCTCGACGTGAGGAAACTGGAGTAAGGTAATGATTGCTGTTGAGTAGTGTATTTTTCTGGCTGCAATAAAATTAATTATTTCTTTAAGCAGTAATTGGTGTTGTGCTTTATACCCACCGTAATCCAGTTAACAAAGGTGCCACTAGGGGGTGGCACGCAACAACTGGTGTCAGAAGTGGGATTACGAACTCAAGCACAACACCTGACGGTTCTGATTTCAAAACCCGAGCAGGTCATTTTCTCTAATTTTCCTGTGAGTGCATGCCCTTTACAAGACAAACAACTAAAATGGAGGAGAAATTGGCAGCATTGCTAGAAAAGTTAAATGGCATGGAAACCAAGATGGAGGACGGCCAGAAGAATTTAACCAAGGAGCTAACTGCCAAATTAGAAGACGGCCGGAAGAAGATGAAAGACGGTCAAAATAAGTTAGCGGATGACCTGAAGAAGATGGAGGATGGCCAGAAGAAGTTAGCAGAGGACCTGAAGGACAGCCAAAATAAGTTAGCAGAGGACCTAACCGCCAAATTTCTGGATGGCCAGAAAAATCTGGAAGAGTGTCTGCTGACGAAATTAGAGGAGAGCCAAAGGAAATTAGAACAGGGCCTACGTGAGGAAGTCGCAGCAGTGGAAAAGAAGTTCGACGCCTTACAAGTGGAAGTTGCCGAGCTGCGCCAACGCCCGCTGATGGGGGTGGAGGAGAAATTCAACGCCTTACAAGTGGAAGTTGCCGAGCTGTGCCAACGTCCGCTGATGGGGGTTGAGGAGAAATTCAACGCCTTACAAAAGAAAGTTGCCGAGCTGCGCCAACGCCCACTGACGGGGGTGAAAGAGGAATTCAACGCTCTACGAGAGGAAGTTGCCGAGCTGCGCTAACGGCCGCCCATCGTTACACCGGGAATATCAGGAATGGGACATAGCAGAGTGACGCCCCCAACCTTCGACGGAAAGGTCCCGTGGAGCACCTACTTACGTCAGTTCGATGCAGCCTGTTCCATAAATAACTGGAACAACACTGAAAAGGCTACAGCTCTCATTGTAGCGAGGAGAGGTGACGCCCTTAACGTCCTTCAGGCCATCCCGACTGGATCCCAGGACTACGCTTCCCTGATCGCCCATATGGAGTCCCGATATGGAGATAGCCATCTTCAGCAGGCCTATCAGATGCAGCTCCGGACCCGGGTACAGAAGAACGCGGAAACCATGCAGGAGTTCGAGATGGACATCGCACGCCTCGTAAGGCTCGCCTACCCAACAGCGCCGGCCAACTTTCTGGAGCAGATAGCGACGCAGACTTTCACCGACGGGCTACGGGACTCGGACACTCAACAGGCGCTGCGTCTCGCGCGCAATAAGACCCTGGCAGAAGCGCTGAGCCACGCACTTGAGTTCGAGACGGCAAAACAGGCATTCAGAATGCACGCGCGGGTGCGTCAAGTGGACGTCGACGAACCAGTAAAAACCAACGAGACCAAGCCCCTGGCCGACGAATTGATGGAGGCGCTAAGCCGTTTCTTCAAGAATCGCAGCACCACCAACAAAAACGTAGCCGAAGGACATCCGGAGAGGCGGCCAGGAAGAGGACTACCGACTTGCTGGACCTGCCGTAAGAGAGGCCACCTGAGCAAGGACTGCGGTGATCGCCGCTGCCAAGGGTTTCCGTCGGGACAGTCAGTCGTAGGGAAACCGCGCGGCCCAGGAAAACGAGTATTAGCCAGCCTTGGGGGGCAAAGGTTGGCTTGTGACAGTCGTCAAGCCCCAGCAGTCCAAGTGCGTGTGACGAAGTTACGGAGGGACAATAGCAGCCTGATGGTCGACGGAGTCGTCAACGGAGTGAGCTGGCCCATGCTGATCGACACGGGAGCGTCGAGGACCATCGTCAGTCCCACCGTGATCCCGAAGTGGAGAGTTCAACCCACACAAAGGAACCTCCAGCTAATAACCGCGACCGGAGAGACCGCACCGGTACATGGCGAAGCATCACTGGAGTTCGTCATTGGTCGACGGGCGATAAAGCATCCAGTGCTTGTGGCTGACGTATCAAAGAAAGTGATCATCGGACTGGACTTCCTGGACCAGAACAACATCATCTTGGATCTGAGTACCAACACTCTGCACTTCGGAGGTGAGGAACTTGCTTTGCAACCTGCGGACGAGTCCATCACCGCACGACGAGTAAGGCTGAAAGAAGACGTCATCGTTCCCGCCAGGACGGAGGTCAGCGCTGCCGTAATTGTCGACGGAACTGCTGAGGGAGTGGCGGCTGTCATCGAACCAAAATATGAGGACATCCAGACAAAAGGATTGCTAGTTTCCAAGACTCTCATCAACACGACGTCTCGGCCGTACGTCCGCCTGTCCAACCTGAACGACTACGACATAACGGTTCACCGGGACACCAACCTAGGAGTCTGCGAGCCCGTTACCTGGATTGCCCGCATCACAGATACGACAGACAGACACCTGCAGACGGACAACCGAAGAAGATGCACACTGCCAGAAGAACTACAGAAGCTGTACCAAGGATCCCAGGACCATTTAGACGAGGAACAATCACGCCAACTTCAGGACCTGCTACGCGAATTCCAGGATGTCTTCTCCGTGGGGAGCAAAGACTTCGGCAGGACAAGCTTGGTCCAGCACAGAATCGACGTTGGGGACAGCGCACCGATTAGGGCCCCATTCCGACGTGTCCCGCTCGCCAAGCAAGCCGAAGTCGACAGGATGGTAGAAGAGATGAAGGAGCAAGGGGTGATCGAGCCATCACATAGTCCTTGGAGTTCTCCGGTCGTGCTTGTGAGGAAGAAGGACGGTTCCACCAGGTTCTGCGTGGACTACAGGCGGGTGAACGACGTCACGAAGAAGGACAGCTACCCTCTACCCCGGATCGACGACACGCTGGATACCATCTCAGGGTCAAGGTGGTTCTCCACCTTGGATTTGAAGAGTGGCTACTGGCAGGTGGAGGTCCACCCTAAGGACCGCGATAAAACGGCGTTCTCTGTGGGCAGCGGGCTCTGGCAGTTCACCGTCATGCCATTCGGTCTGTGCAACGCCCCTGCGACCTTCGAAAGACCAATGGAGTCCATTCTGAGGGGACTACACTGGAAGACCTGCCTGGTCTACCTAGACGACGTCATCGTTCTGGGGAGAAGCTTCGAGGAGCACTACAGCAACCTGAAGGAGATCTTGTTGAAGCTACGGGCTGCCCAGCTGAAGTTGAGCCCCAAGAAGTGTCAGCTCTTCCAGAAGCGGGTCCAGTACCTTGGACATATCGTCTCCGAGGAAGGGGTGCGCACCGACCCAGAGAAGACCGCAGCTGTGAGGGAGTGGCCAGTTCTGAAGGACAAGTCCCAACTACGAAGCTTCCTGGGACTCTGCACGTATTACCGTCGCTTCGTGAGAGGATTCGCCGACATCGCCAAACCTTTACATCGACTGACTGAGAAGGACCAACTCTTCACGTGGACAGCAGAATGCCACAGTGCCTTCGAACAACTCAAGCAGGCTCTGTGCACCGCACCTATTCTGGCCTACCCCAGACCTGGAACAAGGTTCATCGTCGATACCGATGCCAGCGACTTTGGCATAGGGGGAATCCTGTCGCAAGTAGTGGACGGCGAGGAGAGAGTAGTGGCTTACTTCAGCAAAGCCTTGTCAAAGCCAGAAAGGAACTACTGCGTCACCAGGAAGGAGCTGCTCGCCATCGTGAAGACCATTGAACACTTCCACAAGTACCTGTACGGGCAAGAATTTCTCATCAGGACCGACCATGCATCCCTGCGGTGGCTCCTGAACTTCAAGCAGCCCGAGGGTCAACTCGCGCGGTGGTTAGAGAGGCTTCAACAGTACAACTTTGAGATTCAGCACAGGAAAGGCCAACTGCATTCTAACGCCGACGCCCTGTCACGAAGACCGTGCCCCGAAGACTCCACCTTCTGTGCCCGAAGGGAGGAGAACACCGGGATACTGTGCCGACGGACTACCGTGGAACTTCAAGGGAACTGGAGCCGCGAATCTTTCACGCGGGCACAAGCAGAAGATGATGACCTGGGACAGATAGCCGAATGGAAGAGGGCCTGTGTCCCCAGACCCGGGTGGAACATTGTGAGTGACTGCAGCCCAAAGTTTAAGTCCTACTGGGCACAGTGGGACTCGCTGATTGTAAGGGATGGCCGCATCTGCCGTACCTGGGAGAGCACCGACGGGAAGACATCTCGGGAACAAGTCGTCGTTCCAAAGGCTATGACGGAGGAAGTCCTGAAGGAAGTTCATGGAGGATCATCTGGTGGACACCTAGGGATAAAGAAGACCCTGGAGAAGCTGAGAGAGCGGTTATACTGGATCGGATGCCGAACAGACGTGGAGAACTACTGCGCGAGGTACCACGATTGCGCAGCCAGCAAGGGCCCAGACCGAAGACGACGGGGTCCACTGATGACCTACAACGTGGGCGGCCCCATGGAGAGAGTGGCCATCGATGTTGCTGGGCCATTCCCGTTAAGCGAGGCAGGGAACCGCTACATATTAGTCGTCAGCGACTACTTTACCAAATGGACGGAGGCGTATGCGCTCCCTAACCAAGAAGCCGCGACGATTGCAGAGACCCTGGTGAAGGAATTCGTCAGCCGGTACGGAGTACCCCTGGAGCTGCACTCCGACCAAGGGAGGAACTTCGAGTCGCAGGTGTTCCAGAACCTATGCCAGCTGCTGGGAATCCGGAAGACAAGGACAACGCCGCTACACCCTCAGTCCGACGGGATGGTAGAGCGATTCAATCGCACCATCGAGAACCATCTCCGAATAGTCGTCAGCGAGCACCAGAGGGATTGGGACAAGCATCTTCCACTATTTCTCCTGGCCTACCGCGCCGCCGTGCATGAAGCCACCGGGTGCACACCAGCCCGGGCCATGTTTGGGAGGGAGCTCCGTCTACCTGTCGATCTTGCCTTCGGCCGACCTGGGAATGATCCGATCCCGGTAAGCCAGTTTTGTCAAGAACTGGTCGACCAACTGGAAGACGTACACGCGTTCACGAGGAGTAAACTGCGGATCGAGACCGACCGAATGAAGACCCGATACGACCAGCAGACGGATGCCGGCGGATTCCACGAGGACGACCTGGTCTGGCTCTTCAGCCCATTACGGAAGAAAGGCCTGTCACCCAAACTGCAGAAGTCCTGGGAGGGCCCGTACCGAGTCGTGAAACGGATCAACGATGTCGTCTACAGGATCCAGCGGAGCCCGAGGGCAAAGATGAAGATAGTGCACCGAGATCGCCTGGCAGCCTACGGAGGGACACAGACGGACCAATGATTGATCGGGACGATCAGCCTTTTTAGGAAGGGGGTGGTGTTACGGCTGTGAGTTTGTGTCATCGCTCGCCGCATGAGTCACAACTGCCCCAGGGCTGGGCTGTGGCCTGCCACCTGTATTGCGCGCGCCTTATGCAACAGGGCTACTAGGACAAAGGGGTAGTCCAGAATATTCGTGACTGGACCAGCGATGGAAACCTCGAGAAGCCGTGAACCCTGGATGGATCTAGAAGCATTTATTGAGTCACCGGCCTGCTATATAAGTGCGACCTGTCTAGCAGTTGTTGTTGTTGTGTTTTACGAGCTAGTGCGAGCGATTATCTTGAGCGACAGAAGTGTGGTGACTTGCGAAACCCCTAGTGAAGCTGATTCTCTTGACACCGAGGAAGTGATGGTGGTGCTTGTGAAACAGTGTATAGTACAGTGACAGACCTAGTGCAGCTATTTCCAGCGAGCGTACGGGAGCGGACTCATTAGCGAAGAGGATTAACTGTGGTCTGTTGACAAGTGAAAGGGAAAGTATTCTCGACGTGAGGAAACTGGAGTAAGGTAATGATTGCTGTTGAGTAGTGTATTTTTCTGGCTGCAATAAAATTAATTATTTCTTTAAGCAGTAATTGGTATTGTGCTTTATACCCACCGTAATCCAGTTAACAAAGGTGCCACTAGGGGGTGGCAAGCAACAATACGATCGTGAACTTCTGGGTATTTTTCTTTCAAACAAGGCATTCAAACACCTATTGGAAGGCAGGAATTTCATGGTATTTACGGACCACAAGCCTCTAACCTATGCTTTCAAACAAAATAATGAAAAGGCACCTCCTAGGCAATTTCGACAACTATAGTACATTTCCCAATTCACTACGGCCATTCATCATATCAGCGGGAAGGATAATATCGTTGCTGATGCAATGTTAAGAATTGAAGAAATTGAGGAAATTAACTTTTAAACAGTCGCTGAAGATCAAGTTGGAGATAAAGAATTACAACAACTCCTAAAGGAAAGAAAGTCCTCGAAGTTTAAAGAATGTACTCTTCCTTCAGGCAAGACCATTTGGTGTGATATTTCCACCACATGAATCAGGCCTTTCATCTCTAAATCGCACAGGCATAAACTATTTCAAGAAATGCATAAATTAGCCCATCTGGGAGTAAAATCTACAGTAGAGCTCATGACTTCTAAATTTCTATGGCCAGATGTTCGCTGTAATGTTCAGCAATGGACAAGATCATGTGTCAACTGCCAGAAAAATAAAGTTACTCTCACACTAAAACACCATTGGGCAAGTATGAAGAACCAGATGAGCGATTTAGCGTAGTGCATATTGATATCATCGGACCATTGCCTCCTTCAAACGGCATGATTTACTGCCTTAAGCCTGTATCACATGACACTCGCTAGCATGGAAGCTTCTAACAGTACGGGTATACACGCTGGTATACACGCGTCTATTACCGTGTGATTTGTACCTTCCATACTTGGTTCTGCCTTCCATAGTAGCTTCCATACAACTTACGAAATTGAACAGGTGCTATTTTTCCTGGCAGTTTGTATGGAAGTTTGAGTACAACAACCAATCGGATTGCTTATCTCGTTCTAGTATAGATCTTAGCGACAACATAAACAAATGTATTTGTTATGTTGATAGGCCCTCAAATAAATACACCTGACAAAACTATATTTTCTCTAAACAGCGTCTGTGTGAAAAGCTATATCCAGTGAATACAGAATGTGTCATAATATTAATCTGGGATAAATTTTGAACTATTTAAATAGTATTTGTTGAGGTTAGCTAACAAAGTCATTTTGTTATCTATGGAAGTTGGCAACCCTCTACTCTTCGGTTTTTAAAAATAAAATCTACACTGCGGCGATCGCGTACGTAAAAATAAATGTATGCTGTGTCTGTTTTATTTATTCAATCGAACAATATAATAGAATCTAATAGAAGTTATCTAAAATATAAAAGAATAAGATTACTTCAACAGTATTTAGGTAAAATAGAATTTTAATTGAGAAAACATGTTTCCTATCGTCCTCGTAGATCATGTAGACAAAACTTTTGTTTTTAGTCGTTTTCCCTCCAGGTTGGTGGAACCCACGGACTCAGCGAGGGAACTCACCACTACCGCCTCTACGGGCAGTGTCCTAGAGCGGGGAACATCGAATCGGAAGGGATACAACTGGTGAGGTGGGATTGGCACCTCGCCCAGGTGGTCTCACCTGCAAAGCGAACAGGGGCCTCATGAGGGAAGGTAAGGGATGGTTAGGATGGATAGGCAAGGAAGAGGGAAGGAGGCGGCCGTGGCCTTGAAGAAGGGACCATCCCGGCATTTGCCCGAAGACGAAGTGGGAAACCACGGAAAACCACTTCGAGGATGGCTGAGGAGGAATCGAACCCCCTCTACTCATTTGGGCCACCCGAGGCTGAGTAGACCCCGGTCTCGTCCTCGTACCACTTTTCAAATTTCGTGGCAGAGCCGGGAATCGAACCCAGGACCTCCGGGGCGGCAGCTAACCATGCTGACCGCTACGCTACGGAGGCGACGTAGACAAAACTAAGTTGCAATATTGTTGTACGGCGTGAGGAGGATATAATAAAATAATTAAAAAGAAGTAAAAATATTCTCCGTTTGATAATCTTGAAGCCGGGATTTTCGAAACACCAAGCGTGCGCGATACCACTTGCACACTTTTCCAACAGACTTTATCTCATTTTGTTACGTTTCTTATTAGAGCGTATGGTTAAATATCCAATTATTATAGTTAGATCATAAATATTGATTGGAATGCATTCATTCAGTACCAGGCATGTTTTCAAAGGTATTTAAAGCAAGTTTCATGTCTTTTTTGCGTTAATAATGCGAATCGACTGTAAATTTTACCCCCAAACGACAAACGTCCTCCATGTTTTATTTCTTACAACTTGGTGCACGAAATGCTACCGTGTGATACACTTCAGCCATAAAAGCAGGTGTACGGGCGAGGATGAACAGAATCATACAGGATTTTATACCAGCGACCACAACAGCGTCCATGCTAGCGAGTGTCGTGCGATACGGGCATTACTTGCATCGACCGTTTTACCTCATGGATGGAAGTTGTATCCTTACCGAACATAACAGAAGAAACAATAGCCAAAGCTTTCTACGAGGGCCGTTTCTTAAGTAATACCCGTTGTGATATTACGCCTTTGCAGCGCTGCGGTTGGCATTCCGTGCAGGTGCACTGTGTACCTGCATCTATTGGAAAGGCTGAGACGCCATTACGGCATCAGTCACCCTTGTGTGGGTGTGTTGACAAGCTTTTGAAATGTTATCGCCGACTCGTAGACATGAGAGAAAACTCCCCTGTAAGATATGCTGCCATTTGGCTACCACTGTAAGGCAAATTGCGTGCTTACTCAGGAGAACTCCGAATGTTTAGGAGTAATTAGTTAATAAGCCCGTTATTTATTTACTTGGTTAGTTACATAATTATTTAGTTTGCTAGTTATTTATTTAATTATTTAGTTTGTTAGTGAGTTTTTTAGTTAATTATTTAATGTGTTAGTTAATTAGTTAGTTACTTAGTTTGTTAGTTAGATATTTAGTTTGTTAGTTATTAATTTGTTAGTTAGTTATTGTTCTTTTAAGGGGCGGAACCTCAAGTTCCCCTCCATCTTGAAAAGTGTCGGGATGGTCCCTTATTTCAAGTTCCAGGGCATCTAACTCTATCCTCGGCCCTAAAAGTTTCAGTTACACAACACAGAAACACAGGTTGTGAGACAAATTTAACACACATCCAAGTACTGTATACAGTTTCATACATTTTCATACTGCAACAGTGGTGTGTATTGGAAACTTTCCTGAAGCGCCTGATGTTCCTGCAACTTGCCTTGCATATATGCTAGAAAAGACGCCTACCGCACAGGAGTACTAGCAGTCCGCCAGGTCGCACTGGGACCACCTCGTGGTTACGCATTGGTTCTATTACAGTCAACTCTTTGATTCTGACCATTTTGTGTAGTTAAATACTTTTCCTTATTGGGTTTTTATTCAATATACTATTTTTTCATATGCAATGAAATCTAATGATAATACCAGTTTTAATTGCTATTCCATGTAGAGTTTAATAACAATAATAATAATAATAATAATAATAACTAGCTGACCCGTGCGAGAACTCTCGCATAATGGGTTGTGTGTGCCCCATGTGTACAGATTACCCGCCCGGCGCTAGTGCTATGCGGGCTGTACGCGAGACAGCTTTGGCAGGGGCTATCGTCTTGTTTATTTGATTAAAAGCACTTTATAAACAAATAAATATATTTCCGTTGACTTTTCAAGAAATGCAAGATTTTTCCTATACTATTGAGATGATTTGGAAGATGTTGGTACAAACCACACCTTCTAACTCCCTCTGGTTTAGGAGCTTGAGTTTTGTGAAACATACACCTTAGCGTATTATACATAATAAGTATTAAAATCCAAACCCATCATCTCGGAAGAAGAGAGGAGAAGGAGATGAGTAATAATAAAGAGATACTGGGCACTAAGGAAAGAACAACACACAGAGAAATGATTGATTCACAATGAGGGTTAAACGAAAGAAGAAATAGAATAGTAAATATACGATATACAGTCGATTTTTCTGAGGAAATTGAGCAAGTGTGGAAAATGGTTAAGGTTAGGATACATACCATCATAATGTCGGCTATTGGTATTGTTCCTTTGATCACTACTTTACACCTTAAGGGTCTCCAGATTGACAGCACTGTATCATTCATGTAGAAAGCTATCAACCTGAACTCGTGGCATAGGAGATTTCTATCAGGGACTCCTTGTGCCTTTTTCTGCACCAAAGTTCTTTTTTTTTCTTTCTAAAAGTCCAGTCGCCTCTGTGGTGTAGTGGTCAGTGTGCTTAGCTGCCACCCCGGAGATCCCAGGTTCGATTCCCGGCTCTGCCACGAAATTTGAAAGGTGGTATGAGGACTGGAACGGTGTCTACTCAGCCTCGAGTGGTCCAAATGAGTAGAGGGGATTTGATTCCCACCTCAGCCATCCTCGAAGTGGTTTTCCGTGGTTTCCCACTTCGGACAAATGCCGGGATGGTACCTACCGTCAGGCCACGGCCACCTCCTTCCCTCTTCCTTGTCTAACCCCCTGATTCTTCCCATCCCTCATAAGGCCCCCTGTTCGCTTTGCAGGTGAGGCGATAGTCCCACCTCGGAAGTTGTATCCCCAGACCCGATGTTAAGCTCCAGGACACTGCCCGTAGAGGCGGTAAAGGTGGGATCCCTCGCTGAGTCCGTGGGAAAAGCCTACCTGGAGGGTAAACTAACTACGAAAAAACAAAACCAAGAAAGTCCAAATTGTTAGAGGAATAACAAAATAATAATAATAATAATAATAATGAAAAATGAAAAATCCACAGCCTGCTTCCAGTCTCCGATCGGGTCAGGAATGGAATGAATGAAGCCCCCATCTAGCGGCGAGGATATGAACTGTGCCGGCTGCCGAGGCCTGATGCACTCCTCTGGGGGTAATGATTAAATGAATGACAGATGAAATGAAATGATAGTGGAGAGTGTTGCCGGAATGAAATTTTGACAGGGAAAACCGGAGTACCCGGAGAAAAAAAAACCTGTCGGCCTCCTTTTTGTCCAGCACAGATCTCACATGGAGTGACCGGGATTTGAACCACGGACCCAGCGGTGAGAGGCCGGCGTGCTGCCGCCTAAGCCACGGAGGCTTAATAATAATAATAATAATGATTATTTATTTATCGTATGGCATATACACATCAGTAAAATATAAATGACATTAAGATAGAAAACATAGTATCGTACTACAAACATAAGTCCATATGACTTATGTAATGAAGAGCTTCTGGTGTTGCGTTCAGGAAGTCACAAAATTCTCCAATATAGGCTCTCTTGGTGCACTCCATCACTATATGCCAAACAGACTGGATTTCAGCTCCACAGTCGCATCTTGGAAATTGTATTTTCCTCCATTTGAAGAGGGCACCAGCACATCTACTATAGCTCGTACGGATGCGATTGAAAGTGGACCAAACCGAGCGTGGTTGATCGAATCCTGGAGATTTTCTTGTCAAGTATGGTTGAGTTCTGCATTGTGGGGGGCAACTTACTAGTTGTTTCCATGAGTTGTTCATGTTGAAGCCAACATCGTGTAGAGCCTTTGTTGTGAGAATGGCCGGGTGTCTGGATCTAAGCCTGTTTCGTTCGATGATCGGAACGTCAGTAAGAACAGGCAGTCAACAATCTTCCGATATTCCCGAATAAGGGCACTCTTACTTCTATCTTGTGGAGGAGGTATATGGCACAGAACAGGCAGCCAACAAGTGGGGGGTAGATCGTTTTGTTCCACTAACGATGAGCATTGTTTCTTCTTCTTTTTCTTCTTGTTCCGTATAGGCCAACTACGGACCACAGTATTCAACTATTTTGCTTGGAGTGGGTCTTGATGTTTGCCCAGCAGTTACGCATCCTCTGGCTGTGTTGTTCCTCTCTCTCCTTTATCCAGAGGGCACCTGTCTTCATCCTTGGGGGCATTTCCTGGAGCTTCATTTGCTTCAGTTTACTCCTGAGAGACATTCGGTCTTTTATGTCCTTTTCCGTAACTTCCAGCTCCAGCAGATCTTTGTGCACTTGTATCAGCCATTGTTACTTAGTCTTCCTTCTTTGCCAGTATGTGAGAAGCTGGTTGGTCAGCCTGGTGAGATGCATCCTGGAGACGTGTCCATTAAACGCTAGACGTCTTTTCCAGGCCACGTCTGTAATTCTTTCAGAGTATCTATAGAGCTCCTGGATGGGTCGTCTTGTGTATTGACTCCCTTCCTTGATTGGTCCCAATTATGTTTTATTTATCGAATGGCTTTTAGTGCCGGGAATGTCCGAGGACATGTTCGGCTCGCCTGAGTCTGTAGCTGCTTCCAGCGGACACCCTAAAGAGTGAGCTACAAGTTCCGTTCAATTTCAAGTAGTTCCAACTTTCACCACCAGATATCAATGATACCTAGTGGTGAAATTTGGAACTTTGATAGAGCGTTCTGACGAAATCTAACCTAACAATTTTGCTTTACACAAGTTTAGTCTGTGAAAAGATCTTTTACATGCCATAAATCTATGACATGGGATCGCCGGCTTTACTTCCCCTCAAAGGAAGGCATACTGAAGGATTTTTAACGCTCTTAAAAAATCCAACGACTTCGGCCGGGTTTGAACCCGCTATCTTGGGCATAGCAGTTCAGCATGCTACCGACTGCGCCACCGAAGCCGCTCTTGGTCCTATTATCTTCCTCACTATCTTCCTCTCTTGGATTTCTAGTTTGTCCGTGAGTCCTTTCCTGTTTAATACGAGACATTCAGAGGTATATAAAGCTACAGGGCGGATGACCGTTTGATAGTGTTTCATTTTGGTGTTGCGGGAGAGACACTTCTTATTGTAGGTGTTCTTAGTCAGTAGGTATGACAGTTCTAGTTTATTTACTCGAGTTGATGCTGCTGTTTCTTCGGAGAGATTGGGTTCCTACCATTCACCCAAGTACTTGAATTTGTTGGTTTTCTTGATCCTTCCCTGTTCTAAAAGTACTGTAGTTCATGAGGTGATTCACTGATGTCCGTGATGTATTGTGTTTTCTCAAATGACACTTGTAGTCCTATCTTCGCTGCTTCTTGTCCGAGAATATTGAGTTGTTTCACTGATGTTTCTGATAATAATAATAATAATATCGTATGGCCTCGGGCACCGGGTGCAAGCTTTGTAATTTCACCCAGAGGGTAGCTTGCATGTCGAATTTCGTTGTCCCTTGAATCACTATGAAAGTCAAGGAGGTTAGATATCTAAGCTCCTTGAACACTAGAGCGCTTTCTAGTAGAGAAATGAGAAACTTTGTGTTGGCGGAAACTCCCGAGATTCATTTTGCCATTATGAACACGGCCTACTGAATTCAAATGGGTTCTTTGACAAACCAACATCGTATGACATCCGTGTCGTATTTTTGCTGCCTTTCAAAAAATCACTTAACACGGCCAGGAGCGAACCTGCAATCTTGGGGTTTGTAGGCCGAAACGCTATCCACTCACCCACTGTGGCAAGCTATATCAGATATAAGTGCCAGGTCATCGGCAAATGCCAGGCAATCGACAATGAGTCCATCACGTTTGTGTCCAAGGTAGATACCATTTGGGATCCCCTGACTAGCTATCTCCTTTCGCCACTCTCTTATAACCTTTCCAGTGCACAGTTAAAGAGGAGAGGTGAGAGACCATCTTCCTGTCTTACTCCTGTCTTGATTTCAAAACTTTCTGAGATTGTTCCTCTGAAGTTCACTCGTGACGTGGTGTTATTTAAAGTCTGCGCATTGCTTCATTTAATACAACTTTGACTCCTTTTGTATGTGCACTGTTCATCCATGCTGGGACACAGAATTCGGCTGCGGAGTAAACCTGGCCAAGTGCAATAATAATAATAATAATAATAATAATAATAATAATAATAATAATAACGAGAAAGTAGTCGACTAGTGCCGCAAACAAAAGAGTTCTGAAGGAGTCCAAAGTGGGGTCAGACTAGGCTACAAGAGCAAAAACCTTTCGATTATTATTATTATTATTATTATTGTCTAGCATTTGCAGATGATCTTGTATTTTTAGGTGATTCTTCAGATATGGTCACGAAGAAGCTTAACCAGCTTCAAAGGTAGGCCTCCAGGACACTTCTGAAAGAAAAAAAAATGGATTTTATTACAAACATCAAACCGGCGCAAAGAGAGCTAGAAGTGACTTTTTGAATAATCAATCAGGTTGAACAATTTAAGTACAGTTACCGGCACGTAGCTCTGCACTTACCTCCTCCTGCAGTATAAAATATTTGCCACGCTAAGCAGCACTGGCATAGACTAGTAATGTCCGAGTGAACATGCAACTGTCGCATGTGAATATTCTCAGACAGGGAAGTATTCGGTACGATACGCGCTTTGCCTTCCCTACAGCCCAGCTTTCAAGGTCAAATGCCGAGTTAGTCGCCGAGATCTATGGTTGGTTGGTTGGTTGGTTCCTCAGTTTAGGGGCTGCGACAACGCGGTCATGTAGCCCCGTATACTCTGGGTGTGTGTAGAATCTGTCTGATAACCGGTGTTAATTGTGATGGCTGTATTAGTGTGTGTGTATCTGTTTTTTAAATTCAAGTAAGGACTGCAACTTTGAATTTTTCAAATAGTTCCTACTTTTGCGGCCAAACGCCACCGTCAACGACTACTAGGCCTAGTTCAGAACTTAGCTACTAGACACCACCACAGTCGGCTCTTGGCAACGAACGTAGGAACCTAAGAGCGTTGTTTACATTCTTAACCTATACAATTTAGCTTCACACAGGTGTAATTAGTGGAAGGTTCTTTAACATGCCATAAATCTATGACATGGGACCACCGGCTTTACTTCCCCTCCGAAGGAAGGCATACTGAGGGATTTTTAACAATCTTAAAAAATCCGACGGCTTCGGCCGGGTTTGAACCCGCTATCTTGGGCATAGAAGCTCAGCATGCTACCAACTACACCACCGAAGCCGCTGTATCTTGGTGAAAGGATAGAACTTAACATGTCCGAAAAAGAAGCCTTTACGTCACACGTAAATAAAATTGAATTGGCCTATCAAAAAATGTCTATAACAAAAGATCTACCGGTACATCCTTGAATGCAAAAATCAAACATTACTACACTGTATTATGGTGTTTGAAGTCATTTTTCAGGGTTGCCTTAGTAAACAAAAGTTTGGTTATTTTCTGTCGGTCAACACGATTGTACACAAATGAGATGGGTCATTCGTTAATCCTTAAAAAAAAAAAAAAAAAAAAAAAAAAAAAAACATGAGAAACAGGTAAACATACCGATGTAGCTAGATAAGGGCAACATGTTATTGGATCAAGGTGTACGATGTATCATTTTCTTCAATAAACCTAGGCCGGTATTAACGGCAGTATTAAAGGTGCCGGGACATTATCATTAGTTCGTTTGCGCTTAAAGAGGGCTTGTTAGCATATGCGTAGAGAGTTTGAAACCAGGTCTTTAATAGTTGAAGATTATCCTGAATACAGTAACATACACCACATTTGAGAGACTAGACTTGGCAACTCACTACAGGTACACTTGCACGACGAACACACAGAACATAGGAATGCGAGAGGGGGAACAGCCCAGCGAGATAACGGACCCTCACACACAGGAATTTCCATTCAGTCGAGTGCAAACAGAGACCATGTGAACTGCTGTCAACAGGACCACGCAAGACTCAACCAGATAAGTAGCCTGTACAATACAATCTGAATTTACCATTTACAACAACCACATATTCACTCAAAACAGGCAAATTCCGGAGGTCAATTACCACTTCCACTATCTACAACTAACAGATATTGACGAGTTGCATTATCTTAACTCATACTGCAACTAAATAAGTGTACATATTGTTACGGCTGTGAGTTTGTGTCATCACTCGCCGCATGAGTCACAACTGCCCCAGGGCTGGGCTGTGCCCTGCCTCCTGTATTGCGTGCGCCTTATGCAACAGGGCTACTAGGACAAAGGGATAGTCCAGAATATTCGTGACTGGACCAGCGATGGAAACCTCGAGAAGCCGTGAACCCTGGATGGATCTAGAAGCATTTATTGAGTCACCGGCCTGCTATATAAGTGCGACCTGTCAAGCAGTTGTTGTTGTTGTTTTGTTTTATGAGCTAGTGCGAGTGTTTATCCTGGGCGACAGAAGTGTGGTGACTTGCGAAATCCCTAGTGAAGCTGATTCTCTTGACAGCGAGGAAGTGATTGTGGTGCTTGCGAAACAGTGTATAGTACAGTGACAGACCTAGTGCAGCTACTTCCAGCTAGCGTACGGGACCGGATTCATTAGCGAAGAGGATTAACTGTGGTCTGTTGACAAGTGAAAGGGAAAGTATTCTCGACGTGAGGAAACTGGAGTAAGGTAATAATTGCTGTTGAGTAGTGTATTTTTCTGGCTGCAATAAAATTAATTATTTCTTTAAGCAGTAATTGGTGTTGTGCTTTATACCCACCGTAATCCAGTTAACAAAGGTGCCACTAGGGGGTGGCACGTAACAATATTATAAATATTTTCACCCATATTTTCAGACAGATTTTGTAGCCTAAGTGTAATGGATCTGATGATGATCGCTTGACGATCGACACATGTCATCCAAGTGTATTTATTAATCTCATGATTTATTTGTATAGGAATAGGGAATAACCCATCTCATTTGGGTGCAATCGTGTTGTCCGACTGAAAAGCATTAAACTTTTTTTTATTAATTGTAAGACAACTCTGAAAAAAGGCTTCAGACGCCATAACAAAAGATCTATATCTTTGAAAATGCAAAAATGAAACATTACTACAGTGTCATCCAGTCAGAAGATTTATATGCAGCGGAATGTCTCGCCATGAACAAGAAAGGGATGATTGAGAAAGTGGAAAACAAAGAAAGAAATATTTTGAGGAAAATTGTAGGTTCGGTTAAAGAGACTGGCGAGTTTAGAAGATGGCATAACCAGAATTTATATCCACACACATGTACAGAAATTTGCTGACGCGATGCGGAAAAGACGGATTAGCCTTCGTCTTAAGGGCACGTGACCCGAATGACTTCAACATGATTGACCCTTTATAGGGCAAAACTATGTTTTTTAATTTGTACTGTATTTGCTCTTACATTTTAATTTATTTTAGTTATTACTATTATTATTTATTATTTTCTGTTTCTCTAATTTTCTTCTTCTTCTTCTTCTTCTTCTTCTCTTCTTCTTCTTAGTCGTTTACCCTCCAAGTTGGTGGAACCCACGGACTCAGCGAGGGAACTCACCACTACCGCCTCTACGGGCAGTGTCCTAGAGCTGGGAACATCGAATCGGAGTGGATACAACTGGTGATTGGCACCACGCCCAGGCGGCCTCACCTGCAAAGCGAACAGGGGCCTCATGAGGGAAGGTAATGGAAGGTCAGGATGGATAGGCAAGGAAGAGGGAAGGAGGTGGCCGTGGCCTTGAAGAAGGTACCGTCCCGGCATTTGCCCGAAGACGAAGTGGGGAAACCACGGAAAACCACTTCGAGGATGGCTGAGGTGGGAATCGAACCCCCTCTACTCATTTGGAACACCCGAGGCTGAGTAGACCCCGTTCCAGTCCTCATACCACTTTTTCAAATTTCGTGGCAGAGCCGGGAATCGAACCCAGGACCTCCGGGGCGGCAGCTAACCATGCTCACCTCTACGCTACGGAGGCGACTTCTCTAATTTTAACGTTTATATAGTTACTAGCAGAAGTACCCATTCTTCGAACGGTCTTTGGTATTAATAGCCAGACGTAATCAATTGAGCTACTGTTGCAATGGTTAGAGGCTTGGAACCTGTTTGTCGACAAAGAAGTATGATTCGTTAAAATATGCTCTGAAACTAAATTTACCTAACGTGTACTTCCTGACGTGAAAATAAAATTGAAAACCTCGTAGACGAAACGCAATACACGTCACATAAAAACTGACCCTCACTGTTGTGTCAAGTCCCCATCCAGGGGAAGACCCCTTTAATAAATTATAAAGGCTTGTGTGCGTGAAAATTCAGGTTTTTCAGCCTCCAATGTCCCGTATTCCTAAAAGCAAGAAAAAAATAGTATTTCAATTCAGAAATTTTTGAAAATAATGTTGTTGTTTGGAGATATAATAGACCTTCTGTACGACATATCGCACGTTTAAGTCGTGTGAAAAAAAATCTATGGTAACCCCTAACCCCCTTAAACACATTGATGAATTTTACAGTTTTAGTTGGTTCCGTCATATCCTTATAGCCATTTGCAAACGTTCACAGAAATTTAATAAATGGAGTGGCATTACTTCTTGCAGAAATAGATGGAAAGTTGGATGTCACCGTTTGAGATGCTTTTGTCATGGCTACTGGTGCATTCCTTCATTAGTTTATTAAATGAAATTAGTTTTCTGGGAATATCAGTAACTGTTGGTTTTAGAGCCTTAAAATTTAGTTTTCGGGAACCCTTTGCGGCTATTTAGGGTCCCCGAGTTTTATTTCTGACACCAAGGGGCAGAAAATAAGCTTTGTCTCGTCGTTGTAGGCCGTAGTAAAATAATAATATTAATATAACAATATAGAGTTAGGGACGTAATTAACCTTCCGTACCACACCCGCACGTGTAAATCGCGTGAAAAAAATCTAGAGTATCCCTTGACCCCCTTAAGCGCATTATTTGTATTGATGAATTTTACAGCTTTATTTGGTTCCGTTATAACCTCATAACCGTTTGCAAACCATCTCAGTAATGCAATAAATGGAATTGTATTGCGTCTTACAGCAATTGATGGACCTGTGAGTTTCTGTTGCCATGGTTACCGGCTTGCTTTCTTTCATTATTGTATTAAATGAAACTAGTTTTCTGTGAATATCCCAAAAACGGTTGGTTTTAGGGCCTAAAAAGGTGGTTTCGTTTTTCAAATTGAGGGGCTGAAAATGAGCTTCGTCTCGCCCTTCTACGCCTATTTCAGCAAGTATTTTAAGGGGGTAGGCCCCCTTTTATGAGAGGTACAGAGAAGAGTTACATCAATGATTAGTGTCGTGCCTCTGAAGGATATCTGTACCAAATTTTACGTTGATCCACCCAGCCGTTCTCGAGTTATAAGGGAACATAGTTGTCCACAGACAGACAAACAAACAAACAGACAGACAAAAAAAAATTCGCGCGCATCCGTCATAAAACAGTCTGAAACGCGTAAATAACGCAAATTTCCGTAGAAATTCAGAAAAAAAAAACAGACAAACTTTTATTTTTATAAATAGAGAGAGATCTTAAAATTTTAATTTATATTCTTATAGATTTAATGTTGGGGAGCGTGATGGCGCAGTGGCTTAGCTTCTCGCCTTTCACCTGGACGGTCAGGGTTCGAATCCCGGTGACAGCGGGGTGGAATTTTCACCTGGAAAATCACGTGGTGTCAGGAAGGGCATCCGGCCTTAAATCCCCGGCCAAAACCAAAATGAGCCTGGTTGGCTCCAGCGACCCCAATTAATTGAGAAAAACCGAAGAAAGAAAGAAAATAGATTTAATGTTGATATTTATTTTATTTAACTAATTAATTAATTAACTAATTAGTTAATTTGGAAATGATTTTACAATTATTTTCATAATGTTTTTGTACACTGGTTATGTTAATTATTTTAATTTTTGTATTTCTTTTATTATTGTAATTTTATTTTTATGATTTTTATTTCTATAATAATATTTATTTTACACTTTAATTGTTAATGTTTTTAGTTTTAGTTTTTTAAATTTTACCCACCACATTACGTATTTCTTTTACAAATTGATAATTTATTTCTCGAAAGTACCGTACTGTGGAATTCTTAGTTTTGCCTCACAAGGCTGAGTGTACCCCGTTCCAACCCTCAGACCAGAATTAAAATTTCTTGGCAGCCAAGAATGCTAGCCGCTACAGCACAAGGTAGTCTATTTTAAATCTTAATATTGTTTATAACTTAGCCAATAAGTTAAGATTAGGGAACAACCAAATTTACAATTATTTTATGCTTTCACCAAAACAACACTTTCTCAATTTTATTGCTTTTTTTGTTAGGTGGGGGGGGGGCCTTGAACACCCACAGCTTCCCCCCCCCCCCCCTCCTATAAACGCTCCTGAAAGATAGTGCTACCGGAAGAGAAAAAGGGAAGGAAAATTGTTTCACAGAAGTACCTGTGTTTATTACCGCCAATTAACCAAAACCTATCCAGGCCGGTGCAAAGGGTGGTGGGTGGAACACAAGAAGCACAAGAGGCGCCAGACCGTCTGTACGTGATCCCAACAATAGAAAATTTCTCGCCCAAACATTTAATCCCCATTGAAGGCCATTTTATGTTGCGGAAACACTTTTAGCTCGGAATTTATGACACTACACTTTATTTTCCCACAGGTGGGTGGTAATTAGAGTCGTAGCCCGGAGGATGGGGCATTTACCTATACCTAGGACATCGTAAGAATGGTAGGCCTGTAGACCGAGTCATCTTACTTTAAAGCCTCCGTCGGGTGCAACCTAAATAATATCACCGTCTGTGCAACTTAAATAATATCACCGTCGGGGGCAAACTAAATAATATCACCGTCGGGGCAACTTAAATAATATCACCGCCGGGGGGCACTTAAATAATATCACCATCGGGGGCAACTTAAATAATATCACCGTCGGGGGCAACATAATAATATCACCGTCGGGGGCAAATTAAATAATATCAACGTCGGGGGCAACTTAAATAATATCACCATCGGGGGCCAATTAAATAATATCACCGTCGGGGGCAACCTTAACAATATCACCGTCGGGGGCAACTTAAATAATATCACCGTCGGGGGCAACTTAAACAATATCACCGTCGGGGGCAACCTAAATAATATCACCATCAGGGGCAACTTAAATAATATCACCGTCGAGGGCAACCTAAATAATATCACCATCGGGGGCAACTTAAATAATATCCCCGTCGGGGGCAACTTAAATAATATCACATTCGGGGGCAACTTAAATTATATCACCGTCGGGGGCAACTTAAATAATATCACCATCGGGGGCAACTTAAATAATATCACCGTCGGGGGCAACCTAAATAATATCACCGTCGGGGGCAACTTTAATTATATCACTGTCGGGGGCAACTTAAATAATATCACCATCGGGGGCAACTTAAATAATATCACCGTCAGGGGCAACCATAACAATATCACCGTCGGGTGCAACTTAAATAATATCACCGTCGGGGGCAACTTAAACAATATCACCGTCGGGGGCAACCTAAATAATATCACCGTCGAGGGCAACCTAAACAATATCACCGTCGGGGCAACCTAAATAATATCACCGTCGGGGGCAACCTAAATAATATCACCATCAGGGGCAACTTAAATAATATCACCGTCGGGTGCAACTTAAATAATATCACCGTCGGGTGCAACTTAAATAATATCACCGTCGGGGGCAACCTTAACAATATCACCGTCGGGGGCAACCTAAATAATATCACCATCAGGGGCAACTTAAACAATATCACCGTCGGGGGCAATCTAAACAATATCCCCGTCGAGGGCAACCTAAATAATATCACCATCGGGGGCAACTTAAATAATATCCCCGTCGGGGGCAACTTAAATAATATCACCGTCGTGGGCATCTTAAATTATATCACCGTCGGGGGCAACTTAAATAATATCACCGTCGGGGGCAGTTTAAATAATATCACCATCGGGGGCAACCTAAACAATATCACCGTCGGGGGCAACTTAAATAATATCACCGTCGGGTGCAACTTAAATAATATCACCGTCGGGGGCAACCTTAACAATATCACCGTCGGGGGCAACTTAAATAATATCCCAGTCGGGGGCAACTTAAATAATATCACCGTCGGGGACAACTTAAATATTATCACCGTCGGGGGCAGTTTAAATAATATCACCATCGGGGGCAACTTAAATAATATCACCGTCGGGGGCAACTTAAATAATATCACCGTCGGGGGCAACTTAAATAATATCACCTTAAATAATATCACCGTCGGGGGCAACCTAGATAATATCACCGTCTGGGAAAACTTAAATAATATCACCATCGGGGGCAACTTAAATAATATCACCGTCGGGTGCAGCTTAAATAATATCACCGTCGGGGGCAAATTAAATAATATCACCGTCGGGTGAAACTTAAATAATATCACCGTCGGGGGCAACTTAAATTATATCACCGTCGGGGGCAACTTAAATAATATCACCGTCGGGGGCAACTTAAATAATATCACCGTCGGGGGCAACTTAAATAATATCACCATCGGGGGCAACTTAAATAATATCACCATTGGGGGCAACTTAAATAATATCACCGTCGGGGGCAACTTAAATAATATCACCATTGGGGGCAACTTAAATAATATCACCGTCTGGGCAACTTAAATAATATCACCGTCGGGGGCAATCTAAACAATATCACCTTCGGGGGCAACTTAAATAATATCACCATCAGGGGCAACTTAAATAATATCGCCGTCGGGGGCAACCTAAATAATATCACCATCGGGGGCAACTTAAAATATATCACCGTCGGGGGCAACTTAAATAATATCACCGTCGGGGGCAACTTAAATAATATCACCGTCGGGGGCAACTTAAATAATATCACCGTCGGGGGCATCTTAAATAATATCAACGTCGGGGCAACTTAAATAATAGCACCATCGGGGACAACTTAAATAATATCACCGTTTGGGGCAACCTAAATAATATCACTGTCGGGTGCAACTTAAATGATATCACCATCGGGGGCAACTTAAATAATATCACCGTCGGGGGCAACTTAAATAATATCACTGTCGGGGAAAACTTAAACAATATCACCGTCGGGGGTTACTTAAATAATATCACCATCGGGGGCAACTTAAATAATATCACCGTCGGGGGCAACTTAAATAATATCACTGTTGGGTGCAACTTAAATAATATCACCATCGGGGGCAACTTAAATAATATCACCGTCGGGGGCAACTTAAATAATAGCACCATCGGGGACAACTTTAATAATATCACCGTTTGGGGCAACTTAAATAATATCACTGTCGGGTGCAACTTAAATAATATCACCATCGGGGGCAACTTAAATAATATCACGGTCGGGGCAACTTAAATAATAGCACCATCGGGGACAACTTAAATAATATCACCCTTTGGGGCAACCTAAATAATATCACCGTCGGAGGCAACTTAAATAATATCACTGTCGGGGGCAACTTAAATAATATCACCGTCGGGTGCAACTTAAATAATATCACTGTCGGGGGCAACCTAAATATTATCACCGTCGGGTGCAACTTAAATAATATCACCGTTGGGGGCAACCTAAATAATTTCACCGTCGGGGGCAACTTAAATAATATCACTGTCGGGGGCAACTTAAATAATATCACCGTCGGGTGCAAGTTAAATAATATCACAGTCGGGTGCAACCTAAATAATATCACCGTCGGGGCAACTTAAAAAATATCACTGTCGGGGGCAACCTAAATAATATCACCGTCGGGGGCAACTTAAAATATATCACTGTCGGGGGCAACTTAAACAATATCACCGTCGGGTGCAACTTAAATAATATCACCGTCGGGGGCAACCTAAATAATAATACCGCCGGGTGCAACTTAAATAATATCACCGTCGGGGGCAACTTAAATAATATCACTGTCGGGAGCAACCTTAATAATATCCCCGTCGGGGCAACTTAAATAATATCACCGTCGGGGGGCACTTAAATAATATCACCATCGGGGGCAACTTAAATAATATCACCGTCGGGGGCAACTTAATAATATCACCGTCGGGGGCAAATTAAATAATATCAACGTCGGGGGCAACTTAAATAATATCAGCATCGGGGGCCAATTAAATAATATCACCGTTGGGGGCAACCTTAACAATATCACCGTCGGGGGCAACTTAAATAATATCACCGTGGGGGGCAACTTAAACAATATCACCGTCGGGGGCAACCTAAATAATATCACCATCAGGGGCAACTTAAATAATATCACCGTCGAGGGCAACCGAAATAATATCACAATCGGGGGCAACTTAAATAATATCCCCGTCGGGGGCCACTTAAATAATATCACCGTCGGGGGCAACTTAAATTATATCACCGTCGGGGGCAACTTAAATAATATCACCATCGGGGGCAACTTAAATAATATCACCGTCGGGGGTAACCTAAATAATATCACCGTCGGGGGCAACTTAAATTATATCACTGTCGGGGGCAACTTAAATAATATCACCATCGGGGGCAACTTAAATAATATCACCGTCAGGGGCAACCTTAACAATATCACCGTCGGGTGCAACTTAAATAATATCACCGTCGGGGGCAACTTAAACAATAACACCGTCGGGGGCAACCTAAATAATATCACCATCAGGAGCAACTTAAATAATATCACCGTCGAGGGCAACCTAAACAATATCACCGTCGGGGGCAACTTAAATAATATCACCGTCGGGGGCAACCTAAATAATATCACCGTCGGGGGCAACCTAAATAATATCACCATCGGGGGCAACTTAAATAATATCACCGTCGGGTGCAACTTAAATAATATCACCGTCGGGGGCAACCTTAACAATATCACCGTCGGGGGCAACCTAAATAATATCACCATCAGGGGCAACTTAAACAATATCACCGTCGGGGGCAATCTAAACAATATCCCCGTCGAGGGCAACCTAAATAATATCACCATCGGGGGCAACTTAAATAATATCCCCGTCGGGGGCAACTTAAATAATATCACCGTCGTGGGCATCTTAAATTATATCACCGTCGTGGGCAACTTAAATAATATCACAGTCGGGGGCAGTTTAAATAATATCACCATCGGGGTCAACCTAAACAATATCACCATCGGGGGCAACTTAAATAATATCACCGTCGGGTGCAACTTAAATAATATCACCGTCGGGGGCAACCTTAACAATATCACCGTCGGGGGCAACTTAACTAATTTCCCCGTCGGGGGCAACTTAAATAATATCACCGTCGTGGGCAATTTAAATTATATCACCGTCGGGGACAACTTAAATAATATCACCGTCGGGGGCAGTTTAAATAATATCACCATCGGGGGCCAATTAAATAATATCACCGTTGGGGGCAACATTAACAATATCACCGTCGGGGGCAACTTAAACAATATCACCGTCGGGGGCAACTTAAACAATATCACCGTCGGGGGCAACCTAAATAATATCACCATCAGGGGCAACTTAATTAATATCACCGTCGAGGGCAACCTAAATAATATCACAATCGGGGGCAACTTAAATAATATCCCCGTCGGGGGCAACTTAAATAATATCACCGTCGGGGGCAACTTAAATTATATCACCGTCGGGGGCAACTTAAATAATATCACCATCGGGGGCAACTTAAATAATATCACCGTCGGGGGCAACCTAAATAATATCACCGTCGGGGGCAACTTAAATTATATCACTGTCGGGGGCAACTTAAATAATATCACCATCGGGGGCAACTTAAATAATATCACCGTCAGGGGCAACCTTAACAATATCACCGTCGGGTGCAACTTAAATAATATCACCGTCGGGGGCAACTTAAACAATAACACCGTCGGGGGCAACCTAAATAATATCACCATCAGGAGCAACTTAAATAATATCACCGTCGAGGGCAACCTAAACAATATCACCGTCGGGGGCAACTTAAATAATATCACCGTCGGGGGCAACCTAAATAATATCACCGTCGGGGGCAACCTAAATAATATCACCATCGGGGGCAACTTAAATAATATCACCGTCGGGTGCAACTTAAATAATATCACCGTCGGGGGCAACCTTAACAATATCACCGTCGGGGGCAACCTAAATAATATCACCATCAGGGGCAACTTAAACAATATCACCGTCGGGGGCAATCTAAACAATATCCCCGTCGAGGGCAACCTAAATAATATCACCATCGGGGGCAACTTAAATAATATCCCCGTCGGGGGCAACCTAAATAATATCACCGTCGTGGGCATCTTAAATTATATCACCGTCGTGGGCAACTTAAATAATATCACAGTCGGGGGCAGTTTAAATAATATCACCATCGGGGGCAACCTAAACAATATCACCATCGGGGGCAACTTAAATAATATCACCGTCGGGTGCAACTTAAATAATATCACCGTCGGGGGCAACCTTAACAATATCACCGTCGGGGGCAACTTAACTAATTTCCCCGTCGGGGGCAACTTAAATAATATCACCGTCGTGGGCAATTTAAATTATATCACCGTCGGGGACAACTTAAATAATATCACCGTCGGGGGCAGTTTAAATAATATCACCATCGGGGGCAACTTAAATAATACCACCGTCGGGGGCAACTTAAATAATATCACCGTCGGGGGCAACTTAAATAATATCACCTTAAATAATATCACCGTCGGGGGCAACCTAGATAATATCACCGTCGGGGAAAACTTAAATAATATCACCATCGGGGGCAACTTAAATAATATCACCGTCGGGTGCAGCTTAAATAATATCACCGTCGGGTGCAACTTAAATAATATCACCGTCGGGGGCACCTAAACAATATCACCGTCGGGTGCAACTTAAATAATATCACCGCCGGGTGCAACTTAAATAATATCACCGTCGGGGGCAACTTAAATAATATCACATTAAATAATATCACCGTCGGGGGCAACCTAGATAATATCACCGTCGGGGAAAACTTAAATAATATCACCATCGGGGGCAACTTAAATAATATCACCATCGGGGGCAACTTAAATAATATCACCGTCGGGGGCAACTTAAATAATATAACCGTCGGGGGCAACTTAAATAATATCACCGTCCGGGGCAACTTAATTAATATCACCGTCGGGTGCAACTTAAATAGTATCACCGTCGGGGGCAACTTAAATTATATCACCGTCGGGGGCAACTTAAAGAATATCACCGTCGGGGGCAACTTAAATAATATCACCATCGGGGGCAACTTAAATAATATCACCGTCGGGGGCAACTTAAATAATATCACTGTCGGGTGCAACTTAAATAATATCACCATCGGGGGCAACTTAAAAAATATCACCGTCGGGGGCAACTTAAATAATATCACCGTCGGGGGCAACTTAAATAATATCACCTTAAATAATATCACCGTCGGGGGCAACCTAGATAATATCACCGTCGGGGAAAACTTAAATAATATCACCATCGGGGGCAACTTAAATAATATCACCGTCGGGTGCAGCTTAAATAATATCACCGTCGGGTGCAACTTAAATAATATCACCGTCGGGGGCACCTAAACAATATCACCGTCGGGTGCAACTTAAATAATATCACCGCCGGGTGCAACTTAAATAATATCACCATCGGGGGCAACTTAAATAATATCACCATCGGGGGCAACTTAAATAATATCACCGTCGGGGGCAACTTAAATAATATCACTGTCGGGGAAAACTTAAACAATATCACCGTCGGGGGCTACTTAAATAATATCACCGTTTGGGGCAATCTAAACAATATCACTGTCGGGGGCTACTTAAATAATAGCACCATCGGGGGCAACTTGAATAATATCACCGTCGGGGGCAATCTAAACAATATCACCGTCGGGGGCAACCTAAATAATATCACTGTCGGGGGACACTTAAATAATATCACCACTGGGGGCAACTTAAATAATATCTCCGTCGGGGGCAACTTAAATAATATCACCGTCGGGGGCAACTTAAATAATATCGCCGTCGGGGGCAACTTAAATAATATCACCGTCGTGGGCAACTTAAATAATATCACCGTCGGGGGCAACCTAAATAATATCACCATCGGGGGCAACTTAAATAATATTCCCGACGCGGGCAACTTGAATAATATCACCGTCGGGGGCAACTTAAATAATATCACCGTCGGGGGCAATTAAATAATATCACCATCGGGGGCAACTTAAATAATATCACCGTCGGGGGCAACTTAAATAATATCACCATCGGGGGCAACCTAAACAATATCACCGTCGGGGGCAACTTAAATAATATCATCGTCGGGGGCAACTTAAACAATATCACCGTCGGGGGCAATCTAAACAATATCACCGTCGGGGGCAACTTAAATAATATCATCATCGGGGGCAACTTAAATAATATCACCGTCGGGGGCAACTTAAATAATATCACCGTCGGGGGCAATCTAAACAATATCACCGTCGGGGGCAACCTAAATAATATCACTGTCGGGAGACACTTAAATAATATCACCATCGGGGGCAACTTAAATAATATCACCGTCGGGGGCAACTTAAATAATATCACCGTCGGGGGCAACTTAAATAAGATCACCGTCGGGGGCAACTTAAATAATATCACCGTCGGGGGCAACTTAAATAATATCACCGTCGGGGGCAACTTAAATAATATCACCGTCGGGGGCAACCTAAATAATATCACCATCGGGGGCAACTTAAATAATATTCCCGACGCGGGCAACTTAAATAATATCACCGTCGGGGGCAACTTAAATAATATCACCGTCGGGGTCAATGAAATAATATCACCATCGGGGGCAACTTAAATAATATCACCGTCGGGGGCAACTTAAATAATATCACCATCGGGGGCATCCTAAACAATATCACCGTCGGGGGCAACTTAAATAATATCACCGTCGGGGGCAACGTAAACAATATCACCGTCGGGGGCAATCTAAACAATATCACCGTCGGGGGCAACTTAAATAATATCATCATCGGGGGCAACTTAAATAATATCACATTCGGGGGCAACTTAAATAATATCACTGTCGGGGGCAACCTAAATAATATCACCATCGGGGGCAACCTAAACAATATCACCATCGGGGGCAACCTAAACAATATCACTGCCGGGGGCAACTTAAATAGTATCACCATCGGGCGCAACTTAAATAATATCACCGTCGTGGGCAACTTAAACAATATCAACGTCAGGGGCAACCTAAATAGTATCACCATCGGGGGCAACTTAAATAATATCTCCGTCGGGGGCAACCTTAATTCTGTAATATCACTGTCGGGGGAAACCTGAATAATATCACTGTCGGGCGAAAATAATCTAATAGATTGACCATTGAAATGTTTGTTTATTAACTTTATATCGCCTACAAACAGAACCAGAATTTTGCATTTCATTTAGCTGTTGTATTTTTAGTTATTTTAAAGAGAGGAAAATATCCAGTTTCAAATTACAAAATGCTCATTTTTTTTCTAAAATCAAAACACTAATTAAATACGATGATATGAGTTAAATTCTGTAATCATATTCTTGATAAAATGCTCCTAAAATGCCTTTATTCGATCAAAAACACATGTTAAATTAACTTCATAAATACTTTTGTAAAGACATCCATTTATTTCTATTAGTCCTTTATATTCAAATTGGATTCTTCGAGTTAAATTTTATTTATTATATTTAGAGATAGGAAAAATTCGCAACGGAATTATTAAATGAAGTAATACACATGTGGTAATCTGTTTCAATAACCCTAAAATTGGCCAAAAGAATAGTTTTTAAACTCGCGAAATTTCGTGAACTCCGCATGATAACACGAATTTTAGCTTTTTTCCGTTTTCTTCTTTACAGTGCACTCCCGAAAATTCGCAGTAATTAATGCGCGAACTTCCGCGAATTGTCAAAAACTGTGTATGTTTTTAAACCTTGCAAAAACAAATATTTTGGTTGAAATATTGAAATGTATTTCATGAACAATCAAAAAAAAATTAGGACACTTTATATATATAATATTATTGTAAGACACACTAGACTAGAGTTACTGTATATGGATTATGCCAAAATTAATATCTACGAAAAACGACTGTCATCACTTTTTGTTTCTTAGATGATTTATTTTTTTCTAATTTTAGATTACACATTTCTGAAGAAAACAATAAGCTATACGAGGAATGAAAATTAATCTCGATTTTCTATACTATAGCGGGAATTTGTGTGTTGATTCTAACAATTTGAACAGTTCTGTACTTTGAAGGATGAACTGTGAAATGTGTTGTTAGTGTACAGTATTTTAATAATTAATACATTTTATCCATGATAGAAAAATATTCCGCCTTAAATTTATAATTTTTAAAGGACCAAAAAGTGTAATTATAATCACCAAATTTTCCACTTTAAAATACCGCTATCTTCACTTTGAAATCACCGAAAAATTCCTATCCCTAATTATATTGTTTTTCTTAAAAAAAAAGCCTATTTAGAGTATAAATATGTTATAGCAATGCATCCATGCTGATGAAGATTCCAATGAGGGGTTGAAAATATGTTCCAATAAATATTAAAGTATTAACAGGTGTATCTCAAGTAAAATCAATTAATACGTAAACAAATTCATAACTTATTAATACTTACACAATCAGACGCACTTAATCTCCTGGATGAATCGGCTCAGCACGGAGTAACATAGGGCACTGAAACAAGGACGATCTCGCCCACCCGTACTCAACTGTCAGGAAGAGCGGAGGCTATTGCGACTCACGCACCATTCATGATAAAACCCAAGCCTGGGAGGGGAAAAGTATTTCCTCTTAATCTCACAGATTATGTGCGCCTGACGAATGTTAACCAGTAAAAAGTAGGTTACAGTCACTGCCAACGTTCCATACCAAAAATCCATTAAGGCAAGCTACTCAATGATGACAACATCTTTTAATGTCATAGATTATAGCTTCCATGAACATTATTCTTTTAACTCTTTATAGGGCAAAACTGTTTTCTATTTGTATGTGTTTTTACATTTTAATTTATTTTATTATTATACAGGGTCTTTATATTTGCTTGGCAAGGACATTCTCGCTCACGCGCTCCGCCAGTGATGGCTCAGTTCCCGGCTGCCGGGCGCGCATATGTACGGCAGAATACGGTGCTTAAAATCAGTATCATACATTTTTACTCGCCATGTTTACAGTAGATGCTGAAAATGTTCCCCATCCGCTGCCAAACCTAATCGGGATCCTCTTATGAAGTTTCCGGTTACTCCGGTTAATTTAGCTTCAGTAAGGAAATAACGATCTTTACGTCTATTTATATTTTTCACTGAATCTGTACGTTTGAATCTCTTAGCCAGTTGTTTTATTGTCCAATTTATAGGAATGGGTCTCCCAGGACATTTCACTCGAAACTTTTGTCTTATTCTAGCCCACGATTTCCTGCACGTTGTGTACGTATTGTGCAGATATATACATTCACGTAATGAATATTTCACAGCACTATACACAATCACAATAAAACAACTGGCTAAGAGATTCAAACGTACAGGATCAGTAAACAATAAAAATAGACGTAAAAGTCGGTATTTCCTTAAAGATAAATTAACCGGAGTAATTGGAAACTTCGTAAGGAGATGCCGATTATGTTTGGCAGCGGATGGGGAATATTTACAGCATCTACTGTAAACATGGCGAGTAAAAATGTATGATACTGATTTTAAGCACCGTGTGAGATCTGTGCTGGACAAAACGGAGGCCGACAGGTTTTTCTCCGGGTACTCCGGTTTTCCCTGTCAAAATTTCATTCCAGCAACACTCTCCACAATCATTTCATTTCATCTGTCCTTCATTAAATCATTGCCCCAGAGGAGTGCGTCAGGCCTCGGCAGCCGGCACAATTCATATCCTCGCCGCTAGATGGGGGCTTCATTCATTCCATTCCTGACCCAGTCGGAGACTGGAAGCAGGCTGTGGATTTTCATTTATTCTGCCGCATATATGCGCGTGCGGCAGTCGGCAACTGAGCCGTCACTGGCAGAGCATGTGAGCGAGAATGTCCTTGCCAAGCAAATGTAAAGACCCTGTAATTATTAATAATGTTATTTTTTGTTTATCTAATTTTAATGTTTATATATTTATTTTAATTTTCAATTGATGTTCTTATAGATTTATTGTTGTAATTTTTATTCAGTTAATTAATTAACTAATTTCGAACAGATTTTTACAATATTATTTTCATAATTCTTTAATAGTTATGTTCATTAATTTAATTTTTATATTTCTTTTATAATTGTAATTTTATTTCTATGATTTATATTTTATTTTTACACTTTAATTGCTAATAATTTTAGTTGTTTTATTTTTTTATTTTATCCAACACATTACGTCAAGTACGTCCTGACAGGTGGTTAATATAGAGACCACTATCCCATAGAGGGTAAAGGGATATATACTTGGGCCTACATTGTGCCTTTAGGAGATATAGACTTGGTAATTTACGTACAATGACGGCATAATAATAATAATAATATCGTATGACCTCGGATGCCGGGTGCAAGCTTTGTAATTTGACACCTAGAGGGTAGCTTGCATGTCGAATTTCGATGTTTCTTGAAGCACTATGAAAGTCAAGGAGGTTAGATATCTAAGCTCCTTGAACACTATAGCGCTTTCTAGTAGAGAAATGAGGAACTTTGTGTTGGCGGAAACTCCCGAGATTAATTTTGCCATTATGAACACGGCGTACTGAATTCAAATGGGTTCTTTGATATGCCAACATCGTATGACATGCGTGCCGTATTTTTGCCGCCTTTTTAAAAAATCACTTACCACGGCCAGGAGAGAACCTGCAATCTTGGGATTAGTAGACCGACACGTTAACCACTCACCCACCGTGGCAAGCTAATGACGGCACGATGACACGCGGTAGACTGTTGATTGTTCACCGGAAACTCAACCACATCCGGTCGATTAGATTAGCAGTTTGCCTTTTCTACCACTACGAGCACTAGTGTGAGTCAATGCAGAGTTTCACTTAGGTGTGAAGATTTTTCAAAAAATCAAAGAACACCTGAGGGTATTGAACCAAGGAACACATTAAGGAAATAATTATAATTTTCTTTTCATGACGGGTCAGGGAAGGGATTTTGGAAAGAAATCGACCGTGGACCTATTGAAAGGAACCGTCCTGGCATTAGCCAGGTAGTGAAAATGGGAAACCACGAAAACCATTTTCAGGACGGCCGAGGTGGGATTCGAACCCACACTCTCCCTATGCCAGCGAAGCACGAGGTAGTTTAGTTTTAATCTCCTTCGGTATACTTCTTCAATGTTTTCATCTTGGTTCTGTGTAAGATGTTGGTTGGTTGGTTCTTAAGTTTAGGGGTTGCAACAACGTGGTCATGTAGCCCCGTGTACTTTGGGTGTGTGTAGAATCTGTCGGATAACCGGTGTTAATTATGATGACTGTATTAGTGTGTGTATCTGTTTTAATTCAAGTAAGGACTGCAGACGATCAATTTTCAAGTAGTTCCTACTTTTGCCGCCAAACGCCACCGTCAACGACTACTAGTTCAGAACTTAGCTACCAGACGTCACCGTAGTTGGCTCTTGGCAACGAACGTAGGGACCTAAGAGCGTTGTTTACATTCTTAACCTATACAATTTAGCATCACACAGGTGTAATTAGTGGAAGGTTCTTTAACATGCCATAAATCTATGACATGGGACCACCGGCTTTACTTCCCCTCCGAAGGAAGGCATACTGAGGGATGTTTAACGCTCTTAAAAAATCCGACGACTTCGGCCGGATTTGAACCCGCGATCTTGGGCATAGAAGCTCAGCATGCTACCGAAGCCGCCTCTGTGTAAGAGGACGCCATGAAAGCAAAATATAAACAAACAAAAAAGAATTGAAATAAAAATTAAAAATGCAAAGGTACGAAAATAAAATTAAAATAAACAAAATTTAAAAATGACGCCTCCGTTGCGTAGTGGTCATTGTGGTTAGTTGCCACCCCGGAAGTCCGCGGTTCGATTCTGGCTCTGCCACGAAATTTGAAAAGTGGTATAAGGACTGGAACGGGGTGTACTTGGCCTCGGGTGGTCCAAATGAGTAGAGGGAGTTCGATATTCCTACCTCAGCCAGCCTCGAAGTGGATTTCCGTGGTTTCCCACTTCGTCTTCGGGCAAATGCCGGGATGGTTCCGACCGTAAGGCCACGGTCGCCTCCTTCCCAGTTCCTTGCCTAACCCTCCCGCTCTTCCCATCCCTTCATCACGCCCCTTGTGCTCTTTGCAGGTAGGCTGTCACACTCGCCAGTTGTATCCCCGACTCAGAGTCACAAGCTCCAGGACACTGCCCTCAGTGGCAGTAGAGGTGGGATCAGGCGCGGATCTAGAGTTTGGCTTTGTAGGGGGGTCACAGAATCGAAATTATTAAGAAAAATGGTATCACTTCCAACGCAATCACAAAATAACCAAACGTACAAAACCAGACCAATTTTTTGCAAGCTACATGGATAGAAATTTGATGCGTTTAGCGCACCAAAATTATTCGTACAAATTGCAACGGCGTGTTTTGCGACTTTTACATCGAGCTTCGAGAAAAGTATCAAGGTACGTTACAGTTTCGTCAAGTCGAGTTGGTACCGACAAAGGGGGAAAGTCACAGCTTAAATTGCCAACCAAGCTTGCAGTTTGGACGTCGGCAAAATTTATTGGTGCGAAAAAAAGCTCCAAATTCATATCTGTGCATTCCTGCACATTCATCGTGACATCACTATAGACATCGATTCGGTGATCACAAGGTTTGCTAAACAAAATAGACGAGTTGATTTTGTTATATAAATAATCGTTTTTATATAACAGGTATGAAGTTGTAAATATGTACAGTTGTAACAGAACATAATAATTACAATAAAGATATTTTCAGTATTGAATAAAATTTAAAAAAAACTGTTTTTCAATTAAAATTCGAGAAGTTTTATTTGTCTGGTTATTGTGTTTTCGTTTTTTGAATTTGCACCTGGGTGGGATCCCTCGCTTAGTTTGTTGGAAAAGCCAATCATGGAGGGTAAAACGATAACGAAAAAAAAAAACGACACTGTAATTTCAACAAATTTTATAACTGAAAATGTAGGAAAAGTAATATATGTTTACCCCAAACATGGTTCTTTGATATTATCAAGACATAACTTCTGTAGTTCTAAAATTCTGTTTGATGTGAGTCTTCAAATTTTCAATTAACTCTCCCGCGAAGTTTGCTAAATATGACCCTGATTTTTCTTCCCCTGTCGCATGTAATAAACAACAATCTCAGTAGGTTCCATAACGGGTTGCACTCAGCCTCCTGAGGACAATTGAGTAGCTATCTGACAGTGATGCAGTGCCCCGATCACGAAAACCAAGATTAACGGCCGAGGGGACCCGATGCGCTGATCACGCGTCACCCCAATATCTGCATGCCAAATGGCTGGGCAGTGGTCGCTTGGTAGGCCTAGGCCCTTCACGGGTTATCAGCACATGAAGGGATCATGTGCAACGGCAGAAAACCAAACATAGTAAATAAGTTTCTTCGCACATATAAAAGAAAGAACCTCAGCGGCCACAATAGATGTGATACCGGTATTGCACAAATCAGCCAGATATCCTTAAAAACAGCAATGAAGTTATTCAGGCTAAAAGTAACCCCGGTAGTAACATATGGGCTTGAAATAATTTGGGAACATCTGAACAAAAGAGATCTAAATTGCATTGAAAAAGTTACGGCAAGTTTCCTGAAAAGAGTTCTAGGGGTCTCCAAGTTTACGCTATCAAGACTGGTATACGAGATGGCGAGAGAGACCTCTTTCCTAGAGGACCTGAGACACCAGCTGATGCTCCGCTATACAGACAGCTACAGAGAATTACCGTACTACAAGAAATATGGAGCGAATTCTACATGACAAGATGCTATGACATCAATAGTCAGGATTCGGCTTCGAATGAAGACACGCATGGCTTTCATCACAAAGTGTGTTCTACAAAGACATTTCATGAACCCGGTACGGATTGTTCATGTGAATGGTGTGGGCAGAAGTGTGGACGATATCATGCTTTAGACTGTCAAAAAAGGAACATCTCACTAACAGGGCTTAGCACGGAGTAACGCAATCACTTATGCATATTGTGCATTTTAATTTTATTTTTGTATGGCCATTGGCTGCTCTAATAAATTATTATTATTATTATTATTAGCTTCCATATACTGTAACTACATCCATAAATGGGTCTGTTACATCGGTCTGACGATGCTATCCTGTTGAACACACCGCGTCTTCACCGCAGTAGAATGACAGAGTAATGCAATTTTGTGAATGAATGTACACGAACGGACGTCCTTGATGAATGATGAGTCAAAGCTAGGAAAGAAAAAGCGAAGCAATAATATCCACGTTGTCTGTAGAGGTGGCAGTGTGGATCGATCTTGGATGATTGTAGGCTTATGGGCTACAGGAGGCTGGTTACTACTGGCAACGGGTTCCAGATCCAATCGCAAGATGGCGTTTGTCACGCGTGCTGGTGTCAAGTTGCTGACGTCACGAGCGGGCGGGCGGAGAGAGAAGGAGGGTTGTGAAGGCCGAGAGCAAGGCCCAGACCAGAGAGAGTCGGACTGCTCTCTGTGAAGTGTGTGTTGTTTTAGTGAACTCGTGTGAACGATCTTGTGCATTAACATGGTGTGATCATGGGTTACGGAAAACATGGAGGGATCTCCCTCCTGTTGAGAAGCGGCAAATGAAGAGAGAGAAACTTTTTCTCTTTGGTGTGGTGATGTGAATGTGTTTTGTGACGTCATGCCACGAAGGAAGGGACCCCAAGGAATATCCCCAGCGAAACGTAAGTAACTCTCTAAATCACGGCCTTCTGTTATTTCCTATCGTTTTCTTTTCTCGATTTGTTTCCTTGGAAACTGCATGTAAGCAATGCCATAACGGAGAGGAACTCCAAATGGGAGAAGTGCAGCGCTCTTTGGGTTGGCGCGGGGAAGGGAAACCCGGCGGGGAGAGGAGGGAAGGGTCCTTCCACTGGTGGAATGTGTGACCCTCCTTTCCCCCGCCCCTCCCCTCCCACCCTTCCACCACGATGACGTATGATGTTGACTACCTTGTTTGCTGTTTACTTACTACGTTAAAGAATTATAATTTTTAAAATATGATCCCTGGATTTTCACAGTACAGATTTTCTTTTTACTATTTCCCTAAATAGTATTATGTATGTATTACGTGAAGACAGACCACACTCAAAATAGCGTACATATACGATAAGCTACCTTTCTGTTTTATCATATGATTTGCTCAATTAACTTCGTGAATTACAGTGCGGTTGTAAAGATAAACATTACGTATGTTCTGCTGAGGTGTAGGCCTACTGTATAATCAATTTCTTAACATTTTGAATACTACTCGGACTGGACTTCTCCTACAATAGTGATGACATGTCATTTACTTTCATTACAAAATGCATTATTTTTGAGTTATAATAAACAATTTTTTGAGGTAAGTATTTTCGATGAATAATATAATATAATCATCTGAGCATACCGGGTGAGTTAGCCGTGGTGGTTACGGCATGACTGCTGGCAGTCGCTCACATCCGGGAGGCGAGGAGGTTCGAATCCCCCCGCCGGCAACCTTGAAGATGGTCTTCTGTGGTTTCCCATCTTCCTTCCAGGCAAATGCCGGGGTTGGTCCCTAACTATAGGCCACAGCCGCTACCTTCCAACTCCTCGTCCTCACCTTCCAAATTTCCTCCCCAACGGTACTTGTAGCTCACCCATTGGGTGTCCGTCTCGAAGCAGCTACAAACCTGGCGAGCCGAACATGTCCTCGGACACTCCCGGCACTAAAAGCCATACGCTAAAAAAAAAAAAAAAAAAAAAAAAATCTGAGCATATACAATCGGCGTTTACGTTATGATTACAATTCTTTTCCCGTAATTTTATTTGAGAATTTTTGTTAACGTACCGGTAACTTAATGTTTTTCATAAAACGCATCTCGGTTATGGCGACAACGTACCAGTGTGTAGCGAATTTCATATTTTTTGCCTACAAATGTTTTGATAATACATGTGCTATTGTGTGGCTCCCTTGCCTACCCAGGTGCAATAGGTGGCAGGTTATTTCTCCCCCACTCTGTTTTGCATTTCAAAAGTCTGCTACCACCCCGCGTATGAAGGGGTAAGTGTAATAACAAAAACGTCCTTTCTAGATGCTTCGGCTGTAAATTTTTGGTTGGAACGGGACAAATACACCTTCATGAGGACAACTGTGTAGGGAGGTAGTTTAGAAGTTTTTTTTTTTTTCCTGCTTTCCCATCTTGAACCTATCTCAGAGCTACGCTTCTATTATTATTATTAGTGCAAGACATCACAGTAACACTGCCTATCATACCGATTCCTTACCAAAGTACACGGGGTTGATGACCGCGGTGTCCGATGATTCTGTCTTTTATATAATATGCTAAAAAACTCAAGCTCCCGAACCAGAAGGAATTAGAAGGTGCATTTGTGCCAAAATCTTCCAAATCGTCTCAATACTACAGGAAAAATCGTGCATTTCTTGGAAAGTCAACGGAAATATATTTGTTTAAATAGTGTGTTTACATAAATAAACAAGACGATAGCCCCTGCAGAACTGTGTTGCGTCCAGCCCGAATAACACTAAAGCCGGGCGGGTAGTCTGTACACATGGGGCGCACACAACCTATTGTGCGTCGAAAAGAATTAACCGCAACAGTGAGGAATCGCACTCGGATTTCATAAATATCGATAATTTGTTGGAAACGTTCGTTTAAACAAATAAACATATTAATAGAAGCCCGCATAACAGTAAAGCCGGGCGGGTTGCTAATGAACAGGCGAGATTTCTCGCACAGGTCCCCTAGTAATTATTATTATTATAATAATGTCCATAAATTGAAAAGTACTTTATCTATTATAGTTTTGTTTTCAATTCGTTTTGGGGCATCTTGGTCATCAGCCCCGTGTACTTGGGTGTGGTAACTGTAATTATTAGGATCAAGAATGAGGTAGGTGCCCCAAGAGTACTAACCCAGCATCCTGGATAGCCACTGTCAGTGCCGAGATTGGAACCTGCGATCTCCTGACTTGCTGCCGCGGAGCCTGATTTAACACTAAGTTGTTACAACGTAATTTTGCCACGGTGGGTGAGTGGTTATCGTGTCGGATCACTACCCCAAGCTTGCAGGTTCGCTCCTCGCCATGGTAAGTGATTTTTTTTAAGCCGGCAAAAATCACGATACGCATGTCATACGATGTTGGCATGTTAAAAAAAACTATTTGAATTCAGTAGGACGTGTTCATAATGGCAAAATTAATCTCGGGATTTTCCGCCAACACAAAGTTCCTCATTCCTCTACTAGAAAGCGCTATAATGGCAAGGAGCTTAGATATCTAACCTCCTTGACTTTCATAGTGCTTCAAGGAACAACAAAATATTCAACATGCAAGCTACCCTCTGGGTGTCAAATAACAAAACTTGCACCCGCACCCGAAGCCATACGATATTATTATTATTATGTAATTTTGCAAGATTCGTAATTATTGTGGCAAGGATTAGGAAGGGGATTGTCGTGGTCTTACGCTAGGAACCATTACGGTAAAGCCTGCGCCTGGAATTGAAGTGGGAACCCACGGAAAACCACTTCTAAGATGGATACTACGGTGGGAATCAAACCGCACCTCTTCTCGGTTTTGACTGACAGCCCGTTACAAACCTCAGACCAGATTTAGATTTCTTGGCAGAATCGACATTCAAACACAGGACTTTTGAGACCAAAGTCTCTCTATGCGTACGTACTACTAGAGCACAGAAGTCTGGGCCTAAATACGAAGCTCCATTAAAGGTTCTTGAGTCATGAGGACCAAACATTACCGTCATGAACATAATTATCATGAAAGTTCTAAATCGTGAAATGACTCAGGGAATAGCCTCAAGAAAAAACTAAAAGAAAGCCAGATGTTGCTGCTATATTTATATAGATTACCCTGGCTGCCGGAAAGGAATGTGGTGTTTGCAATGGGCCGACGCCCTCGCGATGTCTTGCGACATCCCAGACCCTGACAGATGTATTGTACCTGCTGACAGAAATTCTCCGATGTTTGATTACAAATCGAGAAAGAGGAATCTCTCATCGCCATCGCTTATCGCCGACACACTCAACCCACACAAGCAGCATACGCAGCAGTGTCGCCAACCTAGAGGAAATTATCCTAGATGTATCGGTATGTCGGAAACATGTGCGCGGTGGGAATACATTTCTACCCCCTTATTTTCTCCAGTCTCTTTCGGGATCGGCGGTGAGCTGAGTTGTTCTTAGTGCTGTACATATCATTCGAATTACTCGAGTATTTCAAATAGTCGATTATTAAATTAAATCAAACAGTTCAAATACCGTAAGTTATTTGCATTATTCGAGGATGAAAAAATACCCCAAAAATTATGTGGGCTGTATATTAACCACCTACTATAAAAAGAGTTTGTAGGCCATTATCAAAGGTGCTAATAGTTATAACTTTCAGCCTAATTACAACAAAATTTCTTGTAGATGTAATATTTCTGATAAGCAAATATTATATGTGTCTAGTTTTATGGCACTGGATAAAATTTCAACTAGTAAATATAATCAAAAATATTAAAATTAAACAATAAAATAAAACATAAATATACCAATTAAAATAAAACACACTAAAATAAAATGGAACATAAAGGACTCTAAAAATTAAAATAAAACATACTAAAAATTTAAATAAAACACACTAAAAATTAAAATAAAACATACTAAAAATTAAAATAAAACACACTAAAAAATAAAATAAAACATACTAAAAATTAAAATAAAACACACTAAAAAATAAAATAAAACACACTAAAAATTAAAATAAAACATACTAAAAAATAAAATAAAACATACTAAAATTTAAATAAAACACTAAAAATTAAAATAAAACATACTAAAATTTAAATAAAACACACTAAAATTGTAAATAAAACATACTAAAAATTAAAATAAAACATACTAAAAATTAAATAAAACACACTAAATTTAAAATAAAAAACACTACAAATTAAAATTAAACACACTAAAAATTAAAATAAAACATACTAAAATTTAAATAAAACACACTAAAATTTTAAATAAAACATATTAAAAATTAAAATAAAACATACTAAAATTTAAAATAAAACACACTAAAAATAATAAAAATAATAATAATAAAATAATAAAATATACTAAACATTAAAATAAAACACACTACAATTTAAATAAAACACACTAAAAATTAAAATAAAACATACTAAAAATTAAAATAAAACACACTAAAATTTAAATAAAACACACTAAAATTTAAAATAAAACATACTAAAAATTTAAATTAAACACACTAAAAATTAAAATAAAATTAAGATTATAAAATTAAAAGTTAAAATTTAAAATTATGAATAAATACTGTAGATGATTTTTAAAATGTATTTAAAAAATATAATATAAGTTAATACTATATAATAATATTGAATATTTAAAATCTAAATAAAAATTAGAGCTGAAATGGTAATTAATATAAGAAAAAATGTTAAAGTAAAGGGTAAAGAAATATGTCCAGTTGACGAGATGTTCAAAGTATATTCGCCAATTCGAATCATTCGAAAATTCGAAGTACTCGAGTATTTTGAACAGTCGATTATTAAACTAAATCGAAGTAACTTATTTGAATTATTCCAAGATGAAAAATCCCAAATATTACAGCAATTTGTGTAGGCCCTAAAAAAGTAGGCTATGTCCAGTAGAAGAGTTGTTCGAAGCATATTCGTCAATTCGAGTAAATTATTCCAATGTTCGAACAATGCCGATGTCCAAATCATTCGAAGTACTCGAGTATTTTGAACAGTCGATTATTAAAATAAATCGAACAGTTCAAATATTTGAATTATTCGAAGATGAAAAATCCCCAAAATTACAGCGATTTGTGTAGCCTAAAGAAATATGTACAGTGGACGAGTTGTTCGAAGCAGGGGTGGATGAGGGGGTTAACGCATACCCCATTCAGCCTGATAGACCTTTATAAATAAATATTCAAAATAAGCACCACTCGGTCTCTTTATTTCTTTCTTTCTATCTTTCATTCTTTCTTTTCTATTAGTTTCTATGTTTATTTATTTACTTATTTACATATTTTACGCCCATATTGGAGCACTTTAATCAATACATTTGAGTAAATTTTCTTTTTCTCTTCCCTGAACTTTCTCATCCTCTCTGACCTGGAAGCCCTTTGTGTGTCCAATATAGTATATTGATTTCGTTCAACTGTTATTAGTTTGAGACTTATGCTTTTGTTCTTCAAAATCCTCTTCTCTTCTCTGTCTTTGATTTGTTGCCGAGTTATACCCAGTTCTTCTAAATCATCTTGAACTTCTTTGAACCAATTATTATTGATTTTATTTTTCAAAAAGTAATCAAATAGTTGTTTCAATATCCTGGTTTCTGGCAGTCTTGATATGTTTATTATAATTATTTGAACATTTCAATGATTCTACTTGTTTGTCGATTCATTCGATGATTGACTAATTACTGGGATTATTGCACAAATGTGATTATTCGGAAATTCGAATACGTTGCAAATAATTCAACAGTCGAACTATTTGTATGTTTGAGTCAAATATTCAAATAATTCGATGTTTGGCTATGTACAGCCCTAGTTTGTATGTATGTATGTCTGTCCGTCCGTCCGTCCGTCTGTCTCTCTGTCTGTCTGTTTGGTAGTCAGCCCAGAGGCTGGTTGGATCCTCAAATAGTGGCACTGTTGGTCATGTTGGCTAAACCCCACAAAAACCAAAGGGAGCACTATAGAGGCATACTAAGCAAGGTGAAGAGTGAAGTAGTTTGCCATTGCTTTCCTCACTGAGTCGGTACAGCAGTACCAACTCTATGAGTAGAACCTTTCACAGTACACACGGGCACTAGCTGTGCCCTGAATGACATTACTCAGCTCTAGCTTCCATTATAATTACAGCCATAAATGAGACTGAGACACCGGTGAAAAGCCACATTTTACTATAACACCTGCCAACAGACAAATGCAAAAATACTGTTGTAGCGGGTAGTTATTACGACTGGATGCCCTTCCTGATTCCAACATTAATCACAAATGAACATAAATGGAACTGAGCAAGAAGTTGAAGGAAAGCATCCGTGGTTTTCTAGGAGGTGAACAATTTGGAAACCACCTCGTTGCATAATGACTAGCATTCTTGACTGTTACCGTGGAGGTCTGGGGGTCGATACCCGGTTCTGCCAAGGAATTTATTTCTGGTCTAAGGGCTGTAACGGGGTTTAATCAGCCTCGTGAGGCATAGCTTAGGAGAGATGGCTTCAATTCCCACATAGAGCTGGCATGATACCTTACTTGAGATAATTACGACTTGTAGTGAAGTATCTGGTATCTCGCGAACATGGTTAGGTTTGGAACAAAACATCGTATTTTCCTACTGAAAACAGGCTACAGTGAATGTGTTCGTAACTTTCAGCGACGTGCAAATTTTACTTGGGGAGCGAACCTCAAACAAAAGGTATACATAAACAATCAGCGTACTCTGCAGGCTCTCGAGAACGAAATAACTGCACTGATACCAAATATCAGTGAGTATGAATTACAGCGAGTGTACCAAAACTTCCTACGTTGGTGCAATGTGTGTTTAGAAAATGAAGGACAGCATTTCCAACAACTACTCTGAAATTCATGTAAGTGAAAAAATCCACAGCCTGCTTCCAGTCGACCGACCGGGTCAGGGAATGGAATGAATGAAGCCCCCATCTAGTGGCAAGGATATGAACTGTGTCGGCTGCCGAAGCCTGTCGCATTTCCCTGGGGGCAATGATTAAACGAATGACAAATGAAATGACAGTGGAGATGTTGCTGGAATGAAATTGTGACAGGGAAAACCGGAGTACCCGGAGACAAACCTGTCTGCCTCCGCTTTGTCCAGCACAAATCTCACATGGAGTGACCAGGATTTGAACCACGGACCTAGCGGTGAGAGGCCGGTGGGCTACCGCCTAAGCCACGGAGGTTCAACAAATTCATGTAAGAAATGATGCTTATTAAAAACGTTGAAATGTGTAAATGAATTGAACTAGATGGGTGCTGCGCTGCTGCTAGCATGATTTCCTTGCTCAACAGGCCCGGCCGTCACACGGCGCATGCGAATTTCCGTTATTAGAGAAGACTCTCACTGTATTATACCCCCTCTCCTATCGTGAAAAGTGCTAACATGTCTTATTTTTAAGGTTTGGTATTACACAAGAATAAATTCCCGAATCACATAGAACTACATGAAGAACTGTTCTCTCATGCTCCGTTGGATGACGTAAACGATATGAATGATCTCATAACAAGGGAAAGAAAAGAAAAAGACAAGCAACACATGGACACCATCTCATTAAAAACTGAGGAACGACGATGATGTTCGCAGAAGAGTCCAAGCACAATGATAAGAGGCAAGTAATATGTCTGAATTAGTTCTTATTCATGTGCTATCAGACAAAATGAATGGCCCCAAACAGTTCAAAGTCAAAGCGTTATCTCGTCTCGAATAGCAAGCGCATTACGCAGTTCTGTGAAATAGGAGGCCGTGGTCACGGAGAATAAACACCAAGTTGCTGGCATCAACAGATAATGGGTGTGATTTTTCTTGGAATAAATAAGAGCGAATCACAAATACACAGATAACATTTATTAGAATGTCTTTTTATCATCTTTCTTTCTTTCTCTGTCTCTCCATCTCGCCTTTCTTACATACGATTTCTCGGAATATGCAGTTATTTATAAACAATCGTTTCCAGAAAAATACTTGTATAAATACAGACTAACTTACTAAATATACTGTAAGTTAATAAATATTCGCCACGTAGAAAAGTGACAAAAATTACCAAGTAAACGAACAGGTTTTTTTTTCAGCTTCGGTGACGTAGTCGGTAGCATTTGTCCAGCACAAATCTCACATGGAGTGACCGGGATTTGAATCATGGACTCAGCGGTGAGAGCCCGGCGTGCTGCCGCCTGATCCACGGAGGACAACGCCTTAACTCTTTATAGGGCAAAAATATTTTTTTCCATTTGTTTTTACATTTTAATTTATTTTAATTATTATAAGTTAATTATTAATAATATTATTCTTTGTTTCTCTAATCTTATTGTTTATACATTTATTTTTAATTTTCAATTTATGTTCTTATAGATTTAATTTTTATACCGACAGTAGTGGCTACGCGGGCTAAAGCGCAGCATTAGGTCATGGGGCCAAGCTCTCTGCTGACTCGGTAGACGCGTGGGTTCCAGCCCCACCGTCGGCCGTCCTTGAAATGGTTTTCCGTGGTTTCCCATTTTCAACACTAGGCAAATGCTGGGATGGTACCTTCTGACAGGCCACGCCCGCTTCCTTCCACATCCTTGCCCAGTTTCATTCACCATCATTCATTTCATCTCTCATTAACTCCTCTCATGAGGTTGGCGTCAGGAAGGGCATCCGGCCGTAAAAATCATCGCCACAAAGACTTTCATCGCATCTCATCCCCGACCCCGTTGGAAAAACGGGAATAATAAGGGGTAGACATACATACATAGATTTAATTTTTATATTTTTCTATTGAATTAAGTTATAATTAATTAAACAATTTCTAATTGTTTTTACAATTATTTTCAATTTTTTATAGTTATGTTTATTATTGTAATTTTTTTATTTCTATATTTAGCCTATTTTTTATTTTTACACTTTCATTGTTAATGATTTTATTTTTTTATTTTTTATTTTATTCAACACATTACATCAAGTAAATACGTATATAATATTTGATTTTTAGAAATACTAGCACTTCGCAATGAAAATTCTCCGAGATTTGGTTGAAAGATTCAATTACACCATCTTTGAAAGCATAAACCGTCCTTATGACAGGTGGTTAATATAGAGACCACTATCCCATAAAGGGTTAATGATGCCCTCAGCCTCGTGAGGAAATACTGAGAAGAGGCAGGTTCAACTCCCACCTCAGCCATCCTGGAAGTGGCTTTCAGTTTTCTAGAGAGCAGTCGTATCCCACTCTCTGCCATTGAAGATGTGGTTTCCCGAACTACAGTCAGATCGCGGCTGTCACCTTGCCAATCTTAGTCCCTAGTTACAAGCACACGCTGGCTGGCTGCGTGGCTCAGGGGTAACGTTCTCGCTTGCTGGGCCCGAGGTTGCAGGTTCGTATCCTGGCGCAGTCAGCTGGCATTTGAGGGTGCGCAAATGCGAGGGAGCCGTGTCCGTAGATTTACTGGCACGTTAAAGATCCCCTTCGGGGCAAAATTCCGGCACCCCGGCGTCTCTAAAAGTCGCAGTTGTTGAAAGGGACGTAAAACCAATAACATTATTATTATTATTATTATTATTACAAGCACACGCACAAGTACGGTTAATATAATAACCCAGGTTATCAGATACGAGGGCTGGTTTTATTTTCAAGTTCTGATGGTCCCGATGCACTGTATAAAAATAACAGATTGACATTTCAAACTGATTTTACTACTAAATGTTAGCTTGTTTTATTCTTATGTCTCAACATAATCGCCAAAACGATTGAAACATTTGTTGTATCGTTACACCAGCTTTCCAATGCCCTCGGCAAAAAAAAAAAATCTGCCGCCACATTGGCGGGTACGTCTGGAGAGACTCCTGACTTGTTTCCTCTATGGCGAAGCGTTGTCGCCCAACCATACCTTCCATTCTCGAAAAAGGTGAAAATCATTCAGTGCTGGTTTGGACTAAACGGCAAATGGTCCACAACTTCACACTTTAAATTCTTTGGAAAAAGTCTATCGTAACGTTGGCACAGTGCGGTCGTGAATGATTTTCACCTTTTTCAAGAATTGAAGGTACGGTGTCACTTCCCAACTGTGACCGAATTCGTGTTATAAATGCAACGCAACAGAGTTCATATACAACTCGTTTGACGTCTCGGAGACTTGGGTATGACGCACCTTTGGCAAGGTCGGTTTTGTGGCGCGTACGTTCAGATCCTTGTGATGCAAATGAGAGTAACTGTCAACAGGTTTAGACATAATAAAATTGCGTCATGACTTAATTTTTCTTAAATAAAATCCGTGAATGTTAAGCATGTTAGATTGGTAACAGTTTTATCCGTATTGCCTAATGGTAAAATATATGTAGCTATTATGTAATCCGCCCTGTCAAATTGTATAAAACAAAGTCCCCGATTCTTGGATGTTACGGGTAATCTCGAGAACCACTGGATGGATATTGATGCGGGTTTCACCATTCTGTAAAGGATTTCTCGAGGAATGTTTCTGTATAAAAACATTCATTTATGACCAAATGAAGCCGAGCAGTAACGATTTCAGTGAATCGAGTCGAAGAAATACCGTTGAACCTTTCAGCATGAAAAGTTCTACAATAACATCCGCGAAAGCATATCTCTATCTTTAATTCATCGCCCACTATAAGTGTTTTTACTTTTTCATTTTTCCAACAATCTCCATTCAGTGGATATTTAAATTACTAGCTTCGAAGCGAGTTTACGAGCTAGCGAGCGAGCCTATCAAGCCAGCTTCGGTCAGCATCAAACAAAGCAAAGCCAACTCTGTACAGACCATGGAGGCCTTGGGAGTAGTGGAAGGTAGAGGCTTCCACTTTGTGTGACAGCACAGATGGGATGGAGTTGTCAGCTCCACGCCCGGCCGTCTTTGCTCCCAGGAAGGAAGGAAGATTGTAGTTTTACGTGACCGTGAATCTTGTGATTATGAGCCACGGGACCTCCTTTTTACGTGGAATCCGAACCACAGGACATGGCATTTCACTTCTAAAACCTCACATGCATTGATCGGGAATCGAACCCGGACCGCCTTGGTTAGAGGCATACAGCTAGACCGCTGAGCCACCACGCCCCTTGCTCCCAGGAATTACCCTGGTACTCATTTCTGGTGTATGCTGAGTTAACCCCAGGACCATTAGCGTTTCCGAAAGTGGTAGTTTTGTTTCTGAAATCCACTATCTGGATGGGGATCGAACCCACTCCCTTTCAGTTAGAAACTCAGTGCCTCTACCGACTGCGCCACGCAGCCCCCTTCAGCATCAAACGAGTGTCTTAATTACCATTATAGGCGAGTTGCATACGACTGTTTATGTTCGACGACAATAATAACTATTTTATGTTCGAACATAAATATTCATAAATATCTGTCGAGATTTCACCAGTTTTATGTGCTGAACAGAGCGCATGGGACGCAGAGAATGCCATGCCCTCCTGGAATACCCCACTATGACACTCGCCACGCAGTGAAATTTAAAATAGGGGGCCATGGAAGTGAGCGCAGGTGCGATGCTATCCTCACCTAATTGGTCACACAACTGCTCCTTGAGCAGTACAGTTTTCTGACATATAATATTTACATTTCGCCGGGGGGTCGAACATAAACATATTATTGTAATGTCAGTAGATTCGGATAACAGTCGTGGGATGCGGATTACGTTTTCTTTAGGCGCGCAGGGCACTACTTATAGACATGAGTTATCACGAACATATATTGTATTAAAGAGCGGATTGGTGTGTTCGAGACTAATGGAAACGGTTGGCATCACTGATCCTTCATATTGTCCCCTAGCTCTATCTGCTCGCGAGCCTACATAAAATCAAGCGAAAGGTCACCCGAAGAGTAAAAAAAAATCCCTCCATCACTGCGACAACCCGTCTCGCGGCTCTTGATGTGCGTCATCACAGATAAGAGGCCATAATGGCGCCCGCAAACAAATGAATCACGGTAGTGCGAGATATGGCTTCACGAGAAAATGTACATGCAAGGATGTTAAACTAGAATGTAAGATGAGACACTCATTTGTCACAACGAAGCAACGTGAAACACTTATTAGGCTAATCTTCATTTAAGGCGGCTTCGGTGAAGTAGTTGGTAGCATGCTGAACTTCTATGCCCGAGATTGCCGGTTCAAACCCGGCCGAAGTTGTTGGATTTTTAAGAGCTTTAAAAATCCGTCAGTATGCCTTACTTCGGAGGAGAAGTAAAGCCGGCGGGCCCATGTTATAGATTTATGACATGTAAAAGAACCTTTCACTAACTACAATTGAGTGAAACTGAATTTGTCGGTTAGATTTGATTAACGCTCTTAAATTTCCAACGTGCATCGCCGGATGCTGGTTGCGTAGCCAAGTTCACAGCCAGGTGTCGTTGACGGTAGCATTTGGTAGCAAAATTAGGAACTTATTGAAATTGATCGTCTGCAGTCCTTACCTGAATTACAGATAACACAGACTAATACGGCGATCACAATTAACATCGGTTATCAGACAGATTCTACACACACCCAAAGTGCACGGGGCGACAAGACCGCGTTATCGCTGCCCCTAAACTGAGGAACCAACCAACCAAATCTTCATTTGAGACTGTTTTACTTTTCAGCGCCAAGTCTAGTCTGCAAACCACCGCGATCCCCTATTAGCAGGTAGCGTTGTGGCCTCCTCTGTTTCTACACCTGTCAGTTTGAAATTGTTCAACATTGAATCTAACCTCCATCTCCTAGGTCTACCTCTGTTTCTCTTACCCTCTACAACCGAACTCGTTAACCTCTTCGGTAATCTCTCCTCTCCCAATCTCTTCACATGACGCCACCGAGTCGGCTCATACGAGTAGCTTCATCTAGCGTGTTCATGTCTAACTTAGCATTTACTAGCAACCCGCCCCGGCTTCGCCCGGGAACAGTTATGAATGCATTACGCGATAAGCGCCTTTTCTTCGATGTCAATAAACTACGACCTATATCCGTTTTACGTCTCGTCATGATGGGTTAAAATTACTGACTGGACTATTAACTAGTAATTTAAGAATGGCGAGGTGCATGAAACACAAATGCCCATTCCGTCCAATCTTAATTAAAAGTGCACAGGCGAAATGAAGAAAAGCCGAGTTGCACTTCCAGGGAAACTCCAAACAAAACCACTCTTCTCTTCAACACGTCTCGACAGTTTGCTGCAGGCTGTATTTGGGGTAATAGGCTCGCGCGCCAGCCAGGCTGTAACTGGAGTGATAGGCTCGCCCCTAGCTAGCTCATAAACTGTCGCCTCGGCAATTGAATGGAGATTGTTGAAAGAAATGAAAACGTAAAAACACTTATTGTGGGTGATGTATTGAAGATAGAGATATGCCCTCGCGGACTTTTTGTAGAACTTTTCATGCAGAACAATTCTTACATTCATTGTACAGGGTTTATCCTGAAAGTAGTGAGGCTAAGTAGCCTATATATATTGGCAGAAATGATACATACGCTCAATATTCTTCAAAGTAGGACCCTTCTGCATCCACACACCGGTGTCAGCGAGATTTCCTACCCTCATACGCTTTCTGGATGGCGGCAACCAGAATGCTGTCGAGCTACCTCGTCACGGTCTATTGCAACGTTTCCACGGAGCCGTGACGATGTCCTTTTAGGGTAGTTTTGAGGTAGGGGAAGAGGAAAAAGTCTGCAGGGGCAATGTCGAGACTGTAGGGTGGCTGAGGCAGGGTTGCGATGTTACGTTGGGCCAGGTACGCCAGCACGTGGAAGGCTGTGTGGCGCAGCGCATTGTCGTGATGGAGCCGTCAGGAGTTGGCGATCGCTGGGCGGACACGGACGACGCGTTATCTCAGCCATTTAAGGACCTCCACGTAACCTTACTCTGCGGTCATTGTCCAAAAATGCTTCACTCTTGCCACATTTTCATCCATTTTAGTATTCGAAGGTCGTCCTGTACGTGAGTCGTCTTCAACTGCCTTCCTCTCTCCCCTCCCGAAACAGCTTGTGTCGGTCAAAAACACTCAATCTGCCCATGTCGTTATCACCGTCAGCCGTCTTGATCATATCGGAGTCTCTTTCCCGGGTTTGCCGAGCTTAAAACAAAATTTGATGGCGTAGCGCGCAGCGTGACAAGTGCACTTGCAGAGGGTTTGGAGACGAGCGATTTACACTCCACTGCAGCTGGGAACCAACTGTGTGGCTGGCTCCCAGCTTCCTTACACCCCCCTCCACCAACCCCAGGCGGAGAACCCGTCTGCGCGGGAAAATTCCAGTCCGACTACTTTCAGGTCAGACTCTGCATATAGATATGTTTAACGGATTGCCCAGCGTAAGCTTAAAAAGCGCACGGTTGCCAGGGTTTTTTCGACTTTTTCACTGAAATCGTTACTTTCATCATAAATAAATTATTTTCTACAGAAATCTTCCTCGAGGTATCCTTTACAGCAGCGTTTCCCAAACTGTGGTACACGTACCACTGGTGGTACGATCCTACTGTTGCAGAGGTACGCGGTGATGTTACGAAAGAAAAATTAAAAATTAAAAGAAAACCATTGATATGTTGGAGGGCTTTAAGGCCAAAGATAAGGAGCAGTTTTATCAATTGAATTGTGATTCAGAACTAAGGCAAACTTTTACAAAAATGGCTCTTGTGAACTTTTGGGTTGAGAGGCATGCAGACTATGCAGACATAGCTGACAAAGCAGTTAGTTTTTTACTGCCTTTCAGTACTTCGTACTTGTGTGAGACTGCATTTTCTTCACTTGTTTAACTCAAGAATAAATACCGGAATGGGCTCCTTACAGTGGAAAACGATCTTCGTTTGAGACTCAGCAATCATAAACCAGACATTCATTTGGCTTCTAATCTCGAAGCTCACCCTTCACATTGAAGTTGTTAGTTGAACTTTGGTTTCTATGGTTGAATCGAATACTTATTGTAATAAATAATAAACCAACCGGACATACTTTTTATTATTTGAACTCTAACAGTCTAACTCTAACAAAAACAATTTAAATCCATCTCTTGGTCTACTACGTAGTGGTGGTGGGGGTTATACAGTAGTTACTATATCTCCCAACCATTAGGTGGTACGCGAGAGATTCTTATCTCTTAAAGTGGTACACACACAAAGAAGTTTGGGAAACACTGCTTTACAGAATGGTGAAAACCGCATCAAAATCCATCCAGTGGTTCTCGAGATTGCCCGTAACATCCAAGAATCGGGGACTTTGTTTTATACTGAGTAGCAAAACAAGGGACATGGTACATGCTCGTATAACTTACATCATAATGTACACACTTGAATGCCTCCTCGGTTCAACTGGGCACGCTCTCTCGCTTCGTCTCGCTACACTGTGACGTGTGAATGCTGGAAAGCTGCTCGCATTTACGTCACGCGTGCTCGGTTGTACTGGGCCAGGGTAAACGGGCGCCCAGCTGACCACCTCTGGCTTAAACGCACATGACTACGCCGCAGGGTTAAACGTAATGTATATTAAGGCAACACTGGAATGAATAGCTGTAAATCTCCACAAAATCTCACACACTCCCCAATCTAGCCGTGTGCTCTACCAATGGGCAGTCAAAACAACTGATTAGTAGGGCTCGGATTTTTAGGCAAATAAATATTTTTTCATGTAAATACATTTTTAAGATTTTTTTATATAAATACATAAATTCCTGCTTTTCACTTATTAACACATAAAAAGACATAATATTTACTTTAAAAAAACCAGTATGCTAGTTATTTCAGTTTATTGCACTTTTGTTCTGTGTTACTTCAACGGGGAAGATCCTGTGAGATATCTAATCTTCATGCAGCTTAACTTACTGTGGAAGCCGGGGATTTCCTTGTCCATAGCCATATTGCACCACGTCCTAGACCTCCCCAGCTTCCTGGAACCAGTGTCACTCTCATGCAGTTCATTTCTGGCACTATGAAGTTCTACGATGCCTAAAGTAAAAACAACTACAAGTTATCAACGGTTGCAGAATTTAGAGATAATTTTACTTCTGATGGGGGCATTCTGTTCTGCCAACCATGAAGGAAAGCAATGAAGGCTGAACAGCGACCTCAAGTTACACAACACCTCAAAGGCAAGAAACATATTGCCGCAGTTTCGCACCTTCAGAGGAAGTGTTTCGCGATAATCGTCGGTCATTTGTGATGGACAACCTGAAGATGCATCTCGTTGTGTATTGTAATAAATTGCATTCGTGAGTACTGCATATTGTTTATATTCACATTAATAAACTAAATTATAATTACATATTTTTACATTTTTGTCACATATTTCAGGCATTTTTAATACATAAAAAATAAATATTTTCCCGATTATAAGCACCTAAAAATCCGAGCCCTACTGATTAGATTAGTTCGATAGGTCGTTCCAACACCCTGATTCATACTTTCACGACATTTGGCAACAACCTGTTTCTTACTGCCTGAATGTCAGCGTGCGCGCTGCTCAAAATAGTACTGTATATACAGGGTTAGTACAAATGATAATTATAAGCGATTTCATGTACATGTATTATTCAAGGTATATAGGTTAGCTCACAGCATTGACACATATACCAATTAAGAGAGAAATACATCAAATTTTGTGAGTCTGCTTGCTACAAATTATCGATGTGCCATCCTCGCACCACAGGGTAAATATCGATACGGTAGTCCAACTTCGACCACACACGCTGGAGCATATCCTGGTCAATTTTAGCTACAGCCGCACGGTAGCGTCGATTATTGTCATCTTGTGACAGGTGCAGATCGGTATCTTATGTGCTGGCCTCCCCGGTCACCTGATCTAATCCCGTGTGATTTCTTTTTATGGGAGTTTATCAAAGATGAAGTTTATGTACCACCCATGCCATTTAATCTTGTTGAACTGCGGAAACTGGGAGTCCGCTGTCCTTGGGGTAAATCTGAGACTTGTTCTTATACAAAACTGTCGCTTACAGTGACATCGGACAAGAGTGTAAGATGATAAAGATTTGCAAATAAATTCGACAGGCATGCCAGTACACTTTTATGTTAGACCACTTCGTGGTGAAGTGGCTACCATTCTTGGCTGTCATCACGGAGGTCCGGGTTCAATTCTAGGCCCTACCAAGCAATTTAATTCTGAGGGCTGAGTCCCTCTCACGCCCATATTTCCCCCACACTAAGGAAACCACTCCGAGAGAACCGTGTCCATACAAGAGACGCCATGATTAGAAGATGGGACTCGGTGCGGTTGTCTAGGAACGAGGGGAGGCCATGCTATTGTACGCAGCGTATACAGTTATAGCCTATGTGGTTATGCCTAGGAACGAGGGAGGCCATGGATTGGAACTCAGTGCTGTTGTCTAGGAACGAGGTCAGACCATGGTTTTGAGCACAGTGTACGAAGTTATGGCCTGTGTGGTTATGTCTAGGAACGAGGGGAGGCCGTGGTTTTGAACTCAGTGTCGCGTGACTGGTGTGACCAACAGGTGGAGTAGGGGGCTATGCATGACACGTGCACGCGCTCTAGTTGAACTAATTGACTATTTACCTTAATGTTTTCCCATCACGGAGGGAGATTACAAAAATACATTATAGTATTATGGTGTGATTGGATTGCCTGTTCGAAAAGACAGTGAAGGACTGGGGCAAACTTTGAATGCTCCAAGTATGAACGAACTTCATGTTGAACACCATAAGTATTGCTGGTGGAGTGATCGCCTACTGATCCCAAGACAGTGAGCTCTATATTTTGCCGAGGATGTCGAATTTTACAAATTCAAACATACTGAACTACACGTCTTTCACATACGGTAGTACGGTAATTCCGTTTCTATGGGAGATGTCAGTTTAAATTGGATTGTTGAAATAAGGCAACATCTCAAATTCGTTTACACCATGTCATAACACAGGTCTGCCATGAATTTCTTTTCTTGAAATGAAACGTATTTTGGATGCTTATAAAGGGGAAATTACACGAAACATTTACCTGGCACGGTTTCTACATATATCATAAATGTTTTGACTAGGAGTGGTACTATGAAAGTCCCGCGGGTTAGCTGAACTCGTTAAATCGTGCACCACGGCATCGAATCCCTGCGTTGACAGTGGCTATGCTGAGTGTGTTCTATCCCGGGGAACTTTCCACACTCATTCCAGGCATATGCCTGGATAGTACCTTACTTCAAGTCTCGTGAGGCAAAACTGATGAGACATGGGTGCAATTCCAACCTCAGCCACCCTGGAAGTGGTTTTCCAGCCAAATGTTGGGATGGTCCCTAACTTAAGGCCATGGCAGCTTCCTTCTTCAACCTCGGCTGAATTTCTTAGAGACACCACAATAACACAAGTTATCAGACAAATTCTCCAACGATACATAATACACGATGTCGAAGACCCTCAAATGAAACAACAACTTTTATTTTTTGCAGATACACTCATTAACTTATTTGAAGTGTTAGAACTTTTCCTTTTTCAGTTCATTAGCTTGAAATATTGTTGTTAGGAGTAGAGCTGGTAATAATCGATTAACTCAATCATTTGAAATAAGAATCTCTGTTTCGCGGGCTTATAGGCCGTGTTCTAAGGACATTATTTTGTTGTCCTGACGTTTCGCTGAAAACTGCGTTCAGCATGTTCACAGGTTACATTAAGCGAGGTAAAACAAGTAAACAGAAGATATATAAACAGTCAACAACCCACACATAGAGGCTACCATAGTAACGGCGTACCACATAATTATAAGTAATGCATCAAGGACAGGGCTGCTCTTCCGTTGCATCTTCTCGTCTACGACGGTCAATGAGGGCAGGCTTGAGGGGATTAAGAACTGGAAGCCAAGCTCTGTTCACACGTTCTGCTTCCTCCTTAAGATTGAAGCTGTTAGTATGCTTCAGGATTTCAATGGCCTCCGTTTGTAGCATGGCATGATAAGACACCGTGGTGGACAGAACTTCGGTGTCTCCATATCTTATGTCGTGACCTGCGAGTAACGAGTGTGCTGCAACAGTGAATTTATCTGTTTGTCCCAGCCGGCTGTGTCGTTCGTGCTCCTTGAGGCGAGTGGCAATACTTCTTTTCGTTATTCCAATATATACTTGGCCACAATCACACGGGATTTTATAAACCCCTGCTGCGGTATGAGGATGTCGCTTATCTTTAGCGGACTTAAACATGTCCTTAATTTTTCTCGTAGGCCTGTATATGGTCTTTATATCATGGGACTCGAGTAGCCTCCCTATTCTGTCCGTGGCCTTTTTTATATATGGAAGGAAAGCTCTAGCCAGGGGCTGCTGTCTCCAATTACCCTTGTAGTTGGACGACTTGGATGGAGTGCTCGCTGGATATCTTTCTGGCTGTACCCATTGCCGCGTAGGGCCTCGTTGAGGTGTTTAATTTCTTGGGGTAGGCACTGCTTTTCACAAATTCTTTTCGCGCGGTCAGCCAGTGTTTTTATCACTCCGTATTTCTGTCGTGGGTGGTGGTTGGACGTCTTATGTAAATATCGGTCAGTATGGGTCGGCTTACGGTAAACTGTATGTCCCAAGGTAAGATCAGCGGTCTTCGTTACCATAACGTCGAGAAAAGCGATTTTCTGTTCATTCTCTAACTCCATGGTAAACTGAATGTTAGAGTTCAGGCTGTTAAGATGTAGTAAAAACAGATTTAATTTGAAATTAATCGATAATGATTAATCGACTGAGCGTTGAATCGATTAATCGAATAATAGATTAATTATTGGCTAACAAGATTCGATTAATTGATTAGTAGATACGAGAAAGAAAATAAGTTTAAATGAGAGGTCACCGCTTAAGTTGAGTTAAGCTTATTTTCGGAATGATGTATAGACATCATGGCGTGGACAATAAGATCTCAGGACATCTCCAGACTCACAGCACGCGAAATGACCTTTATGCGCCGAACAGCAGGCTAAACTAAATGGGATCATAAGAGAAACGAGGGAAGCCTCCGTGGCTTAGGCGGCAGCACGCCGGCCTCTCACCGCTGAGTCCGTGGTTCAAATCCCGGTCACTCCATGTGAGATCTGTGCTGGACAAAACGGAGGCAGTCAGGTTTTTCTCCGGGTACTCCGGTTTTCCCTGTCAAAATTTCATTCCAGCAACACTCTCCACTATCATTTCATTTCATCTGTCATTCATTTAATCATTGCCCCAGAGGAGTGCGTCATGCCTCGGCAGCCGGCACAGTCCATATCCTCGCCGCTAGATGGGGGCTTCATTCATTCCATTCCTGACCCGTTCGGAGACTGGAAGCAGGCTGTGGATTTTCATTTTCAAGAGAAACGAGGATGTGTTGAAGGAACTAAAAGTGAAACCAATAACTACATACATTTGTGACTACCAAGAGAACTGGAAGCATCATGTCCAAAGGATGGAACCTGGAAAATTACCAAAGGAGATCCTTCGCTACCAGCCACGGGGAAATAGATCTATAGGACGTCCGATGAAGAGATGGAGGGAAAGTGCAAGACCGTAACGGGACATTTGGCCCAATACTTGGAAGGAAGATGATGACGATGATGATGATGATGTATAGAAATGTATAAAAGTTACTTTTGGCTTAAATATACAAAGTGTCCTTCTTTGTTTATGTTAACAATAACCAAATAAGAGTCAGTGACAGTGGAAGACAAGCATCAATTACATTGGGAAGGGTTTCCGAAGAAGGTTGGTTGGTTCCTTAGTTAAGGGGCTGCGACAACGCGGTCATGTAGCCCCGTGTACTTTGGAGAATCTGACTGATAACCGGTGTTAATTATGATGACAGTATTAGTGTGTGTTATCTGTGATTCAGGTAGAAGGACTGCAACGATTTTTTTTCTTCAAGTAGTTCCTGCTTTTGCCACCAAATGCTACCATCCACGACACCTAGCTGAGGACGCGGCTACTAAATGCCATCGCAGTCAGCACCCGGTGACGAACGTTGGAACTAATAGAACGTTATTAAACTAACCTACACATTTTGGCTTCACACAGGTGTAGTTAGTGGAAGGTTATTTTTCTTGCCATAAATCTATGACATGGGACCGCCGGCTTTACTTCCCCTCCGAAGGAAGGCATACTGAGGGATTTTTAACGCTCTTAAAAAATCCGGCGACTTCGGCCGGGTTTGAACCCGTGATCTTGGGCTCAGCATGCTACCGACTACGCCACCAAAGCCGCTGGTTTCTAAAGAAAACTAAGCAAATATTTTAAATTCTTTTTCAATGTTTACAATTTAGGGCGGGAACATTTTCCTTCTTCTTTCTCCGTTAGGGTCTTCTGAGGACCACGAACCAATTTCAATGTTTAGTCCTTTCTTGTTCTTTCTTCTTCCTCCAGTGCTCCTTCATCTTTTCGCTGTGTGTCTTCTTCTGACGATTTTGAGCCTGTTTTCTTATATTGCCTTCCTTGGAGTCCTTCCATTCCCAATACCTTTTTTTTTTAAATTCTCTCTCTAGTGCATCTTCTCCTCTTACATTGTTTTTTTTCTAAATCTTTCTTTACTTCTTGAAACCAGGCTCTTGTCGATTTCTTTTTCCAAATATATTTTTATTTTACTTTGTTTTCACAAAGAAGGTAACTTACAATATTTAAAAATATATTATACAAAATATTTTAATTAATTAAATGTCTGATTTTTTTCTGTGAGAGCGTAGTGAAAATAGCGAAGTACATCGACAACACAATTAATAAATTAACCCTTCCAGTGTCACTGAAATATACTTACTTACTGGTCGGCGCTACAGTCCGTGAAGAACCTTGGCCTCCTTTATCACCTGCCTCCATTCATCTCTATCTTCCACCTTCCTTCTCCAGTTCCTGATTCCCAGACTCCTAAGGTCGTCTTCCACATCAACTATCCACCGTCTCCTGGGTCGTTCTCTTCTCCTTCTTGCATCCAGTCATTGTATAAACACCTTTTTGACACTACGCGATTCTGGCACGTGTAGTACCAGTACGTGTCCTGCACATCTTATCTTCCCCTGCTTAATTTTCACCACAGTGTCTGCCTGTCCGAATAGTTCCTGTAGTTCCACTTTTGTCCTTATTCTCCAACCTTCCTCCTCTCTCACTGGCCCGTATATTTTCCTCAAAATCTTCCTTTCCCATCTTCGCAGCCAGTCTTCTTCTCTTCTATTCGGGGCCGATAACCTAGATGTTAGGCCCCTTAAAACAACAATTATCATCATCATCATCATCATCTCTTCTATTGAGAATCCAACCTTCCGATCCATACATAACCACAGGTCTTAGTATTGTAATGTAAATTTTTACTTTAGTATTCCTACTAACATTTCTGGATTTAAAGGTTGGATCCTCAGTTTAGGGGTTGCGACAACGCGGTCATGTAGCCCCGTGTACTTTGTGTGTGTGTAGAATCTGTCTGATAACCGGTATTAATTGTATTAGTCCGTGTTATCTGCTTTTTAATTCAAGTAAGGACTGCAGACTTTAAATTTTTCAAATAGTTCCTACTTTTGCCACCAAACGCCACCGTCAACGACTACTAGTTTAGAACTTAGCTACTTGATGCCACCACAGTCGGCTCCTGGCAACGAACCTATATAATTTAGCTTCACACAGGTGTGATTAGTGGAAGGTTCTTTAACATGCCATAAATCTATGACATGGGACTTCCCCTCGGAAGAAAGGCATACTGATTTCGAACCCGCGATCATGGGCATAGAAGCTCAACATGCTACCAATTACGCAGAGCGTTATGGCATCTAATTCCTCTTTTTATTCCTTCTTGTATTTCCACTGATGTTCTCTTATCCTCCGTTATTATTGAGCCCAAATATTTAAATTCTTCTACTCTTTGATATTCTTTCCCATTTAATTTAATATACGGCTCTCGTCTTGCCTCTCCCATCTTCATATACTTAGTTTTACCTTAGTAACCCTTCCAGTTTCACTGAAATATGATGTACTATTATTTGTGTGGTGATATTTTGAAATATTTTTTTAATACATGCTTATTATTTTTACTTTTCTATATTGTTTATAACTTAAATACATTAATAAAAGGAGTAAAACCGTACAAAATCAGAATCAGTTCAGGGAAACCTTGGAATTCTACATTTGTATCTGTATTACTACTCCTCTCATCTCCATCAGTTCCATTGTTACTTAATAAACCCTCAATCCTTCAAAAAACTGTAATTACTGTCTGATTCGTCCAAACACTTTGAAATTGTAGCCAGATTTTTATCGTACGAGCCCGCCATTGCAAAAAAAAAACTCAGTTCATACTGATACCGGAGTATGTTATCTAACTAAACCTCAAAAATGTGAATTAAAAGATTCGTGTAGTCTTTTCCGGTTCCAAGTGCGTTCGTAAAGGTTGTATCGGCTTAATACTTGCCGGCCACCTATCGTAATTAAATGTCAACTGACGATAGCCTGCGGAATATTCCGTACGCGGCCCGGTAGGGCGGGAATTACGTTACGGAATATATCTTAAACAACACCCAAGGCAAAGATATTAGCGTGGAATATTCCGTACGCGAACCGGTAGGGCGGGAATTGCGTTACGGAATATATCTTAAACAACACCCAAGGCAAAGATATTAGCGTGGAATATTCCGTACACGAACCGGTAGGGCGGGAATTACGTTACGGAATATATCGTAAACTACACCCAAGGCAAAGATATTAGCGTGGAATATTCCGTACGCGAACCGGTAGGGCGGGAATTGCGTTACGGAATATATCTTAAACAACACCCAAGGCAAAGATATTAGCGTGGAATATTCCGTACACGAACCGGTAGGGCGGGAATTACGTTACGGAATATATCGTAAACTACACCCAAGGCAAAGATATTAGCGTGGAATATTCCGTACGCGAACCGGTAGGGCGGGAATTGCGTTATGGAATATTGTATATCTTAAACAACACCCAAGGCAAAGATATTAGCGCGGAATATTCCGTACGCGAACCGGTAGGGCGGGAATTGCGTTACGGAATATATCTTAAACAACACCCAAGGCAAAGATATTAGCGCGGAATATTCCGTACGCGAACAGGTAGGGCGGGAATTGCGTTACGGAATGTATCGTAAACAACACCCAAGGCAAATATATTAGCGCGGAATATTCCGTACACGAACCGGTAGGGCGGGAATTGCGTTACGGAATATATCTTAAACAACACCCAAGGCAAAGATATTAGCGTGGAATATTCCGTACACGAACCGGTAGGGCGGGAATTACGTTACGGAATATATCGTAAACAACGCCCAAGGCACATTAGCGAGGAATATTCCATACGCGAACCGGTGAGGCAGGAATTACGTTACGGAATATAACGTTTACAACGCCCAAGGCAAAGACATTAGCGCGGAATATTCCGTGCGCGAACCGGTACGGCGGGAATTACGTTGTGGAGTATATCGTAAACAACACCCAAGGCAAAGATATTAGCACGGAATATTCCGTACGCGACCCGGTATGGCGGGAATTACGTTACGGAATATATCGTAAACAACACCCAAGGCAAATATATTAGCGAGGAATATTCCATACGCGAACCGATGAGGCAGGAATTACGTTACAGTACGGAATATAACGTTAACAACGCCCAAGGCAAAGACATTAGCGCGGAATATTCCGTACGCGACCCGGTATGGCGGGAATTACGTTATGGAATATATCGTAAACAATACCCAAGGCAAATATATTAGCGCGGATTTTTCCAGTCAAGACACGATAAGGGCTAATCGAATGGCTGGCTAATTAATTAATCGATTTTGTAGCAATTAATCGATTTTCTGCTTCGATCAATCGAGTACCCTATTCGATAGCTGAAATTAATCGATCAAAAGTACCAGCACTAGTTGGGAGGGAGAGATGACCTCGATAGTTGTCCCTCTTAAAACATCAATCACCGCCACTAACATACGGCACTGAATGATCTGCTGTAAGTTAACTAATGCGAAGTTCTGCCCACATTTGACCTTTGCTGTGACAGTGATGGCTATTAAAGATAGCCCATGCTATCCAAAAGACTGTTTTACGAGCCATTGTCGATGTTTCTTGTCCGTGAAGCCAGTATGCTAAGTTGGTCATCTTGTTTGATTGCAGCTATGGCAGTACTGTATAATGCTACCGCAACTTTCGTTGTGAATCCACCGCATTTATTATCATTATTATCAGGCCTAGGATTTATAAATATGTATGTAAGGAAAGAATATTCATGATGAAAATTAACAAATGTAAAACAAAAGTACCGGTATTGGAATGCAGCCGAAATAAATCAGAAACCTCTATGGACATCAAATTGGCAGTTGAAAAGCTAAAGGAAGTAGGTGTGACTACTGTTACTTAGAAAGCAAAATAACCAGTGATGGACGAAGCAAAGAGGATATAATAAGGAGGTTGGCTCAGGCAAGCTTTCTACAAAAAGGGAATCTGTTGACATTGAATATAGATTAATGTATTAGGAAGTCATTTTTGAAAGCCTTTGTCTGGAGTAAGGCGCTCTATGGAAGTGAAACTTGGACTGTTGGAGCAGCAGAAAAGATGAGAATTGAAGTGTTTGAAATGTAGTGTTACAGGAGAATGATGAAGATCAGATGGGTAGATAGGGGTTACAAACGAAAAGGTATTAAGATGAGTGGGAGAGGAGAGATGTTTCTGGTGACTGCTAATGAAGAGAAGAGATAGGTTGGTAGGACTCGTATTAAGACACCCAGGAATAGCAAGCTTAGTTATGGAAGGGAGGGTCGAGGACAAGAACTGTTAAACATATTATCTCGGATTTAGGGTGTGGTAGCTATGTAGTGATGAAACGATTGGCTCAGGACAGGCGGCATGGAGTGCTGCATCAAACCAATCAAAAGACTCAAAAAACAACAACATAATTAACTGAAATGCTCCACCAATCAATACAAACTATATTCAAATTAGTACATGTTTCGGTCCAATAATGGGACCTTATTCAGCAAATAAGAATCAAACCTTAAGAAACTACTCTAATAAAACTAAGTGTTGACAAACTAAAATATATACAGGACAAGCAATCCACCCCCGCTTCGCCCGGTATCATTAACGCTTTACCCAGCGTAAGCTTAAAAGGCGCACGGTCGGCAGGTCACAGACGCAATTCAGAAAAGCCGAGGTGAACAGCGAAACTCCTAACACATATTATACTCTTCTCTAAAGTTTTAACTCGACACGACTCGACATTTTGAAGCTGTCCGAAGCTTCCACTGAATGGAGATTGTTGGAAGAAATGAAAACGTAGAAATACTTACTGCTTGGGTCCATGCTCTGTGAACTTGCGGGGTAAGGGGAAGAGGCAGGCGAGAAGAGAAGGGTCTGTCAACAACCCACCGCGATATCGGGTATGTATGTATGTCTACCCCTTATTATTCCAGTTTTTCCAACGGGGTCGGGGATGAGATGCGATGGAAGTCTTAGTGGTGATGGTTTTTACGGCCGGATGCCCTTCCTGACGCCAACCTCATGAGAGGAGTTAATGAGAGATGAAATGAATGATGGTGAATGAAACTGGGCAAGGATGTGGAAGGAAGCGGCCGTGGCCTGTCAGACGGTACCGTCACAGCATTTGCCTGTGTTGAAAATGGGAAACCACGGAAAACCATTTCAAGGACAGCCGACGGTGGGGCTCGAACCCACGCATCTACCGAGTCAGCAGAGAGCTTGGCTCCTTGATCTAACGCAGCGCTTTAGCCCGCGTAGCCACTACTGTCAGTACCGTATATAATTATCATGATTAAATGGTAAAAAGGAAAAAGACTAACAACAAATATTCATAATATCTCTCCTGCCTGCACTCTTGTATGTCTATATAATTACACATGTTTTAAAAAATAATTAATATTCCTTACAGATAACTTCTGAGATATCCAACATAGAGATCAAATTTTAATTGCGATTTATCAGCAGTTGGTAGCACTGACGTCAATTTCAATTATGGCCGTGAGCTATTCAGGTATATATCGTTACTCCTACCAAATTAGGTTTTGATAGCTGCGGCCGTTTAAGAGTTGATAGGGAGGACAGACAGACACACATTTTCCTGGATCGATCTCCTTAGTCTACTTTTTCCTCATTTTGGCAAAATGAGAAAAGTAGGCTAAAAATACTCAGCGGATGCGGATAACAGTCGTACGGATGCAGGGTGGATGCGGATAACAGTCGTACGGATGCAGGGTGGATGCGGATAACAGTGGTGTGGATGCGGGGTGGTTGCGGATAACGTTTTGTCTATCCGCGCAGGGTTCTAAGGATACGGAGGCTTCATCAAACTAGTCAAAAGGCTGAAGACTCAGACGACAACAACAAAAATAGGAGACGAAGTGCCAAAGAATAACCCCACAGGCATCAAGGAGAGATTGCCTTCAGGTAAAACCTGGCTAAACCTGACCATAGAACCAATTGAACCGTCCTCGGCCGAACTCAACGTCACCCATTGACTACTTGTGCGTAGTTAGCGCCAGGACCGAGATGTTATCACGCATATGATTCACACTCACAGACTTGTGTTACGGAACGTTATCAAAGTCCATGTTTCTTCCAGGAAATGTGTCAACAGTTCATGATTACCGACACCTGCTCACTTTCCTCATACAGTAGATCCCAGCGTGCTTCTTGGTACTGGATATCCCAAGTGGTCTATAGTGCGTCTCTACCTTAAATGACAGTATGGAATTAAATGGAGTATTTGCCTCTCACTCGCACTCCGATGTCCTGCAATTAGCTTCGTCCTCTTCTACGCCGGCGATGTTGCCATTTCCCAATAATTGAAAGTGACAAATCTAAGAAAATGTTTGCGTGGTCTTTTAGAACATTTTTCGCTTTTTATGATGATGTAAAAATGACAGCCATAAATAATTAACACATGACCCAATTTTCACAATTACGATATATTAGCGCGAATCTATATTTTTGCGGATATAAAACTTATCACGCCATAGATAATGATAATGGTTATTGGTTTTACGTCCCTTTTAACTACACTGGAATTTAGAGACGCCGGGGTGCCGGAATTTTGCCCCGAAGAGGATCTAACGTGCCAGTAAGTGTACTGACACGGCTCCCTCGCATTTGCGCACCCTCAAATGCCAGCTGACTGCGCCAGGTTTCGAACCTGCAACCTTGGGCTCAGTAAGCGAGAACGTTACCCCTGAGCCACGCAGCCACACATAGATAATGAACTAATGATCGCAACAGATCAAGAATTTATTTTTAGATTGCCTGATGTTGGTAGAAGATACCCTATATCTCAGAGCAGTAATTATTTTCATAATAAGAAAGTTATGATTTTTTCCCTTAAATGTTACTTGAAAAATCTGGGATGGTGTCACACAAAAGTTACCTAGCGAGGAACATTTTTGCTGTTGACTTTACGTTGGTGACTAAGTGAGAAGAAATGTTCATTAATGTCTGAAATAGTTTTTAAAACAAACCAGAGCTCGATATCAGATATATTCATAAGTTATAGCACTTTGCGTACACCTCCCGCCCAGCGCTGACACACCGAAAGTTTGTTTACTAATGTGGCCCGTAGGCTATCTGCCCGACTGCGTTTGAAGGAGGGAAGGTGATGGTGCGAAGTGAAATGAAATGGAGCCTGTGTTCTTTATAAATTGTCCGCCTCGTTGCGTAGTGGCTAGCATTCTTGGCTGTCACTGTGCTGTCACCGTGGAGACCCGGGTTTGAATCCCGGCTCTGCCAAGAAATTTAATTCTGGTCTGAGGGCTCGAACGGGGTCTACTCAACTTCATGAGACGAAACTGAGAAGAGGCGGGTTCGATTCCTACCTCAGCCATCCTCGAAGTGGTTTCCGTAGTTTGCCTTTGTTCGTCCCGGGAATGAACAAGGGTTTGTTAATGGTGCAGAGTTAACGTTTCTGTGCCAAAAGAACACGGCAGACACCCACGACGAAATTACAGGTGAAGTGTATGAAAAGTGGTCGGCCGAGCAATTATTGCCCAATGTTCCCGAAGGATCTAACCTAGTAATAGACAATGTACGCTATCACAGCAGAGAAATATGTTCGTTGCTTGCCAGCATACCAGAGTGAATTTAATCCCATCGAAATGGTATGTGCGCAAGTAAAGATCGAGCCTATATAAAATTGAACAACGTCTCATTCAAGAAACAAAAAATGAATAATTTAATTTCGGCTGCATACCACCACTTGACCCCACAAAATTGGGTAAATTACGTGGACCACAATATATATTATTATTATATTATTATTATTATTATTATTATTTTTATTATTAAATGGCATATTATAATTTGAAGCCTCCGTGGCTTAGGCGGCAGCACGCCAGCCTCTCACCGCTGGGTCCGTGGTTCAAATCCCGGTCACTCCATGTGAGATCTGTGCTGGACAGAACGGAGGCAGACAGGTTTTTCTCCGGGTACTCCGGTTTTCCCTGTCATAATTTCATTCCAGCAACACTCTCCACTATCATTTCATTTCATCTGTCATTCATTTAATCATTGCCCCAGAGGAGTGCGTCAGGCCTCGGCAGCCGGCACAGTTCATTTCCTCGCCGCTAGATGGGGGCTTCATTCATTCCATTCCTGACCCGGTCGGAGACTGGAAGCAGGCTGTGGATTTTCATTTTCATATTATAATTTATTATAACCTATGATATTCGAGAAAATGTAATATTATTACATGTTATAATATTATCATATTCATGGATAATTGAAAATTATAAATTATTATAATGTGTGCATTAAAATCGCGCTCTGAACTTAGGTGAAAAAATGAAAATCCACAGCCTGCTTCCAGTCTCCGACCGGGTCAGGAATTGAATGAATGAAGCCCCCATCTAGCGGCGAGGATATGAACTGTGCCGGCTGCCGAGGCCTGACGCGCTCCTCTGGGGGCAATGATTATGAATGACAGATGGAATGAAATGATAGTGGAGAGTGTTGCTGGAATGAAAGTTTGACAGGGAAAACCGGAGTACCCGGAGAAAAACCTGTCTGCCTCCGTTTTGTCCAGCACAGATCTCACATGGAGTGACCGGGATTTGAACCACGGACCCAGCGGTGAGAGGCCGGCGTGCTGCCGCCTAAGCCACGGAGGCTTTGAACTTAGGTGTATCATATCTAAATATTGTACCGTCGTTCGCTTCAAGGCATGAGGTAGAGTTATATATAACAAACAAATATATTGGAAATTTCCCGAATTTTGCGTAAAAACACGCCTGTATACGAGTTATGTTACATCATGTGCCCGGCCTTGCAGAACTTTGTATATGCAGTAGATCTGGCATCAGCGCGCCCCATTTAATGCGTACTGTCTTTTAAGGTAGAGACGCACTATATAGGTGGAACCGGGTGAGTTAGCCATGGTCGTTACGGCATGACTGCTGGCAGTCGCTCACATCCGGGAGGCGAGGAGGTTCGAATCCCCCCGCCGGCAACCTTGAAGATGGTCTTCTGTGGTTTCCCATCTTCCTTCCAGGCAAATGCCGGGGTTGGTCCCTAACTATAGGCCACAGCCGCTACCTTCCAACCCCTCGTCCTTACATTCCCACTTTCCTCCCCAACGGTACTTGTAGCTCACCCATTGGGTGTCCGTCTCGAAGCAGCTACAAAACTGGCGAGCCGAACATGTCCTGGGACACTCCCGGCACTAAAAGCCATACGCTTAAAAAAAATCTATATATGTGGAGAAAAACCTGCAACACTTCAAGCTTCTTTTGAACTCGATAACCAGACCTCTCTTAGTAACTAACTAGTAATCTACCTGCCTTCTATCTTCTATACATACAGGGTGTGACAAAAATGTAACAAATTCCAGGACACGTTCCTCACACGTAGACAAGGAAATTATGTTATATGAACATGGGCCCGGAAACGCTTTGTCTCCAAGTCATTTATCATGGGAAACACACAAGAACAGAACGTACCAGCATACCACATGCAACTCTTGCTCACAGGAGATGTCCAATATGCCCTCCGTGCATCAACCCACCGTCGGTCGTATTGAATCTCGGATGGGCTGATGTATCCCTGGAGGATTGCGTATGGTTCCTCAGCCTTCCATAATACGGGCACGGAGACTCTGAACATCTTGTACTGGGGTTCAATACACAAGAGCTTTCAAATGCCATCACAAATAAAAGTACAGTGATTTTAGGTCCGGAGAGCGTGGAGGCCAGGCAATTAGTCCACCTCTACCTATCCATCTGTCACAAAATCTGTTATTTAGAAGCCGACGGACATTAGCACTAAAATGAGGTGGTGCTCCACCGTGCATGAAGTACATGTTTTAAAGGCACATCTGCTAAGTCGCATGGCAACAGGGCCATGTAAAACAAACCACTGGCGGTGCACCTACGATGATGACAACGTAACCAAGAGTGCATGTTCCCCACGATTCTAACGTTCTGTTCTTGTGTGTTTCCCATGCTTAATGAGTTGGAGAAACGAGGTGTAACATGGAAACAAAGGGTTTCCGGACCCGTGTTCATATAACATGATTTCTTCGTCTACGTGTGAGGACTGTGTCCTGCAATTTGTGTCGCACATTTTTGGTACATCCTGTATATAAAAATCAATATTACGGAACAGTTTGTAAGTACGTCCCCTATGCGTTCATATACCATCCATCCGATTGCGATGCAATTTGAGTGAGTTGTTGTGTGCACTCCAGGGAAGGTTTCTGGCTGCACATTATTTATGTAACACAAAAGGGTGAGGGACTTTATAGGAATCCTTAAATCCCACAGTAACCCAATTGTACAATCTGTATACTTATCACTAGGGCTAGGATTTTTTAGGTGCTAAACATCGGGAAAATATTTATTTTTTTATGTATTAAAAATGCCTGAAATATGTGACAAAGAAGTAAAAATATGTAATTATAATTTAGTTTATTAATGTGAATGTAAACAATTTGCAGTACTCACGAATGCAATGTATTCCATGTCTCACTGACTGCTGAAGCATTACAATACACAACGAGATACATCTTCAGGTTGTCCATCACAAATGACCGGCGATTATCGCGCAACACTTCTTCTGAAGGCGCGAAACTGCGGCAATCTTGCTCTTGAGGTGTTGTGTAACTTGAGATCGCTGTTCAGCCTTGATTGCTTTCCCACATGGTTGGTAGAACAGAACTCCCCCATCAAAAGTGAAATTATCTTTAAATTCTGCAACATACGATAATGTGTAGTTATTTTTACTTTAGGCACCTTAGAACTGCCTTACACTTCATAGTGCCAGAAATGAACTGCATGTGAGTGACACTGGTTCCAAGTAGCTGGGGAGGTCTAGCACGTGGTGCAATATGGCTATGGACAAGGAAATCCCCGGCGTCCACAGTGAGTGGCACGGGGCGACAAGTTAAGAATAACACAGTTGCAAATTAACATACGCTCTGCATGAAGATTAGATAGCTCACAGGTTCTTCCCCGTTGAAGTAACACAGAACAAAAATGCAATAAACTGAAAGATCGATATAATAAATGTAAATATTGTCTTTTTATGTGCCAATAGACCTAACTGAAAAGCAGGAATTATGTATTTATAGAAAAAATGCTTAAATTATGTATTAACATAAAAGAATATTTATTTACCTAAAAATCCGAGCCCTACTCATCTTATGACACCGCAATGCATGGTGTGAGAATAGCTTGCTGATTCATCGCGAGGTGACGAGGAGCCTGTCTGCAGCGCGCCGTATTATCTGGTATCGCTGTCTATTCCAATCCAGTTCACGCCACGGTTTTTGGCCGGGGTTTCATTATTACTGTATTATCTTCCTTTCTGTCTTTGATTGGCATTGCATCGCATGTCGGGAATAGCTAGTTACGAAATAAAAGTGAATGTATTGATTATTGTGTGTATTGATAAGTCCAGGGCCCGGATGTTAATGACCTACAAGTGTTTAAAAACTTACCTATATAATGATTGCAAAAGTACCATAAAATGTCCCGAAAATATTATAAAATGTTCTAAAAATTTGAATGAAACTGACATGATGCTACACCCTCAAAGGTGTTCCCAATCTCGAGGGATTCTTGAGCTGGGTTGATCGGATTTTCCCAATTTACCAGTGAATCTCGCAGCTTATCCGAGCTGATTAAGTCGTACATCACGACTGCGAGAGAGAAGTTGAGGTCCGGAAATCAAAGGTTTCTGTATACATACGTAGGCTTGTGATACGTAGCGTTATCAAAGTCCATGTTTCCTCCAGGAAATGTTTCAACAGTGTTGATGAATACCGCCACCAGCTCACTTTCCTTATAGATCCAGGCGTGTTTCTTGGAACTGGATATCCCAGACTATAATTATAACCAGGATCCTGTTTCATAAAACTGACTGATTATGTTGGTATTGATAGCTTTGAAGCTATTTTTCCAGTGTTGCCTTATTGCAGGGGCGTATATACATTTTTTTTCAGGGGAGGGGGGCTGACTATCCTGGAAAATTGTGAGTATTCTCAGGGGAGTGTCACAGCAAAATACCCAGGAATATCAACCAATATCTTAGAGCATATAACTTTGTGTAATTTTTTCAGGTAAGAGTTAATTTTAAAATTCTACGTTTATATAGAGTACAATTAGCGGCAATACAAAAAAAAAAAGTTGTAAAATACAACACTACCCACAAATAAAATTTTATACTTAATGAATTTTCTATTATGGCCTATGGAGTATGAATGGCAAATATCTAAATATTTGTCAATTTACTAAGCAGAAAGATAAACAGTTTTTTTTAATTGATAATTTATTTCTCAAAAGTACCGTACTGTGGAATTCTCAGTTTTGCCTCACAGACCAGAATTAAAATTTCTTGGCAGAGCCGGGAATTGAATTCGGACCTCCGAGATGGCAGCCAAGAATGCTAGCCGATACTCCACGAGGTAGTCTAATTTCAATCTTTATATTGTTTATAACTTAGCCAATAAGTTAAGATTAGGGAACAACCAAATGTAGAATTATTTTATGCTTTTACCAAAGCAACACATTCTTAATTTTTATTGGCTTTTTTAGCCTATTTTCAATTTGAAAAAAAGAAGGCTTATGAGATCACCTTTTGTCCGTGTGTGTGTGCGCGTGTGTGTGTGTGAGGTGTGTGTGTGTCCCCTCCTAATAAATTCTAAACGACTGGAGCGATTTCAATGAAACTCGGTAAGTTCATAGCACTATTCCGCACGACCCCGACCGTGCCCTTCAAATTTTGTATTGTCTCACCAATCCAACGTGGCGGCTGTGCGAAATATTTCACCATCATTCAATATTTACGAAACTATTACCGATATCACCCTGAAATTTTTTGCGGTGATAAAGGGAACTACTAGAAGTTCACCTATGTGACTTTTGAAAAACTGGTAACTACAAAACCAACATGGCGGCCACGCGAATTTGCTACTTTTAAATAGACGTTTCTCGCTATTTAAACAACCAAACGCAATAAAACTTGGTACATTATATGTTTATACACATTGTAATTCACCGACATCTAAGTTCGTTCAATTGTTTACATAGCCACAAGATGGCGGATGTGCGAAATATTTCACCGGTATTCTATATCTCTGAAACTATTAGCGGTATCAACCTGAAAATTTGTACGGAGATAAAAGGCATTATTGGAAGCTCATCTATACGAATTTCAAAATCCGGTTAACTACAAAACGAACATGGCGGCCAAGCGAATTTGAAAATTTTAAATAGACCGTTCTCGCGATTTAATGTTCCAAACGCAATGAAATCTGGTACAGGAAATGTTTATACACATTGTAATGCACTGGTATCTAATTTAGTTCAATTGCTTACATAACCTCTAGATGGCGGCTTTGCGAATTTTAAAATTAAGTTTTTCTTTCTTGTGTCGTAATCATGTGATCGAAGTGAAAGTTTGAATAATGAACCTACGCAATAATTTTTCTTTAATAGTACATGACTCTATGGCCTATATATTTAACAATCCAACATGGCGACCATCCGAAATATTTAGACGGCTCTGAATATCTACGATTCTATTATAGCAATCAAACGGAATTTTTTTATGTTCATAGGGGCTATGAACTTTAGTTCACCTATAGGACTTTAAATAACCTGGTGATCACAAATCCAACATGGCGGCGACGCGAATTATAAATATTCACATGGACGTTTCTCGCAATTTAACCATCCGAGTGCAGTGTAACTTGGTACAGTAAATCCTTATACTAATGTTTATCCACTGGCATCAAATTTATTTCAATTGTTTCCATAACCACAAGATGGCAGCTATGCGAAATTTTAAAATCTCGTTGTTACTTCTTGTGTCCTAATCATGCGATTGAAGTTTGAATGCTACACGTACACAATAATCTTCATGTAACGGTACATAACTCTAGGGCCTACATATATAAATCCAACATGGCGACCATCCGAAATATTTAGTCGGTTCTCAATATCTACGAATCTATTACAGCAATCAAACTGAAATTTTGTAAGTTGATAGAGGCAATTAACATAAGTAGGATATATGAACATAGGCTGTATAGTTCTTCACGGAACTACTTGTTTTTTTTTTGAAGGGGAGGGGGGAGTGCAGCCCCACAGCTCACCTCTTATAACTTATACGCCCATGCCTGATTGGATAATTGATATTGCAACTTTTCAGTCGGTCAACACTATTATAATCAATTACTAAGATTGCAAAAGAACAGCCTCAAAAGGATATTACATTTTATTAAAATATGTATGTATAGGTCTGACGTTTGTTTTTGGCCGGTGGCCGAGAAATCCGCGCATCCACTACGCTAACCGTTCAACCTCCTTCCTTCTTTCCTTCTGAGCGTGCGTGCATGCAGTTGTTTCTGCGCATGCTCACAATAAGAAGGCTTCCTGGCTGGCCGGAGGCCTCTACGCAACAATATGGTCTCGTCAGACAGAACGCGGCCTGACGCCGCGGACACACCGTCGCGTACAGCAGCTCTTCACAACGGTCTGGAGATGTCAGACAGAGGGCGGCCTAACAACGGCTAGTCAACCTAGTTATTCTGAATTGTTCGCGGTTTCATGTCAGTGCTGTAAATTTATGATGTCTGATTCTGATGAAGAAGAGCTGCTGCTCTTATTTGCAATTATTAAAAAATCCCGAAGGAGGAAATGGGTTCACGAAATTAACAGTAAACGCGAAACATTAGGGGAACGATCTTGTTTTAATTCAACACCAATATCTCTCCATGCCTCCATCTTCTTCACCACATTTTTTATAGTCTGGATGACCCGTATCAAACAGAAAAACATACTTCTTAACTTTCTCTATAAGTTTCTCGGTGTCATTTTGGTGTGAATATCGCTGGCCGTCGCGTTGAAACTGTGTTCCAGCCTGACTCAGGCCGCTCTTTGTTTGCCGTGGATGTTGCAATACTGTTCAACACAGTTGCAAAGTCAGGCCGCGTTCTGTCTGACGAGACCTTTAAAGCACCAGCCAAAAACAAACGTCAGACCTTATTATCCCCGTTTTCAACGGGGTGGGGGATGAAATGCCTATGGCGAATGGTTTTATCATTTCAGATGATCTTGACGACTTCGTCGTTATGCTTGGGTCTAACGTTATGCGTTACGCTTACGGCGTGTATGACGTCATCATGTTGTTCAGTGCATATGCACCGAGTCTGAGTTTACTCCTGGGAGACGGCGAGTACGTGACGTCAGACAGGAAAACAGGGTGACTCCTAAAGAGGTGTACAAGATGTCACACAAGAATACAGGGTGACTTCTAAAGAGATATACAAGACGTCATATAAGAATACAGGGTGACTCCTAAAGAGGTGTACACGGTGTCAGACAGGAAAACAGGGTGACTCCTAAAGAGGTGTACAAGATGTCACACAAGAATACAGGGTGACTTCTAAAGAGATATACAAGACGTCATATAAGAATACAGGGTGACTCCTAAAGAGGTGTACACGGTGTCAGACAGGAAAACAGGGTGACTCCTAAAGAGGTGTACAAGATGTCACACAAGAATACAGGGTGACTTCTAAAGAGATATACAAGACGTCATATAAGAATACAGGGTGACTCCTAAAGAGGTGTACACGGTGTCAGACAGGAATACAGGGTGACTCCTAAAGAGGTGTACAAGATGTCACACAAGAATACTGGGTGACTTGTAAAGAGGTGTACAAGATGTCACACAAGAATACAGGGTGACTTCTAAAGAGGTGTACAAGATGTCACACAAGAATACAGGGTGACTCCTAAAGAGGTGTACAAGATGTCACACAAGAATACAGGGTGACTTCTAAAGAGATATACAAGACGTCATATAAGAATACAGGGTGACTCCTAAAGAGGTGTACACGGTGTCAGACAAGAATACAGGGTGACTCCTAAAGAGGTGTACACGGTGTCAGACAGGAATACAGGGTGATTCCTAAAGAGGTGTACAAGATGTCACACAAGAATACAGGGTGACTCCTAAAGAGGTGTACAAGATGCCAGATAAGAATACAGGGTGACTCCTAAAGAGATATACAAGACGTCAGATAAGAATACAGGGTGACTCCTAAAGAGGTGTACACGGTGTCAGACAGGAATACAGCGTGACTCCTAAGGAGGTGTACAAGATGTTACACAAGAATACTGGATGCCTCCTAAAGAGATATACAAGACGTCATATAAGAATACAGGGTGACTCCTAAAGAGGTGTACAAGATGCCAGATAAGAATACAGGGTGACTCCTAAAGAGATATACAATATGCCAGATAAGAATACACGGTGACTCATAAAGAGGTGTACAAGATGGCAGAGAAGAATACAGGGTGCCTCCTAAAGAGGTGCACAAGATGTCAGACGAGAATACAGGGTGACTCCTAAAGAGATGTACACGATGTCACACAAGAATACAGGGTGACTTCCGCGAGCCTTTCTAACATGTGTAGCATTTGTAGCATGCGTCATTTGAAATGATATAAAGCCTAGTCTTTCAGACTGACTGTAATTTTTTACCTCACGAGAGGAGTTAATGAGAGATGAAATTAATGAAATTGGGCAAGGATGTGGAAGGAAGCTGTCGTGGCCTGTCACAAGGTACCGTCCCAGCATTAGCCTGGAGTTGAAAATGGGGGAACCTCGAAAATCTATTTCAAGGATGGCTGACGGCGGGGATCGAACCCACGTGTACCGAGTCCACAGATAGCTTGGCTCCCTGGCCTAGCGAGCGTAGCTACCACTGTCGGTACATTTGATTAATACATTATTATGTATGTATTTGTTATGGACTATGGAATAGTTAATAAGGATGATATGTTTCGCTCGTTAAGTGAGCATAATCAAATCAAAATACAAATTCAATTTATTTATTTGAACTCCACAGTCTTTGTTTTATGTTCGCCCCAACTAGGAAGTACTGTGTATCTTTCATTTCTTAGGTCCGTTGGTTCCTCAGTTTAGGGGCTGTGACAACGTGGTCATGTAGCCCCGTGTACTTTGGCTGTGTGTAGAATCTGTCTGATAACCGGTGTTAATTATTGTGATGGCTGTATTAGTGTGTGTTATCTGTAATTCAGGTAAGGACTGCAGACGATCAATGTCAAGTAGTTCCTACTTTTGCTACCAAATGTTACCGTCAACGACGCACCTGGCGATAAACATTGGAACTTAATAGAGCGTTAATCAAATCTAACCTAGAAATTTAGCTTCACACAATTGTAGTCAGTGGAAGGTTCTTTTACATGCCATAAATCTATGACGTGAGCCCGCCGGCTTTACTTCCCCTCCGAAGGAAGGCATACTGAGGGATTTTTAACGCTCTTAAGAAAATCTAATGACTTCGGCCCTAAATTCCCCCAGATTTTCCCCTAAAATTCCCCTAGATTAGCGCTAATGGCCTTACTATGTTTACGAAATAGGTTGCCATGGTGATCAAGTGACGGTTATTTTTGAATAATCAGGGGATGAAGACCGCAGCCTCTTCCTACACAAATCCTAGCCCCAATACAAACGCATACACTAGTGCGGCCATCACAATGACAGGTTGTCATCAAAAAATCCGCTACGAGCCTCACTAGCATCTGGAGAGCGTGGGTTTGAATCCCACCTCGTCCGTCCTGAAAATGGTTATCGTGGTTTCCCATTTTCACCACCAGGCAAATGCCAGGACGGTTCCTTTCAATAGGTCCACGGCCGATTTCCTTCCAATATCCCTTCCATGACCCGTCCTGAAAAGAAAAGTACATGGCCATTGGCTGCATTAATAAAATTATTAAAAATCCGCATACACGGGGCTACATGACCATGATGTCGCAAAATGAAAATATGGTTGGTTCTTAAGTTTAGGGGTTGCGACAACGCGGTCATGTAGCCCCGTGTACTTTGGGTGTGTGTGTGTAGAATCTGTCTGATAACTGGTGTTATTGTGAAGACTGTATAAGTGTGTGTTATCTTTTTTAAATTCAAGTAAGGACTGCAGACTTTTGAATTTTTCAAATAGTTCTTACTTTTGCTGCCAAACGCCACCGTCAACGACTACTAGTTCAGAACTTAGCTACCAGGCGCCACCACAGTCGGCTCTTGGCAACGAACGTAGGAACCTAAGAGCGTTGTTTACATTCTTAACCTATACAATTTAGCTTCACACAGGTGTAATTAGTGGAAGGTTCTTTAACATGCCGTAAATCTATGACATGGGACCGCCCGCGCCGGCTTTACTTCCCCTCCGAAGGAAGGCACGCTGAGGGATTTTTAACGCTCTTAAAAAGTCCGACGACTTCGGCCGGATTTGAACCCGCGATCTTGGGGATAGAAGCTCAGCATGCTACCAACTACGCCATCGAAGCCGCCACGTGAAAATAAGGACCTTGCAGCAATTGCGAGCTCAGGATTGGCTCTCGATTGGCAGACGACTCGAGGGCTGCAATAGGCCGATGCTCAAGGTAGCTTATAAATTCCTCGATTAGGGTAGCTTTTGGAAGAAGGAATTCCCGCACAACTGACTTTCACTTGTGGTTCAATCATGGGCAATGCGGGGAAGACCTAATCCTGTATTTCATTGGATTTCCTCGAGAGAATCTTCTAATTGAGGAAAAGTGTAGGGAATAGTTACAAGGTCTTCAACCTTCTTCTCGTATAAGTCGTGACGTCATATGCTACCCAGGTGGCGGTCTTTCATCCACATAGCCCTATTTATGTATTTATTCTTCTTTCTTTCTTTCTTTCTTTCTTTCTTTCTTTCTCTCTCTCTTTCTTTCTCTCTCTCTCTCTTTCTTTCTTTCTTTCTTTCTTTCTTTCCTTCGTCGTTATGTCCATTCAAAGAGCGCGTTTGTACTTGATAGTTGGTTTGATGGTTGTCGCCTTCTTGTCCTCCCAAAATCTCTTCATGAATGCACTGTGTTGCATCTTGCGTTGTGTCGACCACTTCCTACCGGTCGAACATCAATTCCCCTCGATTTGCCTTAATTCCACTCGGTCCTCCAAGGGACCCAAAAATAAGTTCCTCAACTCCGCTCAGGCAAAGGGGTTATCCCCAATGACGTAAACAAATGTCATAACCCTCCTGCTCGTATACCAAGGGCCGGGTCAAAATATTTAGGGGATGAAAAGAGTTTCATCTAATGTTTTCTGTATAGTTTGAAATGAAGTAAAGATTTGTGTGATTTAAGATGCTGATTGTTCTTATTTTATTAAATTTGCTGTCCATATTCTTATTTAACAACAGTGATTAATATCTAGTTCTTTATGTATTATGTTTATATCTGATTTAACGAATGAGCTGACTTGACTTCAGAGCGCTTGACCGATGGCGTGGTGGTGTTCGCAAGACATTGTTGTGTGATTGGTCAACCGCTCTGATGTCAAGTCCGCTCATTCGTTAAATCAGTTATAAAGTGTGTGGCACATTATAACTTATATGGCGGAAAATACAAGTGATTTAAAATTAATCATAAATTTCTTTTAATAAGTCTGCCAAGATTTCTATTTTTTCTACAAATTGTATACATTGTTTTTAACATGTACATAATTGAATGTTTGTATGTTTTTTAATCTAGTCAGACATTATTAAATTAAATTTAGATAATAATAGGTGTATAATTTGTACCTAAAAATACTTTCGATATCAGCTACGGATGCTGAAAATACTGTTTTCCAGCATTGAACGGAAAAATCAGCTGCATTCAAGAATGACATTTGTTTACGTCATTGGGGATAACCCCTTTGCCTGAGCGGAGTTGAGGAACTCATTTTTGGGTCCCTTGGAGGACTGATGGAATTAAGGAAAATCTTGGGGAATTTATGTTCGACCGAGTGGAATTAATGCCCGCCCTTCCTACCAGTTTTCTTTATGAGTTTCTCTCTAAATTTATGGTTGGCTAATTTTGTCCTAAAAGCTCCACGATTGTCTATGATATCGTCTGTGATATTCATTTCTTGGAGGTCCACCTTAGTTTCTTCTAGCCATTTTATCTTGACCTTCTTTGAGTTGATTACTCTGAATAATCTCTTAGTTAGTCTGTCGCTGTTCATTCTGTAGATATGGCCATAGAATTTCAGGCGTCGCTTCTGTACGGCATCAGTGAACCTGTCTTCGAATGAGTAGAGGTCCGATGTTCTCTTCTTAATCCACATTCCATTTTCTCTCGTGGGACCATACATTTTCCGGAGAATTTTCTGCTCATATTTTTCAATATTTGCAATTTTAGAGTGGCCACCCAGGCATATAAAGCTTCCGGCAATACAACTGTCTTGTAGTGTCGAAATTTTGCATTACGCGATATGACTCTTTTGTTGTAGTAATTCCATGTCAGTCTGTACGCCTTATGGAGCTTGTTGGTTCTTTCTACATTTATTTATTTGTTTCTTTGTCCGTTTGTTTGTTTGTTTGTTTGTTTGTTTGTTTGTTTGCAATGACGACATGATCAACAGCCTCGGGTACTGGGATGTATGTATATTTCGAATATTTCTGATAGCCTATGTTATCTATCATGCAATGCACAAAATAGTACAAGCTATGCCCCTATACCATATATAAAGTCTGACTTCGTGGGTTCGAGTCCCGGTTTAGTCTGACATTTTAATTCTCTAACTTCCATTTGCATGGTTTGCACTATTTGTGGAATGCACGGCCTAATAAGGGGAAGTATTTATATGATTCGCTTCTCCAACATCACTATATCCTGCTCGGTGGCTAAATGGTTAGCGTGCTAGGCTTTGGCCCGACGTGTCCCAGGTTCAATTCCTGGTCTGGCTATCGGGGATTTTAATCTCTTGTGGTTAATTCCCGTGGCTCGGGGACGGGGTGTATGTGCCGTCTTCATCATCACTTCATCTTCATTACGACGCGCAGGTCGCCCAAGGGCGTCAATTAGAAAGACCTGTACTCGGCCTCTCAGGAGGCCACACGATCATTCATTCATTCATTAACATAAAAATGTGAGTCTTAATTATAACATTGCACCGGCCGCGGTGTCCAAGAGCGCTAACAGGCTACCTCGTGCCTCGCTGGCAGCGGGAGAACGTGGGTTCGAATCCCACCTCGGCCGTCCTGAAAATGGTTTTCGTGGTTTCCCATTTTCACCACCAGGCAAATGCCGGGACGGTTCCTTTCAATAGGTCCACGGCCGATTTCCTTCCAATATCCCTTCCCTGACACGTCCTGAAAAGAAAAGTACATGGCCATTGGCTGCATTATTATAACATTGCAGGCGAATAGTGTAACTTACGGGTCCACTACACTTGCCGTCTCGCTCACCTACAGGGCGAACAGCCAACTTGTGTGTACGATGGAATCCCTGTGTGCCAGGGAAACCCTCATGTCCTCGTGGTATATTTAGCAAGTCAGTGACATTGGCAATTCCACGTATAATATTATCCCAGGTTTATATTTGGCAGCGTCGTACAGAGTCTCCATAGACGCTGTATTCAGCGTACTCCAGTGGTAGCTACAACCTCAGGGGGCTTAGTAATTTAGCTAAGCAGTGACATTGGTAATTCACATAGGCCTCGCCATAAGGTACAGCAGGGTTGGGTGTTACGTCTTACATCACTCTTACCATTACTTATACCAAAATAATAACGAAATCTCCGTCATATTTACTTTGTATTAAAAGTAACCACGTTACGATCATAATTGTCAAGTTTAGCATCGTAATATTTCCGTAACTTATGTTTAAAATAATTGCTTGATAATTCTATCCCAGACCCCCTACATTGCTCGATTTGAAAGGAATACAGTAGTGGGTTCCAGCAAAGTGGAAAAATAAAAATAAAATGAATTGGCAATGTGTAAATCAATTATGTAATAATGAATGCTTATTGCGAAAGTTTGCACCTATAAATAGTCTACATAGGGCTAGGATTTCGATGACTTTGCATCTTTTCTTGGGTAAGCCCAATTTATTAATGAGTTTTTTTTTATATAAATGTGTTTCAGAGTAAGAGGTGTGATGAACTACTGTCGACCAAAATATTATGTGAACTCGAGTTTGAAGGTTGTTTGGGAAGTAATAATTCTTAAATGTGACGCATGGATGAAACGGGCACTTTTTGTGTTCCAACTGCGATGAAAAATATTAAAATATAAATTAATAATTACAAACCTACATATATAAAGATTACAACGCAACCAAGAACTACATTTTCCAACGACCCCGAGCCGAGAAAAAGTTACCTTACAAAAATGATAACAACTTTCGTTCTTGAACACACAAAATTCTGAAATTAATAAACCAGTTATACAACATTCTAATGTATATTGTGTTAAAATTTGGATTCGATTTGATGACGGGTTTGTGAGATAATAATTCTTAAATGTGACAGATGGTTGAAACACGCTTAAAAACGGGCACTTTTTGTGTTTCAACTGCGATAAAAAATATTAAAATATAAATTAAATATTCAAGCCTCCGTGGCTTAGGCGGCAGCACGCCGGCCTCTCACCACTGGATCCGTGGTTCAAATCCCGGTCACTCCATGTGAGATCTGTGCTGGACAAAACGGAGGCAGACAGGTTTTTCTCCGGGTACTCCGGTTTTCCCTGTCAAAATTTCATTCCAGCAACACTCTCCACTATCATTTCATTTCATCTGTCATTCATTTAATCATTGCCCCAGAGGAGTGCGTCAGGCCTCGACAGCCGGCACAGTTAATATCCTCGCCGCTAGATGGGGGCTTCATTCATTCCATTCCTGACCCGGTCTGAGACTGGAAGCAGGCTGTGGATTTTCATTTTTTTCAAACCTACATGTGCTAACGTAAAATAGAACGACAAAAATGATGATGATGTTGAATTCAATGTAGGCCTAATGGTTACTTCACAAACAACCTTCAAACTCGAGTGCATATAATATTTCAATGGTCGACAGTAAGCATATTTATGTAGATTAAGGCTTTCACGGCCCGGATTACTATACAAATAATTCACGGATTTTGGTCTAATGCCGTGCGATATTAATTTCACACGGCATTAGCCCAAAAACCATTAATTATTTGTATAGTAATCATATTTGTTCTCTAATTTTATGGGATGTTGCATTTTTATGCATTTTTCAATACTTATCGGGTTTTATTGCATTCTATATGCATTTGAAGTACTTCTTGGGTGTTCTTTACTTTCTTTTAACTTTGCAAGGGCATTCATGTACATTCCGGTTTCTACGGGATTGGGGATGGGATGCGATTAATTTATATGTGGCGGATGGTTCTTAAAGCCGGATACCCTTCCTGACGCCAGCTTTGTGAGAGGAAATGAATGGAACTGAGCGAGGAGTTTTGGAAGGATGTGCCCATGGTCTATTAGAAGGTTTGGTCCTTACATTTGAGCTGATCTGAAAATGGGGAAATCGTGGGAAACCATTTCAAGGACGACCAATGGTAGGGTTCAAACCCATTTGTCTACTGAATGTGAGTCCGGAGCAACCTGGACCCAGGGCTGGATTTAGTTTTCATGCGCTCCTAGGCCCGAGGGGTTTTTGCCGCCCCCTCTTCGCACCATCGTGAAGGAGGGAGAGTTAAGTCCTCAGAAAAAAGGTCTTTGTGAAGGTAATTTTTATTTTATTCTAATGTATCGTGAAGTAAAATCAATTAAATAAATTAAATAATGAGATAATCAACTGTTTCTAAATACACAGTATAAACATAATATAAACGGGACTTGGGGGCAGATGACCTCGTAGTTCCTCCCCTTAAAACCTCAATAACTAACTAAACGGAACTTTTGATTTGTGGAGAGCATGTAGATATAGACGTGTATTGTAGTCTATAACATTTTATGAAAATTTTCTGACAAAAGAATTTGTGGATTAATTTTACGCACCTCACCACGGTGCGTCCCTAGGCCTATTGGCCTGGACCCATGGCCTTGTGCCTCAGCGCACGTAGCTACCACGGCCAGTTTCATCTTTTCAAGAGGGATATTTTCGGTTTTAAATCTCAGTAAGTTATTTACTTTGGTTTGTTCTTAACTTTCGCTAACTTCATTAAATAAACTTTATCTTCACTAAACTGTACTATTTTATTCTACGTGATTTTGAATTTATATTCAGAAACCAGATATCAGAGTAAAGTTTGCAATTTTAAGGGCATTTTATAAATGTTAGTATTTTTTTGAAAATTTGTAGGTTATAACTGCATTTTTCATTGTTTTATAGGGCATTAAAATCCTAGCCCTGATAATTACATAATATTCATACGTAATTCACGAACCCGTATACATAAAAGTAACTGACCTGACATATCGAGATTATGTAGTTGGATAACATTGTATTTACATTTAAACCTCAACATAGGTTATGAGTGGGGCTCGGATGTTTTGGAAAAAAAAAACCATTTTTTTCTTTGCCTCTATTTTCATGCCCGATTGGTTTCTGATGCAAATCCAGTGATTATCGTCACAATACAGTGGTTTTTATATTTCATATAAATGCATATTTTGAACATTATTTACCATTAGGTCATATTTTGAGCATTTTTTTTAAGAACGTCATTTTTCGGTAGTTTGACGTCAGCTATAGGCTAGGTGTGCAATCATCCTCAACTTACTGAACGGAAACTTGTGTTTACAGAAATAGACTGTAAATAACCACTTAAAAATGTATATTCAGAAAATTAATTTAAAAATAGGAATAAGGAATTGAATTAACAATTTAATATCGAAGGGATTGTTGGTTGGATTTATAATTTAAAAAGAAACGGCCATATTTAAATCAGTCATTTTCAGGTCATATTTCGTCATTTTTAAGGTCATATTTGCTTGCATATTTGGGCTATTTTTAGGTCTTAAACATCCAAGCCCTTGTAATCAGGATCTGATGATGTCCGCTTGAAGGTCGAAACGCGTAATCCTAAAAATTTCCACATTATTATATTGATCATAAATATGTATTTTTTTCGAGGAGTGTTATTAATTTATATTATTCATAAATTATATAGCCCTACATTGTATCCCGCCCAGTCTTTGGGCAACTTCGTGTTGACTGACTGAAGAGTACGAGTAAATGTTGTCTCATGACTAGTGCAAGACATTTGATGATTTTGCATCTTCTTTGTATGAAGGCCGAAAGATAGCTCGAGTATATATACATGTTTCATGAATTGAGTGATTAAATAAGGGCAATTTATTAGGGCATTTTTTGTGCATTTTTTGCCGTTTACAAGAGATATGTCATTTTTTGCATTTTTAATTGTCTTCTCATATTTCGTCATATTTGGATAGTTAATTAATATTAACTTGTCTATTATGCTTAACTTACGCAAATAACTTGCTCAAGAAAGAAAGTAGACTTGCAACATAACTTGCTGCCACTAGTTTTCAAGTTTTCTCTGTTAATTAAATGACACCTATTTGCTAGGAGAGTATTTGAAGAATATGCCAGTTCTAAAATATTTCATTTGTTTTCACCAGGGGTGGCAAAGAGGTATTCACTTTGCTAGTAACAAAAATAATTTAAACTTAATGCATTGCCATCCATTAAACGCATCCATGTAAGGAACGATATGAAATAGAGTACAGTACTCATGTGGGTGTGTCGTCTCCAAAGCGTGCAAATCACTTCATTTTGTTATGCCAATAGCTCTACCGCAGAAGAATTAGGATATTTGACCCTGGCGAGGCCAATCTTGGAACACGGCTCAGCGGTTTGGGACCCATATCAGGTAGGGCTCATCATTGAGCTGCAGATAGTACAAAGGAAGGCTGCTAGGTTTGTGCTCAACGATTTTAATCCTAGAAGTAGTGCAACTCGATTGATAGAAGAACTACTGTCGACCAAAGTATTATGTGCACTCGAGTTTGAAGGTTGTTTGTGAAGTAACCAATAGACCTACATAAAATCCAATAACATCATCATTTTCGTCGTTCTATTTTGCGTTAGTTCATGTAGGTTTGGATTTTTTAATTTATATTTTAATATTTTTTATCACAGTTGGAACACAAAAAGGGCACGTTTTTAAGCGTGTTTCAACCATGCGTCATATTTAAGATTTATTATCTCAATAACCCGTGATCAAATCGAATCCAAATTTTAACACAATATACATTGGAATGTTGTATAACTGGTTTATTTATTTCAAAATTGTGTGTGTCCAAGAAACAAAGTTGTTATCATTTTTAACTTTTTCTCGGCTCGGGGTGGTTGGAAAATGTAGTTCTTGGTTGCGTTGTAATCGTTATTCATCAAAAAGTTATGCTGTATGACTGTGAAATACGTAAATTAATTCACTTATTTTATATCGGTTTGTAATTGTACGAGGAAATAACACATGGTTCACCAGCTAGCCCCGCCGGGAACAGCTGTACAGCGTTGCTGAAAAGGTGCCCACACGCACCATGGCGCGTCTCGCTCGGCGGTGATGGGCTCCATCTCAGCAACGCTGTACAGCTTTTGCTGGAGCGGCTAGCTGTTGAACCATGTGTTATTTCCTCTTACAAATACAAATCGATATAAAATAAGTGAATTAATTTACGTATTTCACAGTCATACAGCATAACTTTTTGATGTATAACGATTACAACGCAACCAAGAACTACATTTTCCAACCACCCCGAGCCGAGAAAAAGTTACCTTACAACAATGATAACAACTTTGTTTCTTGGACACACAAAATTGTGAAATTAATAAACCAGTTATACAACATTCCAATGTATATTGTGTTAAAATTTGGATTCGATCTGATGACGGGCTTTTGAGATAATAATTCTTAAATGTGACGCATGGTTGAAACACGCATAAAACGTGCACTTTTTGTGTTCCAACTGCGATAAAAAAATATTAAAATATAAATTAAAAAATCCAAACCTACATGAACTAACGTAAAATAGAACGACGAAAATGTTGATGGTATTGGATTTTATGTAGGTCTATTGGTTACTTAACAAACAACCTTCAAACTCGAGTACACATAATACTTTGGTCGACAGTAGGGCGGGAATCTCCGGAAGATAGAAGGACGAAATCCAGACTGTACACTATGGTTAACACTTACACTAATCGGCCAGCATGGAGAGAACTAAGCAAACGTCTGGGAAATCCCACCTACCTGAGCAGGGCAGACCATCTACATAAAGTTAAGGTCGGATCACAGCGTACACATTATGGGAAATATTCTTTCATTAACCGTGGTATTGATAATTGGAACCTGTCTCAGTCTTAGAGCCTTTCCCCAGACATATTGATGTGTCTAAGAGAAGATTGATATTTAGTGTAAATACTACGATGTAATTACTATAGTTGCTAAATTACGAATTTTGTATATCGTGTTTGATGTTATTATTGGTCATTTTCTGTATTTGTCCATTTTGCCACCGCGGAATTACCCCCATTTGCAAATATTACAGTGGAACTTGGATAATTCGAACCTCAAGGGACCAGTAAAAATATTCGAATTATCCAAAAATTCGAATTAAGAAAGTTCTTTGAAAAGGGTAGAGAAAATATATTGTATTACGTTTACATAATGATTTACGTTCAACAAAGCAGATTAATAGACAACGGTACTGTATAATAATTGTATCGTGATTAACATAATAAGTTTCAAATGATAAAAAGAATGTACTATTCACCTATTTAACGACAGTAGTAATCCAACGATCTAGTTAAGTATTAGAGAAATCTACTGTTTTTCAAAAAAGGTTGAGATTTTTACCTGTTTCCTACAATTAAGTCTCTCGGCCATCACAAAAGAATCTAACAAATGTAATGAACGGAAAACAGATTCACTTACGTCATTTCTACTTAAAAAATAACGCCCAAGTTCTGCGATGTGGTTTGTTGCTTGGGCTGCACGCGGGACAGTTTTTTCGGGAACTTCCTCCACGAGTTCATCGCCAGATGCGTCGTCACCATCTTTTTTTTTTGGAGTTCAGTACATCGGCGATGATTTCTGCGTCGGTCAGCTAACCACAAACTGAGACATTTTCGTCCGGTCGGCTTTTTACACGTAAAAACTTCGAATTATCCAAAATATAATTCGAATTAACCACGATTTTTTAGCATTGATTGTATACAAAATGCTAGGGACCAAGAGAAAAATTCGAATTAAAGAAGATTTCGAATTATAGAAGTTCGAATTAGCCAAGTTCCACTGTATATATAATAGAAATAAAAAAAAGGGCTACAACTGTCAATATCAAGAATGTACAGTAATTACTAATTACTTAAGTCGTAACCCCCGTGATCTTATAGAGTAACTGATACCTTATCCCTGCTGTACGTTTCCGTGGTCTGTGTCGCGTTTAATGGAAGGTTCCCTGAGTCTTGAGGAGTGGCGGCTTAATGCAGGGAGGGTGGTTGGCGCGCCATTGCGCTGTGTTGTTATCTGCCTTCATCTGGTCGCCCATTGATCCGGCCGCAGCACAGCACAGTTCTGTATCCATAGCAACAACACTACGTGAGTAAGGCGCGGTCACACTGTCACTCCACGAGGAAATATTACACTACACCCTCTGTCTGAAAAGTTCCGTGAATCGCTCTATATTACGAACGGATTGTTGGCTTACCTGAAATAGTCGTTACTATCATTCGAAGTAATCCTCGTGGATGGTTATGCACTTGTGAGAACGACTGTACAAGTCCTGGCATAGCCTTCCCGTGGGATAGCCTTCAGTTGGGTCGTCACATTACGTTGGATGTCTGAAATGTCCGAAAACCTCTGGCCGTTCAGAGCTTTTCGGCGACCCTGGACCCCGATACTCCATACATAGACGCTTGCCTTCGAGGACGTACCTCAGGCACCAGGTCTCGTCACCCGTGACGATGGTTTTCAGGACCATTCCATTCCACGGAACATTCATCCTTCTCACTACCACCCGTCGAACAGATGTGCAAGGCAGGTTGCATAAATTCACGCTTCTCTCTTGCTTTCAATTTAGAGTGTTGACGACCCAAACTGAAGGCTATTCGTAAAGAAGACTATCCCCGGAGTTTCCAGGACTTGTTCAGTCGTTCTCAGAAGTGCATAACCATCTACGGGGATTACTTCGAAGGACAGTAACTGCTGTTTCAGGTAAGCCAACAATCCGTTCGTAATATAGACCATTCACCGAACTTTTCAGACAGATGGTGTAGATAGATTTCATGAGAAAGCTACCTAAACATATTGCAATGGGTATCATGTGACGACTTCAGGAAAATTTCTGACATATCTTCGCGTTTCACATCCCCAATCCCCGAAACCACCGTCAGTTCTAAAATGCCCCCCAGGGGCTCACAACTTGTGGGACGTGGGTTGGCGACCACGGGACCCCAGCTGAGTCCGGCATTGCTTCCCACTTACTTGTGCCTGACTCCTCACTGTCACATTTTCTTTCGGCTTCCCATGGCCAACTCTTGTTCTCTTCCGACCCCGACAGTATTAGGGTATCTGAGGCCTAGGGAGTCTTTCACTTGGCCGCCTTAATTGGCCCTTGTCTCATCTTTCCTGATCCCACATTGTTTGAGGGGTCAGACCTCTTGTTTTATTTTCATTGTATCTTGTGCCTTTTGCTCAAGGAGGCAGGGTGTGTGTAGCCCCATCCTGGATAATGCTCCACCCTCAAGGGCTCACGGCTGGTGACCCTTAGGGATTCATGAGCTGGGTCCGGTGTTCCTCCCTTTTTCCATTGCCTCTGGGGTGGACTCTCCTCTTTCCCCTTTCCTATCTGCTTTTCATGGCTCTCCTTCCTTCCAAGTCCCTCAATCCTCATTCTTCGAGGGTTGAGGACGTTTCTTTTCTTCCTGTCATTTCTTTGCCTTATTCTTTATTTGTTTACCATTTCTCGTTCTAGTTTGTAAGACTCTTGTTAGTATTAGTTATAGTTTTCATTACATTCATTTCCCAAACCATTAGGGGCCGATAACCTAGATGTTAGGCCCCTTAAAACAACAATTATCATCATCATCAGTTCCAAAATGTTTATATTAGTTATATCACATTTTTGTGGACACGATAACTACTGTCATTTTGCACAAATCACTTTCAAATGTATACATAAAAATACCTCCCCCCATTTTTAGCCTACTTTCGATTTTTGCAAAAAATGAAAGTAGACTTATGAGATCAACACAGGGCGAAAAAAGTGTGTCTGTCTGTGTGTGTGTATGTGTGTGTGTGAGTCTGTGTGTGTGTGTGTATGTGTGTGTGTGAGTCTGTGTGTGTGTGTGTGTGTGTGTCTGTGTGTGTGTGAGTGTGTGTACTCTGAATGTCTGTCCCCCCCTATCAATTCGAACACGGTGAATGCAAATTGAACGAAATTTGGTACAAAGGTAGCACTAGCAAAGGACACCTCAGTGTCATGTTTTATATCGCCGCCATCTTTACTAAAACTGAATGGCGGCCACTCAAACGTTCAAAACGTAAAATCAAATAACGACTAACCAAATCATCCGATCTCTACCAAATTTGGTAACAACATACCTTCGTATAGGATGCGTCTTGTGACCAAATTACAAGGTCGTCCGCCATACCATTTCAGGATGGCGGCCGTGCGAATTATGCAAACTTTATAATCCATATCATGGGACCCACCAGTTCCGATTATCGAGCCGAGAATCGTTTTAACTGTTCTAAAGGAAGAGGCACGTTCGAAATTAAAAGTTTATTTTGTATTACTATAGTGCAGACGTGATTTTAAATTAGCTCAGTGGTAGAGCGTTAGCCTATCGCTCAAATGCCTATGGTTCAAACCCGATCAGAGCTAGGTTTTTTGCTTGAAATGTTATATGTTTATTGTTTTGTAATGACTCAGATGTTTTAAAATTAAGCGTTATATTGTGCACATTATGGTGTAAAATATATATTTAATTAAAACATAATTCGCCAGCAGATTTACTCGGGACATCTAGCTGCCAAAAAGGTAACTTCCAGATTTTATTGAAAAGTTTCTTCTTCTGGCCGCTAGAATGCACTCGCTCTGTTAGGATTATACTATCGAAAATATCCACATAGTTTGTTTACACACGTCTCTGTAGGGTCATGGAAAGATTTGTTAATTCAATTAGGGTTGTGAAAGCCATGCACAACCAGACGTGTAAAGACATGCCTCAACTCAAAGTTGGATGTTGCCCACGGCAGGTCGTAATAATAATAATAATAATAATGTTATTGGTTTTACATCCCTTTTAACTACTGCTGATTTTAGAGACACCGGGGTGCCGGAATTTTGTCCCGAAGGGGATCTTTAACGTGCCAGTAAATGTACTGACACGGCTCCCTCGCATTTGTGCACCCTCAAATGCCAGCTGACTGCGCCAGGATACGAACCTGCAACCTAGGGCCCAGCAAGCGAGAACGTTACCGCTGAGCCACGCCGCCAGTCCGGTCGATTATGTCTCCAGATCCATAACATTCTTGATATTCTTCTTATCTTTCTTTCTTCAATGATGGTAGCAGTTTTTATCTAGGTTGTGGCGTTTGGTAGAGGTAAATCGTTTCTAAGGTCTTCAACAAAGAATAGTTCTATTATACTCTTTGATAATAACAACGAGTTATAACTATACTCATACATTTAGGAGAAAGTAGGCTATATGTTCTTTACTGAACATCTTGTTTCTATTGGACATCCTCATTCTTCGAGCAGTCTCTATATTTTCACCCCGCCCCCTTTACCATCTCCTTACTACTCTGTCCGCCGTTCTACCTTGGTCCATTCAGTAATTTCTGGCTGCTCTCTGGTGACGAACAGAGGACTTTATCTATAATTTTTGTAAGTTTTTGTAATCTCATTGATATACTTTCTTTGGCCACATTATTTGATTCCATTGAAAAAGGAGGCAAGGTTTCTCCGAAACGTACGGTTCGAATTTATGTTCACATGGCATTAGCCCAAAAAACATGAATTATTTATATAATAATATTAATAATAATAATAATATCGTATGGCCTCGAATGCCGGGTGCAAGGTTTGTTATTTTACACCCAGAGGGCAGCTTGCATGTCAAATTTCGTCGTTCCTTGGAATGCTATGATATCTAACCTTCTTGACACTATAGCGCTTTCTAGTAGAGAATGGAGGAACTTTGTGTTGGCGCAAAATCCCGAGATTAATTTTGCCATTATGAACACGGCCTACTGAATTCAAATGGGTTCTTTAACATGCCAACAACGTACGACATGCATGTCGTGATTTTTGCAGGCTTGGGGTTGGTAGTCCGACATTTTAACCACTCACCCACTGTGGCAAGGAAGTGCTTAGTGTGAAACATTTAACTGTTTTTTTACATTCTCGTCAGAAGTTTGTATTTATTTAAAAGGAATCGTGTCTGTTGTCTTGGTGACGAAACGTAACCTTAGCAACGCTACTGAGCGTGTTAAGTGTTGTCAGGGTCACAGTGCGTCATACTCTACTTTTATCTGGTAAAGCTTCCTTACTTTGGTTGGTTCCTTAGTTTAGGGGCTGCGACAACGCGGTCATGTAGCCCCGTGTACTTTGGGTGTGTGTAGAATCTGTCTGATAACCCGTGTTAATTGTGATGACTGTATTAGTGTGTGTTATTTGTTTTTAATTCAAGTAAGGACTGCAGACGATAATTTCAAGTAGTTTCTACTTTCGCTACCAAATGTTACCGTCCACGACACCTAGCTGTGAACTTCGCCACTACTAGATGCCATCGCAACCAGCGCCCGGAGACGAAAGTTGGAACTTAGGAGCATTAATCAAACCTAAGCTACAAATTTAGGCTCTTTTTCATGCCATAAATCTATGGCATGGGACCGCCGGCTTTACTTCCCATCCGAAGGAAGACATGCTGAGGGATTTTTAACGCTCTTAAAAAATCCGACGACTTCGGCCGGGTTTGAACCCGCGATGTTGGGCATAGAAGCTTAGCATGCTACCAACTACGCCGCTTTCCTTACTTTAAATATCCGGATTCAGAGCATTTACAATCTTCGACATTATTTTACTATCCATCATTATGATTCAAAACCAAATTTAAACTAAATATAAACAGTAACAGTGACGTGATGGCGCAGTGGCTTAGCTACTCGTCTTTCACCCGGATGGCTGGGGTTCGAATCACGGTGACAGCGGGGTGGAATTTTCATCTGAAAAATCACGTGGCATCAGGAAGGGCATCCGGCCTTAAATCCCCGGCCAAAACCAAAATGAGCCTGATTGGCTCCGGTGACCCCAATTAATTGGGAAAAGCCGAAGAAGAAAAATAAAAATAAACAGTAACAATGAAATGTAAATGCTTTTTAGCCTGTAAACACCATTGTAATGGGTGTTATTCCGTACACCTGAAAAAATACACGAGATTAATTAATAAGATGACTAGTTTCAGTTGTCAAGCGATCATCATCGGATCCTTTACACTCAGGCTATTAATTTATGTCTACGAAGGGGCAGATGACCAAGCTGTTCCGCCCCTTAAAACTCTAATAACTAACTAACTAACTAACTAACTAGCCGTATGGACTTCGACTTTGCGTCTGGAAACAGGTGATAGACTTATTAAACACAGGGAATTATGCCATATACATGTACGGTATATATAATTCGATGAGGCCATCTAGGACCGGTTATAGGACATAACGTACCACTTGGCCGGCTGATTACCTGCGAAGAGTCAGCTAATGACCTTAAAATATTTATAAAACATAAACTAATATACTGTATAATATGATAAGTTTTTGGATTCCCATCACACTTTATCCAGACTTTGGACTGTTTATAAACATTTTCGCGTGTTTAAAATCAGCTGTGGTTAAGCTCTGGTCATTTTTCGTTTTCTTTACTTTTTTATAATTTTTTATTTTTTAAATGTTGTATGTGGGTTTTATATCCTAGCGATTAGCAAGTTCGCCATGTGAAGTTTCATTCCAAGATCTGCGAATATCAGAGAGCTCTCAAACAAGATTTCAAGTGTCCATTCTCTTCATGCCGCTTCATTATTCTGTCAAGCCGTTCATCATACTTGCCATATTTCTTCTTTCTCTTTGAACTGTCAACGTACAATTCGTACTTCACCCGTCGAAGTGCGCTCATAAACCGCCCTTATTCGTTGTACACAACTCCATATTACAATACATAAATGTTTAAAGCCGCACAGTGTGATCGCCACTGATGTTTATGTGGTAATGAGCCTGTAACTGGAATGCCCTTCTGACATCAAGTGGTACGTTATGTCCTAGTGTAAATATTTAGGGATTACGGGAAAACCGTTCTTAGGTAGATAACGACCTAGGTGGTACGTTATGTCCTCGAAAATCAAGTGGTACGTTATGTCCGGACACCTCTAGGAGCACGTTAAGTCTTGCTACACTTGGCAATTTGTTTCGCCTTCCTCTGAGCCCAGAATTCCCTCATTCTCTGTGAGTGGCCCATCTTGCGCTCCGCTGTCCAGGTGGTACCTTGTCTTCTTTTCGGGTTCGGTGTCTCGTCTCGGGTTAGCCTATTAGTCCATATCTCTTTGCGGAAGAGATCTCTATTGAAGGCGTCGTCGGGTTTTAGATGCAGCATTTTGAGGTCGTCTTTGATATTCATAAACCAGGGCATTGTGGTTTTGGGTTTGGAGTCAAAGAAATGAAAAGTCTGTTTAGTCAGCCTGTTTCCGTCCATTCGTTTGAGATGACCGTAATACCGTGCCCGCCTCTTACGGATCGTTTCTGAAATTTTCTCTATTTCACTGTAGACTTCTTGGTTGGATTTTTTATAGTGGATAGCATTTTTGTAATTTGATCCCATTATACCTCTGACGATTTTGCGCTCTTTTTTCTCCCGTTCTTCAAGGAGTCCTTTATTAGCATTTAGGGATAGGGTTCGGCTGCATACATAACTACTGGCTTCAGAACAGTTTCATAATGACGTAGTTTAGTATTTTTGGACAGGCATTTTTTGTTGTATATTGAGCGCGATGTTTGATAGGCTATTTCGAGTTTGCGAACTCGTTCCTTGAGGGCTTCTTTGTCCAGTCCACTTTTCATGATGATCTCTCCCAATTACTTAATTTTTCCACTATTTTGATCTTCCCGAATTTTGTCTGCAGTTTTGCTGGAGCGTCTTTGATGTTAGTCATTACTTCTGTTTTTTCGAATGATATTATTCGTTATTTTATAGCGAAAAACAAAAAAAAATGATATATTCCATGATGCTTCTCAAAAATTCAGTCATGCTACTTATGATCACTCCTATAGGGCATCGGTGCCCAGCATACCGGAAAGGATTTCTCTGATATAACTATTTCTGCCATTGATTTACCTTCAGTACAGAAAAAGAAAATGATCGCGTACGGATAACTATCGAAATGGTCCGGGATGTGTTAATATTTAGCCTTGGATGGCGGCACTAAATTTTTAGCTGAATACTGGAGCGATTTCCAAGATACGTGGAGGTGCAAGTCCGGGAATTCCCTCCCCTGTTCTGTGACATCAGCTCAGCCGAGATGACATCAGCTCCAACTGTAGTTCCTTACTAGGATGGGCTGCGGTTGTCCAGAGTAAACATTGGTGGCCATGAAGCACTTTCTCTACAACAGTTCACTCAGTTATACAGTAGACAGCCATGAATCACGTTATCTTGTCTTTCAGAACAGTTTACACGCTGGGTAGAAGGCCATGGAATATATTCTCCATACCAACCAGAACAGTTTACACGCCGGATAGAGGGCCATGGAGTATATTCTCCATACCAACCAGAACAGTTTACACGCCAGATAGAGGGCCATGGAATATATTCTCCATACCAACCAGAACAGTTTACACGCCGGGTAAAGGGCCATGGAGTATATTCTCCATACCAACCAGAACAGTTTACACGCCAGATAGAGAGGGCCATGGAATATATTCTCCATGCCTACCAGAACCGTTTGCACGCCAGATAGAGGGCCATGGGATATATTCTCCATACCAACCAGAACAGTTTACACGCCAGATAGAGGGCCATGGAATATATTCTCCATACCAACCAGAACAGTTTACACGCCAAATAGAGAGGACCATGGAATATATTCTCCTTACCCACCAGAACAGTTTACACGCCGAGTAGAGAGCCATGGAATATATTCTCCATACCAACCAGGACAGTTTACACGCCAGATACAGGGCCATGCAATATATTCCCCATACCAACCAGAACAGTTTACACGCCAGATAGAGAGCACCATGGAATATATTCTCCATACCATCCAGAACAGTTTACACGCCGAGTAGAGATCCATGGAATATATTCTCCGTACCAACCATAACAGTTTACACGCCAGATAGAGAGCACTATGGAATATATTCTCCATACCAACTAGAACAGTTTACACGCCGAGTAGAGAGCCATGGAATATATTCTCCATACCAACCAGGACAGTTTACACGCCAGATAGAGGACCATGGAATATATTCTCCATACCAACCAGAACAGTTTACGCCGAGTAGAGAGCCATGCAATATATTCTCCATACCAACCAGAACAGTTTACACGCCAGATAGAGAGGACCATGGAATATATTCTCCATACCAACCATAACAGTTTACACGCCAGATAGAGAGACATGGAATATATTCTCCATACCAACCAGAACAGTTTACACGCCGGATAGAGGGCCATGGAATATATTCTCCATACCAACCAGAACAGTTTACACGCCAGATAGAGGGCCATGGAATATATTCTCCATACCAACCAGAACAGTTTACGCGCTGGATAGAGGGCCATGGGATATATTCTCCACACCATCCAGAACAGTTTACACGCCGGATAGAGGGCCATGGAATATATTCTCCATACCAACCAGAACCGTTTACATGCCGGATAGAGAGCCATGGAATATATTCTCCATACCAACTAGAACAGTTTACACACCGGATAGAGGGTCATGAATGCGCGGCGTGGAATTTCTTGGAGGGTAAGCTGTGACAGGCAAGGGGGGGATTAATTCATATCCCGTTCAGCAACTCATGCTTCGCGTTTCTTCTCAAGCAGGAACGACTCTGCATTTAATTATGAGACTTTTAATTTAGGTGCTTGTGTCATCAGGGTAGCTTGGTGTGTTATTTCCAATGTTATTAAGTTTTGTGATCAAGAAGATAGAAGGCATGAAAATACCTGATACAAATTCTACTGAACGTGCTATCGTACGAAAACAGTAAGTAAGATACGAAAGGAGGACCAACTGAGTAATGTGGAGCGAGCAAACTTAAGTCACTTCGTAAAAAGGGCCAAACCGTCTCCAAATAAGATTATTCTGGATAATATCTATGTGTATAATTCACTGGAAATTTCAGGAATATTTCTGAGTATGACTTGTGTGGGGTTTCGCCTAGAAATACCAAGCTGGCTCATCAGCGGGCTCTTGGTGTCCGTGCCCAGACCCCCACAAGAGTAGCGAGCTGTGCGCTACCTCCCTTTTTTATGAAGCGCATCTGCGCCTCTTTACTGCGAGATAAAAGCTCAAGCAGCTTGAACCTCCCTATGAAGGCTTCCAAAACAGATGGTACGTTATATTGGTTCTCACGGCCCCTGTGGGGGTCCGGGCACGAACACCAGGAGCCTGCTGATGAGCCAGCTTGATGTTCCTAGGCGAAACCCCATAAAAGACAGGGCATAAACCTAGAAAAATTGATGAGTTTTATCGATATAAAACTTGGTAGATTGAGTACATTTTCATTGAAGGACGGCAAAAATGTATAGCATTCCGAATCGTGTGATGTTGGCTCGTATCGCATTTATATTTTATTTATAAATTTATTTATTTTAAGTAGGCCTTTCTACAAAAAAGGAATCTGTTGACATCCAATATCGATTTAGGTATTAGGAAGTCATTTTTGAAGGCCTTTGTCTGGAGCGTGGCGCTCTATGGAAGTGAAACTTATACTATTGGTGCAGCGGAAGAGAGGAGAATAAATGTGTCTGAAATGTGGTGTTACAGGAGAATGATGAAGATCAGATGGATAGATAGAGTTATAAACGAAGAGGTATTAAGACGAGTGGGAGAGGAGAGATGTTTCTGGTGGCTGCTAATGAAGAGAACAGATAGGTTGGTAGGACACATACTAAGACACCCAGGAATAGCAAGCTTAGTTATGGAAGGAAGGGTCGAGGACAAGAACTGTAGGGGTAGACCAAGGTTAGAATATGTAAAACAGATTGCCTCGGATGTAGGTTGTGGTAGCTATTTAGAGATAAAACGATTAGCTCAGGACAGGGAGGCGTGGAAAGCTGCATCAAACCAGTCAAAAGACAACAACAGCAACAAGGCCTATATATTTTATTTATTTTATTAATTAATTGGCTACATGTTCTTATCCTACACAGGATCATCCCGTGGAGTTCTGGCTTTCACCACCAGATGGGAGTGTCATACTGACCGTTGTAATTGGAGATTAAATCGCCTCAGTGGCTCCACTCAAAAGATCTAAGCCACGATAGCCGAGGCCATAAAATTATTATTATTATTTTTATTCACCAACAAGACATTGGCTATAATACACCATTTTATCGGCAATTGTTGCAAGATGGATCGAGTTCTTTATGCTGGTAGGTTGAAGAACGAACGAAGTATAGAGCATGTCTGTAAAATTGTATACTGATAGGTTATTTACATTACATTTCTAGCCCATGTTTAAAGGTTATTATTATTATTATTTTAAAGTTGTTAAGAACCATAGGATCACATAAAACAAATGGTCTTGTTATTTTTCTTGTTCTCCCAAAACTCCTTCATTGTTTCGCTATCTTGACCTTGACGTTCCTCCGTCCATCCTTTGCCCTACCTCCTTGATCGATCTTCAGGTGTAACTTCCCAACTGTGTGTATGAATGTCATTCGATCCTTGATGTCAATTGGTGTGATATTGGCACCTCTGAGATCAATTTTGACCTGTGTAACCCAGACTGTTGTCACTTTAAGTTTTCTTAACCCTTCCAGTGTCACTGAAAGATATTGACGTATTCTTTGAATGATCTTGTTTATAAGAGACGTTTTAAGAAGTGCTAATTTTTATGCCCCCCAGGGGCTCACATCTAGTGGGACGTGGGTTGGCGACCACGGGGTGCCAGCTGAGTCCGGCATTGCTTCCTCTTACTTGTGCCGGGCTCCTCTCCGTCTTCTTTCCTGTCGACCTCACTTGGTCAACTCTTGTTCTCATCCAACCCCGATGGTATTAGAGTATCCGAGGCCTAGGGAGTCTCTTCCTTTCCCGCCTTAATTGGCCCTTGTCTCATCTTATCTGATACCCTCCTTCTGCGAGGGGTCAGCCTTCTTTTCCTTTTCATGTTATCTCCTGCCTTCTGCTCAAGGCCCTCAAGGAGTCAGGGTGTGTGTAACCCCACCACTTCTGGTGCACCCTGGATAGTGCTACACTCTCAAGGGCTCACGGATGGTGATAATAATGTTATTGGTTTTACGTCCCTTTTAACTACACTGGCTTTTAGAGACGCCGGGGTGCCGGAATTTTTCCCCGAAGGGGATCTTTAACGTGCCAGTAAATGTACTGACACGGCTCCCTCGCATTTGCGCACCCTCAAATGCCAGGTGACTGCGCCAGGTTTCGAACCTGCAACCTTGGGCTCAGCAAGCGAGAACGTTACCCCTGAGCCACGCAGCCAGACTCACGGATGGTGAGTTCGTGAGTTGGCGACCCCGAGGGCTTCCTGAGCTGGGTCCGGTTTTCCCCCTTTTATCCATTACCTCTGGGACGGACTCTCTCCTCTTTCACTTTCCTATCTGCCTTTCATGGCTCTCCTTCCTTCCAAGTCCCTCAATCCGCCTTCTTCGACTGTTGAGGGCATTTCTTTTCCTCCTGTCCTTTATTTGCCTTATTCTCCTTTAGTTTTCCATTTCTTCTTCTAGTATAAAAGTTAGTTTTATTTATAGTTTACGTTTCATTATCATCGTCACGATCACCCAACCCATTAGGGGCCGATAACCTAGATGTTAGGCCCCTTAAAACAACAATTAAAAAAAACATTTAAAAGGTGGAAAACTGTACAAATATGAATCAGTTAAACTATGAAAACAAAATGGCGGAACAGGCATACCTAGGAATACTACACTACTTGTTCCTCCATCACCACTGCTCTTATTTCCATCAGTTATATTGTCGTTTGATGATAAACCCTAAGTCTCTTTAACATTGTCTTCAATATCACTATCGGGTTTGTCCAAATGCCTTGAAATCGTAGTCACAATTTTATCGTACAAGCCCGATATCTTACTGTTTACATCGTACATCAGATGATACTATCAAACTCAAATAGGCCTATGCATCTCACCAATACCGAAGAATGAAATGATTAACTTATTCATTTCCGTTTCCAGTTACTTTCGTAAAGGTTGTCTATTACCTTCCTGCCGCCTACCGTAATTAAATGCGGAATATTCCGTACGCGACACGCAAGGTAAAGGTATTGACGCGGAATATTCCGTAAAAGACATGGAGCATTTTAAATATATTATCTATGTGCGCCCCGATAAACACGGCAAGCTAAGCCGGCTGTGACAGGCGAAGTTCGCGGACGCGCGTTGCGGTTCAGCCGGTGGTAGGCGCGCTCCGCTGACACGTGTTTTGTCATTCATATGGACGTGTATCTGCAAAGCTTAGACGTTAGTGTTGCACGTTTAGTGAGTATTGTACCGGGTGAGTTAGCCGTGGTCGTTACGGCATGACTGCTGGCAGTTGCTCACATTCGGGAGGCGAGGAGGTTCGAATCCCCCCGCCGGCAACCTTGAAGATGGTCTTCTGTGGTTTCCCATCTTCCTTCCAGGCAAATGCCGGGGTTGGTCCCTAACTATAGGCCACAGCCGCTACCTTCCAACTCCTTGCCCTTACATTCAAACTTTCCTCCCCAGACAACACTCCACATGCAACGGTACGTGTAGCTCATCCATTGGGTGTCCGCCTCGAAACAGCTACAAAACTGGCGAGCCGAACATGTCCTCGGACACTCCCGGCGCTAAAAGCCATACGCAAAAAAAAAAAAAAGAGTGAGTAACGTGTGTATATCCATAATTCTTATATGAAAAGCAGAAAATCTTGTTCTGAAACGAGACGAAAATTTCGATTCAAGTTTCCAGGAAGACCTGTGCTTAATGCCAGTACAATTCGGAGGCTCGCTGAACAATTCAAGGAAACGGGCTCAGTAAATAAGAAAAGAGTTGACAGACATTCTTTCATCAGAAGATGGCAGGTGTTTGACTCAAGAGAGGGAGGACATTTTCAGCATCGCCTATGAGCACTGTAAGTACACATTATTGAACATGTTTGGTAAAAGTGTGAAAGTGCGCGCTACCACCGGTTGAACCGCGTATGTGCGCCCGCGATCTGCATCAGTCACAGCCGGCTTAGCTTGCCGTGTTTATCGGGGCCGACATATGTATGTCAGAATACTCTTTGTTCGTCGGTCGTTATACAGTCTCACGATGTGGTCGTAAAATCTCAGTCATCGTTTGCGGAAATCTGTCTCGATGTTGGAGTATCTCTCTCTGTGATTGTGTGATATTGTAGGCGATATCCTTCATCTGTGAGTTTAGGACCCAAAATTTTCCGGATGATTTTTCTCTCCGCCTTCTTGATGTTCTTGAGATCCCATTTGTAGTTGAGGTTTAAGATCTCGCTGGCGTAGTGTGTCTCGGGCTTGAAAGTTGTGTCGGCTTTTTGTTGTTGTTGTTGATGCTCATGCATCTCTCGTTGTAGATGTTCGCGATTTTTCCGTATGCTTTCCGCATTTTGACTTACAAGTGTTTTTGTGCTACTCTTTCTATACCTGTTGGTTCGATGATTGCTCCCAAGTACTTGAAGTGAACCTTGTGTATCGTGCTGTATTTCGTGATTAAATTCTGTGTTGGAATGTGTTTTGTTGACACAAATTTGGTCTTTGTGAAGGATATTTGCAGTCCAACCTTATCGGCACATTCCTTTATTATTATTATTGTTTTATACATTACATATAACACATTGCTGGTACATCACAACATAACTATACGGGCTTCAGGGAACCAAAGCATAGTTACTGGAACAGCCACATCTAAGCTGGAAAGTCGCTACCCATGAACTTCCGAACGATTCGGATTGTTGAAAGAACTACTGCCTTCTGCATTAGTTTGTACAGTATTCCAATCCAGTTATTTAAGGCCTTGGAGCAAGGTACTTGGGATCACGCCTGTACTTGAGACAATGTTAGGTATGGTCTTGACCCGCTCTACATGCCATTGCCTTTTGAAAGGGCCGACCAACTCGCTGTATTTGCTGATCTTTCCTATGTGTTTTGACTGGAGATTCTTGTTGTTAGGAATCGCAACATCAATCAAGGTAGTTTGATTCATTTTCTTTCTGACAACCACCAGATCCGGCCTGTTGTGTGATACCGATTAATATTAATATAATATTAATATAATTAATAGCTTGTCACGGAAGCCTCCGTGGCTTAGGCGGCAGCACGCCGGCCTCTCACCGCTGGGTCGGTGGTTCAAATCCCGGCCACTCCATGTGAGATCTGTGCTGGACAAAACGGGGACAGACAGGTTTTTCTCCGGGTACTCCGGTTTTCCCTGTCAAAATTTCATTCCAGCAACACTCTCCACTATCATTTCATTTCATCTGTCATTTATTTAATCATTGCCCCAGAGGAGTGCGTCAGGCCTCGGCAGCCGGCACAGTTCATATCCTCGCCGCTAGATAGGAACTTCATTCATTCCATTCCTGACCCGGTCGGTGACTGGAAGCAGGCTCTGGATTTTCATTTCAATAGCTTGTCACGGTGGGTGAGTGGATAGCGTGTCGGTCTACTAACCCCAAGATTGCAGGTTCGCTCCTGGCCGTGGTAAGTGTTTTTTTTTTTGAAAGGCGGCAAAAATACGACACGCATGTCATACGATGTTGGCATGTCAAAGAACCCATCTGAATTCAGTAGGCCGTGTTCATAATGGCAAAATTAATCTCGGGAGTTTCCGCCAACACAAAGTTCCTCATTTCTCTACTAGAAAGCGCTATAGTGTTCAAGGAACTTAGATATCTATTATCTAACCTCCTTGACTTTCATAGTGACTCAAGGAACAACTAAATTCGACATGCAAGCAACCCTCTGGGTGTCAAATTACAAAGCTTGCACCGGCACCCGAGACCATACGATATTATTATTATTATTAATATAATTAATATTAATATAATATTATTATTATTATCTGCCAGATTTTTCTTGTTCAGTTAATTCACTTCTTTGGTTATTAATCCGGAATAGAACGCTGATCACTAGGGCTCGGATTTTTAGGTGCTAAAAATCGGGAAAATATTTATTTTTTATGTATTAAAAATACCTGAAATATGTGACAAAAGAGTAAAAATATTTAATTATAATTTAGTTTATTGTGTTGTTTGAGTCTTCAGTCTTTTGACTGGTTTGATGCAGCTCTCCATGCCTCCCTGTCCTGAGCTAATCGTTTCATCTCTACAGAGCTCCGACACCCTACATCGGAGGCAATCTGTTTAACATATTCTAACCTTGGTCTACCCCTACAGTTTTTGTCCTCGACCCTTCCTTCCATAACTAAGCTTGCTATTCCTGGGTGTCTTAGTATGTGTCCTACCAACCTATCCCTTCTCTTCATTAGCAGTCGCCAGAAACATCTCTCCTCTCCCACTCGTCTTAATACCTCTTTGTTTGTAACCCTATCTACCCATCTGATCTTCATCATTCTCCTGTAACACCACATTTCAAATGCTTCAATTCTCCTCTTTTCTGCTGCACCAATAGTCCAAGTTTCACTTCCATAGAGCGCCACGCTCCAGACAAAGGCTTTCAAAAATGACTTCCTAAGGTAGAAGTACCAGTAGTGAGCCATGTACTAGTAGTGGGCCACCAGTTTTGAAAGGCTGAAAACAAGGTTCAAGGTCAAGATTGCACAACAGTGTGCAATACAGTGCGAGCTGGGACCCTTCTCTACTACCTGTCACAGAGCAGGCATCAGTTAATTGCTAGTGTTCGAACTGTAAGGGTGTTTTTGTTAAGTGGCGTTATTCTTGCTTATTCTTCACTGGTTCTTGCAGAATTCTTAAGAAGTAAGTATTTATTTTGATTTTTCTTTTCCCCAAGCATACATTTGATTACATACTGAAATGCTGTATTCGTGTTTATTATGCATTTGATAGTCCCTACATTATGAAGAAACACATAAAATAAGCAGAACAGCAATTTTATGGGGTGGTCCACTTTAGGGTCTTCATTTTTTCAATTGTTCCAGTACTGGGCCTAGATGGCCCACTACTAAAACACAATTGTGTTCTATGATAGAATGTTAAGTTTCCAGCTTAAGTTCTGGCAATACTTTCTGTATGACTCATTATGCAATATTCTGATCAGAACCAGTAGTGGGCCACCGTGGCTCACTATTGGTGCATTAGTGGCCCAGTACTAGGCAACATAGATCCATGTGATAACATGCTCATTTAATTAAATTCTAGGACAATGGAGGAAAGAAAAGAGCAAAGCTACACCGAAGATCAAATAATAAAAGCAATAGCTGACATTGAGAGAGGAATGAGTGTTTGTGCAGTTGCCAAAATGCATTGCATTCCGAGAGCAACTCTGCAAAGGAAAATGAAAGAAGGTGCCAAATTAGCAATACAGAAAGGCCCTAGTACCGTGTTCTCAAAAGATCAGGAAACGGGTATTATTGTGTGGATAAAAACAATGGCAAATGCTGGCTTTCCCATTACAAGGGAAGCACTTATGTACAGCATAGCAAATTTAGCTAAAGAATTTAAAGTAACTTTCCCTGGTGGAGGCACTCTGCCTGGGCGGAAATGGTATGAAGGTTTCTTATGACGTCACCCTGATATTTCACTGAGGACAAGCCAAAATCTCACCATAAGAAGACAAGATGTGTCTCAAGAAAAGTTACACAGTTGGTTCCAGGAGGTGGAGACTTATTTGAAAGAAAATAAACTGGACGAAGTCCTTCTCAACCCACGTAGGGTTTTCAATTCAGATGAGAGTTCGTTCTTTTTAAATCCAAAACCTGGACAAGTCCTTGCTGAGAAAGGATCGAAGAAGGTTTATACAGCAGCTGGAGCAGATGAAAAAATGAACATGACTGTTCTGGTTACAGCTAATGCAGCCGGTGAAATTGCACCACCAATGATTGTTTATAGGTAAGTAAATAAGCTTACAGCAAAAGTTGATTGCTATGTATAGTTGAAAAGATTTGAATACAAGTTACAGCATAGTCCTAAATCTGCTGTCTTTTCGTGTTACAGATATACAAGAATCCCACAACAAGTGGCAGAGGCCATGCCCGCTGACTGGGCTATTGGGAGATCTGAAAGTGGATGGATGACTCAGGAAACATTTTATGAATACATAACTAACATCTTCGAGCCCTATTTAAGACAGCAGAATATAGAGAAGCCTGTAGTGTTCTTCATGGATGGACATACTTCCCATCTATCGTTTGCCCTAAGCTCCTTCTGCAAGGCCCACGGAATTGAGCTGGTGGCTTTACTCCCGAATGCAACACATCTGATCCAGCCAATGGATGTTGCCGTCTTCCATACCCTCAAGTCCTCTTGGAAACGGGAAGTGGTGAACTTCAGAATGAGCCATGGAGGCCAGCAAGTACAGAAGCATGACTTTCCATGGGTACTTCAATCAGCATTGTCCCACTTAACATCTGAGACAATTACCAATGGTTTCAAAGCATGTGGGCTAGTTCCATGGGACCCAAAGAAAGTAATTGTATCCAAAAGACCAAAGTCTGCGAGAGAGCCAGCAATACCATCACAGAATAGAGAAACGGCTTCCTTCTTCAACATTTTAGAAGAAAGAATTGGAGAAGAGAAATTAAAGAAATTCAAGGAGAATGAAGGTGAATGGAAAGGTCCTGTGGAACAAACAGATCTCTACTATTTATGGCTGGGGTCTAAGGATACACACAATCCAGACTCAGTTTTCCAGGTAACTTACACATATTTCGAGCTAAAATAACTTAAATTTGTTAATTTTATATTTTATTGTATTTGACATACATTTTATTTATTACAGGGTGTCCCAAACATTCCCATTGAAGTAGGCCTCGAACAGCAAACAGTCGAGCCTGCAGGAAATGCAACATCTCCTGTATCACAGTACAATCCCATTCCTATTGCTGATTCATCAAATGTACCGTCTCCATTTAAGAGAGCTCTTTTCTGGCCAGAAGAGGAAGACAAAGATAAAGCAAAGAGAAGAAGACGAGAGAAGCTTCCTGCAGTCGTCACATCTCCTCAGATGATGAAATATTATAATAAAAAGGAGGAACTGAAAAGGAGTAAAACTGCAGAAATTGAAAGAAGAAAAATGGAAAGAGAGGAGAAGTAAAGAGCAGCAGAACAAAAGAAGAAAGAAAAACAGAATCTCTCAAGACCAACAGCCATTTCTTCGTCATCATCTGAAGATTCTGTTCCAGAAATGGATAAATCGGGAGATTCGCCTTGGGAAGAAAGTGAGGATGCATGTAGTGAAGAAGAGGCAGGAGAACCTGTCAGAAAAGATTCTAGTATTAAGGAAGGAACATTTGCCCTTGTGTCATTCATGGGTGGAAAGAGAAATGCCATGAGATATGTATATCTTTGTGTAGTGCAGGAAGTCATAGGAAGAAAGATACGTGTCCAAGGTTTGAGGTCAGCAGGGAACAAAAAGAACTTTGTTGTAGTAGAAAATGATGTGTCTGATATTTCTCTGTGTGACATTATTATACTGGTACCACAACCAGAACTCAGAATGCAGGACCGTCAGTTAGTGTATACATTTCCTAAGAAATTACCTGTGAAAGAGAAACTATAATTATGTGAAGGCTATGATCTACTTTTCAGATAGCAAGATTGTGTTAACTTATAGGGTCTATTATATTTTAATATCATTTTGTATACATTTTTCTTGATTGTACCCTACATTTCTATGGCCCAGTATAGGGGGGCCCATTATAGGTACGTATAAAATTTTGGGTGCCCAGTAATGGTACAGGGTTCGGGTACAAGTTTTAAATTTTTTAAACTATTTTTAGTATGCTGTTTTGCAAAAAAGTGTGATCATTAGATTAAATATGAGTTTAATTATGGGAGAAAAAAGTGTCTTCTTTGAATTCATATAATGTTTAGAGATAACTCACTGAATGTCCTTAAGTGGCTCACTACTGGTACTTCTACCTTAATACCTAAATCTATATTCGATGTCAGCAGATTCCTTTTTTGTAGAAATGCTTTCTTTGCCTGAGCCAACCTACTTTTAATATTCTCTTTGCTTCGTCCATCACTGGTTATTCTGCTTCCTAAGTAACAGAAGTCTCCTACTTCCTTCATCTTTTCACCTGCCAATTTGATCTCCATAGAGGTTTCTGATTTATTTCGGCTGCATTCCAGTATTTTTGTTTTACATTTATTAATTTTCATCATGAATTCTTTCCGTAAGACGGAGTCCATACCATTCAAAAACTCATTCAAATCCTCAGGCTTGTCGGCCAAGATGACGATGTCATCAGCAAATCTCAGAGTTGAAATTATTTCTCCTTGAATCTTCACTCCCACTTTAAATTTTTCTCTAATTTCCTTCATTGCTTGTTCAATGTAAAGATTGAAAAGTATGGGTGATAAGTTGCAGCCTTGCCTTACACCTTTCTGAATACCAGCTTCTCTCTCATGTCCTTCAACTCAAATGACTGCTGTCTGGTTTCTGTACAGATTGTATATCACCCTCCTATCCCTGTACTTTATTCCAATTGATTTCAAAATGTCAAACAATTTAGTCCAATCAACGTTATCAAAAGCCTTTTCTAAGTCTACAAAAGCCATGAACGTTCTCTTATCTTTCCTTATTCTACCTTCTAAAATCAGCCTAAGACTTAGTACAGCTTCCCTTGTTCCTACATTTCTCCTGAAACCAAACTGGTCTTCACCCAACTCCGTTTCTATCAGGCTTTCAATCCTCTTGTAAATTATTCTAGACAGGATCTTTGAAGCATGAGTAATCAAGCTGATTGTACGGTAATCTTCACATCTGTCAGCTCCCATTTTCTTTGGTATTGGGATGATTACATTCTTCTTGAAATCAGGGGGTACCTCACCTGTCTCATAAATCCTACACACCAAGTGAAATAACCTGATCAGACCTTCATCTCCTATGCAGCGTAGCAACTCAATCGGTATATCATCTATGCCTGGTGCTTTGTTCCTGCTTAAGTCTTCCAAAGCTCTATCAAATTCTGATCTCAATATTAAATCTCCTTTCGCATCCTCATCAATTTCCTCCTCCCTTTCCATTACATGATTCTCAATCTCCTTTCCCTTATACAAACTCTCTATGTAAGCTTTCCATCTCTCAACCTTTTCTTCCCTATCTGTTAGAGGCTTTCCATTTGTGTCCTTAATATTACAGCACTTAGTCTTCTTTTCCCCAAAAGTATTCTTAATCCTTCGATAAGCTGTGTCTACTTTTCCTAATTTCAGACAATTTTCTATACCTGCACATTTCTCTTTCAACCATTCTTCTTTCGCTTCCTTGCACTTCTTGTTAACCTCATTTCTCAGACGTCTGTATTCTGCTTTCCCCTTTTCATCTCTTAGATTCTTGTGTTTCCGCCTTTCATCCATCAATTCTAGTATATCCTGAGTGATCCACGGTTTTCTACCTATTCTTTCTTTCCTACCAATGTTTTCTTCTGCGGATTTTGTTATTTCATTCTTCGAAAGTGCCCATTCGTCTGCAATTGAAGTTTGTTTAGGGTTTTTCATTAGTCCTTCCTTTATACTCTTCTTGAATCTTTCGTTTACATCCTCTCTTTCAGTCTGTCTATTGCCCACCTTTTTGGCTTTTGACTTTTCTTCAGTTTCTTCAACTTTAATCTGCATTTCATTACAACCAGATTGTGATCAGAGTTTATGTCAGCACCAGGATATGTTTTACAATCCAAAATCTGGTTTCGAAACCTCTGCTTGACCATAATGAAGTCGATTTGGTAACGCCCTGTATCTCCTGGTCTCATCCATGTGTATATTCTTCTATTGTGGTTATTGAATAAGGTGTTAGCTATGACCAATTCATGCTCGGTGCAGAATTCTACCAGCCTGCTTCCTCGATCATTCCTTTCACCTATTCCGAAATCTCCTACTATCTTCCCTTCTCTCCCTTTTCCTACCACAGCATTCCAATCTCCCATTACTATAACATTTTCATCACCCTTGATATACCTCCGAATTTCGTCTATTTCTTCGTAGACCTTTTCAACATCCTCATCATCAGCTTGACTGGTAGGTAGTTTATTAATGTGAATATAAACATTATAAAGTACTCGCGAATGCAATTTATGCTATGTCTCACTGACTGCTGAAGAATTACAATACACAACGAGATACATCTTCAGGTTGTCCATCACAAATGACCGACGATTATCGCGAAACACTTATTCCGAAGGCGCGAAACTGCGGCAATATGTTTCTTGCCCTTGAGGTGTTGTGTAACTTGAGATCGCTGTTCAGCCTTGATTGCTTTCCCACATGGTTGGTAGAACAGAACGCCCCCATCAGAAGTAAAATTATCTTTAAATTCTGCAACATACGATAATGTGTAGTTATTTTTACTTTAGGCACCTTAGATATGCCTTACACTTCATAGTGCCAGAAATGAACTGCATGTGAGTGACACTGGTTCCAAGTAGCTGGGGAGGTCTAGCGCGTGGTGCAATATGGCTATGGACAAGGAAATCCCCGGCGTCCACAGTGAGTGGCACGGGGCGACAAATTAAGAATAACACAGTTGCAAGCTGACATTCGCTCTGCATGAAGATTAGATAGCTCACAAGTTCTTCCCCGTTGAAGTAACACAGAACAAAAATGCAATAAACTGAGAGATCTAGGATACTGATTTAAAAAAAAAATGTAAATATTATGTCTTTTATGTGCTAATAAGTGAAAAGCTGGAATTTATGTATTTTTGTATGACTACCCCTTATTATTCCCGTTTTCCAACGGGGTCGGGGGATGAGATGCGATGGAAGTCTTTGTGGTGATGATTTTTACGGCCGGATGCCCTTCCTGACGCCAACCTCAGGAGAGGAGTTAATGAGAGATGAAATGAATGATGGTGAATGAAACTGGGCAAGGAAGTGGAAGGAAGCGGCCGTGGCCTGTCAGAAGGTACCGTCCCAGCATTTGCCTGGTGTTGAAAATGGGGAAACCACGGAAAACCATTTCAAGGACGGCCGACGGTGGGGCTCGAACCCACGCGTCTACCGAGTCAGCAGAGAGCTTGGCCCCATGACCCAATGTTGCGCGTTAGCCAGCGTAGCCACTACTGTCGGTAAGCTGGAATTTATGTATTTATAGCAAAATGCTTAAAATATGTATTTACATTAAAAAAATATTTATTTACCTAATAATCCGAGCCCTACTGATAACTTACTGTAGTATTCAAGGTCGTGTTACTATTGTTTTCATTCTCTCTAGCTATGTCGCAGGCGAGCATTGCCTCAGGAATGTTGTGGACTGGTTTCTATATTCTTAGTAGCAGAGTAGCCACAAGAAATAATTACACATCCTTTACTCGTAATTATGCCCCCCTTCCATTACATAAGTATTTCCCCGAACTCCTTCCTGTCGGTTAGTTCACTCTTTATAGACTCCTCGGGACCTGAGTAGCATTTCTATAGAACTGTACCACTCGAGTCCATCCACGTGTGTCACTTTTTTGATGAGGTCCTAATTTTAACTTTTCAGCCATTACTCTTGTATTCTCAAGCGAATACTGTAGTAAAGCGTGCTCAAAGCGGAACGTCTATAAAGCGGAAACTTGTCCGATGTGAACAAAAGTTATGGTTCCAGCGCTGTGACGTCCAAACATGAAGTCATCACTAAATTAACAAATTATGGTTTTTGCCAAGTTTTCTATGTATCATAATATGAATAAGTTGGTTGGTTCCTCAGTTTAGGGGCTGCGACAACTTGGTCATGTAGCACCGTGTACTTTGGGTTTGTATATAATCTGTCTGATAACCGGTGTTAATTGTGATGGCTGAATTATAATTCAGGTAAGGACTGCAGACGATCAATTTCAAGTAGTTCCTACTTTTGCTACCAAATGCTACCGCCAACGACACCTAGCTGTGAACTTGGCGACTAGATGCCACCGCAACCAGCATCTGGCGGTGAATGTTGGAACTTATTAGAGCGTTAATCGAATCTAACCTAGAAATTTTAGCTTCACACAATAGTGTAGATATTGGAAGCTTCTTTTACATGCCATAAATCTTTTCTTCCCCTCCGGTGGAAGGCATACTGAGGGAGCTTTAACGCTCTTAAAAAATCCGACGACTTGGCCGGGTTAGAACCCGCGATCTTGAGCATAGAAGTTTAGCATGCTACCAACTACGCCACCCAAGCCGCACCAATCTATATATATAAAAATCAATGTAACGTGATAGTTTGTCTGTGGGTATGTCTGTGGGTATGTCTCCTATGCGTTTATATACCATTCGTCCGATTGCGATGAAACTTGGGTGAGATGTTGAGTACACTCCAAGGAAGGTTTCTGACTTAGTAAATCCATTTTACAATAGGTAGCGCACGCGTAGATTCAACAAATGAGCGACGATGCGCGAAGCATTTCAACAAAGTCCCGTATGTGTTCATATACCATTCGTCCGATAGCGTTGAAACTTGGGTGAGATGTTGTGTACACTTACGTGAAGGTTTCAAAATTAGTGAATAAATTTCACAGTAGATAGCGCACAAGTAGATTCAACAAATGAGCGACGACACGCAATGCGTTTCAACAAAGTCCCGTATGCATTCATATACCATTCGTCCGATAGCTATGAAACTTGCGTAAAATGTTGTGTAGACTGCAGGGAAATTTTCTGGCTTAGTACATCCACTTTACAATAGGCAGCGCACGAGTAGATTCAACAAATGAGCTACGACGCGCGAAGCATTTCAACAAAGTCACGTTTGCATTCATATACCATTCGTCCGATAGCGATGAAACTAGGCTGAGATTTTGTGTGCACTCCAGGGAAGGTTTCTAGCTTAGTAAATTCCTTTAAAAATAGGTAGAGCACGAGTAGAATCAATAAATGAGCAACGGCGCGCGAAGCGATTCAACGAAGTCCCATATAATTTCATATACCATTCATCCGATAGCGATGAAACTTGGGTGAGATGTTGTGTACACTCCAGGGAAGGTTTCTGGCTTAGTACATACATTTTACAATAGGTATCGCACCAGTAGATTCAACAAATGAGCGATGACACGCGAAGCGTTTCAACAAAGTCCCGTATAAAGTCATATATCAGTCGTCTGATAGTGATAAATGTTTGGTGAATTGTTGTGTACACTCCAGGAAAGGTTTCTGGCTAAGTAAATCCATTTTACAATACGAAGCGCACGTTTATATTCAACAAATGAGTGACTACGCGCGAAGCGTTTCGACAACGTCCCGTATACGTTCACATACCATTCATCCGATTGCGATGAAACTTGGGTGAGATGTTGTGTACACTCCAGGGAAGGTTTCTGGCTGAGTACATCCATATTACAATATGTAGCGCAAGAGTAGAATCAACAAATGAGCGACGACACGCGAAACGTTTCAACCAAGTCCCGTATGCATTCATGTACCATTCGTCCGTAGCTATGAAACTTGGGTGAGATGTTGTGTACACGTCATGGAAAATGTCTGGCTTAGTAAATCCACTATACAATATGCAGCGCACAAGTTGATTCAACAAATGAGGGACGACGCGCGAAGCGTTTCAACAAAGTCCCGTATAAGGTCATATACCATTCTGCCGTTAGCGGTGACACTTGGGTGAAATATGGTGGACACTCCAAGGAAGGTTTCTGGCTTAGTAAATACATTTCACAGTAGGTAGCACACGAGTAGATTCGACACATGAACGACGACATGCGGAGCGTTTCAATACAGTCCCCTATGTCTTCATATCCCATTAGTCCGATAGCGATGCAACTTGGGTGAGATGATGTGGACACTTACGTGACGGTTTCTAACTTAGTAAATACATTTTACAGTAGGTAGCGCACGAGTAGATTCAACAAATGAGTGACGGAGCGCGAATCATTTAAACAAAATCAGGTATGCGTTCATATACTATTCATCCGATTGCGATGAAACATTGATCAGTTATTGTGTACCCGCCAGGGAAGGGGACTTAGTAAATCCATTTCACAATAAGTAGCGCAAGAGTAGATGCAACAAATGGGTGACGACGCGCGAAGCGTTTCAACAAAATCCCCTATTGCGTTCATATAACATTCTTCGATTGCGATGAAACCTTGATGAGTTATTGTGTACACGCCAGGGAAGGGCTTCGACTTAGTAATACATTTCTCAATAGGTAGCGCACGAGTCGATTCAACAAATGAGTGACAGCGCACGAATCGTTTAAACAAAACCCCGTATACGTGCATATACAATTCATCCGATTGCGATGAATCATTGATGAGTTATTGTGTACACGCCAGGGAAGGGTTTCGACTTAGTAAATCCATTTCACAACAGGTAGCGTACGAGTAGATTCAACAAATGAGTGACAGCGATGAAACTTTTGAAAGTTGTTGTGCACGCTTCCACGAATGGTTCTAAATTAGAAAATCCATTTTACGATAGCTTAGAGGCAGTTAACATGTTGTGTATCCAAAAGCACTTCAAGAAACAGAATTTCAACGCCAACACTTTCTTTGATTGGCATTGCAACGCATGCCGGGTACAGCTTGTATATAATATGAATAAGTAAGTGAATGGTTTTGAAACATGAGACGGAAAGGCCTGGCTCATGTAAATGTGTGGTAAATTACAATAAAGCTAAATTGTCAATCAGCTATAAGCAATAATGGTTGGTTCTATTACTGCTTTTCTCCTTAACTGTGAGAGGAATATTGGGAATTTCACACTAGAGGGAGGTCCGAACATTTTTACCATAAATGATTAATAAATCACACCCCGGGCCTCGGAGGCCTCTACTTGTGACAAGAATATTTAGAATATTTATCCTTTCTATTGTTACTTCCCGCCTTTTCTTTTGTGTATTGCCTCGAGTCACTGCATAGCTCAGTAGTACAGTACAGCTGGAGTGGTTTTGTTCCAAAAACCGTGCTATGGTTGGCTTTTTGTATATAGTTAGAAAAGCACAAAAAAAGCTTGAAAAGTTTTTTAAACAAAAAATGTAGAGGGCATTGTCACCTACAATTTGTCTCGCGGAGGTCATGTGATACGTTTTGAAATGCAGAAGCAAGGTGGCGCCAAAGTTTCCAAAAAGGTTTTTTTTTTTCACTTTTTGTCCTAGAAAAAATGTTTTGTTCACAAAAGAGTGAATCAGAAATTTGTTCCTCTAAAAATTGCCTGCAACATTTATTTAAACGTTTGTTTCCTCCGACGTACCGTTCGAAAGTTATAGCGCAGCAAATGCAACGCTGCGTAGTCAAGGCTACTATTGTTACTGCGGAGAGAGCGGTGGGCATAGTTAAGACCAGGACTGGTGTCGGGCAATTTTCACACTTCAGCAGACTATAACTTTGGAACGGTAAGTCGGAGGAAAAAAATGTTTCAATAAATGTTGTAGACAATTTTGAGAGGAACAAATTTCTGATTCGCTCTTTTGTGAACAAAACATTTTTACTGGGACAAAAAGTGAAAAAACACTTTTTTGGAAACTTGGACGCCACATAGCGTCTGCATTTCAAAACGTATGACGACCTAAATGAGAGACTTTGTAGGTGACAATGTCCTCTACAATTTTTGTTTAAAAAAAACTTTCTTTTAAATAAGTCGATTCAGAGAAAAACGCTTATCAATATTTTTTTAAGTATTCCGACTAAATCGTGCAAATTAATCTGAAATTTAGAGTTAAGCTTTTCTTGTGCTTTTCTAACGATTTACTAAAAGCCAATCATAGCACGGTTTTTGGAACAAAAGGTTTTTTTTCTTTCTGTGCAGCTGTAATGTACTACAGTGCACGAGTGTGCTACGTGCGGGCGATTGCGTTGTAAAGTTTTCGGACGGTATCAGTGACCGCACCTCACAGTTAACGTTCCATGCTGACCATGCACGCGGGAGATTCACTTTCAGCTGAAGAAGAATGTTTTAATGTGTCATTGCATCAACTGAGACATCGTCACTCACAGTTCACATCAAGGACATCGAGAACATTGAACGACAGATACTAAGGAAGATATTCGGTCCCAAGTTTCAAGAGGGTATATGGATGCGATAAAGCTCGGAAGAGCTCTATGCATTAACTGAACGATTCTCTTCAGTCGCACGCAAATGGCGGATGGAATTTTATGGCCATTTAACACGAATGGATGATTCACGTCTGACTAAGAAAATATTTATTATTATCAATGGGAACCGACAAACCAAAATTCTCTGGCTAGTAGATACACAAATAGACCTTACTGAAGTCGACATTGATCCAATGACTACCACAAGGACTACATACAGACAAAAAATGAACACCCACAAATTTGCCCCAAAACTCCCTGGACACAAGAAAGACGGCAGGCCCAGAGTGAAAGAATGAATTTTTTGGGGGCGAATAAGAAGTTCAAAAAGATGAAGAATTCCAGTGCTATTTAATGGTTGCACGTGCTCCCTAGGGGGCTGAACGAATATAATAATACTAATAATAATAATAATGATAATAATAAAACAATAATAATAGTATAATGATATTTTGTTAAACTTTTATTTTTTCGCATTACAAACGTAATATGAGTACGGAAGACCTATACTTTGATTTTAATAAATATTTGTACTGTGTTTGTCGTGTGTTAGAGTGGTTAAAGTACCAACACGACAAATTTCAAGTAGGTCTGAACAGCTTTGTTGTGTGTGCCTATGAACAGGCAAGATTAATCGCCGGTCACTCAGACCTCACCTCACAACGTACGTCACAGTAATACCACCTCACAAACAGAGGTTTATTATTCGAACCCGGGCCTCCGTGATGACGGCCAAGAGTGCTATAACCACTACGCAGCGAGGCGGACCGAAAAGACGTGTGTGTATGTACAAGCCGGACGTCTGTTTTAGACGGTTGCCATTGACCTTGAAGCTTGCAGGTGAGTCTGTACAGTCATTCTATCGCTCTCACAGTGTCACCTCCAGCCTGATGTGATGAATTCCAGACTTGAGCATGTGACGTCACTACCGTGCAGAAGAGTACAGTCCACGTGGAAATATTATGTGACGCGGAAGTACACGTTACATAGTTACGAACAGAACACCATTAAGATGGTTTATTGGCTTTCACGGCCAGTGAATTAAAACTCAGGAGTTGGTGCCGTGTCTTGCTGGGTCCAGGCGTGACACCAAGAGCCCGCTGATGAGCCAGCTTGTTGTCCTAGGCGAAACCCCACACAAGATACGGCACAAAACTAGAAAAATTGCTGAGTTTTAATTCACTGGAAGCCTTCATAGGGAGGTTATGGCTGCTTGACCTTTTAGTTCTCGCAGTAAAGAGGCTCAGTTGCCTTTTATATAAAGGGATGTAGCACGTAGTTTGCTACTCCTGTGCAGTGTTGCCAAATCTTGAAATGGGAAAGAACTGAACCCTATGCTTTAAAACACCAGAAAAGCACCAGCTGGACTCTATTATTCAAAACACTAGAAAAACACCAAAAATTATAAATATATAAACGGCTTTTTACTTACATTTCTTTCATTAAAAATTGTCTACTTCACTTGCGGAGCCTGCTACCGCTATTACATCCTTAGAGCAGGAAGGCGTAGTACTGCTCGAGTCTAAGCTGCGTGAACCTGAGAGGAATGTGCATCGCGGACTATGAGAAGTGGTGTTGACGAGTGATGAGGTTTATCGGTCCGTGCATAGTACAGAACCAAATACATTGGTCGGTGACTCACTGACTCATTCGTAACACCACACAGGTTTCAGAGAAGACCCTATGTTAGCAGTATTGGAATAGACGAGCATGTCAAGTAACACGGCGGGCTGTTGACAGTCCCTTCTCTTATCGCCTGACCCTTCCCTCCCCTTTCTCCTCATCCCGCAAGTTCATAGAGCTTGGACTCGCACAGTACTGCTGTAGCTCTGCATACTTCCAATTTTGGCCACTATTATATCCTTCGGAAGTTCGGAGTCGTGATAGCATTTTCCCTCTGCTTTTAGTCCAAATCGCACACACAGAATGGAATGCAATTTTTGAACTTTCATTCGATTTCTTTGCTTTGTTTTCACCAAATAAACTTGGCTAAACACTCTCCCTACATCTGCATTAGAGTGAGGGAGCGAAAGTACATAAACTGCCATCGCAAGAAACTGGGAACTCCCCTGGGAGCTGGGAAGAAAATAGATGATAGGTGGATTCTTTGTACAAGTGCACTTGCACTGAGCTCTGCATGTTGCGCTACTTAGCACCCATGCACGAGAATGAGAATTTCAGGGACTTCCCCTGCTGGAGTGTTGACCTTGACACGTGTAAGGCTGAACATTGCCATCTTAATTGATTAACTTTATTAAACCGGGTGAGTTAGCCGTGGTGGTTACGGCATGACTGATGGCAGTCGCTCACATACGGGAGGCGAGGAGGTTCGAATCCCCCCGCCGGCAACCTTGAAGATGGTCTTCTGTGGTTTCCCATCTTCCTTCCAGGCAAATGCCGGGGTTGGTCCCTAACTATAGGCCACAGCCGCTACCTTCCAACTCCTCGTCCTTACATTCCAACTTCCCTCCTTCCCTCCCCAACGGTACTTGTAGCTCGCCCATTGGGTGTCCGTCTCGAAGCAGCTACAAAAACTGGCGAGCCGAACATGTCCTCGGACACTCCCGGCGATAAAAGCCATACCCTAAAAAAAAAAAAAAACTTTATTAAAACTATTACATGCCTTCCAGGATGTACTTATTTGTCATAGGAGACAATTTCATGGAAAAATCCGTTAAGCACCAGATTTGGCACTGGTTTTATTGAAATAACACCAGTATTTTGCTATGTCGTTATTAGAACATTTCTGAGCGGCTTCGGTGGCGTAGTCGGTAGCATGCTGAGCTTCTATGCCCAAGATAGCGGGTTCAAACCCGACCGAAGCCGTCGGATTTTTAAGAGCGTTAAAAATCCCTCAGTATGTCTTCCTTCGGAGGGGAAGTAAAGCCGGCGGTCCCATGTCATAGATTTATGGCATGTTAAAAAACCTTCCACTAATTACACCTGTGTGAAGCTAAATTGGATAGGTTAAGAATGTAAACAACGCTCTTAGGCTTCTACGTTCGTTGCCAAGAGCCGACTGCAGTGTCGTCTAGTAGCTAAGTTCTGAACTTGGCCTAGTAGTCGTTGACGGTGGCGCTTGGCGGCAAAAGTAGGAACTATTTGAAAAATTCTTAAGTTGCAGTATCTACTTAAATTTAAAAAAAAAACAGATAACACACACTAATACAGTCATCTCAATTAACACCGGTTATCAGACAGATTCTACACACACCCAAAGTACACGGGGCTACATGACCACGTTGTCGTAGCCCCGAAACTTAAGAACCAACCACCAGAACATTTCTGGCACCAGACGAACTTCAGAAACACCAGATCTGGTGCTAAAAACACCAAATTGGCAACACTGCTCCTGTGTGGGTAGGGTGGCGACACCAAGAATCCGCTTGGTGTCCTAGGTGAAAACCCACACAAGACACGTTACAAACTTAGAAACAATGCTGAGTTTTAGAACACCATTATATTTGTCAATGACTGTACTTCAGCAGTAGCGAGCAATAGATTTATCCAGTGCCGGATTAAGGTAAAATGAGTCCCAAGTCCCTCAGATTTTTGGGGTTCTTTATTTTTTTCAAATAATTTTTATGTTTTAGCACCTGTACATTTAATAAAGTATATTCAAGAGTTCTTTTTCTCAAGATGAATAAATGACCTTTTATTAAATCATACATAGGCTACATATACATACATTTAAATTGAAATGATCATCGTTATTTGAAAACATTTCAGATGATTTGATGAACAATTTAACAAATCATACTATTTTTTACTTCTGTAGAATGTAATAAAAAAACTGTTTTTTCGGTCAGTGAAGTCTTCTGCAATGCCATCAAAATCAATTTCCCGCAGAACATCTGACTCGATATACATTAAACTTAGCATGTCTAATCGTTCTTGTGACATGATACTTCTTTGCGCACTTTTGATCCATTTCAATTTTGAAAACGAGCGCTCCGCAGAACAATTCGTTATCATGAGGGTCGGGAAAATGCAAAAAGCAGTTTCAACGTTCGGAAAAACAGACTCAAGCTTGTCTCGAATAAGAATTTCGTAAAGTTCAGAATGAGTGAACTCCGTTTTTAAAGGACATTGTAACTTAATATAATGCTGAAACTGTCTCAGTTCTGGATTAAAAAAATTCTAAATCTTCGGAATAAAATTGAACTAAATTAGAAATTGCTTGGGGGCCCTAGGCCTGGGCCTAGTCGGGCCTGATGGGTAATTCAGCACTGGTTTTATCCAACATCTGACCGCGTGGAGCAAGTGTCAACAACACAGGTACTGTGGCAACTCGCCTCCAGGCTTCCATTAGGATTTTTCACTCTTCTAAAACAAACAAACAAACAAACAAACAAACGTCCGGCCTGTACGCGGCTAAGTAGTCTACGTATGTAAGAGTCATCAGAAGACAATTATGTGGAGATAAGCGTGGCCAGATTTAGAAAGCTACCACAATAAGAGCAAGTCGACTCACTTCCAGGAAGGTTGTGCATGGCCTCGGGCGATTCTCAGAAGCAAGGACTTGCCCAGGTTTCTCGGAACACTCAATGGAGACGGCACAGACCTTGGGGAATGCTGTCTCATACTTCTGGGTGTTCCGTCCGTTCTTCAAGTGTACCCGCCCGCCTTTAGTACGTTAGCGAGTCTGTAAAGTGTGTATGACAGGGGCGTAACTGCGGGTGGGGGTGGGGGTGATGAGGGTCATCAACCCCCCTCCAGAGCAGAATATTTCCCTTGACTCGTGTAAAACCTTAAAACTTGCTTTACCCTTTATGGGATTGTGGTCTCTATAACAACCACCTAAGACAGCAGTTTATGCTTTCAAAGATGCTGATAGTTGAATCTTTAAGCCAAATTTCGGAGATTTTTCATGCCGAAGTGCTAGTATTTCTAAAAATCAAATATAACTACGTATCTACTTGACGTAATGTGTTGGATAATATTTAAAAAATACAAAAAAAAACATTAACAATTAAAGTGTAAAAATTAAATATAAATACTGATACAAAATCATAAAAATTAAATTACAATAATGAAAGAAATATTAAAATGAAAATAATTGTAAAAATCAATTTGAAAATATCAAAATTAAATCTATAAGAACAATAAATTGAAAATTAAAACAAATATGTAAACATTAAAATTGGAGAAACAAAAAAGAACATTATTAATAATTATAATAATTAAAATAAATTAAAACGATATAACACTTAAAATAAAAAAATAGTTTCACTCTATAAAGGGTTAAAGTAATACTGTTCATTTTGGAGCACATTGATGGGTGCAAATGGTATTAAATGCTATCGAGATGAAACTCGAAAACTTATTTTGCCCCACTCTCCGCATAAACTAGAAACAAAAAATTAAAAACGAAAAAAAAAGCCAAAGCAGAAAACAATAAACAGGAAACCAGAACAAAATAATAAGAGAACAACATACATGAAACCAAAAACAAAAAATAGGGGAAAAAAACAAACACGAAACCAAAAACACAAAAGCTAAATTAAAACCAAAAACAAACAAAAAACACAAACCAAAAATTTAAAACAAAAGCCAAAACAGAAAACAACAATAAACAAAAAAAGCCAAAGCAGAAAACAAAAACCAAAATCACAAGCCAAATCAGAAAACAAAAGACACAAATCAAAAACAGAAGCCGAGGTCCTATGACCTCGCCGAGTTTCATTGAAATCGCTCCAGCCGTTTAGATTTTATTAGGGGGGACACACGTACGCACACACACATACACACACATACACACACACAAACGGACAAAAGGTGATTCCATAAGCCTTTTTTTTTTCATAAATGAAAAAGGCTAAAAAAGCACAGTCCAAACTGCTTACCTGGTTTCCACGTAATTGAATCTCGCCCTGCCATTCGTCTGTATAAACAATACTATAAATATTATGGTCTTTGAAGCCAGTTTTCAGTGTTACCTTAGTAAAGGAAGTTTGATGTTTTTCACTCGGTCAACAAGATTGTAGCCAATTGTGATGGCATATTTCCTAATCCTGAAAAAAAAAAAAAGTACACTTGGATGACCAGTTTCAATTGTCAAGCGACCATCATCAGATCCATTACACTTAGGCTATGGAATCTATGTCTGAAAGTATGGTGAAAGTATTTATACTGTGTACACTTATTTAGTTGCAGTGTTAGTTAAGATAACTTAATGCAACTCGTCAATATTGTTAGTTGTGGTCTATGTGATGTTTTGTTAAGATACTGGAAGTGGTGCTTGACCTCCAAAATGTGCTTGTTTAGAGTGAATAGGTGATTGTAGTTAAATGGTCAATTCAGATTGTATTGTACAGGCTACTTATCTGGTTTTAGTTTTGCGCGGTCCTGTTGAGAGCAGTCACTATCTCTCTCTCAACTGAGGGGAGTTTCCTGTGTGTGAGGGGTCCCTTATCTCCCTGGGCTTTTCCCTCTCACACATTCCTAAGTGTCTGTGTTCATCATACAAATGTAACTGTGAGTCTCCCTAATGTGTATATTACTGAATATTGGACAATCTTCAACTATTAAAGGCCAGGTTTTTTTTCGCCACGCGTAAGCTAAAAAGCCCTGCGCTACCCGGTGTAATGAGAATGTCACGGAACCTTTAATACTGCCATTAATGCCGGCCTCGGTTTATTGAAGAAATTAATACATCGTAGGCTACATCCTGATCTAATAACATGTTTCCCTTATTAATCCCTTATCTAGCTTGGCTACTTCGTTTTGTTGTGTCTTGTTTCCGACGGGGGGTGTTTTCTAGTAGAGTAAAGAGGGGTGAATTTTTCTTGATTGTGTGTTTGTTTAAATTATTGGGGTTGTTTATTTTAGCTAAGTATATCTCGATTGCTTCATTTATTTCAAGAGCTCTAACTGTCGGTTGGCGATTAATTATTTTAAAGTCTGTTTTAAGTGCCCGGACCCGGACACCAATAGCCCGCTGATGAGTCAGCTTGGTGTTCCTAGGCGAAATCGCACACAAGGCACGGCATAAACGTAGAACAATTGCCGAGTTTTAATTCCGTGGGATTATTCAGCTTTTTGATCGCGTTACGTTACGATGCCTTCGATATGATGCATCTCAGCTCAATAGAGTTGGGACGTATTACAGAACCACCTGTTAACGCCGGATGTACGCAGCCGACCTTCTATCCTGTTGAACACTGGTTTGATCTCCGTTCCGGTCGTAGGTAATTTAAATTGCTTAGCAAAGAAACTCACTTCTCACTTTGACTCACTGTAGCGCTGCCTTCGTTCCTTTCCCACATAGCCTACGGCAGTACCTCTTGAGGTACCGTCTAGCTTCGGGACTGACAGGTTAACAGACAGGAAGTCAAGACAGCGGCTTCGGTAGCGTAGTTGGTAGCATGCTGAACTGCTGTGCCCAAGTTCGTGGGTTCAAACCTGACCGAAGTCGCGGATTTTTTAAGATTGTTAAAATCCTTCAGTTTGCCTTTCTTCGGAGGGGAAGTGAAGCCGGCGGGCCCATGTCATAGATTTATGGCATGTAAAAGTACCTTCCACTAACTAAACTTGTGTGAAGCTAAAGTTCTATGTTAGATTTCGCTGAAACTCTCTTTCAAAGTTCCAACGTTCAACTCTAGGTGTCAGTGACATCTGGTGGTGTAAGTTGGAACTACTTGAAATTGAACATAACTTGTAGCTCACCCTATGGGTGTTCGCTTGAAGCAGCTACAGCCTCGGGCTAGCCGAACATGTCCTCGGACACTCCCGGCACTAAATGCCATACGCTGAAATCAAATAAAAAATGAAAGGATGTCAAGACTTTTTTTTCGAATGTAATACAATGCAAATGATTAGTTTTGTTTCAGTGAATATTTACAATCTTGATAATGCGCATTGCTGTTGGCAATAGAGTTCTAATGACTATCTATATTACCCTTTCACGAATTGATTGCTGGTGGTTGAGATGGGAACTATTCATTGTGTCATACGTCAGCCTGCCTCATTGACGGGTATAGTTGCGCGAGAAGGATATGACTCAGTTCCAGTAGCCTCAGTCATCGTTTAACTGTCCGTGATGACATAAGTTCCTGTGACGCGCAATGCTGCTTGACTTATGTGCAGAATGCGCTCTGTCATCGCTGTGTTCCCCCGCTTCACTGTGCGGGGCAGCTGCTACAATAAACAACAAATATTGCTGCCTCGCTCAGTGGCAATCAAATCTTAAATGGGTAATACTACAAACGAACAGTGATTATTTCGACTTGCATTTACGGTGGTTATGCTACGTTACCTACGCTATTTGTTATACCAGATTCACTGTCCTCACTGCAAACATTCAGTGTTTTTTCTTTCTTTCTTTTTGCCATTCAGCTTTCTGGTCGCGTTACACTACGATGCATTTGATGTGATGGACCTCAGCGTCCCAAGTTAGTTCGTCTGGCCTGTAGTACAGGGCCACCTGTTACGTAGGCTGTACCCGGCAGCATTCTTATAAACAAGCCAGAAAGGAAGGCTATTTTAGGTGTTCCGCACGGGGCGTTTCTTGGGCCTACACAATGGACAAGCGATTGTCAACACGCACAGGCCTTCCTGGAATTGAACTTCGTGCTCAGCACCATGAAGACGGCTTCGTGTCAGACAGATTATCTCGCAAGCGTTTTGTCAGCTTTCGAGTGAGAAAAATGAGTCGAGTTGTTTTACTATTATTAGGAGAATATGCATATGAGCTTCTTGTTGCAACCTTTAAAAAAACCTCTGTAAATGCAAAACTATCAATTGATATCTTTCAGTCGGTCAACACGGTTTTCTCCAATTATTTTAGATGGGATAATTATATTACACCCTTTCATTAAAAAATAGATGTATTAATATTATTCACAGGTAAAGGTAATTTACAAATAAACGCACAAGTACGGTCATCACAATAATACAGGTCATGGTGTCCACAGACAGAACAAGTCAGGAATAGTCACGAAAAGTCAGGAATTTTTATTTTGGTTAGGAAAAGTCAGGAAAAAGTGTGAAAAAATGGCGTGAGTCAGGAACAAATGGCAAAAAGTATTAGAAAGTCAGGAATTTTATATTAACCATACAGTATTTTGTGTTTTACAGCCATATTTTGATGCTACTAGTTCAACTAATCTCTGCAGATAAAAGGAAGTTCCGTGACGAACTAAAGAACCTACTTTTCATGCCAATGATTATTCTACAGTATATGAACCTATCTAGAATAATGAAGAAATTAAGTTGCTAATATCGAAATTTCAAATTATTTCGAAATACTGTATACCTTGCATAATGTAGCCTAATAGAGCACTACAGTTGGCAGCCCTGATGACTGAATATATTCTTAGTTCCATCTCTTAAGGTACAGAATACAAAATTTGGTTGAAGTCCAATGAATAGCATGGACGTTACATGCAGTTAAACATTGGATCTAACAGCGTGCGTAAAATCGTGTTGGCAACAATGTCATGCATGTATTGGTCAGAAATAATCTGAAATAATATGATCTATTGTTGTGCCAATTTTGAATGAAATCCATTAGTTAGTATAGAAGTTACATGCATTTTAAAATTGGACCTATCAGCAGGCTTAGAATCATGTTGGCAGCACTGACGTATATTAGTTAGTCCAAATGCATCTAGAATGCCAGGTACTATACGTGTGCAAAGTTTAGAGCTATTGGCTTGCATACTTTCTGATATATTGGTATTTGGATAAAATAAATTAGGAGCATTTATTAACAGTTGGCAGCCCTGGTGGGTCTTAAGAATACGCTCAGTCATATCTGGTTATGTATGCATACAACATACGAAATTTGGTTGAATTCCAATTGATAGTGTAGAAGTTATGTGCATTTAAAAATTGGACCAATCAGCAGGCTTATAATCATTTTGGTAACACCGCGATGTATGGCCTCCTGGAAATTAAACTGCAATATTATTATCTATACGTATGCCAATTTTGAAATAGCTCCCATTCATACCTTCCATGATATCCAACATGGAGCTCAAATTTCAATTGCGATTTTTTAGCAGTTGGTAGCACTGACATCATTTTCAAATATGGCCGTGAGATATTGGGGTATAGACCATTACTCCTACCAAATTTTGTTTTGATTGCTCCAGCCGTTTAGGAGTTGATAGGGGGGGGGACACACACACAGCCAGACAGACAGAAGGACAGACAGACACACAGACAGACAGACAGACACACATTTGCCCGATCTCATAAGACTACTTTTTCCTCATTTTTGCAAAATGTGAAAAGTAGGCTAAAAACCAATAACACACTGGACATTATGGTAAGTTTCCATTTTTTACAGTACATCATAGTAAAAACCTCTTTTACCTATTTTTTGTGGCTCCGTGGCTAAATGGTTAGCGTGCTCGACTTTGGCTCAGAGTGCCCCAGGTTCGATTCCCGGCCGAGCCATCAGGGATTTTAATCTCCTGGGGTTAATTCCCGTGGCTCGGGGTCTGGGTGTGTGTGCCGTCTACATCATCACTTCATCATCCTCATTACGACACGCAGGTCGTCCACGGACGTCAACTAGAAAGACCTGCACTCGGCCTCTCCGGAGACCACACGATCGTCATCACCTATTTTTTGTACACCTTTTTGGCGTTGGCGTAGGGATGTGGCGACCCCATCGCTATCAGCCTCTAAAATATTGTGACTTGACATTCATGAAAAATCCACAGCCTGCTTCCAGTCTCCGACCGGGTCAGGAATGGAATGAATGAAGCCCCCATCTAGCGGCGAGGATATGAACTGTGCCGGCTGCCGAGGCCTGACGCACTCCTCTAGGGCAATGATTAAATGAATGACAGATGAAATGAAATGATAGTGGAGAGTGTTGCTGGAATGAAATTTTGACAGGGAAAACCGGAGTACCCGGAGAAAAACCTGTCTGCCTCCGTTTTGTCCAGCACAGATCTCACATGGAGTGACCGGGATTTGAACCACGGACCCAGCGGTGAGAGGCCGGCGTGCTGCCGCCTAAGCCACGGAGGCTCCTGTGACTTGACATTCATAAACAAGAAAACTTAAATTTAAATGCCAGTCACTTGATATTTCCTATTTCCATAATGGCAATTTTGATATAAGCTTATATATATTTATTTGTTTGCTTAATAAACCTTTTTTCCGATGTTACGATGACATCATGAGTGAGGAATTTTGTTGAAAAGTTGTCAGGAAAATTGACATTGAAAAATCCTTGGACACCATGCAGGTTATCACAAAAATTCCATACACACCCAAAATACATGAGGCTTTATGACAGCGATGTCGCAGCTCCAGAAATAAGCAACAACAACTAATATAGGTGGCGGAATAATATTAAAACATGTTTTTTTTTTTCATGAAAGTGTGTTATTTAAAGGGTGTTTCTAAATTCCCATTACAGACTTTGAGGGGTTGTAATGGGGACAAAGACGGTTAAGTTGTGTCCGGAAACGTACCGTCTTGCCGATACCACCACAGCACATGTTCTCATCTCCCGTATTTTCGGTGCTACTGACTAGAGTACATACGTCATTGAAATAAATAACACATGGTTCACCAGCTAGCCGCGCCGGGAACAGCTGTACAGCGTTGCTGAGATGGAGCCCATCACCGCCGAGTGAGACGCGCCATGGTGCGGGTGGGCACCTTTTCGGCAACGCTGTACAGCTGTTCCCGGCGCGGCTAGCTGGTGAACCATGTGTTATTTCCTCGTACAATTACAAACCGATATAAAATAAGTGAATTAATTAACTTATTTCACAGTCATACAGCATAACTTTTTGATGTATAACGATGCTAGGCTTTATAAGAAGAAATTCTAAAGATTTCGTCAACCCAAAAAGTATAAAATTATTGTTCAATTATTTTGTTAGAAGCAGATTAGAATATGCATCCAGCATCTGGAATCCCTGGTACTTGAACCACATTAGTGAAATTGAAATGGTTCAGAATAAATTCCTAAGATATCTGCAGTATAAAATGACGGGTATTTATCCGAAATATGATAGCTATGGAAATCTTCTAAGTTACCTGAATTATACATCTCTGGCTAACAGACGAAAAATTGCAATTCTTGTTTTTGTCTTCAAAGTATTCAATAACCTTTTGTATAGTCCGTATTTAATATCACAGTTTAATTTACGTGTCCCACCTCCATCAACTCGACCTAAGTTTATTACATTTTACTGCCCAAGAACTAGAACTGAACAGCATAAACATTCCCCAATAATAAGTGCTATTCAATTATACAATGAACATTCAATAGCAAACAACCTCGACTTATTCAGTTACACATATAGTTCCTTTGTTTCTGCCTGCTGTGCGATCACATGAACTCGTACATTCCACCTACCAATTACCTGCACAGTATTATTATATTTTCGTATTTAGTTGTAGAATTAATTTGCATTACAATCTCAGCATTATGTCTGTCAATTATATTATAATTTGATAGAATTGTGTAACCAAATGTACATGTGTTTCTTTTTATTAGGCATATGCCTGTTAGAAGCACAATAAATCCAAATAAATAATAATAATAATAATAATAATTACAACGCAACCAAGAACTACATTTTCCAACCACCCCGAGCCGAGAAAAAGTTACCTTACAAAAATGATAACAACTTTGTTTCTTGGACAGACACAATTTTGAAATTAATAAACCAGTTATACAACATTCCAATGTATATTGTGTTAAAATTTGGATTCGATCTGATGACGAGTTATTGAGATAATAATTCTTAAATATGACGCATGGTTGAAACACGCTTAAAAACGTGCACTTTTTGTGTTCCAACTGCGATAAAAAATATTAAAATATAAATTAAAAAATCCAAACCTACATGAACTAACGTAAAATAGAACGACGAAAATGATGATGTTATTGGATTGTATGTAGGTCTATTGGTTACTTCACAAACAACCTTCAAACTCGAGTGCACATAATACTTTGGTCGACAGTAATGTCCCATATTCCCTACAGGTTTGTTGACATTCCATACCTTCTTCCACGACATCTCACGGGTGCCGCGTACTTCAGACGTCCAGTTGCAAAACTCGTTTAATCCACTTGTGAATAAGGATCATGCCGTAATAGTACATTATGCATCGAGCCTATAACGGCAATAATTAAGACACGAGTATTTTTATAAAACGAGCGTATGCGAGTTTTATAATTTCCATACGAGTGTCTTGTTTACCATTATAGGCGAGTTGCATACGACTGTTTATGTTCGACGATAATTGTTATAACTATTTTAAGTTCGAACATAAATATTCATAAATATCTATCAATATTTCGCCAGTTTTATGTACTGAACAGAGCGCATGAGACGCAGAGAATGCCTTGTATTTGACCATGGCCTCCTCGATTACCCTACTATGACATTAGGCCAGGCAGTTAAATTTAAATTAGAAGGCCGTGGAACTCAGCGCATCTAATTATCTAATTGGTCAAACAACTGTTTCTTGAGCTCTGATTGGTGGGAGAAACTGTTTCATAATGAAAAATAGTGTTATAATGACCCTCATTATAGTTCAGTTTTCTGACATATAATAGTCAGGGTCAAACATAAAATTATTTATTTTACTATTTTATTTTACTTTGTTTTATTTTGATTAGTTTAATTTTATTTTGTTTTATTTTAATTTGTTTTATTTTGATTTTGTTTTGTTTATTTTGTTTTGTTTTATTTTGATTTTCCAGAAAATAAACACAATGCCAAAAACAAAACAAAAACAAAAACACGAAGCAAAAAGCAAAATTCAAAAACAACAGCAAAGGCAGAAAACAAAAAAACAAGAAATACAAAGCAAAAATCAAAATTAAAAAAAAGCAAAAGCACAAAACAAATACAAAACCAGAAACACAAAGCAAAAAGAAAAAAGTAGAAAACAACAAACATAAAAGATACGTGAGGCAAAGTCCAGAGAAACGTTTCTCATGAAAATGATTCTTATTCACAAGTGGATTAAACGGGTTTTGCAACTGGACGACTCACTTGCTATTCCTTGACGTACTGCATGAGTTCCTAGACGATATGCCACTGCATGTGCGTCAAAACACGTGGTTTCAGCACGATGGCACACCACCTCATTTTTTTTAAATTTGCGGTACGAGATCATCCGCACCACAAATTTGGGCAACAGTAGATAGGTCGTGGTGGCCCGATTACTTGGCCTGCACGTTCACCCGACTTGACACCACTAGACTACTACCTGTGGGGTCACAATCATGCAAACCTTGATTTACGAGATCCCTGTGGAATCCGAGAAAGACCTACAGGTGTGGGTTATGGCTGCGGTGGATGTTGGAGGACCAGGGAGTGGTGATCGTGTGTACCAGAACATGGTTCGGAGGTACCGTGGGTGTGTTGACGTCACATCGAGCCCCACCTGTGATTGGACCCAGACGACAAGCGGCAGGAGTCGGATAGAGCGTCGAAAATGCGGGAGATCTGAACGTGTGCATTTTGCGGGTAGCGGGAAGACTGTACGTTTCCGGACACAAGTTCCTATGCTAAACTAAACCGTCTTGGTCTCCATTTCAAGCCCTCAACATCTGTAATGGGAATTTAGAAACACCCTATCTTATTATATATACTCTAATAGGCTAAGGTGTCTGTTTCACAAAACTCAAGCTCCTAAATCAGAGGGAGTTAGAAGGTGTGGTTTGTACCAAAATCTTCCAAATCGTCTCAATAGTGCAGGAAAAATCTTGCATTTCCTGATTAGTCAACGGAAATGTATTTATTTGTTTATAAAGCGCTTTTAAACAAATAAACAAGACGATAGCCCCTGGCAGAACTGTGTCACGTACAGCCCACATAGCACTAGAGCCAGGCGGGTAGTCTGTACACATGGGGCGCACACAACCCATTATGCGAGAGCTCTCGCACGGGTCCGTTAGTTGCCTATATAGTTACACTGCCTAATCTTTGTTGTTGTTTTTGAGTCTTTTAGGGGCTTTGCAACAACGTGGTCACGTAGCCCTGTGTACTTGGGTGTGTGTATAATTTGTCTGATAACCAGTGTCACTGTAATGTCTGTACTAGTGTGTGTAGGCCTATTTGTAATTGAGGTAGGATTTGAGTAGGAGGTGGCCGTTGCCTTAAGTTAGGTATCATCCCGGCATTTGCCTAGAGTAGAAGGGGGAGACCACGGAAATCCACTTCCAGGAAGGCTGAGGTAGGAATCAAACCCGTCTCTTCTCAGTTTTGCCTGCACGATGCAGAAGTGCGCCACATTCCAGCCCTCAAACCAGAATTAAATTTCTTGGCAGAGCCGGGAATCGAATCTTGGAATCTGCAGTGACAGCCGAGTATGTTAGCCACTACGGAACGCGGCGAACCTCCTAACCCAATTGGGCAAACGCGTGTTCACCGGCTGACTATTATAAATTAATAGATACACTCTACCCTTTTCATTCATCTAGAATAATCCTCAAATTGCACCACCTTAAAGAAATTAACAAGCATTTTCGTTACTTAAGAAAGTAATTGCGTTAATGTCACTTAATTTAATTTATAATGTCGTTACCTCAAGATGTAACAGCGTTGCTGTCACTTAATTTAATTCATAATGTCGTTACCTTAAGAATTAACAGCGTTACGGTCACTTAATTTAATTTATGATGTCGTTACCTCAACAAGTAACAGCAATAATGTCACTTAATTTAATTTATAATGTCGTTACCTTAACAAATATCAGCGTTACTGTCACTATATTTAATTAAGAATGCCGTTACCTCAAGAAGTAACAGCGATACTAGCACTTAATTTAATTTATAATGTCGTTTCCTCAAGAAATAACGGCGTTACTGTCACTTAATTTAATTTATAATGCCGTTACCTCAAGAAGTAACAGCATAACTGTCACTTAATTAAATTTATAATGTCGTTACCTTAAGAATTAACAGCGTTACGGTCACTATATTTAATTAATAATGCCGTTATCTCAAGAAGTAACAGCGATACTAGCACTTAATTTAATTTATAATGTCGTTTCCTCAAGAAATAACGGCGTTACTGTCACTTAATTTAATTTATAATGTCGTTTCCTCAAGAAATAACGGCGTTACTCTCACTTAATTTAATTTATAATGCCGTTACCTCAAGAAGTAACAGCATTACTGTCACTTAATTAAATTTATGTCGTTACCTTGAGAATTAACAGCGTTACGGTCACTTAATTTAATTTATAATGTCGTTACCTCAACAAGTAACAGCGATACTGTCACTTAATTTAATTATTAATGTCGTTACCTTAACAAATATCAGCGTTACTGTCACTATATTTAATTTATAATGCCGTTACCTCAAGAAGTAACAGCGATACTGGCACTTAATTTATTTATAATGTCGTTTCCTCAAGAAATAACGGCGTTACTGTCACTCAATTTATAATGTCGTTTCCTCAAGAAATAACGGCGTTACTGTCACTTAATTTAATTTATAATGCCGTTACCTCAAGAAATAACGGCGTTACTGTCACTTAATTTAATTTATAATGTCGTTACCTCAACACGTAACGGCGATACTGTCACTTAATTTAATTTATAATGTCGTTACCTCTACAAGTAACAGCGTTATTGTCACTTAACCTAATTTATAATGTCGTTACTTCAAGAAGTAACGGCGTTACTGTCACTTAATTTAATTTATAATGTCGTTACCTCAAGAAATAACGGCGTTAACTTACTGTCACTTAATTTAATTTATAATGTCGTTACATCAAGAAATAACGGCGTTACTGTCACTTAATTTAATTTATAATGTCGTTACCTCAACAAGTAACGGTGTTACGGTCACTTAATTTAATTTATAATGTCGTTACCTCAAGAAGTAACAGCGTTACTGTCACTTAATTTAATTTATAATGTTGTTACCTCAAGAAGTAACAGCGTTACTGTCACTTAATTTAATTTACAATGTCGTTACATCAACAAGTAACAGCGTTATTGTCTCTTGATTTAATTTATAATGTCGTTACCTCAACAAGTAACAGCGTTATTCTCACTTAATTTAATGTATAATGTCGTTACCTCAAGAAGTAACGGCGTTACTGTCACTTAATTTGATTTATAATGTCGTTACCTCGACAAATAACAGCGTTATTGTCTCTTATTTTAATTTATAATATCGTTACCTCAACAAGTAACAGCGTTATTCTCACTTAATTTAATGTATAATGTCGTTACCTCAAGAAGTAACGGCGTTACGGTCACTTAATTTAATTGATAATGTCGTTACCTCAACAAGTAATAGCGTTACTGTCGCTTAACTTAATTTATAATGTCGTTACCTCGAAAAGTTACTTGTTTATCCCCAAACCTGGTTCAGTATTTATAACTCCAGTGCTTGGAGACATGAAAGCGGCTCGCAAAATCAGCTGATCACGCACTTCCTTTCCAAGATGTTATTAGAAACAATTTGCAGACATTTCCACGTACAGGTTGCGCCGGTCAGTTTATTTTTACGACCTACATGATGAAGATTCACTATGATGTGGACGTGGACTAAAATTAGTGTTTAATCATTATCCCACGTACTGTAGAGAGTATTTATGTTCATTCTGGCCGTGCCTCAGCTGCTGCAAGTTCCGATATCGGAGCGGCAGAAGTTAAAGAACGGTGTAAGTCCATTTTTTTTTTCGAAATTGAGTTTATGGCGCATTCTGGTGGCCAGCCATCGTCACTACAGATCAGTTGAAATTAATCTATACTAATATATAAAAATGACATGGTGTGTGTCTGTGTATTACTCAATCACGCAAGAACCACTGGTCCGATTTACATGACATTTTACATGAAAGTAGCTTATTTACTTGGTTAACATTTAGGCTACTTTTGATTTCGATACTTTGCACTATTTAAAGATGGCGACCATTTTTAGTGACGTCACTACACTCTTTGGTTTCAAAATTTCATATTTCCATTTCAAATAAAATGAGAACGCTAAGAAATAGCAAACTTTTGACGACATATAAGAGGTTTAAAATTTAATTTTCTATCCGAAAGGTCCTGATCACTTTTCGTGTATCTCCAACGGTTAGCGAGTAAAACCTACATTTGTGCTATAAAACACCCTCCAGAATTGAGGAACTTGGAAGGAAGATAGTCAAGGGAAAGAGGAGAGAGGCCGTCCCAGAGGCAATGAAAAAGGGCGAAAGCACGGAACCAGCTCAGGAATCTCTCAACTCCCGAACACACCAGCTGTGAGCCCTTGAGGGTGTAGCACTATCCAGGGTGCCCCCTGCCTCCTTTAGGGCCTTCAGCAGAAGGCAGGAGATATCAAGAAGAGAAGAGGTCTGACCCCTCTGAGAATGAGCGATCAGGAAAGATGAGACAAGGGCCAATTAATGTGGGAAAGTGAAAGACTCCCTAGGCCTCGGATAGCCTAATACCGTCGGGGTCGGAAGAGAACAAGAGTTGACCAAGGGAGATCGATGGGAAAGATGTCAGAGAGGAACCCAGCACAAGTAAGTGGAAGCAATGCCGGACTCAGCTGGGGTCCCATGGTCGCCAACCCACGTCCCATAGTCATGAGCCCGGGGGGGCGGGGGGCGTGGGAGGTTGGGGGGGGGGGGGAGTTGGGCCATGAGCCATGAATAAGACTGAGACATCGGAGGAAAGCCACAGTTTACTCTAGCCTGTGGCAATTGACGTCCGAAAGGGGGGAGGAACTTACGGTCAGCTGTTTCCAATATGGCGGCGAGATAGTGACGAGAAATAAGCAAGACAGTGATTGGGTGTGCGTTTGTTATGACTTATAATTTATGATGGCTAAATACTACATATTATTTTCTTTCATTGATAGAAATATTTTTACAATCAATTTAAATCACCGTGCTTAATTACTACCAGTCAAAAATATTACCCACATGTAGATAGTTAATTTACTGTCTGCTGTTACATATATAAAGCCTGTACCAGGGAGCCTGGCGGTATCGATGTTTTTTTAAAATTAATTTCACAATATATATATCTCACGTAACACAAAGGACGACTCGCTGATAATAAATTGAATCCAGCAACCCTGAAATTGCATGAATGTTTTGGGTTCAAAGAAGCGTTACTTAGGATGCTCAAATCATACTTCAATATTGCAAATATTGACCTACATACTTGCTGTTCAAAGGCAAGAATATAAATTTATTAATATCTTGCCACAGGCAAGTTAAAATGGAGGCATCCTCTTTATCAATATATTTAATTAAATATTTAAAATACAAATATTTAACAAAGCTGGAGTCTCCATTTGAACTTGTCATAAGCAAACGGAACAGATCAAAAACTACACTTTAAGCCAAATCAAATTCACTCCTCAGCTCGACATAAACCATAATACCAATTAAAACCTATACAAAACATACTCTCCTTACTGTTGTACAACTTTCAAACCAACTATTCGCACTCAAAACTGAAAAACTCTGAAATGGGAACTAATTAAATTTACAATAGCCTAGGCCGATCAGGTCTCCTGCTACATTACTGCATATGTATACGTAACATCACTATAACTTCCAAATTACGGCTAAGTGACCTATCTGCCTGAGTAGCATAGGTGTTACCGGCCTGTCTGGGATGATGGGTCACCAAACCGGTACTTAAAACTAAGATTTTACACATTAATTAATTAAATTCAACAGTAAGAAGATCATAGCCAAAAACGTGAGTTAAGCCAAATCCCACGGTACTTAAATATTTCAAATATTGACCTACATAGGTCTACTTGCTGTTTAAAGGCAAGAATATAAATTCTCTGGCAAATTAAGGCTAGGAACAGCATTTTCTTAAGTTTCCTAACCATTCGGCTATTGTCAATCGGAAGAACCCCTAAAATAAATAAGGAACTCGTGAGGAATGCAAGTTTGCAAAGAGCGGATTACTTTCTATGTACGGCACAGAAGCATTAGGCTACAAGTTTATCAGTATTTTTGATGTAGCTAAATCCTTGTGAATACAAATTAGAGACAATAACTATCAATAATCAACAGTACCGGTACTTACGCTGTTTTCTAACCATTCGGCTATTGTCAATCGGAAGAACCCCTAAAATAAATAAGGAACTCGTGAGGAATGCAAGTTTGCAAAGAGCGGATTACTTTCTATGTACGGCACAGAAGCATTAGGCTACAAGTTTATCAGTATTTTTGATGTAGCTAAATCCTTGTGAATACAAATTAGAGACAATAACTATCAATAATCAACAGTACCGGTACTTACGCTGTGGAAAGAAGTCATCTTCACAAAAATGCAGACTGCACACTGTCATGTTACGTGTAACACGTTTTCCTATTGACAGCGCCGAAGCCCATCTTTCTCTCTGAACTTTTTGTACAGGAAAGTAGTGAAGAGATTTCGTACCCGTTTTATACTATTTCCAACCGTATACAGAGCGGTACCTCCTCGAATTTGACAATTTTCTTTCTGTTACCATCACGACGTCAATGCTTAACCATTTAAATAAACATCACCAGTCACTATGTTTCAGCTTCAACATTCTACCGCATGGCTGCGCCATCCAACTTTTCTGACGTCAATAGACACATGCTCTGCTTTCATCAAGATGGTAAACAAGCAAATAGTAGCCTATTAGGGAAGAAACATTTGAACGTAGTTTGAATGAATGGTATGTTTCGACTGTGAAAAGTTTTGGTTGGTTGCTTGCTTCCTTAATTTAGGGGCTGCGACAACGCGGTCATGTAGCCCCGTGTACCTTCCGAGTGTGTAGAATTTGTCTGATAACCGATGTAATTGTGATTACTGTATTAGTGTGTGCTACCTGTTTTAATTCAAGTAAGGACTGCAGACGATAATTTGAAGTAATTCCTACTCTTGCTACCAAATGCCACCGTCCACGACACCTAGCTGTAAACGTGGCTACTAGATGTCATCACAGTCAGCATCTGGCGGCGAATGCTGGAACTAATATAGCGTTATTATAATGGCCTCGGTGCCGGGTGCAAGCTTTCTTATTTGACAACCAGAGGGCAGCTTGCATGTCTAATTTTGTTTTTCCTTGAGACGCTATGAAAGTCAAGGAGGTTAGATATCTAAGGTCCTTGACACTAGAGCGCTTTTTAGTAGAGAAATTAGGAACTTTGTTTTGGCGGAACATCCCGAGATTAATTTTGCCATTATGAACACGGCCTACTGAATTCAAATGGGCTCTATAACGTGCCAACATAGTACGACATGCGTATCGTGATTTTTGCTGCCTTTCAAAAATTACTTACCATGGCCAGGAGCGAACCTGCAAGGTTGAGGTCGGTAGTCCGACACGATAACCATTCACCCACCGTGGCAAGCTAATATAACGTTATCCATATTCTGACCTACAAATTTTGACTTCACACAATTGTATTTAGTGGAGGGTTCATTTTCATGCCATAAATCTATGACATGGGACCGCCAGCTTTACTTCCCCTCCGAAGGAAGGCATACTGAGGGATTTTTAACGGTTTAAAAGAATCCTTGGGCATAGAAGCTCAACATGCTACCAAGTACGTCACCGATGGCGCCTGGAAAGTTTCGGGATTTATTTTCAAAAAGATTATAGCGTGATCATGGCAGTGGCGGATCCAGAGGTTCACCTCGGAGGGGGCACTCTAGGATTTCAGAGCAGCAACAGAAAATATGTAATAAAATTATTAAATTTGTATTTAATCTACACACTACACGTAACATCCAACCACCAGATTTTATAATTCTACAAGAAATTAATTTTATTAAAATTCTGTTTCAATTGGTTTCAATTTCAAGTCATTGTCATTATGGAGAAAAACATTTTAATTTTACAGAATTTGAACATTTCCACATTTTAATGCACATTACACAGTCTAATATATATTAAAACCATTTGCAATCATTAGTGACTATCTGAAGACAATATACAAGTCTACTATACAAATGTTACAAGATATGTACATAGTACCAACATTGTCAGACACTAGTCACATAAATATAAATACAAAAAACAATTGTATTGAATACTGATTGGGATTCTATTTGGTGACTATCCTAGGCAAAATACATGCCTATTACAAAATAAAATCCAGGCGATCATTTAGAGAAACGTTCTAGAACCTTTTCAACGTCAACATTTATATCACGGTGAACAAATTACAGACACAAGCCATTCAACCTTTCCTCTGTCATTCGCGTTCGTAGCCATGATTTAACAAGTTGCAGGCTGCTAAAAGATCTCTCTGCACTTGCAACACTGTCGATGTAGCGATTATATTAACAGCGTTGCCATTACATACTATATGATAACAACATTGACCACATTCATGAATGCAGGCAATACAGCAAAGCTTTTACTTGCAGTGCAGTTTGGAGGAACAATCATTTGTATCGGCAATATCAATGTAGCAGACAACTGGTTTTTCGGAGGGGGCACTTGCCCCTGGTGCCCCCCTCTGGATCCGCCACTGGATCATGGCCTTCTGTTTTTTAGTGAAGTAATTTGATTAGTGAGAGGAAAATAGCGTTTTACCATGTAAATACGTAGTGAAACAATAACTTACTGTAAATGACGGCTATTTGCATGTTAAATGGGCTCCAGCTAATTGCTGTGTGGTGACATTGAGTGTTACAGGTTTTTGTTAAAAAATCCTTTGTGGCAAGGTTTCCTGAATACAAACGGTCCTCCCAAGGACCAACACGACACACAGGATGAGGTCATTCGTTACTCATTGTCACGTATGGCTTATGACAGGGTGGGCCAGATCATATTACTCGATTGTTGTTTCATAGAGTCGTTAAGCTACAAAACACGTTTAATCCAATTGTGAATAAGAATCATTTTCATGAGAAACGCTTCTCTGGGCTTTGCCTCGCGTATCCTTTATCATTTTAAATGATCGAGTCGACTTCGGCGTTACGTTACGGTGACGTCACGAAATGTACCGAGATTCGCTCGAAGCCTCCAGCCTTTCTAGCATTTTTCACCATTTGTAGCATTTGAAATGACATCAAGTCCTGTCTTTCAGTCCGACTGTCTCTTTTCTACTTTTTGCTTTGTGTTTCTGGATTTTGGTCTCGTGTTTGCTTTGTGTTATCGCTTTTTAATTTTACTTTTTGCCTTTCTTTCATGGTTTTGTATTTGTTTTCTTCTTTTGCTTTTTTGAATTTGTTTTTTTTGCTTTGTGTTTCTTGATTTTTGTTTCATGCTTTTGCATTTATTTTTGAATTTTGCTTTTTGCTTCGTGTTTTTTTTTGTTTTTGGTTTTGTGTTTGTTTTCTGGAAAATCAAAATAAAATAAAATAAAACAAAATAAACAAAACAAAATCAAAATAAAGCAAAACAAAATAAAATTTAAAAAACAAAAAATTAAAATGTAAAATAAAACAAAAAAAATAAATTAACTTTTAAAAAATAATAATTTTACGACATGAACCTTATTCACAAGTGGATTAAACGAGTTTTGCAACTGGACGACTCATGTGTGCTTCGGTTGTGTAGTCAGTAGCATGCTGAACTGCTATGCCCAAGATCGCGGGTTCAACCCCGGCCGAAGTCGTCGGATTTTTAAGAGCGTTAAAATCCTTTTGAGGGGGCGTGGTGGCACAGCGGTCATGCTGTTGGCCTCTCACCAAGGTGGAGCGGGTTCGATTTCCGGTCAATGTATGTGAGATTTTCGAAGTGAAATGCCCTGTACTGTGGTTCGGATTCCACGTAAATAGGTCTCGTGGCTCATGATCGCATGTTTAACGGTCACGTAAAACTAAGAGCTTCATTTTCCTTAAAATCCTTCAGTATGCCTTTTTTTTGGAGGGGAAGTAAAGCCGGCTGACTCATGTCATAGATTTATGGCATGTAAAAGAGCCTACCACTACAATTGGTGGTTTATGGTTTAATCGATTTTACCCTCCAGGTTGGTGGTTCCCACGGACTCAGCGAGGGAACTCACCACTACCGCCTCTATGGGCAGTGTCCTAGAGCTGGGAACATCTGGTTCGAGTGGATACAACTGGGGAGGTATGATCAGCACCTCGTCCAGGCGGCCTCATCTGCAAATCGAACAGGGGCCTCATGAGGGATGGGAAGCGAGGGGAAGTTTGGGATGGATAGGCAAGGAAGAGGGAAGGAGGCAGCTGTTGCCTTACAGTAGCTACCATCCCGGCATTTGCCCGAAGACAAAGTGGGAAACCACGGAAAACCACTTCGAGGATGGCTGAGGTGGGAATAGAACCCCCTCTACTCATTTGGACCACTCGAGGCTGAGTAGACCCCGTTCCAGTCCTCTTACCACTTTTCAAATTTTGTGGCAGAGCCGGGAATCGAACCCAGGACCTCCGGGGTGGCAGCTAACCATGGTGACCACTACGCTACGGAGGCGGCTACAATTGGTGGTGTGGAGCAAAATTTGTAGGTTTTAGCTGTGAACAAAGTGGCATGATTCACAAATACAGTTCTGAGTAATTTTAAATGCTAAGGAGATGGTATATTCGGGTTTGTTTTTAGTGCCTATTTTTGCGACTTAAGTGCCTATTTTGCGATTTTTAGTGCATGTTTGCCAGCCTATTTTTGGTATTTTAGTGCCTATAAATCCTCACCCTACTGGTGACTAAGGTTCGGATGTTTAAGCCCTAAAGAAACGAGAAATATACAGGCCCTAAAATATTGAAATATGATCCAAAAAAGGTACAATACGACCTAATATATTTGCATCAGTGATTCTGAACCCGTAGAAGTTGTCTGCGGACCACTCAGCCGGAAATTGAATCATGTACGGACCATCCTCGCTCCTCGCTTCCCACTCCTCTCCTCCCCCCCAATACACCATATCAGTTGTAACCCTTCCTCACTAACACTTATTTTAAAGATATTTCAATTCAAAACTTGATAGTCATCGCCGTGAATACATTCGGACGATTCTCGTTCAACGCACATCGTTTTCGAAATCCCCATTTATTGGCCACTTTTGTATACGTGTTGGTGGACCCTTTTCTCCCGCGGACCACTACCAAGCCACTCGCGGACCACCGGTTAAGAACCTCTGATTAACATGCTTTCTAAAAACAACTGTTGATAATGTAGTGAACTGCTGATGGGACTTTGAGGATGAGGATAAACGAAGAACTCTACAAATATCACAGACACAATGAGGAAGCGGAGGTTGAAGTTCTACGAACACCTACTAAGAATGGATGAATGCAGACTGACCAAAAGGATCTTCAACTACATCGTGGGGTTAAAGGCCACATCTAAATGGGTAGATGAGGTGAAAAGGGACGCGGCAGAAGTTGGAATCACACTACAGATGGTCCACAACAGAAGAGTTTAGAAGGAGAGTAGACAGTATAAAAGCATTTCACGAGAAACCAATAGCGAGGAGGCCCAAACGGATCATTTCCGATGAGGAGAGAAAGAAAAGAAGCGAACGTATGAAGAGGTTCTGGGAGGAGAAAAGAAGAAAAGCCAAAAAGTCTTTAAGTTCTTTGCGGTCCTTAGCTGGCCAAATTCGAAAGAAAAATGTAGTGAAATGTTATTTTTATTATTAATTCTACATTCAAACCTAACAAATTGCTAAAATCTACGCTCATTTCATGAATAGGCCTACGACAAAAATGTTTTCTCCAAATTTTTATCACGGAATGTTTCAAGAGACTCGTGGAAAGCAGCATATTATTCTTCACCTTTTCTCGTGTTAAAAACTCAAATCTCATTTCCTGTAAATAGAAAGAAAATGGCCTAAAAATACTACCAAGTTTAGTTACAGTTAAATATTTTAAATTTTTAGCGCCGGTAACGAACAAAAAAGATTGCAGCGGCCAGCGTATAAGCCTACCATATTTTAAGTCCATCCCCTTCCCATAGATATTACCAAAATATGACCTCAAAACATTAATTTTAATTTAAATTTAATTGGTATTCTACCCGAAGGCAGGTCCGAGCCTCCGAAGAGGCTACCCCCAGCCAGAGTTTACTTGCGGTAGGGTGACCAGGGCCTTTCCGCTCCTCCTTATGTTGGCCAACAGCGCGCAGTGCCTAGAACCGGCATACCATCCAAGTTCCGACTGCGCCCAAATTTGCTTAACTGTGGAGTTCTCATGGGATCCGGTGTTTCAACACGGCTAGGCCGTTGGCTAAAACATTAATATAGATGAAATATGACAATAAATATGAAAATGACGCAAATATGCATTTATCATCATCATCATACCGACAGTAGTGGCTACGCTGGCTAAAAGCGCAGCATTAGGCTATGAGGCCAAGCTCTCTGCTGACTCGGTAGACGCGTGGGTTCGAGCCCCACCGTCGGCCGTCCTTGAAATGGTTTTCCGTGGTTTCCCATTTTCAACACCAGGCAAATGCTGGGACGGTACCTACTGACAGGCCACGGCCGCTTCCTCCCACATCCTTGCCCAATTTCATTCATCTTCATCAATTCCATCTCTCATCCCGACGCGCAGGTCGCCCACGGGCGTCACCTAGAAAGACCTGCATTCGGCCTCTCAGGAGGCCACACGAAAAAAAAAATCATCATCATCATCATCATTAGTCGTTTTACTCATTGCTAGGCGTCGTGACTTCATTAGTAACTACATCCTTGACGAGACGTTTCCATCCTAAGCGATCTTCAGCCCTTCGTAAGATATCGTGAAGAGGTAGGCCGGTGATCTTCTTTGCTTGGTCTAACCATCTACTTGTTGTTCTACCTCTTGGTCTGGTACTTTCAATTTTGCCTTGTAGAATGGTCTTTTCTAAATTGGCTCCTTCTCTCCTCAAAGTGTGTCCCAGGAATTGGAGGTAACTTTCACTAACACGGGAAGATAAAAACGTATTGTGACGCTCAGTTCTTCTATAATGGAGGCATTAGTTCTTCTTTCTGGCCATGGTTTACGTAGCATCCTCCGCCAACACCACATCTCAAAGGCATCTATTCGGCTTTTGTCATTAGCCTTCACAGTCCAGGTCTCACAACCGTATAAGAAAGCAGAAAACAGGAGTGATTTCACCAATCACATTTTCACTGTTTTGGACAATGCTTGGTTCTGCCAGATCTTTGTATGTTTAACCATTGCACCACGACCTAGGACAATAGGTCGTTTTATTTCTTTGTCACAATTTCCCGAGTTACTGATTATGGAGACCAGGTATACACAATCATGCATCATCTCCAGATCTTGTAGGCATCCTGTCATTTGAATTGGGACTTGACTTTGTCGGTTGATAAACATTAGTTCGAAAAGAATCAAGAACATTGAACTCCTGCTTAATTACAGTGTGTAATGAAAATGTAGTCAAGGAAAAGAGGAATATGACATTTCTAAACATCCGAGTTTTACGGTGATGACTGATGCCAGGGGTTAGCTTACTGTAGCGAAAACTAGGTGGCAGGACCATGTTTGGCCATCACCCGTGACAGTGGGTAAGTGGTAGGGTAGGAGAGTCAGCACTCTCCAAACTTGAAAACAAATTCCGAAAAGGAAGGTACAGTAGAGCGTCAATAATCCGAACGCCCGCTTTAAACATGTGAACAGTAGTTTCCACGGTGCTGTGAGAGAGCAATGACCTTGGGAGTGTTGGTTTTGAACCATCCACTCCCCCTTCCCCCCAGCGCGTCAGTCTATGTTTAGCCCTGTCAGTTCAGTTGCATCAAATAAAATATAAAATAAATATAATAAATATAAAATATTTTAGTGATTTCGTACAGTTGTGTTTATTTTTTTGTGTATACATATGTACAGTACATACATATGTAAATTTGTAAATGTGTAGTGAATTTTTTTTGTAATATGAGTGCCTTTTTCAGGATATAAAGATACAAATAAATCAAAGTACAATATTAATTAATTAATTCATTCATTCATTCATTCATTCATTTATTTGCAATTGGGGATGTGTCCCCAGGTGGCAAATTGGATATACATAACAAATAAATAATTACATAATTACATAACAATTCAATAACAATTAAACTGGAGTATTTACACAAATAGTCAGTCATTTCTTAAACACACCTATATGTTTGGGAAAAGGCTCTAAGACTGCGGCAGGTAGAGAGTTCCAATTATCAATGGCACGGTTTACGAAAGAATATTTACCATAATTTGTTCGCTGTGGTCGGCCCTTAACTTTGAAAGGGTGATCGCTCCTACCCATGCAAGTAGGCTTTTCCATACGTTTGCTAAGCTCACCCTATGCTGGTTGATTTGTATACGTGTTGTACATAGCGCAGAGTCTAGATTTCATCCTCCTAGCCTCCAGTGATTCCCACCCAAGTTTCTTTAACATACGGCTCACACTGCTCCTGGGATTAAAGTCACTGAGCACAAATCTAGCGGCCTTTCTTTGTACCATTTCCAACTCATTTATGAGCCCTACGTACATATGTAAGTACATAGAGTGTTTTATTTTTTATTTTTTTAAGGGGCCGATAACCTCGATGTTAGGCCCCTTAAACAACAATTATCATCATCATCATCATGTTTATTTTTATGTATCGTAACATTTTTAGTGTAACTAGGAATTTCTAGTTTATGTTCGAAAATCCGAACAATTCGGAAATCCGAAGCCCCCCCAGTCCCAATTATTTCGGATTTTCGACACTCTACTGTACAGTCACAGTTCATACGTGTGGTCGGGATATGTTCAGTGCCTTTACCCTGACTCGCCACCTTATCATCGTTCTAAAATCCCAATTGTGAGAGTCGCGACCTCCAACACACAGGTAACTGGACCGGACCAGAGTGGCAGTGACATCATGTAGGGCCTATCCCACATGAGGTAGCGCAGGTGCTCAACGCGGAAGTTATTTATTTATTTATTTATTTATCGTATGGCTTGTAGTGCCGGGAGTGTCCGAGGACATGTTCGGCTCGCCAGTGGCTGTAGCTGCTTCATTGCGGACACCCATGGGGTGAGCTGCAAGTTCCGTTCAATTTCAAGTGCAGTTAAAACTCAGCAATTTTTCTAGGTTTGCACCGTGTCTTGTGTGGGATTTCGCCTAGGACACCAAGCTGTCACAAACCTAGAAAAAAATGCTGAGTTTTAATTCACTGGCCGTGAAAGCCAATATACCATATTTCAAGTACAGTAGTTATCGATAATTCGAGTAATAGAAGTTCGAGATGTCGATTATATTTTACTTTTTAGTGACGTCGACTATAGTAGGCCTCTGTGCTGGCCTGGCCCTACCCTGTGTACGTCAGCATGTGGCTGTACAGATTGTGAGCGTGTTGCCATGGCGACAGTCCACATGGCGCCCCGTCCGTCCTCTTGTTTATATATGGGCAAATAATTAACCCCTATGGAACAGCCTTTTCATTTTGATGAATAGCTCACTATATCCCTCTTCATTACCATCATTTAGACTTGTTCATATATGGTGAGGGTCTCTGTGTTATATACAGACGTTATTAATAATGACTAGCTATCCGACGATCTATTATTTATAATAATATACAGAAAACATGACTGAACTTGGCATCCAGTGAAGACAGGATCGCTAAATTGCAGAAAGCATACCGACTTACACGGAACCACTACAATAAAAGAAGTATTTCCATCAATACCAAATTACGACAGTATCGTACAGTAGTATCGTATAGTAGACTCCCTAGGTCTCGGATACCCTAATGTCATTGAGTTAAATAATTAAATAAGCAAACAAATAAATAAATACAACATTAAATGCCTGGCCTTTGCCGATGATGTAGCGATTATAACAAATAACAGAAAAGAAGCCAAAGAAGCTCTAGAGACTCTAAATGAAATCTCTGCCAAAACAGAGTTACACATCTCAAGCGAAAAAACACAGTTCATGGATACAAAATCTACAGACAGGCACCCACTGGAAACCAAGTATAGAAAAATATCACAAGTGGAAAGTTTCAAATACCTAGGAGAGATTATACAGAAAACAGGACTGAACTTGGCATCCAATGAAGACAGGATCGCTAAATAGCAGAAAGCATACCGACTTACATGGAACCACTACAATAGAAGAAAGTATTTCCATCAATGCCAAATTACGACACTATCGTACCAGAGACCTTATACGCTTCAGAAACGACAGCAATCAAGGGACGAAAAAATATCAAGGAATTGGAAAAACAAGAGAGAAACATCCTGAGAAAGATCTACGGGCCAGTTCAGAAAGAGGGAATATGGATAAAGAGACCGACAATTGAACTGTGCAAACAAACAGAGACGGTTACAAACAACATAAGGAAAAGAAGGGCAAACTTTTATGGACATATACATTGGATGACGGAAGACAGACTGACCAAGAAATCTGTTAATATAATTACGAATAGTACACTAAAATCCAATTGGGCGAAGGAAACCGTGGAAGACCTCAAGAAACTAAACATCTCTACAGAAGACATGGCAGACAGGAGCATATACAGAGAAAAACTTAGACAACGGAAGTTTGAGCAAACTCCCAAAGAGAGACAACCGGGAAAGAAGTGGACGATGGAGAGAAAGAGGAAGCATAGTGTGTATATGAGAGGTTTTTGGGAAAAAGAAGAAAGGGCCAGAATAAAACATGAGAGTTGATTGTGTTGTAACGCTCTCATTATGGGGAATTAACGAATAAATAAATAATAATAATAATAATAATAACGGCAAGATTTCATGACATCGAGAAACAAGAACGGAACATTCTTAGTAAGATACACGACGCTGTTCTCCGAGACGGAACTTGGATCAGACGACATACAAAGGAACTCGACGGAGTCACAGAGACATTTAGGAAAATACGCCTACATTTCTATGGACACCTGTGGAGGATGGATGAAAACAGACTCACTAAGAAAATTGTTAACATCGAGAAACAAACAAGAAGTTCCGTGACGACCTAAAGAGCCTACTTTTCTTAAAATTTAAGATTCATGCCAATTATTAATCTAAATGGATCTATCTAGAATAATGACGAAATTAAGTTGGTAATATCGAAATTTCTAATTAGTTCGAAATACAGTATACCTGGCATTATGTAGCCTAATAGAGCACTACAGGTGGCAGCCCTGGTGACTGAATATATTCTTAGTTCTATCTCTTAAGGTACAGAATACAAAATTTGGTTTAAGTCCAATGGATAGCATGGACGTTACATTCAGTTAGACATTGGATCTAACAGCGAGCGTAAATACATATTGCAACAATGTCATGCATGTGTTGGTCAGAAATAATCTGAAATAATATGATCTATTGTTGTGCTAATTTTGAATGAAATCCATTAGTTAGTATAGAAGTTACATGCATTTTAAAATTGGACCTATCAGCAGGCTTAGAATCATGTTGGCAGCGCAGACGTATATTAGTTACTCCAAATTAATCTAAAATGCCAGGTACTATACGTGTGCAAAGTTTAGAGCTAATGGCTTGCATACTTTCTGATATATTGATATTAGGGTAACAACAATAGATACAGCATTTATTAACAGTTGGCAGCCCTGGTCGCTCTTAAGAAGACGCATAGTCATATCTGTTATGGTACACATAGCACATATGAAATTTGGTTGAAATCCAAATGATGGTATAGAAGTTACATGTATTTTAAATTGGACCTATCAGCAGGCTTAGAATCATGTTGATAGCACTGACGTATATTAGTTACTCCAAATTAATATAGAACGTCAGGTACTATACGTGTGCATGGTTTAAAGATGTCGGCTTGCATACTTTCTGATATATTGGTATTTTGATTTTTTTAAATGCGAGCATTCATTAAAAGTTGGCAGCACTGGTGGCTCTTAAGAATACACTCAGTCATATCTGTTTATGTACACATATTACATACGAAGTTTGATTAAATTCCAATTGATACTGAAGAAATTATTTGCATTTAAAAATTGGACCTATCAGTAGACTTAGAATCATTTTGGCAACACTGTCGTATATGGCCTCCTGGAAATAAAACTTAAATATTATTATCTATACGTGTGCCAATTTTGAAATAGCTCCCATGCATACCTACCAAAATATCCAACATGGAGCTCAAATTTCAATTGCGATTTTTCAGCAGTTGGTAGCTCTGACATCATTTTCAAATAAATGTTCAGGTATAGATCTTTACGTAAACCAAATTTTGTTTCGATAGCTACAGTCGTTTAGGAGTTGTTAGGGGGAGGGGACACACACACACAGCCAGACAGACAGAAGAACAGACGGACACACATTTGCCCAGATCGATCTCTAAGTCTACTTTCTCCTCATTTTTGCAAAATGTGAAAAGAAGGCTAAAAATAATTGAACAAGGCTCAAGAAAAGAAACAATAGGGAAAAAATGGACAGAGGAAAGGAAGAAAAGACACAGTGATTTAATGAAGAGGTTTTGGGAAGAAAAGAGAAGAGGATAAGGAAGTGAAGCTGTGATTGGCTCAAGTTCGCACGCTCTCCCATAGGGGAAAATTCGATGTTAATAATGATGATAATAATAATAGTCAGTTAGAACAGGTATAATAAAACAAACAATATCTCGGAAAGCAAAACTTGGACACTATAATACAGTAATCAACCTGAAGCGTTATATGCATCAGAAACCTCAATCATTTGGTGGCGGATCTTTCACCAAAGATATAGATAAACAAGAAAGAAAAATTTTAAAGAAAAGTTTAAGAAAAAGTTTTGGCCCAGGGGTTCTCAACCTGGGGGGCGTGGGAGCTTTATCAGGGGGGAAGTGAAGTGATTTCCACTTTTTAAAGCTCGAATATTACTATTTTGTATAATAAACAATTTTCGAATCTCTCCAAGTGATTGTAGCGCCAAGTCAATCGTTCGAAAGCACTGGTAATTGCCAACTGTCGTTCAAACCCGTGCGGTGCCGCGAGGTTGGAGGTGACATAAGGAATTTGCTGTGTTGTAAGGAGCAAAATCAAGCCTGAGAAGGATGCGAGAACAAGACCACTCAGCGCACGTTTAATTGCACACTTTGTGGACCAACTTGCATGATAGTAAACTATGACCATACGCGACATGTTTCAACTCATCAACGATGTAGTAATTGCTTTCATTTTCAGTATTGTTGTTACATACGAGGTTTTATAATTATTCCATTATGTAGTGTTATCAGCTTAGATCTATATCCTCCACGAAAGTTTAAATCGAAGAGGTTATAGAAGTGACCGGGGAGAAATGCTGGGGGGGGATCACCCCCCGTATCTGAAAAGGGGGGCGTCAGCTGGCAAAGGTTGGAAACCACTGGTATAAAGCGAATATGGCAGTAAAAATCATCCCAGGATATGTATTGTCATTCTGAAAAATTCTCTCACGCTTTTCGGAAAAGACGGTTGGAATATTATGGGCATATTATTAGAATGAACAATAACAGACTAAGATAATTCTCACCCTGGCCCTTTCATTAAAAAACAAGAGCAGCTGACTTCGTGAAATTGAAACAGATCTCCAGGAAATCAACATCTCAGAGGACATTGTACGGGACAAATGTAAATTCAGAACGAAAATCGACAATCACCAATTTGGAGACAAACCCAACACCAGAGCCACTATAACTTGGACAGCAGAACGAAGGAGAAGCTCAGTGAGAGGATGGAGAGATTTCGCTATCGTTTTACCCTCCAGGGTTGGCTTTTCCATCGGACTAAGCGAGGGATCCCACCTCTACTGACACTTGAGGGCAGTGTCCTGGAGCTTGAGACTCTGAGTCTGGGATACAACTGGGGTGTGTGACCAGCACTACGCCCAGGCGGCCTCACCTGCAAAGCGAACAGAGGGCCTGATGAAGGGATGGGAAGAGTGGAACGGTTAGGTAAGGGAGTGGGAAGGAGGCGGCCGTGGCCTTACAGTAGGAACCATCCCGGCATTTGCCCGAAGACGAAGTGCGAAACCACGTAAAACCACTTCGAGGATGGGTAAGGTGGGAATCGAACCCCCTCTACTCATTTGGGCCACCCGAGGCTGAGTAGACCCCGTTCCAGTCCTCATACCACTTTTCAAATTTCGTGGCAGAGCCGGAAATCGAACCCAGGACCTCCTGGGTGGCAGCTAACCATGCTGACCGCTACGCTACGGAGGCGACGGATGAAGAGATTTTGGGAGGAAAAGAAGGCAAACGCATTAGCTAAGCAGGTTTAATCATGCTTCTGAGTCGAGTATAACGATGTAAATAATAGACTAATAATAATAAGTTTTCATTAAGTTTTTTTATTGAGGGCATTTCCTTTCCTCCTGTTTTCTGTTTCCTTTATAATTATTTTTGTTTCCCATATCCTCTTCTAGTATGTAAGTATGTAGTTAGTTTTAGTTGTAAGAATGTAATTAGTTTCAGGTTTAGTTTCATGCCATTTTCACTCTCACCCGAAACATTATGGGACGATAACCCATATATTAGGCCCCTTAGAACAACAATTATCATCATCATCATCATCAACATCATCTTTCTTTTGATTGCTCATTTGTTACGATCGATTACTTGTGGCGCCCCCTGTGTACAGACTACCAGCCCGGCTTTACTGCTATGCGGGCTAGGGGCGACACAGTTCTGGCAGGGGCTATCATCTTGTCTATTTGATTAACCTCACTTCATAAACAAATAAATATATTTCTGTTGCAAGATTTCTCCTCAGATATAAATAAAGATCAAATGAAAATCCACAGCCTGCTTCCAGTCGACCGACTGGGTCAGGGAATGGAATGAATGAAGCCCCCATCTAGCGGCGAGCATATGAACTGTACCGGCTGCCGAGACCTGTCACGCTCCCCTGGGGCAATGATTAAATGAATGACAGATGAAATGAAATGATAGTGGAGAGTTTTACTGGAACTTGTGACAGGGAAAACCGGTGTACCCGGGGAAACGCCTGTCTGCCTCCGCTTTGTCCAGCACAAATCTCACATGGAGTGACCGGAATTTGAACCACGGACCCAGCAGTGAGAGGCTAGCGTGCTGCCACCTAAGCCTCGGAGGCTCTACATAAATACAGATACAGGTGATAAACAAGGAGAAGGAAATAATGGGCTGAATTTAAATACAAAATAATAGGACAACTTGAATACATTGAAAATAATAGGACTATACTATCAGAGATAATTATCCTTGAACATCCCTTTCCATCTTGGCGATGGGGAACGAACTGGAGAGTCGTTTGGCTCGATTGTGTTGCCAAATTGCGATATAAATATGACTGGCCTTTCTCTGTACACAAAACATGGCTGGACCCAGCCAAATATTCCTACCAGACGTTTCTCTTGGCATGCTAGTTCTTTTATAAGCGACTTGAGATACGGTTGGTTGCTTTCTCAGTTTAGGGGCTGCGACAACGCGGTCATGAGTCTTGTGTATTTTGGGTGTGTGTAGAATCTGTCAGATAACCGGTGTTAATTGTGATGGCTGTATTAGTGTGTGTTATCTGTATTTTGGTAAGGACTCCAGACGATCAATTTCAAGTACCTACTTTTGCTACCAAATGCTACCGTGCTAGCTGTGAACTTGGCTACTAGATGCCACCGCAACCAGTACCTGGCGACGAACGTTGGTACTCATGCTGAGCTTCTATGCCCAAGATTGCGGGTTCAAACCCTGCTGAAGTCGTCGGATTTTTTAAGAGCGTTAAAAATTCCTCAGTATGCCTTCCTTTGGAGGGGAAGTAAAGCCGGTGGTCCCATGTCATAGATTTATGGCATGTTAAAGAACCTTCCACTAATTACACTTTTGTGAAGCAAAATTATAGGTTATATTTGACTAACGCTCTTAGGTTCCAACGTTCGTCGCGAGAAGCTGACTGCAGTGACATCTAGTAACAAAGTTCAGAACTAGTTGGTCGTTGACGGTGGCGTTTGGTAACAAAAATTGGAACTACTTAAAAATCGAATGTTTGCTGTCCTTACTTGAATTTAAAAAAAATCACAATTATCACCGGTTATCAGACAGATTCTACACACACCCAAAGTACACGGGGCTACATGACCGCGTTGTCGCAGCCCCTAAACTGAGAAAGCAACCAACAAATTCTTTCCAGTGAGTTAGTTATTGTTGTTTTAAGGGACGGAACATCGAGGTGATGTGCACCTTTTTCCAGCGAGTTATATGTGACTTAATGATGTAACATGTCTATTCTAAGATGAATGGTGTAGCGAATCCGGTATTATGTATATAACATTGAGTGTATTAGCATGCACTATTAATAATGTTTCGACCTTGCTTTGTTGGCGTCTGGGTGTGTTCAGAAAGCTATTAACATTCATGTCACACACAGACTCTACAGAGCTAAATGTCGGTTCATGTCTCCTGAGACCGGTACATCATTAGTGGCTGGCTATGGATTATTCCCCTGTCCTGCCTGACATTTCAAAGTACTGCACCACCCGCGCATGCGTGGGTCATATTATTCCTGGACTCGCACATTTCCTATCGTCCTACTAAAACGCATATACATTATGAAGTTGTTGTTTGAGTCTTCAGTCATTTGTCTGGTTTGATGCATCCCTCCTTGCCTCCCTGTCCTGAGCTAATCGTTTCATCTCTACGTAGCTACCACACCTACATCCGAGGCAATCTGTTTAACCTAGGTTTACCCCTACAGTTCCTGTCCTCGACCCTTCCTTCCATAACTAAGCTTGCTATTCCTGGGTGTCTTAGTATGTGTCCTACCAACCTATCTCTTCTCTTCATCAGCAGTCGCCAGAAACATATCTCCTCTCCCACTCGTCTAAAATACCTCTTCATTCGTAACCCTATCTACCCATCTGATCTTCATCATTCTCCTGTAACACCACATTTCAAACGCTTCAATTCTCTTCTTTTCTGCTCCACCAATAGTCCAAGTTTCACTTCCATAGAGCGCCACGCTCCAGACAATGGCTTTCAAAAATGACTTCTTAATACCTAAATCTATATTCGATGTCAACAGATTCCTTTTCTGTAGAAATGCTTTCCTTGCCTGCGCCAACCTACTTCTTATATCCTCTTTGCTTCGTCCATCGCATTATGAAGATGGTATTAAATATTCTCCGTGTTGACTGATATTTTAGCGGCTTCGGTGGCGTAGTTGGTAGCATGCTGAACTGCTGTTCCCAAGATCGCGGGTTCAAACCCGGCCGAAGTCGTCGGATTTTTTAAGAGCGTTAAAAATCCTTCAGTATGCCTTCCTTCGGAGGGGAAGTAAAGTCGGCGGTCCCATGTCATAAATTTATGGCATGCAAAAGATCCTTCCTCAGACTAAACTTGTGTGAAGCTAAATTGGGCACTCGTGTAGTGTTCGTTGCCCGCCGCCATTAAAATCCGAAAAGTTGTCTATAGAAATGGCCGATGTTACTAATATACAGGAGTTGAATATTGTACCGCTAGAGGGTGTTATTGCATTTTACAGGGTGCCGACATTATTGTTTACAGACCAATATTTTCATCCAGATCTATGGTTTTCGCCTAGACCAATTAAGGTTTTTGTCACGCACAGTGGGGTTAGTCACGTATCAATAATCTTTATCCAGGACAAAGGTTTTGACTAGTAGTACAATCAGTAATTTTCACCAATAATTTCGTACAGAGAATCGCCGGGGAAGTGAAGTTGGCATTATTATCTAATCAAACATGGCGATGTGTTTTTTGGTAAGTTTATTACTTGAAAGTTAATGTTGAGAATTTCCTTATTTTGAAAGTGTGATCGTGGTGTTTGTTAATGACAGTTGGCTTTAATAACGTGGCACAGTAAGTACAAACCATTTTCAGAGCGCTACTAAGACAAATAACGCACTTTTGAAACGGGCAACGGACAATACACGAGAACCGTAAATTGTTAGGTTAGATTTCGTCGGAACGCTCTATCAAAGTTCCAACGTTCACCACTAGATATCATTGATATCTTGTGGCGAAAGTTGGAACTACTTGAAATTGAACGGAACTTGTAGCTCACCCTAAGGGTGTCCGTTGGAAGCAGCTACAGACTCAGGCCAGCCGAATATGTCCTCGGACACTCCCGGCACTAAAAGCCATACGATAAATAAATCTCAAATTATAAAATAATAATAATAATGTTATTGGTTTTACGTCCCTTTAAACTACTGTGGCTTTCAGAGACGCCGGGGTGCCGGAATTTTGCCCCGAAGGGGATCTTTAACGTGCCAGTAAATCTACTGACACGGCTCCCTCGCATTTGCGCAGCCTCAAATGCCAACTGACTGCGCCAGGATACGAAATTATAAAAACACTAGAAAGTAGTTCATTTTTATTTATTTTTTCACTTTGATTCTAGTTATTGTCACATTACATTCATTGCTTGTTCCACCTTTGATGCACTGTTTGATGATATTAATTAATTTATGGTATATTGACTTTCACGGACAGTGAATTAAAACTCAGCAATTGTTCTAGGTTTGTGCCGTGTCTTGTGTGGGGTTTCGCCTAGGACACCAAGCTGGCTCATCAGCGGGCTCTTGGTGTCCCTGCCCGGACTCCCACAGGAGTAGTGAACTGCGTGGTACCTCCCTTTTTATAAAGCGAAATTGTGCATGTTCACTGCGAGAACTAAAAGCTCAAGCAGTCTTAACGTCCATGAAGCAAACTTTGTATGCCTTACTTCGGAGGGGAAATAAAGCCGACAGGCCCATGTCATAGATTAATTGCTTGTAAAAGAACCTTCCACTAACTAAACTTGTGTGAAACAAAATTTGTAGGTTAGGTTTGATTAATGCTCTTAAATCCCAACGTTTGTCACCGGGCGCTGGTAGTGATGGCATCTAGTAGTAGCCAAGTTCACAGCTAGGTGTCGTGGACGGTAGCATTTGGTAGCGAAAGTACGAACTACTTGAAATTATCGTCTGCAGTCCTTGCTTGAATTAAAAACAGATAACACACACTAATACAGCCATCGCAATTAACATCGGTTATCAGACAGATTCTACACACACCCAAAGTACACGGGGCTACATGTCGCAGCCAACCAATTTATTATTATAGCCTACTGTACATTACCTATATATTTTCTCGCTATTTTCACCTTTTCTTTATGGTTCAAAAGGGGATAGTGAGGGCAAGTAAAAGTTGTTAGTTGGTTATTTATTTTAGGGGCTTGGGATATCTTGGTCATCAATCCTGTGTACTAGGGTGAGTGATAAGCCTGAATTTAAGTGATAACTGTACTACTGTCGACCAAAATATTATGTGCACTCGAGTTTGAAGGTTGTTTGTGAAGTAACCATTAGACCTACAGCACATAAAATCCAATAACATCATCATTTTCGTCGTTCTATTTTACGTTAGTTCATGTAGGTTTCGAATTTTTAATTTGAAATGAAAATCCACAGCCTGCTTCCAGTCTCCGACCGGGTCAGGAATGGAATGAATGGAGCCCCCATCTAGCGGCGAGGATATGAACTGTGCCGGCTGCCGAGGCCTGACGCACTCCTCTGGGGCAATGATTAAATGAATGACAGATGAAATGAAATGATACTGGAGAGTGTTGCTGGAATGAAATTTTGACAGGGAAAACCGGAGTACTCGGAGAAAAACCTGTCTGCCTCCGTTTTGTCCAGCACAGATCTCACTTGGAGTGACCGGGATTTGAACCACGGACCCAGCGGTGAGAGGCCGGCGTGCTGCCGCCTAAGCCACGGAGGCTTGAATTTTTAATTTATATTTTAATATTTTTTATCGCAGTTGAAACACAAAAAGTGCCCGTTTTTAAGCGTGTTTCAACCATCTGTCACATTTAAGAATTATTATCTCACAAACCCGTCATCAAATCGAATCCAAATTTTAACACAATATACATTAGAATGTTGTATAACTGGTTTATTAATTTCAAAATTTTGAGTGTTCAAGAACGAAAGTTGTTATCATTTTTGTAAGGTAACTTTTTCTCGGCTCGGGGTCGTTGGAAAATGTAGTTCTTGGTTGCGTTGTAATCTTTATACATAAAAAAGTTATGCTGTATGACTGCGAAATACGTAAATTAATTCACTTATTTTATATCGGTTTGTATTTGTACGGGCAATTAAGACATGGTTCACCAGCTAGCCACTCCGGGAAATGCTGTACAGCGTTGCTGATATGGAGCCCATCACTAACGAGCGAGGCGTGCCATGAAGCGAGATGGAGCCCATCTTGGCAACGCTGTACAGCTTTCACCGGAGCGGTTAACTGGCGAACCATGTCTTAATTGCCCGTACAAATACAAACCGATATAAAATAAGTGAATTAATTTACGTATTTCACAATCATACAGCATACCTTTTTGATGTATAAGGATTACAACGCAACCAAGAACTACATTTTCCAACCACCCCGAGCCGAGAAAAAGTTACCTTACATAAATAATAACAACTTTGTGTCTTGGACACACAAAATTTTAAAATTAATAAACCAGTTATACAACATTCCAATGTATATTGTGTTAAAATTTGGATTCGATCTGATGCCGGGTTTTTGAGATAATGATTCTTAAATGTGACGCATGGTTGAAACACGCTTAAAAATGGCACTTTCTGTGTTCCAACTGCGATAAAAAAATATTAAAATATAAGTTAAAAATTCCACCCTACATGAACTAACGTAAAATAGAACGACGAAAATGATGATGTTACTGGATTTTATGTAGGTCTATTGGTTACTTCACAAACAACCTTCAAACTCGAGTGCACATAATATTTTGGTCGACAGTAGTGTGTGTAACTGTACTATGGGCAGGGATGAGTAGGTGCTCCGGGACTTGATATAAGGCACTATCCCGGCATATGTGGGGGAGGACTGTGGAGAAACCAAACGGAGGATAACCAAGACAATATTATGTGTCAACGTGCTGGGCACGCTGTCCTCGGGCGGTTTTGGTAGTTCCGACGAAAATTGAAAGAGGGTTTAATCTGGGCCGCATGTGTTGTATCTCTCATGACGTTTGATTGTGACAAACCCACGCGAGACTCGTCTAATAAACTAGAATTAGGTTACTGATGGCTAGATTGGCAGCACTGCAGGTAGGGGGGTTGTTGTTGTTTGACCTTGAAGCTTTGGAATGCGCATATCCCCCACCTGCCCAGTTCGCACCTGCTCCCTGCCTTCCACCCCTGACACCCCATATGGCGGGCGTCATTGGGTCATCGTTCCTACTGATGTAAACAAGCCGGTAATACCTCATGACGTAATGGAATCTGCCTGGCTGTAGTAGAACCCTACGGTACAACTTAACTTCGCCGTCGAACAGCCAAATGGGGACAATGGCGTAGCGTATCGTCTTCTCCTCCTCCTTCTTATTCTTCCTCTTCTGATGCTTCTCCGCCTCCTCCTTCTTATTCTCCTTCTCCTTCTCCTTTCAATATGGCCTTTATCTGGGACCACGGGCAGCTCTGCCATGGTTTGGGTTTGCTTCCTTTTCTCTTCCTAGAACCTCTTCCTGTCCCGTTTTTCCTCGGAAATCTTTAGTGTTCTCTTTTCTTGTTTTCCCCATTGATAATTCTCAATCTTTTATGGCGGCTTCGGTGGCGTAGTTGGTAGCATGCTGAGCCTCTATGCCCAAGATCGCGGGTTCAAACCCGGCCGAAGTCGTCGGATTTTTTAAGACGTTAACAATCCTTCAGTATGCCTCCGAAGTAAAGCCGGCGGTCCCATGTCATAGATTTATGGCATGTAAAAGAACCTTCCACTAACTACAGTTATGGGGCGTGGTGGCGCAGCGGTCAACCTGTTGGCCTCTCACCAAGGTGGACCGGGTTCGATTTCCGGTCAATGCATGTGAGATTTTCGAAGTGAAATGCCATGTCCTGTGGTTCGGATTCCACGTAAAACGGAGGTCCCGTGGCTCATGATCGCATGATTAATGGTCACGTAAAACTAAAAGCTTCCTTAACTACAGTTATGTGAAGCTGAATTTGTAGATTATATTTGACTAAAGCTCTTTTACAGGGGTGTGCATTAACTTTGGAAGCCACAAATTTATGAAGTTGTTTCGATGGGTACAAGATTGTTAAAAAATAATGATTTATAAAATAAAGACACGTTTAATATTTTATAAAAATGGAGAAACATTTATATAGTTTACTTTGCACATAACATTATTGTTCAATTATACAACAAGATAAAGGATTTTACTTTTGAGAAATCCTTTTTCGAGTGTTCATTTTTGCTGTTAATTGTTTGAAATATGGCTGATAATCGTTAAGCGCAGTTTGCACGAGTTAACTTTTAAGGTTTATCGGTTAGTTCAGTTCGATATTTAGATTTACGGCAATGAACTTGAGCGTTGAGTACAGTGATTCATACAAAGTAATCTCAAATATTGAGATAAGCACACTCTTTTGTTAGTATTTCTTTTCTGGATCTTTCTTCCAAAACGCCAATCCATTTATATACCGGTACTGTTGAAGTATTATTTTAAACTTCTTAAAATCTGAACTATATTTTCAAGGAGCCGCACGAGATTGACTCAAGAGCGACATTTGGCTCGCGAACCCCTGGTCTATTAGTTCCAACGTTCGCCGCCAGGTGCCAGTTGTGGTGACATCTAGTAGCTAAGTTCACGGCTAGGTGTCGTTGACCATAGCATTTGGTAGCAAAAGTAGGAACTACTTGAAATTGATCGTCTGCAGTCCTTACCTGAATTACAGATAACACACACCAATACAGCCAGCATAATTAACACCGGTTATCAGACAGATGTCCGGCTCTGTAGCTAAATGGTTAGTGCGCTAGACTTTGGCCCAAATAGCCCCAGTTTCGATTCCCGGCCGAGCCATCAGGGATTTTATCTCCTGGGGTTAATTCCCGTGGCTCGGGGACTGGGTGTATGTGCCGTCTTCATCATCACATCAGCTTGCCACGGTGGGTGAGTGGATAGCGTGTGGGTCTACTAACCCCAAGATTGCAGGTTCGCTCCTGGCCATGGTAAGTGATTTTTGAAAGACGGCAAAAATACGACACGCATGTCATACGATGTTGGCATGTCAAAGAACCCATTTCAATTCAGTAGGCCGTGTTCATAATGGCAAAATTAATCTCGGGAGTTTCCGCCAACACAAAGTTCCTCATTTCTCTACTAGAAAGCGCTATAGTGTTCAAGGAGCTTATATATCTAACCTCCTTGACTTTCGAAGGATCAACGAAATTTGACATGCAAGCTACCCTCTGGGTGTCAAATTACAAAGCTTGCACCCGGCAGCCGAGGCCATACGATATTATTATTATCTTCACTTCGTCCTCATTACGCCGCGCAGGTCGCCTACGGGCGTCAACTAGAAAGACCTGCACTCGGTCTCTCCGGAGGCCACGCGATCATCATCATCAGACAGATTCTACACACACCCAAACTACACGGGGCTACATGACCGCGTTGAGGAACTAACCAACCAAACTTCTCGTGAGTAAGCCCATGGATAAGGGAAGCCAGTCATAGATTTTACTATTAAATCATGTATGGAGTGGAATATCTTTGTAAATGAAGTTCACTGGAGCACGGCCTGCTGCTAATGGGAGTGACAGCTCTCGCTCACTCGCAGCAGCAAGGCCGTGAGATGAGAGAAGTATGAATTAAAAGAGTTTCTCAATGAAAGAAACATGAAATGAACGTTTTCCATGTGACGCGCTGCACGGCCGCCGTGCAGATGGGCGAAGTGAGGCCATCAACCTCTGTTGTTGGCGAGCTTGCTGTCCCTTACCATTGAAAACAATCGCTCCAGCCAGCCACGGTCGTTGGGGGAATTCTCCTCAAGGACATGCAACTATTTAAATATACTGTTCTGTAAAATCGTTAGACAATGGGTGGGATCTTCTGTTTCTATCATTAGAAGGGCTAGGACATTATTACACAGATAGTAGTACATTATGCAACGAGCCTATAATGGCAATAATGAAGACACGAATATGTTTATAAAACGAGCGAAGCGATTTTTATAATTTCCATATGATTGTCTTAATTACCATTATAGGCGAGTTGCATACGACTGTTTATGTTCGACGATAATTATAACTATTTTATGTTCGAACATAAATATTCATAAATATCAGTCGAGATTTCACCAGTTTTATGTACTGAACAGAGTGCATGGGACACAGAGAATATCTTGTATTTGACCACTGCCTCCTCGATTACTCCACTATGACACTAGTCACGCAGTGAAATTTAAATTAGGAGGCCGTGGAACTCAGCGCAGGTGCGATGCTATCCTTTCCTAATTGGTCACACAACTGTTTTTTTGAGTTCTGATTGGTGAGAGAAACTCTTTCATAATGAAAAATAGTGTTATAATGAGCCTCATTATGATACAGTTTTCTGACATATAATATTTACATGTTGACATCGTCGAACAAAAAATAGTTTATTATAACATATTTATAAGTAAAATAAATATTTTCCATTAGTGATTTTTAATTCAAAATGTGTGTATATATTATATTCCTCGGAGTAAAAATATATAGAATTGTCGTTTTCGGTGACAGAAAATATGGCATCACAGGACACGTTTACAGTTATGCGCATGATTGTGTTTTAGCAAAGAAAGATTTCTAAAGTATGTGACTGTAACAATAGCACACATCCCTTTGAGTCAGCTGAAAATCCACAGCCTGCTTCCAGTCGACCGACCGGGTCAGGGAATGGTATTAATGAAGCCCCCATCTAGCGGCGAGGATAGGAACTGTGTCGGCTGCCGAAGCCTGTTGCACTCCCCTGGGGCAATGATTAAATGAATGACAGATGAAATGAAATGATAGTGGAGAGTGTTGCTGGAATGAAATTTGTGACAGGGAAAACCGGAGTACCCGGAGAAACCTGTCTGCCTCCGCTTTGTCCAGAACAGATCTCACATGGAGTGACCGGGATTTGAACCACGGACCCAGCGATGAGAAGCCGGCGTCATGCCGCCTAAGCCACGGAGGCTTCCTTCCATAACTAAGCTTGCTATTCCTAGGTGTCTTAGTATGTGTCCTACCAACCTATCTCTTCTCTTCATTAGCAGTCGCCAGAAACATCTCTCCTCTCCCACTCGTCTTAATACCTCTTCAATCGTAACCCTATCTACCCATCTGATCTTTATCATTCTCCTGTAACACCACATTTCAAACGCTTCAATTCTCCTCTTTTGTGCTGCACCAATAGTCCAAGTTTCACTTCCATAGAGCGCCACGCTCCTCACAAAGGCCTTCAAAACTGACTTCCTAACATGGTGGCTGGATTTTTATTAGGTTTGGAAAACTCCTGGGAAATGACAAAAAAAAATATTGAAAACTCCTGGAAAATAGCCAATGTTAATTAATTATAAAAATCTTTCCATCTTAAATCATACTCCCGCTGCGGTTTTCGGTGAGCACTCTATCATTAACGAAAGACATTTCCTCAGGCTACCTGTTTCTGCGTGGGAGAACACGCGATAGTATTTTTGTAAAACATATTAAGTATAAACTTCACCGCAATAAAATTGCAGGCGGCATTCTTTTCTTTTTTTAAGCGGATATTTGAGTCACAAAGGCTTTTTTAAAACAACAATTAAATCATGTGTGTGTAGGTTTGCGTGTCAATAACGCAATCACCACTAATTTTTGTCGACATCTGTATAAATAAACCAAACACAACTGCTTTATTTTGGTCTTGAAGTAGGCAACCGATAAAGCCCCCCCCCCCCCCCCCCTGCACCTGCCCTTATTTTTAAGTCTGGAAAAATGGAATTACTCCTGGAATTTCCTGGAAACTCCTGGAAATTCGTTGACCGATTTGAGTGGCCACCATGTAGCACCTAAATCTATATTCGATGTCAAGGGTAGAGAACGTCTTGTCTAATGTAATATTAACGTCCTTCAACACGTGACACTAGCGCCAGAGTGGTTGTGGTACTCGGACAAATGAAGGCCATTTTAAAAACTGGTCGCGGAATACTGTGAAGCGAGGTGTCGCTCCGAGAGGCAAGGCAGGCGAGGCAGGGAAGCCACAGCACAGCACACACAGCACAGAACTAGACCCAAACCAGACTGCATTCTTCCCCCCACCCCGCACCTCCTACACACATTCCACACTCACTCTTTGCTTTGACTTTGGCTGGTGTTTAAAGTTCGCGAAGCACCCATTACACACAACATTTGATTGTAAGCTTTTGTATATATAACATTTATCTATCAATGGTTTAACCTAGTCGCTCATTCATGTTGTTCTAATAATAGAGATAAAGTGTGTTCTTGGGAAGGTTTTCCAGCCTGCTCTACTTTTAGAAGGAGGAATCGCGGATTATAACTTGGCGGCGATTTCAAATAGCGATAATATTTAAAAATAGGGATTACCGTCTTCCATTGGATCGCAGTGGGTGCCGCTCTTGTAGAGGAGCAGTGTTTAGGCATAGGAAGTATATTTTATCTTATACAGTAGACTCTTATAAAATTTATGGGTTATCCTCATAAGAAAAAAAAATATCCCTCTCGGCACGCCGGAAGGCGGAGGTAGATTTCAGCAGGCAATGAAAAGTATTTCGAATTCACTAAATTTACCAATTCTAGTATACCTACAAAAGTTCCACATGTTCAGCATTTATCTATTTATCTAATTATTTACTTATTTATTTATTTACTTATTTACTTATTTATTTATTTACTTATTTATTTACTTATTTATTTATCTATTTATTTACTTATTTATTTACTTATTTATTTATTTATTTATTTATTTACTTATTTATTTATCTATTTACTTATCTATTTATTTATTTACTTATTTATCTATTTATTTACTTATTTATTTACCTATTTATTTATCTATTTATTTACTTATTTATTTACTTATTTATCTATTTATTTACTTATTTATTTACTTATTTACTTATTTGTTTATTTATCTATTTATTAACTTATTTATTTACCTATTTATTTATTTATTTATTTATTTATTTACTTATTTATTCATATATTTATTTACTTATTTATTTATTTATTTATCAATTTATTTACTTATTTATCTATTTATTTATTTTCTATTTATTTAATTATTTATTTACTTATTTCTTTATTTATCTATTTATTTACTTATGTTTACTTACTTATTTATTTATCTATTTACTTATTTTTTACTTATTTACTTATTATTTATCTATTTATTTACTTATTTTTTGTTTATTTACTTATTTATTTACTCATTTATTTATTTATTTATTTCTTCTCTTTTCTTCCTTTCTTCCCTTTCTACATTTCTTCCCTTTCTTCCCTTTTCTTCCTTTCTTTCCTTTCTAACTTTCTTCCCTTTCTTCCTTTCTTTCTCCCTTTCTCCTTCCTTCCAAGATAGTTTTAAGTTACCGGTAATAATTTTAGTTCTAGAATTTTTATCATATTTCTTTTTCATGATCAGTAGGGGCCGATAACCTAGATGTTAGCCCCCTTAAGAAACAATCATCACCAACATCATTATCATCGTCATCAATGTAGGCCTACTGCGCTGGTTATAGGGGCCAATATTCGACATGAAGAAAAAGACTTGCGTCACAGGACAAAATACTTCAGGAAATATTGTCGGCTACCAAGAATTTTGTGGATGCAGGTTGAAGGAAAGATCAGGCATTTATTTATTCTTTCCTTTTTCTTTCTTTTTCTTCATCGTCTTTTTCTCTTCCCAGCAGCATCTTACGTATAGAACCAGTCGTAGTGACGTCAGCTCTCTGGTTCGCCATTAAAAGATGCCATGTGAGTCAGCAGGAGTATAGAGGCTTGGTCGTTAAGTCGGCGTAATATTCGCGCGTTCCCCATGCAGGGGCGTATAAGTTATACAATTTTTTTCGGGGGGAGGGGGCTAAAAATTCCTGGAAAATTGTGAATATTTTCAGGGGCTTGTCACCGCAAAATACCCAGAAATATCAACCAATATCTTAGAGCATATAACATTGTGTAATTATTTTAGATAAGATTCTAAGTTTATACGGCCTACAATTACTGGCAAATAAAAAAGTTGTAAAATACAACACATAAATTTAAAAAAAATCTTAATGAATTTTCTATTATGACATATGGAGTATGAATGGCAAATATCTAGTCTAAATATTTGTCAATTTACTAAGCAGAAAGGTAAATAGTATTTTTTTAAATTTATATTTTTATTTTATTTTTGTATTTTACAAGTTGATAATTTATTTCTCAAAAGTACCGTACTGTGGAATTCACAGTTTTGCCTCACAAGGCTGAGTGTTGCCCGTTCCAGCCCTCAGACTAGAATTAAAATGTCTTGGTAGAGCCGGGAATCGAATTCGGACCTCCGGGGCGGCAGCCAAGTATGCTAGCCACTACACCACGAGGTAGTCTAACTTCATTGTTAATATTGTTTATAACTTGGCCAATAAGTTAAGATTAGGGTATAACGAAATTTACAATTATTTTATGCTCTTACCAAAGCAACACTTTCTTAATTTTTGAGCCCCCTCAGCCCCTCCCCCCCCTTCCCCCTTATATACGCCCCTGCCATGAAACCAGCCAGCGTTGTTAATCTGAACGATAATCATGAAGGCGTCTAGCAGGGACGTATATAAGGGTGGAACTGTGGGGGCTCCAGCGCCCCCTCACGAAAAAAAAATCACAATAAGAATTAAGAAAGTGTTGCTTTTGTAAGAGCATAAAATGATTGTAAATTTGGTTGTACCCTAATCTTAACTTATTGGCTAAGTTATAAACAATATTATGATTGAAATTAAGACTACCCCGTGGTGTAGCGGCTAGCATTCTTGGCTGCCACCCCGGAGGTCCGAATACGATTCCTGGCTCTGCCATGAAATTTTAATTCTGGTCTGAGGGTTGGAACTCGGTACTGTCAGCCTTGTGAGGCGAAACTGAGAATTCCACAGTACGGTACTTTTGAGAAATAAATTATCCATTTATGAAGAAAAAAATGTTTACCTTTCTGCTTAATAAATTGGCAAATATTTAGATAGTTGCCATTCATACTCCATAGATCATAATAGAGAATTCATTAAGTATAACATTCTATTTTGTGTTGCCACCAATTGTAGGCTATATAAAGTTAACATTTTACAATTACCTCTTGCACAAAATTATATGCTCTAAGATGAAAAATCCACAGCCTGCTTCCAGTCTCCGACCGGGTCAGGAATGGAATGAATGAAGCCCCCATCTAGCGGCGAGGATATGAAGTGTGCCGGCTGCCGAAGCCTGTCGCACTCCTCTGAGGCAATGATTAAATGAATGACAGATGAAATGAAATGATAGTGGAGAGTGTTGCTGGAATGAAATTGTGACAGGGAAAACCGGAGTACCCGGAGAAAAACCTGTCTGCCTCCGTTTTGTCTAGCACAGATCTCACATGGAGTGACCGGGATTTGAACCACGGACCCAGCGGTGAGAGGCCGGCGTGCTGCCGCCTTAGCCACGGAGGCTTATGCTCTAAGATATTGGTTGATATTTTTGAGTATTTTGCGGTGACAATCCCCTATGAATACTCAGAATTTTCCAGGATAGTCAGCCCCCCCTCCTTCGAAAAACAATTGTATATACGCCCCTGGCGTCTAGCTCAGTGGCGTAGCTAAGGGTTGCTTCTGGCGAGGGATGATCTGAGGCAAAATAACGGTTCCAAACATAATGGAACATAATCAATGAAAATAAACGATCCCGAGGTTTCAAAACCTCATATCTCCTTTTGTTTGTGTTTGATTTCATTAGCGTTTAATAAGTTGCTTTGTACTTGAACTTATCAATGTGAAAATGCTCCAAAATCAAAAAATTTTGTTGATATTAAATCGAATAGGTCATTTCTAAAAGGCCCCATGTGCATGAAGACTAGTTTTGTGAAAAACACAAAAATATGTTTTACATTTAAGCTATTGCTCTGAGACCAACAATTTTTGCTACATTGCATGTCACTGCCATAATAGCTGTGTCGACATAACATTTGTTTGGTTTTGTTCTTTAGAAAGGACAGAATAAGCTTCCAAAATCTACAAAATAAGGGCCTTTTAGAAATGACTCTCAAGAGTCAATATTTATATGTACTAAATGTTTAATATTCTTGTGGTTATTTGTTATTTTAATAATCACTTGTATTAAACTTGCTAAAAACTTTATTTTGTAAAGTTATCATTTTCTAATGTGCACATATTATTTACATATAATGGTATTTAATAACACGGAGTAGCATCTTTGTGTATGGCTCTAGTTGACTTCAGTTGGGCATTTCAATAAATCGTCATAATACTCCACCTAATCATGTGGGATGTACTTCATAACTTTCTTGATGTCTTCTATCTTGTTCGGGTTAATAGGAGCACGTCCGTCCTACACAGGGCACTAAACTCGCCAATATTGCTGTATACCTACAAAAGTTGCACACGTATAGCCAGCATGAAGACCCCTCTTCTTATAATTCAGAAATCATTTTGCTCATCCCTTGGCGTAAGGGTAGATCATATCAAAAATTCTTTCAGACAGAAGATTTTAGAGGACTACTGACCATTTTAATCTGTTTTGAGATTGTGCCCATTACGGGAGGTATGATTGTTTCTCTCTCAAAACTCGATAATTCTCACCCCTTTGGTCAATGGTCGGTGCTATGAAAAACCTTCACTAAGATACGTTTTTGGCGCTTATCCGAAGAATAGAACGATTGTATCTGTTTCTAGCTTGCTCTGGTTCCTTGCTAAACTGCCCCTTCTACCGCAGAAAGGGCTCTTTAGAAATGAGTGTAAATAGCACTGCCATCCTGTGACTACACTAAAAGGTAGAAAGAGGTCTTTTCAGCAAGGAATGGTGTGTTTACCATTGAAGTACCCCAATCCATGCGTAACTCATTTTCACCAAACATGTCAGAAAGGGCCTTTTAAAATTGACCGATCCAATTATTATTATTTATGAATTTCAGCCAATGGCCATACCTTGGTATTTTTGATTGAACTCCCAACAAGTTCAATTTCAAGTAGTTCCAACTTTGGCTACCAGATGCTACTGTCACTAACACTAGCGGCAAACGTTGGAACTAGATAGAGCGTTTCTAATTAACCAAACATAATCTGCAAATTTTTCTACACACTAGACTACCAATTGCAGGTAGGTAAATCTATGACATGGGCTGAGCCAAAATGACGCCGGCTTTACTGCCCCTCCGAAGGAAGGCATACTCATGGTAGTCACTACTCCTGGAAAACCTGAAAATCCTGGAAAACTCCTGGAAAATGACGAAAAATTTGAAAACTCCTGGAAAATGGCCATTGTTAATTAATTGTAAAAATATTTCCATCCACTACTAAAATTCCCAGTCCGCTCTTAGTCCTCGACGTCATGATATCGCGGATGGGGTTGCAAGGGACATCCAAATTTACGCGCCGTGTTTTATCTTAAATCATACTCCTGCTACGGTTTTGGGTGAGCACTCTATCGTTAACGAAAGAAATTTCCTCAGGCTACCTGTTTCTGTGTGGAAGAGCACGCGATAGTATTTTTGTAAAACATATTGAGTATAGACAACTTCACCGCAATAAAATTGCAGGCGGCATTCTTTTCTCTTTTTTTTAAGCAGATATTTGAGTCACAAATGCTTTTTTAAAACAACAATTAAATCATTTGTGTGTAGGCTTGCGTATCAATAACGCAATCACCACTAATTTTTGGCCACATCTGGATAAGTAAACCAAACACAACTGCTTTATTTTGGTCTTGAAGTAGGCAACCAATAAAGCAGCTCCCGCCCCCGACTCGCGCTTATTTTTAAGTCTGGAAAAATGAGAATTACTCCTGGAAAACTGCTGGAAAATCGTTGACCGATTTGAGTGGCCACCATGCATAATGAAGTATTTAAATGTTCTTAAAAAACCGACGACTTTGGCCGTGTTTGAACCCGCGATCTTGGGAATAGCAGTTCAGCGTGCTACCGACTAAGCCACCGTAGAAGGGCTTCTCGTATGCTAAACTTGTAGAATGTTTGTAGGTATTACAATTAAATTAGAGTGCCATTTGCTGTTAAGTGCTGTCAAAAATCGAGGAAGGCTCCGATGTTTAATAATTTTAGAAGAATTATACAATTTTGGATAGCATTTATGATATTGAGTCTGCATTGGATTACATCAAACCCTCAACACTTGTTAAATCATGGAGAACACTCCTTCCGCGTATCGAAACAAATGCCAACCAAAACATTTGTGACGAAGGGAATGAAGTCATGCCGACTGCTACACTTGTTGAATGATTGTTTTAAAAAGTAGAAACTACTTTTTTTTTGGTTTACAGTTCGGTTTTACTGTTTCTGGTTTTTAAAGTTTTTGTGTTTACTCTTCTTTATTTAGTGATTTACACGTAGAGTATTTATGCTTAAATACCGTATGTTTTTTCGAGTATTTTTACTTTTTCCGCGTTATCCGCGATTTTCGCTCTTGCCACCCTATTCCGTGGATAATCGGGGCTTTATTGTGTATCGCTTTTAGAAGTGTGAATGCCAGACTATATTTTTTAACTACAAAATCTCTCAATAAGAGATACACGCTAATCAACGCCCATGCTCCTATAAATAAGGATAATAAAACGAATCCAGAGAAAGTTGATGAATTTTGGGACGAGTTAGAAGCCGAAATTCTCAAAATTCTTTCTAATCATGTAAGAATTTTACTTGGAGATTTCAATGCTCAGCTTGGATCTGAGAGAAAAATTTTCTGATATAATAGGTAAATATCCCGCCCACAATAGAACTAACAGGAATGGTGAGAGATTGGTTAAACTCTGTGAACATCTAAACTTAAAGATTATGTCCACACATTTTAAAGCAAAACCAAGTAAAAAGAAAACGTGGGTCTCCCCAAATGCGTTGCTGGGTGAGTTCCAACTAGATCATGTAGCTATCTCTCGAAATTGTTACAAAGAAATCCAAAATGTTAAGGTCAAAAAATCCATTAATGTGACTTCAGATCATTACCTTTCTCAAATCAAGATGAATTTCATACCTTTTACACGCAAACAAAATACAACTAGAATTAAAATTCCGAAAATTAATAGAGAGGTTCTTACGAATGAAAAAAAGATAGAATTTCAAGGAAAAATTAAAATACCAACCAATTGGAAGAATGATATTACTAATAACCTTCTTGAACCAGCTCAGGAAATTGCACCGTTTAACTTTTATAGGAAACATGCTTGGTGGAATGAACAATGTGAAAGAGTGATCAAAGAAAGACATTGTGCTTGGCACAAGTGGAACGGGAACAAGACTCCAGAAAATTTAGAGGAAGTACAAAGATTAAGGAAAATGGCCCACCAGACTTTAAGGATGATTCTAAGAAAACATATGAAGGACCAAATAATGGAAATGGACGACAATTTTAAGAAAAATGACACCCAATTATTTTATAGAGCATTTAAGAATGAAATCACTGGACATTCAGCGCCGAGTTTAAATTTCAAAAGGGAAGATGGTACGCTAGCATTAAACAACAAGGGAAATTGTGATATCTTGGCTGCGTATTTTGAGAAGTTGTTAAATTGTCCAAAACCGACAGACAAGTTGAGTTTCAAATTTACAACACAAATTTCTGACTCTACGCCACCTGATGTAAACGAAGTTAAAGGGATTATCAACTCACTTAAAAATAATAAAGCCTCAGGCGAGGATGGGAGAATTGCAGAAATGTGGAAGCTTGTAGATGATGAATTTTTAATAGCGACGACAAATCCATTTCAGAAAATTTGGATTGAGGAAGCAATTTCAGAAGACTGGTTAATCGCCTTAATTCATCCACTACATGAAAAAGCTCAAAAATTGATGTCAATAGTTATAGGGGGATCTCATTGTTGTCTGTCACATATAAAATATTTGCCAAATTACTTCTAAACAGACTTGAACCACAGATCGAACCAGAGCTTGGCGAGTTCCAAGTTGGTTTCAGAAGGAATAGATCGTGTGCAGAACAAATTCTTAGTTTAAAATTGATATTAAAATATTACAACAGGCCAAATAATTTCTTTATCTCATTCGTTGATTTTCAGAAAGCGTATGCTTCAGTGGATAGGGATACTGTTTTTGACACATTGAAGGAATACCAAGTTGATCAAAAAACCATTAATGTAATAAAACTTACATTAACTAATAGGCGATTTCCAGAGTCAAATTTTTAAATGAAGTTAGCGAGCCCTTCGAAGTAAAAACTGGGCTAAGACAAGGGGACAGTCTACCACCACTGCTTTTCAATTTGGTCTTGGATAAAGTCATGAGGACGTTTTGGGAGAATAACGATTCAAGTGCTAAAATTGGTACAAAGAATCAGAAACTCAAAGTCAAAGGTTTAGCATTTGCTGACGACGTAGCGTTATTTGCTGAATCAGAACATGAAGCTATTTAACAAATTGATCAGTTAAAATAAACGGCGGAAAAAGCGGGCTTACAGATTTCGTTGGTAAAAACAGAGATGATGACAAGTGATCAGAAATACACTAAGAAAATTATAAAAACAAATTATGGGAGCATCAGGGTCACTGACCGATTTAAATATCTTGGAGAAATAATTAGTAGAAATGGGACGGATAAATTGGCAATTGAGAACAAAAAAGGGAAATTGGAAAGATTAAATTTTTGTACAAAAAATATATACAATAAAAAGAACCTGTCTATCAATGCAAAATTACGACATTTTAATACTGTTGTTAGACCAGTCATCTTGTACGGCATGGAAACTACAAATATAACCGGAATGGAGAATTTGCTCAAGATAGAAAGAAGAATTTTAAGAAGGAAAACACAGGAAGGTTATAGACTGAGATCCAATGCAGAAATTTATAGTAAAATCGACAACCTTGAAGTGATGATCAGAAAACGGCGACTTCAGTTCTACGGACATATGGTCCGCATGGATTGCTCAAGGTTGAACTAACAAATTTTTGATAAAATCTGGAACTATAAAGGGCAAGGAGGCTATGTAACACAAATGAAAGAAGAACTTCAAAAATTCAAAATTACTGAAGAAGATTGTCTAAATCGAATAGAGTACAGAAATAAAATTTTTGGCCTCAAAATTCTTGTTGGGGAGAAGAAGAATCTCAACAGAGGAGAATGGACAGCTGAAAGAAGAGCTGCGCAGTCGACCAGGATGAAAGACTTCTGGAAGAGAAAGAAGGAAACTAGACCTATAAAGAAGTGATATTTGCGTGGTCCTTGTTGGCCTGTCCGCGGTGTATATATACAAACTATTGAACTGACTGTGGTTTTGGGGTCTGGGGGATGTGAAATTCAAAGATATATGTCGAAATTTTTCGTAAGTCGCAAGATGGTACCCATTGCAATATTATTATTATTATCTTGAGGATTGTCCGTAATATTCGCATAATTATGATATTGTATGTAAGAAACGTAGCCTCTGGTCTAAACATTATTCTAATATTATTTTTTCTTATTATTTTTCCAGGTGAGTGTTGCTGCTACATTATTGGCGAATAAGATATGGTTCTTAACGCACGTGAGTTATCCATATTATCATTATACTTTAAAAGATGCATTTTGATGCTGTCACCCCTGAAGTTCGGGTTCGTTTTCCACCTCAGTCGTCCTAGAAATGGTTTTCCGTGGTTCACTCCATTTTACATAATTAATAACAAGATGTTCAGTAAAGAACATATGGCCTACTTTCTCCTAAAAGCATGGGTATTGTTATAACTCTTTGTCCTTTTCAAGGAGTATAATTGAATGTTGGTTGTAGTAGCTTGTTGAACTACAACGTGCTATACGGTTATTAAAGATGAATATGAGGTGCCCTATGCTAGTGCTACCTCTGACAAAATTTCATTCAATTCGGTTTCACCGTGTTTGAATTGATATGGGGAATCGATTTGCACACATACATGGCCGCTATCTGCAAACTATTGGGCTGATGACCTTGTAGTTCAGTCCAAAGATGCTTCCCACAAAAAGATATGTTGTTGCAAAATTTGGTAGGGATCAAATGATTAGGTTGGTCGTAATTTGATTTAAGCTTTTAAAATTTGGGTGGCCGCCATTCCATTTCCGTCAAGATGGCGGCGATATAAAATATGACACTGAGGTGCCCTTTGCTACCTCTGTACCAAATGTCGTTCAATTCGGTTTCACCGTGTTTGAATTGATGGGGGGAATTGATTTGCACACATACATGGCCGCCATCTGCAAACTATTGGTCTGATGATCTTGTAGTTTAGTCAAAAGACGTTTGCCATATCAATATATGTTATTGCAAAATTTGGTAGAGATCGGATGATTAGGTAAGTCGTAATTTGATTTAAGCTTTGAACATTTGGGTGGCCGCCATTACGTTTCCGTCAAGATGGCGGTGATATAAAACATGACACAGAGGTGCCCATTGCTAGTGCTACCTCTGTACTAAATTTCGTTCAATTCGGTTTGATGGGGGGGGGGGGGGAGGCAAACATTCAGAGTACACACACTCACAGACACACAGACACGCCCACACACACACAATTTTTGGCTCTGTGTAGATCTCATAAGTCTACTTTCATTTTTTGCTTCACCAATCGATACAAATTCTATTCAAATTAGTAGCCTACATGTTTCATTTCCGTAAAATCGTTAGACAATGGGCGGGATCTTCTGTTACTATCATTAGAAGGGCTAGGACATTATTACACAGATAATAGTACATTATGCAACGAGCCTATAATGGCAATAATTAAGACACGAATATGTTTATAAAACGAGCGAAGCGATATGAGTGTCTTAATTACCATTATAGGCGAGTTGCATACGACTGTTTATGTTCGACGATAATTATAACTATTTTATGTTCGAACATAAATATTTATCAATATCTGTCGAGATTTCGCCAGTTTTATGTACTGAACAGAGCGCATGGGACGCAGAGAATACCTTGTATTTGACCATGGCCTCCTGGAATACCTGTGAAATTTAAAATAGGAAGGCCGTGGAAGTGAGCGCAGGTGCGATGCTATTCTCACCTAATTGGTCACACAACTGTTTCTTGAGCTCTGATTGGTGGGAGAAACTGTTTCATAATGAAAACTTGTACTATAATGAGCCGACATATAATATTTACATTTCGCCAGGGTCGAACATAAAGCCCCTTAATAAATCAACAGAAAAAACTGTCTTCCGAGCGCAGACTACTTGGCGATCGCGACAAGACATCTGAAATGAACTGAGCTATCATGTTTGCCAATAAAAGTAGTACAAGAGTACAGATAAGCTTGTATTTAACATCCCAGTTAGCAGTCAAAGGGGTCAGAGGAAACTTCCTGTCTTTAGTCCTCAGTGCCTTGATTTACATTCATATATCAGTATTCTGGATTAGGATATGCTGAACATGATGATTACCTTAGGTAGTATAAAACTAAGTCCCCGATTATTGGATGGATTTTGCTGCGGTTTTCACCATTCTGTAAATGATTTCTCGAGGAAGGTTTCTGTAGGAAAACATTCATTTATGAGCAAAGGAAGCTGAGCAATAACGATTTCAGTGTATCGAGTCTAAGAAAAATCTCCCGTCCGTGCGCCCTTTAAGCTTACCCTGGGTAAAACGTTAAACATTTCAATATACTATGAGTGTAAGAATCAGCTTGAAAAGTTCTACAAAAAAAGTCCACAACAGCATATCTCTATCTTTAATACAACGCCCACTATAGTGTTTTTACGTTTTCATTTCTTCAAACAATCTCCATTCAGTGGAAATTTAAATTACTAGCTCCGGAGCGAGTTTATGAGCTAGTGAGCCTATCACACCCAGCTTCGGCCAGCATCATTCTGTCGAGTCGTGTTGAGTTAAGACTTCAGAGAATAGTATATTGGGAGTTT